>ML058325.1:3593593-4336640 GCA_003013855.2 Liriodendron chinense | reverse complement strand
ATTATCACAGTTATAACATTGAACTTTCTTTTTTGTTGATTTTCCTTTATATTTTTTAACTTTTTTGTCCTTTTTGTCACACTCTTCCTTCTATTCATTTTGATGAATTTCTTAAATTGTGAATTAAATTTCTTTTTCTCATCTTCCTCATCACTATCTTCTTCAAATTCATTCTCTATTCTCTTATGGGAGTGTTTGTGTGAAGTCTTCAAAATAGTGTGTTTCTTATTAGAGGGGGCCTTAAAGTGTAGCTCGTGAGTTTGTAGGGAACCTATGAGTTCTTCTACTTTCATTGAGTCTATGTCTCTACACTCTTTTAGGGCTACAACTTTAGAGCTAAATCTCTCCGAGAGGGACTTGAGTATCTTTCTACATATCTGTCCATCCAGAACCCTTTCTCCTAAGCCATACATGGAGTTATAAATATCGTTCAATTGTGTGTAGAACTCCACAAGTTTCAGGGGGCATTTGACATCTATACAAATAAGAGCTTATTGGCTTATTTATAAATATAAAAAAATCTTTTAGACCGTGTAGTAAAAGTCTAATCAAGTGCTTATTTGTTTAGAAAGTAACAAAGAAGCTTCAATTTAACAAGTTGGGGAGGGGTTACTTTTTGAAATTTAGCTTATTTGGCTTGAGCAGGTAGACATTTTGGACTAATTGTTAGACAAGTTTACCCTTAAACTTTTCAAGTAATTCCCATCTTACCCTCTTCTCTTCTCTTTACAATATCTTCAAGAAAGGCCCACATGATGAATGGCCCATATCAAAGGTGGGCCTACATCATGCACGGTCAAATCAAAGGTGAGCCCCACATAATGGATGGCCTACTTCAAACTGTGGCCCCGCTTGATGAACGATCCACATCAAGTAGGCCATACTTGATGATGGTCCACATCAAAAGTGGGACCCACACGATGGATGATGGACATTGACTATGGGACCACATGATGGAAGATTGGCATTAAAGGTGGGCCCACATGATGAATGACCCATATTGAAGGTTGGGCCCCACATAATGGGCAGTCCATAGCAAAGGTGGGACATACATGATGGATGGTGGACATCAAAGGTGGGTCCCATATGATGGACTATTCACATCAATTGGGCCCCACATGATAGGTGGTCTACAACAAAGGTGGGACCCACATGATGGATGTTCCACATCAAAGGTAAGACCAACGTGATGGATGGTGGATATTGAATGTGCGACCACATGATGGAAGGTTGACATTAAAGGTGGGCCTACATGATGAATGGCCATATTAAAGCTTGAGCCTCACATGATGGACGGTCCACAGCCAAGGTGTTGAGCATTAAATTATGCATATTTAAACCTCATTTCATCATACATTTCCATGTTTACCTTTAAGGAATCCTCCCCCCTACTCCAACTACAAACACAAATCAGGAAGGAGTAGGAGAGAATGAGGTACATAATGTTCCTCCAATGAGATCACTACGGGACTACCTACAACCCGCCCGTGCAATTACACCCTCTTGCGTGGTTCTACCAGCAAACAGTGGAAACTTTGACATAAAACCGGGTGTAATTCAACTCTTACCAAAGTTCCATGGGCTAGACTCTGACCGCCCATACTTACACTTGAAAGAATTCGAAGAAGTGGTGGCCACCTTGCATTACACCAATGTTTCCGAAGATACCATCAGACTTAAACTTTTTTCCCTTTTCATTGAAAGAAAGAGCCAAAGATTGGCTTCACTCTTTTAGACCACATTTGATTGGGTCATGGGTTGAGATGAACCGGGAATTCTTGAAAAAGTTCTTCTCGGCTCATAAAACGAACACCCTTCGAAGAGCCATAATGAATTTCTCGGCTAAAGAGGGTGAATCTTTTTTTCAATGTTGGGAGAGATTTAAGGATCTCCTACTTGCTTGCCCACATCATGGCTATGAGAGTGGCGAATTATAAATTTTTTCAATGATGGATTAAGTTCCAATATGCGCCAATTTGTGGAGATGATGTGCAATGGCGAGTTTATGAGTAAAAATCTAGATGAGGCTTGGAGTTACTTGGACATGTTGGCTGAAAATGCCCAATCTTGGGATACCTCGGATAAATCCAATAACCCCAAGCCCACTCAAGAGAAAGGAGGGATCTATGTCCTTAAGGAAGAAGACGACGTGAATGCAAGGATAGCCAACCTCACAAGGAAGGTTGAGGCCATGGAACTTAGTAAAAGTGGAGTTCCCAAGTCTAATGAAGCTGTTAAAACCATATGTGGGATTTGCCTCACTGATTTACACGCTACACAAGATTGTCCCACAATTCCTGCATTTTAAGAGGTATTACATGAACATGCAAACGCCACATATGGGTATCAACGGCCCTTCAATGGACCGGTGGGTAATACGTACAATAAGAGTTGGAAGAACCACCCAAACTTTAGTTGGAAGAATGCTCCTACAAGCAATCCTACCAACTCTCAAAGAGGGCCACCCATGCAAAATATGGCCCCACCTCAGTTCTCAATGGAGGATACCTTGAAAGCATTTATACAAGGGCAAACGCAAATCAATCAAACAAATCAGCAAATGTTCCAAGAGCTTAAAGTCTCGGTTGATGAGATTAAGGGACGATTGAATGCTAGGGAAGGGACCTTTCCGGCCCAACCTCAGCCCAATCCAAAGCAAGTACATGAAGTGAGCATTCCTAATCCTTCCAACCAACACATGGAGCAAGCCAAATCCATCACCACTCTTAGAAGTGGTAAACAAATTGACAAATCTATTCCGGTGAAGGCCGATGAGCCTAATGATCCGATAAATTCTAAGGATGAGGATGGATCTAACTTAGCCCCACAAGAACCGGAACGCATTTACAAGCCCGTAGCACCATTCCCTTCGAGATTGGTTGCCCCAAAATCTCTTCCAAACTCTCATGATATTCTAGAGATTTTCAGACAAGTCAAGATTAATATCCCTTTGCTTGATGCCATCAAACAAATCCCCTCTTATGCCAAATTTCTAAAGGACCTATGCACAACAAAACGTAAATATAATGTGCAGCAAAAGGCCTTCTTAACTGAGCAAGTGAGTGCCATTCTCACTCAAAAGACCCCCCCAAAATTCAAAGATCCCGGTAGTCCCACCGTCTCATGTATCATTGGAGACTACCGGATTGAGCGTGCCTTGCTAGATTTGGGGGTGAGTGTGAACTTGATCCCATACTTGGTATATGAGCAATTGGGTCTTGGTGAATTAAAACCCACCAAAACCACATTGCAACTCGCTGATAGATCTATCCGTATACCGAGGGGGATAGTCGAGGATGTTCTAGTCCAAGTGGACAAATTCTACTACCCGGTAGATTTTATCATCTTGGATACACAACCGGTTTTGGATACTAGCACTCAAATATCGTTGATATTAGGCCACCCATTCCTTGCCACATCAAACGCAATCATCAATTGCCGGAATGGGGTGATGCAACTATCCTTTGGAAACATGACATTAGAGGTGAATGTGTTTCACTTGAGCAAGAGGCATAGGGATGATGATGATGTCCACGAGGTTGATATGATTGATTCAATCGTGGAAGAGGAGTTCGCTTTAAGGCAGAATTTTGATCCTCTAGATGTTGTTAGCTTTGATCCCTTTGAGGATTGGGACGACAATGATGGTCCCCATGAGGTAAACATGATAGAATCCATGGATGATGGGGGGTTTTTCCAACATGATCTACCTGAAAGTTTGGGGACATGTTTGACACATTCTA
Source organism: Liriodendron chinense (assembly GCA_003013855.2). Taxonomy (NCBI): domain Eukaryota; kingdom Viridiplantae; phylum Streptophyta; class Magnoliopsida; order Magnoliales; family Magnoliaceae; genus Liriodendron; species Liriodendron chinense. The sequence goes on along the minus strand of ML058325.1, from coordinate 4,332,897 downwards.
AGGATGAATCTAAATTTCATTTTATTAAGACCTTGGAAGTGTCAATTTCTGAAAATTCATTCGACAAGTCACCAATTTATGATTTACACAAATTTGTTGTGCAGGATTTGGAAGAATTGGTGCTTGACTTGCTTACAGAGAGGCCAATTTCTGAAAGTGTAGAGGTTGAGGACCCACTCCAACCTACATAAAATTCTGAGAAGGAGGAAAACATAAAGGGTCCAAATCTGAAAACTTCCTCCAATGAAGTCTCCTACACTCTAGAGGAGTGTTTAGCGTATTTTGAAGATTTGGATGATCCCATGATTCAGGATATCGTGCATGCTTTGAAGGAGTCCCCTCCGGTGCCCAAAAAGCTTCCTTCCACAAAGTGCTAAACTGAAAAATCAATTGTGGAACCACCGGTGAAATCTGATTTTGTGGAGATCATATCGACTTGTGAAAAAGAAATACAAGTCTCCGCATCTCTTTGTTTTATTCAAACCAAAGAATACTTCTGGGATGATCCGTACTTGAATAATTTCCGCCCAGACAAGAAGGAAAGGAGATCCATATTCAATGATTTCCAACCAATGAAATTCTCCTTTCCTAGTACATGTGACAATTTTGTTGAAGAACCCGCTGAAATTTTTCAGCAGGATTTTCAATGGGATAGAATGATCGATGTCACTAATGCACTTTCCAAAGCAGGATGGTGGATAGTTCTACTGAAAAATTTGTTACACCACTTGATGATCCTGCTCAACTTTGTCCTTTTGGATGTTATAATGATAATCGATCTCCTAGTCTGATGGAGATCCTCTTTTTACAAGGACAGGTTAGTTATCTTTACTGCTTTCCGTAGATTAGGTTTAGTTTATCTAGTTTTACTGTTTTAGTAAGATTTAGTTATTGGAGTTGCAGACTTCCATGATCGCTCTCTCAGGTAATATTGTTCTCACTCTCGCATATTTTACCATTGCTCTCATGTTCATGCTCATTGCATATCTTTTTACATTGAGAACAATGCAAGATTTGGTTGGGGGGTGAGATGAGATCATTCATCTAGCAGTTTGCAACATTTCGAGCTTCATATGCGCAATTTTTTTTGAATTTTCTAAAATTTCAAAACTCTTTTAGAAAACCTTATTTTCATGCATTCGAGATGATATGAGTATAAGAAAAGGAGATACGAAGTGTGTGATGTTGTAAGTCTTGAATTTCTCCCAACATAATGGTTTTATATGTTAGTTCCCCTATTGTTGTGATCGATAGAAAATTTGAACACTTTTTACACCTAGTTCACATTACACGATTTTCATGGGTTGAAAGGATTATGTGATTTATGGATTAGCTAGACTTTGATTTAAAGGTGTTGAGAAACCAAGCCGGGGTATTTTGTCCATCCATGTCCATGGAAAAATAACGAAAGATATGGATTTATAAAAATCCTATCTAAATTAAAAGAAAAAGGAAAAGGAAGGATGAAATTGGGAATGATGGAACAATGGTGGAAAATTCCGAAAAGGGCTACCTATTACCAACCGGGGGATGGTCTACCCGTAACCAAAGCCGGAAATGGGATGTAGTGTGAAAGCCGTCGGAAGGACGGTAAGGCAAATTCTTGTCATAGGCTTGTTGTTGCTCTATACACCTTGATATCTATAGTTTAGTTGATCTATGAAGAAGATAATCCCAGAAACTCATGAGATGAACTTTCACTATGCACACTAGGTTGAAGTTGTTCGAGTTCTTCTATTTATCAATCAATCAGCGGGAATTTCATGTAGACACTTATTATGCTTTGAGAGTTTAAGGTTTCAACTTCTATCACCTAATTTCTCCAAATTTTATACTTGTATGTCTTGGAGTGGATAGAAACATGGTTTCTGAAGGAGAGTTAGTTTTAAAGGTTTGAAGTTATTCACGCATGTTTTGCTCGGGACTAGCAAAAAGCTGGTTGGGGGGTGTGTCGAGCCTCCAATTTATACATTTGCCGACCCATTACATCACATTATATGCATGGTTTTCATGTTTAAAGACTAATCTAATACATGTTTTTGTGATTGTAGGAATGAGAGGGAGATGTCATCAATTCATGGTTAAAAGAGTCACTTTGTATGCATTGAGGATCAATAGAACAAGTGCCAAAAAGTGGAAGAAAGAAGCAAGTAAGAAAGAGAAGAGAAAAAGAAGAGAATCTGAAAATTTTCCCTTAGACCTATCTGTAGACCGGTCGCTAGACCGGTCATGAGACCGGTCGCCAGACAGGTCGAGGGTAGTCCAGAAACACGAAAATCACTGGACTGATTTCGAGGTTTTGAGACCGGTCGTGCGACCGGTCGTTCATGAGCTTAGACCGGTGTGCGACCGGTCGTCAGCGTAACAGAGCTTGTCCGTGAAGCTCCGATTTTCTCTGCGCAATTGCGTGATTTCTTGCGCAATCTGGAATCTTCTACTCCAACTTATAAAAGGCCACCTCCACTCTCTTCCTAGGTCATCATAGAAGCTAAGGAAGGTCGTGGGAATGGACGGAAGTCGTCATGTAGCGTCAGCAACCCTCCAATTTCCAATTTTTCTAGTTTTTATGCTTTCTTATTTGAGTTCTAGTTGTAGTATGACAATGCTCGGTTAGAATCTCTCAGCTAAGGCTGAGAGGTGAAGCTTGTAGCTAATTTCATGTTTGATTCAAGTTAATTCAAGTAATTTTCAATTCAAGTTTGGATTTTTCAATGCCGCCCTAATCTTGTTGCCGATGCTTTGCCAAGGCCTCAGCTCCAACGATCAATCGCATTCTATACGATCTTCAAGAGATGACCAAGGTGATAGGAGGTGGTGGGAATTCTCTACAACTAGTAGGATTGGGTTGCCTAGAGGAATTCCACCTAATTAGATCTCTAGAGGGGTTTAGACAAAGGATCTACCTATGGTTAAGGTGCCTAAACATCTAGAGATCAAGAAAGAGCAAGTCCATCTTCAATTAAGCTTTTGAATGCTCCATCTTGTGATCAAACATAAGGAAGATGGATTAGAATAGTTATAATTAGAGCCTAATAGTATGGCAATGTGGGTGGCTACTAATGCACTAAATCCTTTCTCCTTGGACCCTAAACAGAGCTCAACCTTTTTATATAGAAAGCTCAAACGGATAGAAAAGGGTTGAAAACGACTAGCTAATGATCGGTCTTGGCTTAACTATGAACGGTCGTGAAGGGTCCACGACTGGTCGGTCGAGTCTTAAGACCGGTCGAGTTAAGGCTGGGACTAAGTGTGTTTTGCTATCCCAAAATTTACCCTGAGTAACCAGTCCTCAACTAGTCTATGACCTGTTGAATTAAGGCCATGAACAAGATCTGCTTGCTCTCCTATTTTAGGTCCCTGGCGATCGGTCAGAAGTCTCATGAAAACTGCTATTTGGATAGTCTTGTTTCCAACAGCTCATGCATCCTCTTGGGCCCAACTTTAAGTGATCTTTTGGGACACCTAAGGCTAATCTAAGATTACTAAAATTTTACATATGGGGTCAAGCCATCTAGAAGTTTGGGTTTTGGTTTGGTTCAAGGATTTTGGCTCACCAATGTATCTCTTTTACCTGTTCATTTTTCCTTGATGCAGAAGGTCCACTTGAGTCTTCGGTCTTCATCTTCTTTGCCTCAACTAACACCTAGAATCAATGACCTATGTAATTGACAAATAAAGTACACTAACAAGACTCTGTCCTTGTGTAGGATTGTAAGGTTGGGAGGAACCTATTTAAAACTCTTAGGTTGTGAGGTGAACCTGATTTAAAACCTCCATAGTGAAATTTAATGTTTTCATGGGTTGGGAATGAATGCTGGGAGTGAAGTAGACAAGTAGTCAAACCACTATATTTCGTTGTGTTTGTGATTGTACATGAGCACATTACTATTCATGTAATGTTGTTTAATTTGATAAATTATATGAATGTTGAATGAAATGTATGCTAGGCATTAGATTTGCATATTCACACACAACATGTGAAATTGCGGTTTTACCGCTAGTAAGATAAGCTTGAAGGTATGCTTATGTCCTAGAGGGGGGGGGGGGGGGGGGGGGGGGGGTGAATAGGACTTTTAACAAATTCTTTCAAATTCAAAAACTCAATTGCATTTATACTATAATATACCAATTAAGCACATGTAAATGATAACAATTGATCACCCAAGATCCAACTCAATTTGACAACTCTTCTAAGAGAAGCATTTAGTCAAACAGTTTATATGCATGCTTGTATCAATCATTCAAAGATGGCATATGAGCATTTTGTCGAACACAAGATGGGCATACAGTTAAGCACTTATAAGATTGATCAATAAGGAACAATAATGGACAAAATGCATTCACCACATTGCACACGATGTATAGTGGTTCGACGATAAGTCTACTCCACTCCCGGTTCAAGTACCCAACTCCTTTGAGTACACCGGCATTCACTATCGGAGGTTTTAAATGAGGTTCACCTCCCAACCTTTACAACCTACACAAGGTAAATGCCTACACAAGGACTTCTCAACTCCTACACACGTATTCTCCCGTGTCGGAGGCCTACGCAAGGACTTACACGTCCTACTTAAGGACAACTTCGAGATTGGGTCACAATCTCTAGACCCCAATCTCAACAAGAAGTGGGAATCAAACAATGGACTCTATAAGCTTAAACACTTACAAGAGATGAGCCCCAATTCAGCGCCGTTGATGAGTAGCTTCAGCTTCCACGAATGCTTTAGCTCCTCTCCAAGTTCCCACAATCAGCAACCTTGCTTTGAATGAGATTTGTAGTGCCAAGGTGAGGGATAATAGGTTGGAAGAACCTTCTATAGGATGAGGCAATTGATGGTGACAAAAGGTTTCCCAAAAGGTTGCATTGAATGGCTTAAATGACTAATGGATATGCCTATTTCGGATTAGGTCAAGGGTCATCAATGAAGACTTGAGTTCATGTTTCAATCCGAGCTTTGAATGCTCATCAATGTTCTCTAACAACTAGGATTGAACAATGAACTCAAGACATACGTTTGAGAAGAAAAGAAAATAGCTTGGGAAGACACTCTCTCAAAGCTCTCTTAGTTTTCTTTTTTTAGTGCCTCATAAATGAATATCATTACTTAAATAGAGGGCTGAAAAACGGTTTAAAAATGGTCAGAAAACGGTCATTGTCGGGTCCCCTATAAAAGGTTCGGGGCCCCTAGAAAAATCAAGTTTTATAAGAAAATGTTGCTGGATAAAAATCACCTAGTTCGGGTGCCCGACCAAGCACCCGACCAACATTTCGGGCACCCGACAAGGCGCCCGACCACTGGTTCGGGCGCCTGATAATAGAGCCCGAACTCCCTTGAATTTGTCCAGAGATTTTACTGGACGTTTTAGGCCACGTTAGGGCGCCCGACCATGGAGCCCGACGACCAGTTCGGGCGCCCGATATGGGGCCCGAAGGTGCACAGAAGTTTTGTTTCTTTGTGATTTGTTTCTTTGTGCAACACATGGTCAAAGTCCAAGGTTGATCACATGGACACAACTCTAGAAATCTGGGCTAAAAGTTCTTCCTATTTGGTTGGGCCAAACTAGAGCAAGAAGGACGGGGTTATAGGTTGCAAGTATCACCCTAGCACGGCTAATGTACTTGATTTATCCAATGTTGATGACGGCGTCAATCTTCAGTTCTTCAAGAAGAGACTTCAGCTGATCTTACAGACTTGACGAAACATAGTTCACGCAATTTGACAAATATTTGTACTAACAACATGTATTTTCAATAGTTTGTAGAATTGATTGTATCTCATATTGTTTATGTAGGTTGCATATATTATGTACTTAATTAGTTAAATCATTTTTTAATCTATGTGTTTAGACTAAGAACTTAATTACTTATGCATTTGCTAGTCTATGTGATTGGACCCACTAAGGCTTGGAGCCGAAGTGTTCTTACTTGCTTAGTTTTAATTGTTAGATTAATATAAGTAGGCGAAAAGAATTTTATGGGGATGCATGAATATTATAACATGGAGCATGCATGGAACATGATCAATAAGAAAATGTGTCTATTTAAGCATATGTGATCATGTTAAATTGGTCATAATAGATAAACATGAAAGCATAATAACCAATGCATAGATTAGCATACAATTAAACACATAATATAACAAGATTATGCTTAATCTAAGCAAGATGATAGTCTAGTAAAAATATATCCATCGAAACCAAGGGTAAACTATCTAGGTGGGTTAATGAGGCTTGAATCCTCTGATTTGCCCATAAGCATACAAATGAGGCTAAAATCCTCGAATTTACCCACAATATCCTGCTTCTACCTACCCTTACTATTTTTCATTTTTTCATCCTAAGGGTAACCTAATTACCTCAACATCCTCATAAAATTCAACATGTGGAGAGGGGTTGGAATACCTTCTTCTCCTAAAAGGGATAGTGGTCGGATCCTCTCTTAGATTAGGGGGAAGAGAGGTAGTGGTGGAAGCCATGAGAATTTTCACTGATTTTTAGCTCCCATCACTGGTGGAGTCATTAAATTCTGATTTGGACTCCTCCAAATCATCACAAGTTGTTGCCATAACCTTCTTACCTTTTGGTTTAGGTGCTTTCGGATAATCTTGGGCAACATGACCACAATTACCACAACCATTACATCAGACGGATTTGGATTTGGATGATTTACCTTTGTATTTCTCACCATTCTTGTCCTTTTTGTCACAACTACTCCCTCTATCAAATTTTAGGAATCTCTTAAGTTTCTTCTTTAATTTTTCTTCATCATCATCACTATCCTTAGAAGACTCACTTTCAATTTATTTTTGCCTATGTGAGTGCCTATGTGAAGTCTTCAAGGCGATGCTTTTCTTCTTAGAAGGTGCCTTAAAGTGTAGTTCATGTGTTTGTAGGTAACCTAGGAGTTCTTCTAGTTTCATATTGTTTATATCTCTACACTCTTCTAAGACAATAATTTTGGAGTCAAATCTCACCGGGAGGGACCTAAGGATTTTTCTACAAATTCTTTCATTCGGAGCCCTTTCTCCTAAGCTACTTACGAAATTATAGATATTGTTCAATCTAACAAAGAACTCCATAAACATTTCTTCCTCACTCATTCTTATATTTTCAAATTGTGTGGTGAGGAGTTGCAACTTGGATCGCCTGACGGTAGACGTCCCTTCATGTGTGACTTCTAGGATCTCTCAAGTTGTTTTACTAGTCTCACAATTACATATATGGTTGAATACATTGAGTGAGATAATAAAAAAGATTGTGTTGAGACCTTTGGCATTATAACCACACATGAGTGTTTCTTGGTCACTCCATTTGTCCATTTCCTTTGGTTGATTGACCTTAACTCCAGCTCGATCCACTGTTTATGCCGGTGTGGTCCAACCTTGTTGAACTAATTCCTGTACTATTGGATGGAGGGACATTAAAAATATTCATATCCGAGCCTTCCAATAGGCATAATTTGATCTGTTAAAATATTGTGGATGAGTGACAAAACTACTTTCCTCTTGGGTAGACATAGTGCTTAAGCTCTGATTTTGGATCTTACTCTAGACAATTAAGTCCTAGAAGAGCAACCATCTCTGATACAATTTGAAATAGTGTCAGATCGTCTAACACGACACCCTATGCTATACGCAGAAGCTTGGCGGAGCTTAGAGGGGGGGGGGGGGGGGGGGGGGGGGGGGTGATTAGAACCATTTTAAAATCCTTTTAAAAACCTCTTGCCTAATTAAACTGATTAGTAATTATAAACTAATTAAGTAAGAACACTTAGTTTCCAAGTCTAAGTAGGTCCAATCACAAAGGCTAGCAAAGATAAGCAATTAAACAACCTAGCCTAAGCATATAGATTATAAATATATAACAATCAAGTAACTAATCTGTAACGCCCTTAAAATCAGCATCTGAGTACGGAGACTCCGACCCTAAGTTCCCGAGTGTTAGCTTATTAAAATGCTGGTTTAGGAATGTCACACGTGGAAAATGCATCAATGTGTGTCCTCAATCAAAGTTACATTCATTCCATTCACAAATCATCAGAGTAACGCATTTCAATTAGTGGATCATAAGCAAAGCGGAGGTAACTAAATAAAAAAAATATAGGGCTAACACCCTAGAGGTACAATTCAAATGCAGTGTCAACCCATATGAGAATTATATGAATCACAATTAAAGTAATAGAAAGAAAAATTATAACTACCAATTGGATGAAGTTATAAGACTACTCGGGTGCCTCGAGCGCACCACCATCTGGTCCTATTCGTGAGGCATTTGTATATGTCAAATAAAAGACGTCAAAACACCAACATAGTGAAGAAATATCCCCAAGATTATACTTAAGATATTTAAATTATAAACAGGTTAATATAATTAAATTAATCTTAAGCATGTTATCAAAGCAATTAAGTTTAGGTAATGACTACACATAAATTTTACATCATCCTAGGCTAGTTGATTTAATGCATGGATGTCATGGTTCTACATACAATGCGTGTCCTAGGCAAAGCCCTGGCATGACCATGTTAGTGCACTTTTCCGTGGAATACTAGTGCACCTTGTTTGTCAATCACTTACGTCAGTGAGTCTAGTGTCAGTGGAGCCCAAAGAAGACGAAGACCGAAGACTCAAGACATCCAGCCGCATCAAGGAAGAAGATTCAGGTATATAAGATGCCTTGGTGCCTTAACCTCGACCAAAACCTATCCCCTTTGTATCTTTGATGACCTTGACCATATTTAGAACCCTTTAGGCATCATAGATAGGCCCTAGGTGTCCCATTTGATTATCCCAACCTTGGCCTAAAACACCAGGCTGAAGAAAGTGAAGTTCAGCTCTTTAGGAAGGGAGAACATGGCTGGTCCGACCGGTCGGCCAGCAGCCTTTGCTACAGTTTCAAAGCCAGCCGACCGGTCATGACCGGTCGGCCCTTCATACACACATGAAGGTCAGCAGGAGTGGCCGACCGGTCATGACCGGTCGGCCTGGAGGGTTCTTCATGCTTCTTCATAGCCAGCAAAGGGCACCGACCGGTCATGACCGGTCGGCCTAGAGTATTTGGCCTGTCCAGTGAGGGTGGCCGACCGGTCATGACCGGTCGGCCAGTGTATTTGGCCTGCATTATGGAAACCTTCCAGCGGGGGGGTCCGACCGGTCATGACCGGTCGGGACAGGTCGTTTTATGACCGTTTTATGCCCGTTTTATGACCGTTGGGGCTCTCTTTCCCTACATAAAGAGCTCCGGTTTTGGGCATTGGATGAGGAATTTTTGAGGAAGGAAAGCCACCATTGAAGGAGTTCTTTTGAGGCTTATTCCTTGACCTATGGAAGGCATCTTCCTTGTGCTTTAACACAAGATTAAGAGCATTCCAAGCTCATGAAGAAGATGACCTTCATCCCCTCTTGATCTCTAGAGTTATGAAGCTTCTTGATTGGCAAATCCATGTCCTAAACTCGAAGACGAGATCGTTGTAGGTAAGAGACTCTAGGCAACCCATTCCCACTAAGTTGTAGAGCTCTTAAACCTATCCTCCCAGCACCTTGGGCATTTCAAGGCATCGCATGCAAGGTGTTTGATCGAATGTGGCTGAGGCATTGGCGACGCAACGGCGGCACGATCGAGGGAGCAAAGGGAAGCTGATTGAAGCACGGGAGAGCGGAGATCAAGCAACCCAATCCGGCGCTAAACAAGGGGCTCATCCGACAAGTAGGTTGTCTTATTTGAGAGTCCATTTTAGAGTTTGTTTGTCAACTCGCCTTAGGGACGTTAGCCGTTCCTTGGCCCGTCAGCCGGGCCTAAACTAAGTCTCCAAGGGGGAGCCTCCGACACGGGAGTAAACGTGCGATAAGGTTGAGAGTTAGCCTTTGTCTAAAACTCCGGATACGGTTGAGAGGTGAACCGATAAAACCTCCGTGTAAAGGTTGAGAGGTGAACCTCATTTAAAACCTCCGATAGTGAATGCCGGTGTGCTCAAAGGGGTTGAGTACTTGAACCGGGAGTGGAGTAGACACGTAGTCGAACCACTATACATCCTTGTGTTTGTGATTGTTCTTGAGCACATTCTATCTTTGCATTGTTAGTTTAATTGCTTAATTATGAATGATTGATAGGAATGCATGCTAGGCACTTTATAGGCATCCCCACACAAGATGTACCTTCACTGCTTGTGTAGACTTGAGCTCATTGATCCACTCTCATAAGTCTACACAAGATGCATAGGTTAGGAGCTTGATTAGTTGTATCATTTACTTCCTATGCATGCTTAGACTAGGTTTGTTTATTGCTTATCCTCTTGCTAGTCTTTTGATTGGACCCACCAAGGCTTGGAAGCCGAGGTGTTCTTGCTTACAAAGCTTATTTTATTGAATTGCATAAGTAGGCGAAAAGAATTTGAAAAAGGTCCATATCACCCCCTCTAGGTCCTTAGACATATCTCCGAGTATCTCTACAAGCGGTAAAACCGCAATTTCAATTGGTATCAGAGCGGGTTTCTCTTTAAGGGCTTAATTGCCTAGAGATAGATCCTAAAGAGAAACTTGAAAATATGTCTAGAGAGGACTCTTCATCCGTCACTAAGCCTCCTTTCTTTGATGGGTCAAATTATCCATATTGGAAAGCCCGAATGCGCATCTTCTTGGAATCCATTGATTCGGATGTGAGGGACATGGTTGATTTTGGATATGAACCCCCTATGGTTACTATTTCCAAGGAAGGTGAGCCGGATGTTCTCAGGCCAAAAGACAAGGCATTGTGGACTGATCATGAAAAAGCTCAACGTATTAATAATGCCAAGGGCCTGAATGCCATATTTTGTTCAGTATCGAGAGAAGAATTTGGTCGGATCCAAAACTGCACTACCAGTAAACAAGCATGGGATATTCTTGAAGTTACCCATGAATGTACAAATGTTGTTAAAAATTCTAAACTCCAGCGCCTCTCCACTCTATTTGAAAATATTACTATGGAGGAGGATGAAACGTTTACTGAATTTTATACCAAACTGAACAAAATCACAAATGATATGTGGGGCTTAGGGGATCCGGTTCCGGAACATAGGCTTTGTAGGAAAATTCTGAGATCTCTTCTGGAACGGTTCACCTCTAAAGTCACCACCATTGAAGAGTGTAGGGATCTAAACACAATGAAAGTTGAAGAACTCATAGGTTCCCTACAAACCTTTGAGCTAGGCTTCAAAGCCCCCTCTAGAAGGAAAAACATCGCTTTCAAGTCCTCTCACAAACATAAGAAAATTAAAAGTGAGTCGGAGGAAGATAGCGATGATGAGGATGATGAGGAAGAGAAATTGAACAAAAAATTCAAGAGATTCCTCAAATTTGATAGAGGGAATAGCCGTGACAAGAAGGACAAGAAGGGTGATAAACATACAGGAAAATCATCCATACCTTCATCCGTCCGTTGTTACGGTTGCGGTCGTCGTGGCCATATTGCCCCGGAATGTCCGGAAGGGCCTAAACCGAAAGGTAAAAAGGCAATGGCTGCCACTTGGGATGATACGGAGGAGTCCGAATCTAATGATGAGAGCCAACATAAAGATCTTGCTCTCTCGGCCTCCTTCACGACCCCTTTACCAGATTATCTAAGAGGGGATCCCAACCGCTATCCCTTCTAGTAGAAGGAGGAGTTCCCAACCCCTCACCTCATGCTACATTTTATGAGGGTGTTGTGGAATTTTGCTACCCTTTGGCTTTTTAATCTCATCATGGTAAGAAAGGGTAGCTTGTTATGCTTTTATTGAAAAATCTGAGGATTTCAGCCTCATTTCTGTGTATATGGGCAAATCAAAGGATTCAAGCCTCATTCGCCCAAATTTTGATGATTTAGCTTTGCTTTTATTGATACATTTGCTTGCTAGATTGTCATCTTGCTTAGATTAGCTAACCATCTTGAGTTTTATGCTTCATGTATGCTAATCTTTGCTTAGTATTGGTCTTGATATACCATTAGGGGAGGTTGGTTGATTGGGCTATAAGCCCTTTGTGCTTCATTGCAAATGTATATCCTTGACCAATTGCATGATTAATCTTGCCTGAATAGTTACATTTCTTGTTAATCATGTTTCTTAGCTTGCTCCATGTATTTATGATTCATGCACCCTATACTCTCCGTTTTAGCATGTGCTTATAGTTATAACTGCGACACACTATCTTCTCTTACCTTAACCTTATTGGTATATCATTAAGGGGGAGAGAATAGTTTGTCAATTGCTAACAAAAAGGGGGAGAAATGTTCAAATCCCACCAAAACTAGTTTGCTATGTTTTGTGATGCAGGGATTGACAGGTTGTGGGGGAGCAAACTGAAGAGGAGCAGCTTAGTTTAGTCATGTCAAGAGTCCTGTATTTTATGTTTTATCATTGTAATATCTTGAACATGTAATTTGTTTTGGTAGGTTAAGTTTTTGTAAGTAATTGACAAAGGGGGAGATTGTTAGTGCACTTTTCCGTGGAATACTAGTGCACCTTATTTGTCAATCACTTACGTCAGTGAGTCTAGTGTCAGTGGAGCCCAAAGAAGACGAAGACCGAAGACTCAAGACATCTAGCCGCATCAAGGAAGAAGATTCAGGTATATAAGATGCCTTGGTGCCTTAACCTCGACCAAAACCTATCCCCTTTGTATCCTTGATGACCTTGACCATATTTAGAACCCTTTAGGCATCATAGATAGGCCCTAGGTGTCCCATTTGATTATCCCAACCTTGGCCTAAAACACCAGGCTGAAGAAAGTGAAGTTCAGCTCTTTAGGAAGGGAGAACATGGCTGGTCCGACCGGTCGGCCAGCAGCCTTTGCTATAGTTTCAAAGCCAGCCGACCGGTCATGACCGGTCGGCCCTTCATACGCACATGAAGGTCAGCAGGAGTGGCCGACCGGTCATGACCGGTCGGCCTGGAGGGTTCTTCATGCTTCTTCATAGCCAGCAAAGGGCACCGACCGGTCATGACTGGTCGGCCTAGAGTATTTGGCCTGTCCAGTGAGGGTGGCCGACCGGTCATGACCGGTCGGCCAGTGTATTTGGCCTGCATTATGGAAACCTTCCAGCGGGGGGGTCCGACCGGTCATGACCGGTCGGGACAGGTCGTTTTATGACCGTTTTATGCCCGTTTTATGACCGTTGGGGCTCTCTTTCCCTACATAAAGAGCTCCGGTTTTGGGCATTGGATGAGGAATTTTTGAGGAAGGAAAGCCACCATTGAAGGAGTTCTTTTGAGGCTTATTCCTTGACCTATGGAAGGCATCTTCCTTGTGCTTTAACACAAGATTAAGAGCATTCCAAGCTCATGAAGAAGATGACCTTCATCCCCTCTTGATCTCTAGAGTTATGAAGCTTCTTGATTGGCAAATCCATGTCCTAAACTCGAAGACGAGATCGTTGTAGGTAAGAGACTCTAGGCAACCCATTCCCACTAAGTTGTAGAGCTCTTAAACCTATCCTCCCAGCACCTTGGGCATTTCAAGGCATCGCATGCAAGGTGTTTGATCGAATGTGGCTGAGGCATTGGCGACGCAACGGCGGCACGATCGAGGGAGCAAAGGGAAGCTGATTGAAGCACGGGAGAGCGGAGATCAAGCAACCCAATCCGGCGCTAAACAAGGGGCTCATCCGACAAGTAGGTTGTCTTATTTGAGAGTCCATTTTAGAGTTTGTTTGTCAACTCGCCTTAGGGACGTTAGCCGTTCCTTGGCCCGTCAGCCGGGCCTAAACTAAGTCTCCAAGGGGGAGCCTCCGACACGGGAGTAAACGTGCGATAAGGTTGAGAGTTAGCCTTTGTCTAAAACTCCGGATACGGTTGAGAGGTGAACCGATAAAACCTCCGTGTAAAGGTTGAGAGGTGAACCTCATTTAAAACCTCCGATAGTGAATGCCGGTGTGCTCAAAGGGGTTGAGTACTTGAACCGGGAGTGGAGTAGACACGTAGTCGAACCACTATACATCCTTGTGTTTGTGATTGTTCTTGAGCACATTCTATCTTTGCATTGTTAGTTTAATTGCTTAATTATGAATGATTGATAGGAATGCATGCTAGGCACTTTATAGGCATCCCCACACAAGATGTACCTTCACTGCTTGTGTAGACTTGAGCTCATTGATCCACTCTCATAAGTCTACACAAGATGCATAGGTTAGGAGCTTGATTAGTTGTATCATTTACTTCCTATGCATGCTTAGACTAGGTTTGTTTATTGCTTATCCTCTTGCTAGTCTTTTGATTGGACCCACCAAGGCTTGGAAGCCGAGGTGTTCTTGCTTACAAAGCTTATTTTATTGAATTGCATAAGTAGGCGAAAAGAATTTGAAAAAGGTCCATATCACCCCCTCTAGGTCCTTAGACATATCTCCGAGTATCTCTACAAGCGGTAAAACCGCAATTTCAGACCAATTGTATATCGAGAGTCCACCTATCAAGCAGGTCATAACCAAGTACACTAGCTTGTATGACACAAAGAAATGACATAAAGTGCTCAAGGTAGCGATGACGCCACATCAAGCAACCAGGCCACACGAGTCCTCCTCAAATGCAATGTCATGTATGCATGATTTATTAAAGTATTTATTAGTCCAATTTATTCAACAAATTGGTGAAGCCAGAATATCGTCATTGTATCATAAAGTCTAACTGGAACCATCTGACTTCCTGCGATATGTCGCCAATCATCGTTAGTAACCTCACGATCCAAGGTTTATGTTATACAACCATGAAAGCATAGTTTGGCCGTAACTCATCAGCCACGCCCAAACCAAGCGGAAGGGTTCATCACCCCAGTATCAACTACAATTAATTTATTCAGAGGTGTGGGCGTTTCACTCGGAATTAACATAATGTACACCCAAGTCGTTCGAATGGTGCACATGCACGCAAACATCGGCCACGGTCCCATTTGTCGCAGGGGCCGTTCGAACAACAATTTGTAACCTCTATCAATGCTCACTGCTCACCCTAGCGTAGGCCGACAACTTAGACACGGTGTCCCATACCACCATACGTGGCTCATGAGACTTTAGGGATTGTATCGTAATCAGTTCTAAGTGGACTACACACTGGTAATGTCAATATTTTAGATTCGATAGGGTGTGACTCAACAATCAAGCATACAAATGATTAACTTTGAATGAGAATTATTCGGTGGACCCAAGGGGATAAAGACAAACCAACAATGGCCACTATCGCTCGACCGTGTCCCGCTTAGTCGATCGAATAAGTCTGTGACTGCCAACCCAGTGGTAGGCAGTACACTAGATCAAACGGTTGTCAGAGCTTAATCCAAAGCAACACATAACTTATTATAATAACAATTTAGGTTATTAAATACATAATCATAAACATACATAAGCTCCTGACCCGACCGATTGGCCCGAACAATCCAACGGACCCGGATGACACAGCCCGGATGACACAGGGGATCACATACATCCACAAGCATATATACATTACAATATTATAAATTCATATCATTTAGGCATTTTATCGAGCATGTTATCAACTAAACAGTAACATAGGCATTTTATCAAACATATTATCAACTAAACAACAACAAAATCAAGCAATCACTAATTAAAACTTGTTGAGAAAAGCTTAAGGGTAGATCTTCACCTTAGGGTTGAAATTCGTCGATTTGGATGCAGCCCGAATGCCAAAAATTGGGGAATACCTCTATTACCTACAATGAATAATAAATCTAGTGTAAATAAATTAGGTTTTACTCTAATTAAACCCCTAATTAGGGTTTATGGGTTTACGTACCTCGAATTTGGGAAAATTCCAAATCAATTTGACGAATTAAGGCCGAAGGTTGGAGCACGATGGCGTCCACACAGGACCGCGCCCGATCATAACTTCTACAAAGTGTGTTGAGCTCATAATTGTGCATATTCTAACCCCAATTCATCACTCATTATGCATAATATACATGTTCAAAGGACCAAATTTATACATGATGTGTGATTGTAGGAACAAGATGGAGAGTTCACCATTTGAAGGCTAAATGAGGCTCCTTACAAGTATTGAAGACTATAGGATGAAACATGAAGAAGGATCAAAGAAGGACAAGCAAGAAGAAAAGAGAAAAGAAGAAAGAAAGAAAGAAAGAATGAAGAAAAGGAAGCTGACTGGTCAAGACCGGTCAGCCACGCACATGGATTGATGGACTGCCCACGCCGACCGGTTATGACCGGTCGGCCATAGTGCTGAACTGATCAAGGAGTGCAGCCGACCGGTCAAGACCGGTCGGCCATTGCTGCTGTACCAAAAGATGCATGGACTGAATAAGCCTGACCGGTCATGACCGGTCGGGCATAGCTGCTGGAGAAAGCTTGAATAAGGCTGACCGGTCCTGACCGGTCAGCCATGGTTGCTGAGACCTTGTGAAGACCTCCGACCGGTCATGACCGGTCGGACAACGTTGCTGGAAGAGCTGTTTATTGAGGCCGACCGGTCCAGACCGGTCGGCCATGCATGACAAGCACCTTCTAAATTAGGATATCCGAATTTCTCTGCGCAAGTGCGTAGTTTTACGTGAAATTTGGAATTCTCTTGCGTATTGGACTCCTCCAAGCTATAAAAGGACCTCTTCTCTTCATACCAGAGGAGGCTACGACGTGGGGATTGCTGAGGAGACGGATTCTACTTCAGATTTCCTGTTTTAGTAGTTTTTAGAGGCTTTTAGTTCAAGGATGTTAGAGATGAACTAAAATCTCTTAGCTAGGGCTAAGAGGGGAAGCTTTTGATTCGTTTTTAATGGATTGATGCAACCTAGGTTTCCTTTTATGTTTTAATTGATGAATTTTAGTTCAATTTGAGTTTAATTTAAGTACTATGTTGGTTTCTACTTTGATCTCTTGATGACTCCGGGCTCATGTGATTCTTAGTGATCCTAGCATAGTATCTTAGCTTTTGAGCATTGTTTGTGCTTGTGTAATGAATTGATCTACCATCGACTCCAGGCATGGTAGACGCTTTGATTGCCTTGTATGCAATGGCCTGATTTTCATGTGGGAACTCATGCAACTGAAATTCTTATCTTTTATATAGAATCTGGAATAGTTGTTTAGTAACTGATTTTGATTTAATTAGAGTTCAAATCATGAGTTGTAATCAGGTCTAGTGACAGGACTTGGTGAAGGCTATGGTTATGAATCTCAACTAAATTGGAAAGAGGCTTGGCCTATACAATTGAGTGTGCCCAAGGCCTGAGCTTGGTTGTGGGAATCAAATCAGTTAATAAGCACCTATTTCAGATAACTGTGATTAATTGCTCTATATTCCGATCAGATAGAGATGGAAATCTGATTCTGATTGAGTTATATGAGACCTGGTTGTGTTGATGCATTGAAACGTATCAAGAGTGGATCCTTGGTGCTCTAGTGACTTTTTAGATTGAATTTACCTTACCTATTCACTGTTTAAACTCAATTTCCTATTTTCCAGCTTTAGTTCTTAATAGGATCTTAATTACTAGTTGTTTTAGCTAAATTTTGAGAATACCCATACATAAATCTATGTAGGAACGATACTCGGTCTTTCCGAATTATTACTACTACGCAACCCTACACTTGGGGAGTGAACAAGGGTTGCACCTAATCAATAGCCGGGGTTCCAAACCCAAGCAAGAACAAACCCCGGGGGTAATGGTTTCGATAGAAACAAAAGGGTTTCTAACCCTAATGACATAAAAAGGAAGAAAATGAAGAGAAGAGATGGAAGAAGGGTAGAGGAACACCTTACCTAGCATGGGGAGGTGGGTATTCCAACCCACGATCGATGGATCATTGTCGGGAGACGCGGGAATGAAAGTGGAGGCCAGAAAGAGCTCGAAAATCCAAGATTTCCATGAGCATGGTGGAGGATTTGAGGAAGAAAAGGGGTTTGAAAAGAGGAGAGGGAAGCTAAGCGAGCTTAGGAGCTTAGGGGAGAAGAAGATGAAGGAGAGAAATGACAGAGAGAGAGAGAGAGAAATAAGAAAGAGAGAATGGGGTTTAAAACCCTTTTTAAAAACAAATCCCATCGGGTTCAGTGCGCCGAAGGTCCCCTTTGGTGTTTCGAAGCCCAAAAACTTTGAAAAATCGCATTTGGACAGAGTACTTCGGCTCGGGCCGAAGCTCGCTAGGCAAACCTTCGGTACGTTGAAGATCTCCTTCGGTGCACCAAAACCACTGTCTCAAACCTAACTTTGGTACGATCTCACTGGTCAGTTCGTGATCGAAAGCCTCCTTCAATGAGCCAAAGGCTTTTTCAATTCGCTGAAAGCTATCTTCGGTGCATCGAAGCTGGCTGTTCAGAAATGCTTCTGCTTGCCTAGTTTTTCTGAAACTTCACATTTTTACTGGCTTCCTGGTCAATGTCTTCTTATTTACATGAAATAACTTTAACATTTGTCATTTTCTTTAAGTTATTTCATGTAAATAAGGAAGTACCCCCCATTTAGATTCAATAAAAAATACTAAAAAAATTAAATTTCCAATAATAAAGATTTTGATTTTCCACATCTAGTACAAATTGTGACTTTTTGACATGTTTGAAAACTAGCACCTTTTAAAAGAGATGGTTTTTGCCAAATCTAAACCGTTAAAAAATTCTAAAATACCAAAATTAGGCTAAAACACCAAAGACTAGTAAAATATTCATGATGGTTATGTCAATTTATGAGTAGATTAGTAATTTAGGTTTTTACTTAGACTCTACAGACGGCGACATACCCGAGTCGAACCAGTCGTCGAAAAGTTCTTCTGAATTGTGAGACTCTCCAACTCCTAAGCTAATTCCTTCCTCTCATTGAGAACAATCAATTGTTTTGGTCCCAAATAAGTGTGAACAGTCGTGCGGGCATGCACTATAATTAATAAATCGAAGGCAACGCCCAAGGTATTTCGATCCCCAAGTTAGCGAAAATCCGAGGTGTTACATAATCCATATGCAATGTCTAGACTACAAATGATACGCTAATTCAAGCACCCAATCTAGAAGTGAAACTAGGAGATGTGCGTGAGAATCTACCTATTAATACATAGCATACATTTATTCAAACATTTATATAATTAACAATTAAATAAACAATGTTAGAAAGAAATGACTCAAATAACAATCTCAAACACAAGCATGTATGGTGGTTCGACTACTTGTCTACTCCACTCCTGGCTCACGTACTCATCTTTTGAGCACATTGGATTTTTCTATAACGGAGGTTTTAAATCAAGTTAACCTCTCAACCTTTACACAGGGGTTTTTGCACAGGTTCACCTCTCAACATGAACGGAAATTTTACAGGTTCACCTCTCAACCTACACGTATGCACCCGTGTTGGTGGCTCCCCTTGGAGACTTGTTTAGACCCAACAAATGAGTCAAGGTTCGAAAAACAAACCTAGATTTTAGGCCCAACAAATATGCTAAGGATCAACAAATGAACTTGAAATTTAGTCTCAACTAATGGGTCAAGGTTAAACATACGAACCTGGATCGAGTTTGAAAACAAACTCTCACACTCAATCCCCCACAAGGAAGGAGTGCAACTGAACTCTCAATTTAACACTTACTTGTTGGATGAACACCTTATTCAGTGCCTCTTAGATTACTTGATCTCCGCACTCCCGTGCTTCAATCAGCTCCCCAATGCTGCCTCGATTTTATTGTCGATGTTTTGCCAAAGCCTCAGCTCCAACGATTAATCGCCTTGCATATGATCTTCAAGAGATGACCAAGATGATAGGAGGTGGTGAGAATTCTCTACAATTACCAGGATTGGGTTTCCTAGAGGAATTCCCCTAATTGGATCTTTAGAGGGGTTTAGATAAAGGATCTACCTATGGTTAAGGTACCTAAACATCTAGAGATCAAGAGAGAGCAAGTCTATCTTCAGTTGAGCTTTTGACTGCTCCATCTTGTGATCAAACACAAGATGACTTGGAATGGTTAGGATTAGAGCCTAATAATATGGCTAATGTGGGTGGCTTTTAATACACTAAATCCTCACTCCTTAGACACCCTAGACTGAGCGCAACCTTTTTATAAAGAAAGCTTAGACGGATAGAAAACGACTAAAAATGGCTAGTAAGGTTATCAATTTGTAGAGTCCATTCATGCTCATTTCTTGTGTAGGATTGAGTATGAGAGTTTGAATTGCAAAATTCAATAGGTTCGGTTACAGGACCTAGGCCCTTGTGTAGGGCAGAATCAAGTCTTCGTGGGGAGCCTGACAGGAGTATATGTTGGGTTTGATTGTAGGACATTGCCTCAATTGTAGGGCCTAAATTGAGGTTCGGTTGTAAGACCTTGGCTTATAAGTTAAGCCTAAACTCAAGTTCGGTTGTAGGACCTTGGCTCTTGTATAGAGCCTAAATTATCAAGTTTCAAAAGGGAGTGCTAGTCCTGAGCAAAACATGAGTGAAACCAATTCCATTCTTCAAAACCCAACTCTCCTTCAGAAACCATGTTTCTATATACTTAATGATATGCAAGTGCAAGAACCAGGGAAACTTAGTGAGAAGTTGAGACCTTCATCTTCTCATAACATAACAAGTACTTATATGAAATTCCCGCTGATTGATTGATAAATAGAAGAATCCAAACAATTTATCCTACTGTGCTCAGTGAATGCTCATCTCACGGATTTTCGAGGTTACCTTCCTTGTGAATTGATTAAGGTATGGATTCAACGGTGTATAGTTCAACAACAAGCCTAGACAAGAACTTGCCTTACCGTCCTTCCGACGGCTTTCACACTACGTCCCATTTCCGGCTTTGGTTACGGGTAGACCATCCCCCGGTTGGTAATAGGTAACCCTTTTCGGAATTTTCCACCATGTTTTCCATCATTCCCTGTTTTCATCCTTCCTTTCCGTTTTCTTTTTCATTAGATAGGATTTTTAGAAATCTATATCTTTTGTTATTTTCCCATGGACAAGGATGGACAAAATACCCCGGCTGAGTTTCTCAACACCCCAAATCCAAACTTAATCAATCCACAATTCTCCATAATCCCTTCCAAGCGTGAGAATCGTGTAATGTGGACTAGGTGTAAAAGTGTTTAGAAGTTCTATCGATCATAAAAATAGGGGAATTCACATATAAAACTAGTATCCTAGAGATTGCTCAAGGTAATCAATTTTACTCAGTTTACTTTTCCTCTTTCTTATACTCACACCATCCAAGATGCATAGAAACAAAGTTTTCCAATGGAGTTTTGAATTTTTTTTGAAAAAATGAACAAGTTCCTACATAATTGCTCGAGATGTTACAAAACACTGGATTCATCCTAGTGATCCTACACCTCCCAACCAAATCTTCCATTGTCCTCAATGTAAAAGATATGTAATGAGCAAAACATTAGAGCAATTTGAAAACAAAGGGGAGTGAGCAATGAAAGTACCTAAGAGAGTGAAAAGTGGAATTCTACCTCCTTCTATCAAACCTATGAACAAGTAAACAAAAGCAACAAAATCCTAATCCTAACTACTCTATACCTCCATCAGACTAGGAGATCAATTCCAACAACTCGTCCAAAAGCATAAAGTCAAGTAGAATCATTAGATGGATCAAAAGGTTTTGCAATAACGTCATCCAATATCCTAGGTTACAATATACATGTGTGTGAGTGATCCAGATAAGCCACTGAAAATTCCAAAAAAGAATTTCAGCGGGTTCCTTAATGTTTTCACCACATGTATAAGAGGAGACAGCATCATATTTGTCAGAAAAAATATGTCTCCATTCAGATTTTCCTGGGCATTGATTTCGAAAGTATGGATCATCCCAGGGTTGGTAGAGGTCGGTATGCATGATCCATAGAGGTGGGAAATATGAATTAATTTCTCAGCACAATAAAGTGTTGTTTCCACATACTTCTCTTGGCTAACGTTATATGCCGATACCGACTCTAAAGGTGCAACTATATCGTCTATCACATCAACATTCTTATCAAGAGAGTAGGTCACATCTTCTTCTAAGTGATTGGAGTAAAGAGTTGAGAGGGACACATCTTCCACAATAGAATTGATCATGTTTATTTCGTGGACCTCTTCATCTTCATCCTCTTGTTGGTTGTCAATATTGAAAGCATTTAACTCAATCGTCATATTGCTAAAAGACATTTGTATGACCCCACTCCTACAATTGATGATAGCCTTTGATGTAGCTAAGAATGGGCGGCCAAGTATGACAGGAATTTGAGGGCCACTATTAACCATGGGTTGTGTGTCCAAGACAATGAAGTCCACCTGGTAGTAAACATTGTCAACTTGGACAAGAACGTCCTCAATCATCCCTCTCGGAATACTAATCGATCGGTCAGCAAGTTTTAATGTGGTTTTGGTGGGTTTTAATTCACCTAAACCCAATTGTTCATAGATCGAAAAGGGTATTAAGTTCACACTTGCTCCTAGATCAAGTAGAGCATGCTTCACTCGGTAGTCTCCAATTATGCATGATATTGTCAGACTACCAGGATCTTTGTATTTCTTGGGCATCCCGTGATTTATAATGGTGCTTACATTTTCTGTCAAAAATGCCTTCTTTTGCACATGATTTTTCTTTTATCGTACAAAGATTCTTAAAAAACTTAGCATATGACGGTATTTGTTTAATGGTATTTAACAATGGGATGTTGATCTTGACTTGCTTAAAAACCTCCAAGAATTCTTGGTTTTTGTCTAAAGGTTTGGGTGAAATCAACCTTTGGGAAAATAGGGCAACCGGCTTGTATTGCCTTTCTGGTTCTTTCTCTTGTGGAGTGTTGTTTGAGCTATCATCCTCTTTGGAAATTTCTGGATCATTAGGCTTTGAGGCCTTCACCGGATTAAATTTATCAATTATTTTCCCACTTCGTAAAGTGGTAATAGCTTGAACATGCTCCATATGTTGGGAGGATGAGCTTGCGTCTTGTATCTCAAATTGGGTCCTTGGGTTAGGAAGAGGTTGAGCAGGAAGTGTGCCTTTCTCCCTAACACTGAGGTGAGATTCAACCCTAGCCATTGAGGTTTTCAAGGCATTGATGGTTTGAGTTGTATTTTGATTAAATTTCAATTGCTCTTGCATGAACCCATCTATTTTCAGAGAATTAGTCTTGTTATACTCAGCTTGAACCGATACAAATGCACCCAACATCTCCTTTAGCGTAGCTTTCGGTGTAATAACTAGGGATGGACCTAATAAAGGTTGAGCTTGAGGAGTATTGCTTGCATTCACAGTGGGCCATTCCTCCAACTGAAGTTGGGATGGTTCTTCCAACTAGAATTATACGTGTTTGAGTTTGGAGCACTAAATGGTTGTTGATAACTGTTTATGGCATTTGATTATTCTTGTACAATGTCTTGGAATGCTGAAATTGCGGGACAATCTTGTGTTGCATGTTAATTTCCAGCAAAAATCCCACAAACAGTTTCAACGTCTTTAGACTTGATCATCTCTCCTTTCTTTAATTCTATGGCCTCGACTTTTCTTGTGAGGCTAGCCACACGTGCACTTTTGCTATCCTCTTATGATAGGACATAAATTCCTCCATTTTCCTTTTGTTGTCTAGTCTTGGAATTTGTTGGTTTAGATGTATCCCAAGACTGTGCATTCTCAGCCAATTCCTCCAAATAGTCCCATTCTTCCTCAGCTTCCTTATTCATGAACTCCCCATTACACATTATCTCTACGAATTGGCGCATGGGTGAAGTCAGTCCTTCATAGAAAAAGCTTATAACCCGTCAAATTTCATAGCCATGATGTGGGCATGCATTTAACAAGTCCTTAAACCTCTCCCAACATTGGAAGAAGGTCTCATCCTCCTTTTGAGCAAAATTCATGATAAGGCACCTCAACATGTTCTTTTTGTGAGTAGGGAAGAACTTTTTAATGAACTCCCTATACATATCAGTCCATGTGCCAATTGATCTTGGCCTTAATGCATGAAGCCAACCTTTAGCTTTATCTTTAAGGGTAAAAGGAAATAATTTAAGCCTCACCACATCATCAGTTACATTTGCAAAGTGCATGGTGGTTATTACCTCATCAAATTCCTTAAGGTGTTGATAGGCACTTTCACTGTCTAATCCATGGAATCTCGGGAGGAGTTGGATTGCTCCCGGTTTCAAATCTACGTTCCTTGCATTTTGTGGAAAAACTATGCATGAGGGAGTGCTCGCTCTGCTGGTTGTAAGTAATCACGTAATGTTCTTGGTCGGGGAACATTCTCAACCACATTCTCTCCCGTTTCGGTTTGGTTTTGGACCAAATTTTGATTGGCCATACGATTGGGTTGATTTACAGCCATACTTTCAGACAAAATTGGAGAATTTAGATGTCTCCTAGCACGTGGTTCTCTGTCAATTCCTTCTACTATTCCCCCTTCACTACTGAGTCGGTTATTGGAATCCCGACCCCAATGTGGCATGCAAATCCTAAAAGAATGAATACAAAAAAAAAAAAGAATTCTTTCCTCCTTCCTTTACTTCTCTCTAAGACCGAAGCACAAGGTGTCTTGCAATGGCTGAGCCAGAAGCAAGGATGGAGACCAATTTCTCCTGGTCAATGGGGGTTCAGAGAACTCCCCATCCGCTCTTTGAATCTTTTGAGAAAAGTGCAAAAAAAGAAGAAAGAGGAATAGAGTTGAGAAGAGAAATCTCTGAGCACAAGGTGATCCAAGACGGCAGAGCCGACCAATAGGAATCAAGGCAGCACAAGGCCAACCTATCAGAGATTCAAAAAGGAATCTCCACCGACTCTACAAGAGATGAATACGATGGGAATGAATAGGGGAAGAAGAGGAGTAAGGTTAGAAAGATAAAACCTGATTTGAGAACTTAAGATGCTTACTTCTTCTTCAACTTCCTAAAAATCCCTGCAAAAGAAAAAAATAAAAAATAAAACAAACTAAGTTAGTACTATTCCTAAAAATCTCAAATAGATACTATTTTTAGAAATTTTATAAAAAACCGTCAAAGTCCCAGGCAACGGCGCCAAAAACTTGTTCGCTTCCCCAAGTGTAGGGTTACGATGTAGTAATAATCTCGGTAAGACCGAGGTCGATCCACAGGGACTTATGTAGGAATCCACAAAACACTTCCAATAGTTCTACTAAAGAGCTAACAAACAGATTTGTAGAAGATTGATGTAAATAGTAATGTTGAATTAAACTGAAGGTAAACAATTAATAAAAGGCATTAGGGGTTCAAGGATCCACTTGTAGCAATCCTTGATGCTCAATTCACTGTGGTTTCTCACTTTGTCAGCTAGAATCGAAATTAAGTTCTACCTAGTAGGATGATAGAGCAGTTAAAACAATCAATTTGACATATGTATGATCCATGTATATGATTCACTCAATGCAAGCTAGGATGAGCATACTCAATTGCATAGGTCAGTCCTAATTCCAATAGGTTAAGATCACAATCATAACCATCGTTAAATCCTGTCACAAGACAAAACTAGATCATGATTTTAACTTGATCCAAATCACATACACAGTCTCACATACTTCAGAATTTCCAGAAAAGTAGACTTTTGGTATGAAGCTCCCACATGAAGATCATATATCTAGAGCATATTCCAATTCCTCGGATCATACAGGTCTAGACTAGCTCATAACAATTAAGAACTCAAGCAATTTTTCCAAACATCCATGAGTCATCATAAGATTAAGAAAAACTACTTAGTACTTGATTTAAACTTCAAACCATTGTTCTTCAATAGAAATCCAACTTAAAACTAAATCAAACAAATTGAAACATCTTAGATTCACTACAAGCTTCACCTCTTAGCCCTAGCTAAGAGGTTTAGCCGTTCATGATCCAAGGAAACATGAAAAAACTAAACAAAGCATAAAACTAGAAAGCAAAATAGGCGGAGTTGTAGAACTTCGAAATCGACTTCCGCCGTCTCCCACCGTGCTCAAGCTGTTCTAGGATGCCCTAGAAACGATCCCCAGGTCTCCTTTTATAGTGGAGAGGCTCTGCTGCGTCAGAATCATCCAGAAGATGCGTAAGGATACGCAGTGCACAGAGAAATCCGGAGCTTGTAGAACACGCACTGTTACGTAGACGACCAGTCGCACGATCGGTCTAAGCTTCTGGATGACCGGTCGCACGATCGGTTGCAAAAGCGAAAAAATTGTCCAGAGAGTTTTGTGAAAATTCAGACCCAACTTTTTAATTCAAGGACCGGTCGCACGACCGGTCTGAGCAGTGGACGACCGGTCGTGAATGGTGTTAGAACTAAAAGAAAAATCGAAACTGCTCGTCAGCAGTCTTTTTCCTGTGTTTCATTATTCTGGGGGAATTCTGAGTATAGAGACATTCATAGACAATCATAAGCAATCACAAAGTATACACGAGAAAGCACCGCGAGGTGAATTTTATTCCAGAGATTCCGAGGTCTTTTACATTCCGGGCTGTGAACTGGTCACGAACCCTTAATTACATCAACGGATGATCACCCTTGATTAAAAGACAAAAGTAAATGCATGCATGTATCATAAATGAATTAAATAAAGCATTAAAGGAGAATAAATATAAATAAAGCACAACATAGACCACACAGAGATTTTTACGTGGAAACCCTTACGGGAGAAAACCACGGCACAAAGCGACAAGATTCCACTATGAATTTCAGTTATACAATAGATGGAATATCAAAGGGATAAAGCTCGGATAGATCGAGCAAGTAGTTTAAATCGTCAGGGATTATAGTCTCGAGTTCATGGTCACCGAGACCAAGTCTAGGATTTATTATGTAATACTTCACCATTAAGATCAGTTAGATGTTGGTCCCATACTCCTCGGGCGATCCTAGTTGAGTAGCAACCAGGATTTTAACCGAATCGTATATCTCAGTGTCATGACGCGTCTCTATGGACGATATGACTTTCAGGGATACACTTTACGGTTTTTGTTTAGTGCAACCAGGGCCAGTGACCGTCTCAGCTGGACGGGTGACTTACTGGAGGGCACTCCATGGGGTCTTTGTGCAAACAGGGTTTCGACCGAGTCGTATATCTCAGTGTCATGACGCGTCTCTATGGACGATATGACTTTCAGAAATACACTTCACGGCGTCCACTTACTGCAACCAGGGCCAGTGAGCGTCTCAGCTGGACGGGTGACTTACTGGAGGGCACTCCATGGGGTCTTTGTGCAAACAGGGTTTCGACCGAGTCATATATCTCAGTGTCATGACGCGTCTCTATGGACGATATGACTTTCAGAAATACACTTCACGGCGCCACTTACTGCAACCAGGGCCAGTGAGCGTCTCAGCTGGACGGGTGACTTACTGGAGGGCACTCCATGGGGTCTTTGTGCAAACAGGGTTTCGACCGAGTCGTATATCTCAGTCTCATGACGCGTCTCTATGGACTATATGACTTTCAGAAATACACTTCACGGCGTCCACTTACTGTAACCAGGGCCAGTGACCATCTCAGCTGGACGGGTGACTTACTGGAGGGCACTCCATGAGGTCTTTGTGCAAACAGGGTTTCGACCGAGTCGTATATCTCAGTGTCATGACGCGTCTCTATGGACGATATGATTTTCAGAAATACACTTCACGGCGTCCACTTACTGCAACCAGGGCCAGTGACCGTCTCAGCTGGACGGGTGACTTACTGGAGGGCACTCATTCCCTTAGCCACTCAACTGGTCGAATCCCGCCTTGGACAGGACGCACATCAACTGGTCTTAATGATGAAGTATTTCAGACATTTAGAACTCTTTCATTATGGTTTTCGATGATAACCATAGTCCCCTTTGATTTAGTTTCGTAACTCGATCCGAGATGAAATAAATTCATGCAATGGATGCAAATGAGTACAGTACAAAGTAACTATGCTTTATGTATGCTCAAGAGAAGATCGCATTCATGCTAGATGCTCAGTGTATCAGACAAATTATGCATCTAATTTGATTAATCTGCTTCATATATATCTTTGTGTCATTGATATTTTGCCCTCGCGTCTTTGAAATCGCGATTGATTTCATTTGGCATTGGTAGATTTTCGGGCCGTCAGGGCACTTCCCAGGGCCTGTTTACGATCTGATCGGAGGATTTAGTGAATACCTATCACGATCGTCTTTGGATAGAGGTGAATTATGTCCACGAGGGTCGCAGTGCGATCACATTTCGATTTGTTTAGCATGGGTCAATTTCTGAGCCAACAGGGCACTTCCCAGGGCTAAAAACGACCAAGTAGTGGACCTGTTTATGGTCTAATCAAGGTTTCTCGGAGATCCTGAGATCAGGTAATCTCATTTTAATGCATGATTATGGTATATCATGTTATGGCGGAGAGAAGTCTCCCTCTCGTTTCGGTCAAATTCCGCACGATTCCTCTCGCTTTCGGCCATTTCCGGCTCTTTCGAAAGGATTTTCGAGGTTTGCAATATTGGCTAAGTGTTGGCCATTTTGATCAAACTGCTGATTTGGCCCACTTAACATCGACCGTTGGTGAATCCGGTCCGGGGGATGGATAGAGGACATTGATGTGTGTCTAGGAGTGCTGACTCGATCAGAAGGCGGGCCACGTCGAAGGCGGGCCACATCATGAAAGGCCCCACCTCCTCATCAGCGTCCAGGCGCATGGGAGATTGGGTTGGGTGCATGTTTCATTAGACATGGGCGCATGTCTTAAGTGGATGCATGTTGTCCACCCCAGGCGTATGTGAATGCTACAAATGCATCAAGCGCATGTGAATGCTACAAATGCATGGTTATTAGGCGCATGTGAATGCTACAAATGCATGGTTATCAAGCGCATGTGAATGCACATGCATCCAACATCCCAACTATGGGCGCATGTCCCATGGTACTTAGCGATTTTTGCGCATTTCCCCTCCCCAGAATGGGTGAGCGCATGTCACTATGTGACTTGGAGGATTTTGCTCCGGTGGGAGAAACCCCTTTTCGGCGAAGGCATTCGGCGAAGTGTGGGCGCATGTGGATAGTCGACTGAGGATTCCGGCAAGGATTTTACCTTGCTCTGCCGATCCTTTCCAGATAATGAAGTCTCTCCCCCTCTCAACAAGTGAGTGGGGTATTTATAGCACTTAATCGGGTAGCTACTCGGGTACCGGGCGCATGTGGTTTGCAAAATGGAGGGCATGCGCATGGAAATATTTGGAGAGACGAGTCATGCGCATGTTGTGGGGATCATGCGCATGGAAATATTTGGAGAAACGAGTCATGCGCATGTGATGGGATCATGCGCATGTCCCCATGCACCCGGGGCATGTGGCATAGCATGGGTGCATGTGCCACTGGTATGGGCGCATGTGGCCTCTGTTTTGGTCGCATGTGGCCCCACTTAGCATATTTTCATGATATTTGTACTTTTAGAATATTGAAAAGGGAGAGAGAGAGCTCTCATGCGCATGTGGTGAGAAAGTGAATGCATGTTTCCTTATGACCTTCGCATGTGGAGAGAGAATGAATGAATGCATGTGGAGAGAGAGTGAACGAATGCATGTGGAGAGAGAGTGAACGAATGCATGTGGAAATATGCACCGCAATGACTTCAAACTTGCTACTTAAGGTTTTTCGGGCATTCCGGATCATTTGACGGTAATCTGCATGTCAGATTCCAGCCCGAAATGGTACCTGTAGGCTTTTGGGCCCTTATAGTCGGATAAGTCAGGGCAAAAAAATGCATTTGGAAGCGCGCTGGTAAAGATATGCATCGTGCGACCTTGAAACTTGCAGGTTAAGGGTTTTAGGGTGTTTCGGATCATTTGGCGGTAATTTGCATGTCCGATTCCACCCCAAAATAGCATTCGTAGGTTTCGGTCATGATTGCGCATGTTAGGGCGGCACTGGCATTTTTTGAGTATTTCGGATCTCGAAATCAGTCCGAATCATCGTAGATGGACCGTTAAATACCATTTTATAATGGGTACAAATTTGAGCCCCAACAAGTGCCCCCCCGGTGCGCTGCGATGGATGCTTATGTCAGGCCAGTGCAGTGCACCGGTCCCCAGGCTCAAGTATAAATAGTGGACTCACTGAGTCATTTGCACATTTTCGAATTAAGAAAAAGTAAAATTTCAAAGGTGAGAGAGCTCCTCATGAGGGAGTAGGCGCATGTGGCCTTCTCATGGGCGCATGTGCCCTTCCAATTGATAATGGGCATATTGCATCTTGCTCCAAGGCGCATGCCATTAGTTCCAAGCGCATGTAATAGTGCATCTTTATGGGCGCATGTGCTCATACTCAAGCGCATGTTGTGTTGATGCATTAGCGCATGTGGGAGTATGTTAAGAGCCAGGCGCATGTGTAAGTGGTATGGGGTAAGCGCATGTACCCATGCATGTGTGGAAACCTCTAATGTAGGCGCATGTGAGCTTCTCTTTGGTGAAGTAAATATGGGCGCACTTGGAGTCACATGATACGAACTTATAACTCCATTTACATGGAGTGGGCGTATGTGGGGTCACATGCGCCTGGGGTATTGGCTTGGGTGGATGTGACTCCACTACTTAGCCAAAATTTCTAAATTCTGGCATTTTCCATTGCCCTTGGTGAAAACTCATGCATCTGGCCTTATTCTCGACCGAATTCGATGCCGTTTGTGGCTATCTCGCTCAATGCTTGAATATGATTGGGACTGGGTGCTCGGGGCCCATAATATGTTGCTTATGCTGGTCTTTGATGGCTTGCAACTGCTTCTTTAAGCGGTTCTATGATGTGCACTTCTATGCAGGTGCACTCGCATTATTTGGAGTTAGTGCGAATTCGCACCCGCTCAGAGTGTACATGTAGAGCTGCTACTGTATTTGCTGCGCTACGATATGTGCGCGCTTGCTTGTCGGATGTGCGCTCGAATTCCACTGTTTCCATATTGCTGTGGGTCATGACTTTATGCATGTGTTTACTGATGTATTTTGTGTGTGAAATCCGTGATTGAATGATGCAATGCTTACCTTATTGTGTTGCCTGTTGCATGCGCTGGTCTTCTGTTTGATGCACTTTTGTTTGCGTATTGTAGTGAATCATGGCGACAGCAGCAGGTTCTTCTGGTGAAGCTTCCAAATTGCAAGTTTCCAGCTCTTCATCTATACGACGCGGTAAAAAGAGGGCGACTGGAGATACTGCTAACCCGTCTCCGGTAGAGTGTCATTCGCAATCCTTCGAGACAATCGAATCCGAAGTGGAGGATTTCTCTGATCGAATTAAGCAACTCTCTCATGAAGTATTACTGCGTATCTATGTGGAGAAAATCATATCTGAGCCTCCGACGCAAGGGACTGAAGGGGAATGGTCCGCCTGGTATTGTCAGCTTACTGATGCTGCCAATGTCGTTGAGGCAGGCCCTTCTAGCGTGCGCGGCCGACATTCCGAGGATGATCAGGAAGGTCAGAAGAAGAAGAGACGAAATCGAGGTAAGAAGCCGGCTGAGGAAGTTGACAAGGCGAAGCAATCGCCACAGCTCATTGATCCGAAGAATGAGCGGATGAAGATCGGCTGGAATAGAAACAAGATCATTACTATACGCGGTTTCTCCATCGTCAACCCTTATACCAACCGAGTCATCTTGCATTAGAAATCTCTTACGAGGCACAAGCCCTTCCCGAGCATCGAACCATCCAACGTTCAAGGCCCTTTTCAATTCTATGGAGTCGAGAGGTGGACATCTGCCCCCGAGCAGTTGTTCACTACCATACTGGTCGACGATGGGAGAGAACAGCGGGTAGGTTCCTCGAGAGAAATGGTTTTCCTTGCGCCTACTTGTGATCCTCACACTCCTTCTCCAGTCCATTATTTTGAGACAATGCAGCAACGATTTCAACACATGGACAAGGCGACGATGTGGGCGACGAAGAGCTTTCGTACGCAGGGTCATTTGAATGAGCGAGTTGGTTATGAGCCGTGGGCAAAAGAGATTTTGATCCGGCATAAGACGATTTTAAAGTAAGTCGGCTTGTACCAGGCTATCGATGCGACCTCCGAACATTTCTCCCGAGATCCAACAATTCTTCGAAGCTTCTTGAACTACTGGTCTTCCGTTACCAATTCGTTCCACTTTCCATGTGGAGAGATGAGCATAACTTTATGGGATCTTCGGATGATGGCTGGGTTGTCTGTGATAGGAGAATATTACCAGGAATACGTCCCAACTGATGAAGAGCTGTCTTCGTTTCGGCTCAGAAGTCCTCGAGATGCTTATCATTCGAAGGCTTGTCTAGAGTTATTTGTTGAGTTGTCGCAGTTCGACAATATTACAAAGATTCACTATGACGACTGGTTGATCTACTTTAGCCAGAGGATGAAGTAATACTTCTTCCAATGCCTTCTTTTGTATTACGTGCTTTGCATACTTTAATTTCTTTGTTTCTGACATGGGCACTTCTTTCTCCTCGTAGCATTAATTACGAAGGGTATGAGATCTTACCCGAAGACCAGGCTTTAATGAAGGAACGTTTTGAACAAAAGTTTCGCAATCCGAATGAGCTTACCCCGTCTTGTGAACTGGCAGGATTCTTAGCATACTGGTTGTCGGCAGTTATGTTGCCTAGCTCCAAGAGTGCTGATGGTGTCAGGGTTTCTTGCTTCGTCGTGGCGGGAGCTCTTGCAAATGGTCGTCAATTTTCTCTAGCACCCTGTTCGCTTCCCCAAGTGTAGGGTTGCGATGTAGTAATAAACTCGGTAAGACCGAGGTCGATCCACAGGGACTATGTAGCATCTCACAAATTCATCCACAAGTGTCTATTGAAGTCTACTAATCAGATTGTTGTATAAAGTTGATGTGAGTAACAAAAGCTGAATTAAATCGAGAGTAATTAATTATAAAAGAGTACTAGGGTTTCAAGGATCCACTTGTAGCAATCCTTGATGTTCAATCCGCTGTGGTTTCTTATTCTCTCAACTAGAATCGACATTCCTGTCCGTCCAGTCGGATGATAGAACTGTTAAACCAACAGTCTGTAATATGTAAGTTCTATGCATAAGATTCACTCAGTCTAGGCTGAGCTGAGCATGCTCAATTGCATAGGTCATTCCCCTTTCCTATAGGTCCAGTTCTCAATCATAACCATCCCCAAGTCCTCTCACAAGACAAAGATAGATTAGGATCTGAACTAGATTCAAATCACCAGCAGAGTCCTTACATATTCCAGAAAATCAACTAAAATAGAACTTTGGCCTGAAGTCCCTTTATGAAGAGCTTAGTACTAGAGCGCACTCCGATTCCTCGGATCATACAGGTCTATACCGTAGCAAACAAATTAAGAAGATAAGTAATTCATCCAAACATCCATGAGTCATCACAAGTCTAAGAAAAATTACTTAAAAACTTGTATAACTTCAAACCTTAGTTCATAATCATGAATTCCAAACTAAAACCACTTAACTACGAATTAAAACATCTTGGATTCACTACAAGCTTCACCTCTTAGCCCTAGCTAAGAGGTTTAGCTGCTCATGATCCAAGGAAACATGAAACAACTATAAAAAGCATGAAAACAGCAAAGCAAACCAAAAGGAGTTGTAAAACTCCAATCTTCACTTCCACAGCCTCCAACCTCGCTTGAGCCCTTCTAGGATGCCCTAGGAACGATCCCTAGGTGTCCTCTTATAGTCTGGAGGCTCCACAACGTCGGAAGAATCGAAAATTTGCGTAACACTTATGCAGCGCAGAGAATTTCGGGAAGAAATTAGAAAGTTCTAACTCAGTACACATGGCCGACCGGTCAAGACCGGTCGGCCTCAAGTGCAAACACTCCAGCAAGCATCTCCGACCGGTCGGGCCTATTCCTCCTTGGTCCAGCAAGCATGTCCGACCGGTCATTGTTAATGACAGATTTTGTAACGAGATCCTCCGGCTTTTCTCCTTCACTCCAACAGGGATTTCCACCACCAGACCTGAAGCAAGACAGCAAATAAGGGTGGCTGGGGACCAGCCGTTAGCCCTCCGATGCTTAAGTTAGGCCACAGTAAGAAGAGAAGCCAAGCATAACGGGACCAAGATTGAATGATGTGTGCGTACTTGCTCTTAATGAAGCCACCTCTATATATAGATCTGAGGCAATCCAATTTATTACGTAAGATGTTGAAATCCCGCTGATGTCGCATACGATACTGAGATCTTGCTAATTTCGTGGGATAAGATCCTATCTTTTGAGTCAGATCCAACTCAATGACTTATTTCAACAATCACGCCCTTTGATAGCAATCCCTTGAGATCCGGATCCATTTAGAGAAGATAAGCTCAAAAACCGACCTATACGGGCTGCCAGTAAACGTGGTGATAGTGCTGATGTGTCATGATAAACTGGAGGTCGTAGTTGGAGTCATAGCTTCCGAAAAGGAAGGAGACGCCCGTAGTTGGAGTCATAGCTTCCGAAAAGGAAGGAGACGCCCGTAGTTGGATTCATAGCTTCCGAAAAGGAAGGAGACGCCGACGAGTCGGGGACCACCGAACTGGATATGGCCCTGCTTGGTGTCGCAGAGGGATTGAACAAACTGCTCGACGGGAATCGGGTGCTGGTACTGAAGGCTAAGAGATATTTCCGCAGGAAAGCTGCTCGCATATTAAAATGTGGTCGCGAGTCCAAGTACATACTTAGATGTAACGTCTTTCAACGACTTGTGAGAAGGTCTGCTCGTGAATCTAGTTTTCCGTATTTGACTATCTATGACTCTCGATTAGACGATCTCGAGAGTCGAATGGACGTCCCGCACTTATCCATTCTTAGACTCCCGAGCTTACGATCTCGAGAGTCAAACCCGCACTCCACTTTTACCCGTTCTGCGACTCTTGATCAGATGATCTCGAGGGCCAAATGAGCATTTCCACGTGAAATCTTATCTCCACCATTTTTCCTATAACAGTCATGACCGGTCGGACGCCTTCAGCGCTTTTCCAGCACCAATGACCGACCGGTCATGACAGGTCGGTCCTCTTCAGTAATGCCCACATACATGGCTGACCGGTCACTGACCGGTCTAGCTTCCTTGGCCGACCGGTCACGACCGGTCAGCTTCATTTTCTTCTTATTTTCTTCCTTTCTTTCATCTGCTTTCTTCTCTTCTTTAGTTCTTTCTTTCTTTTCTTCTTTGGTCCTCAAACATTCTTCATCAGAATGATCCCGAGTGAGCTCTTTATGTCTTCAATTGAGTAGAGTCTACCCTCAATCCTGTAGTCACAAAACATGCATTGAATTAGCTTACAAACCATATAAACCTTGCACAATGAGTGATGAATTGGGGTTAGAATATACACAATTAAGAGCTCAACACACCCCCCAACCATCATTTTGCTAGTCCCGAGCAAAACATGCATGAAGCTAATCTCATTCTTCAGATTCAACTCTCTTTCAGAAACCATCCTTCTGTTCATTCCAAGGTTCATAAGTGTAAGATTCAGAAAGATTAGGTGTCAAAGGTTGGAACCGTAAATCCTCAAGACATAATAGGCATTCATATGAGATTCCCACTGATTGGTTGATAAATAGAGGGAATTGAACAAATTCATCCTAGTGTGGGTAGTGAAAATTCATTCCACGAGTTTCTAGGATTATCTTCTTCCTAGATCAACTAGACTATAGAACTCAAGGTACATAGAGCCACATCAAGCCAATGACAGGAATTTGCCTTACCGTCCTTCCGATGACTTTCACACTACGTCCCATTTCCGGCTTTGGTTACGGGTAGACCATCCCCCGGTTGGTAGTAGGTAGCCCTAATCGAAATTTTCCACCGTTTTTCCACATTCCCAATTTCATCCTTCCTTTTCCTTTTTCTTTTTAAATTAGATAGGATTTTTAGAAATCCATATCTTTCATTATTTTCCCATGGACAAGGATGGACAAAGTACCCCGGCCTGATTTCTCAATACCTTAATTCAAAGTCTAACTAATCCCTAAATCACATAATCCCTTCAACTCATGAAAATCGTGTAATGTGAACTAGGTGTAAAAGTGTTCAGATTTTCTATCAATCACAAAAATAGGGGAGTTCACATATAAAACCATTATGCAATGAGAGATTCCAGACATCCAGCCTTATACACTTCATATCTCCTCCTCTT
The DNA here is from genome assembly GCA_003013855.2 of Liriodendron chinense. NCBI lineage: Eukaryota > Viridiplantae > Streptophyta > Magnoliopsida > Magnoliales > Magnoliaceae > Liriodendron > Liriodendron chinense. Next base: position 4,296,892 of record ML058325.1, on the reverse strand, counting down.
ATGCTCATATCAACTCGAATGCATAGAACCAATGTTTTCCAAAAGAGTTTCGAATTTTTGAAAAAATCGAAAAATTTCCAGCACATAATTGCTTGAGATGTTGCAAAATGCTGGATTCCTCCAAGCGGTCCTACACCCCCCAACCAAATCTTGCATTGTCCTCAATGTAAAAGATGCGCAATGAGCAAAACATGAGAGCAATTTGAAAATAAAAGGGAGTGAGGAATGATATTACCTGAGAGAGTGAACATTAGAAATCTTCCTCCTTCTAACAAACCTATGAAAATGAAAACAAAAGCAGCAAAATCCTAATCCTAACTACTCTATACCTCCATCAGACTAGGAGATCAATCATCCTGATACACAGGATCATTCAGGGGTATGGACATACCTTCTGAAGGAAAATTTTCAAAGAACGGCTTTAATCGCTGCCCATTTGCCTTAAAAATATTGCCGTTCCTTGGATTCAATAGCTCGACAGTCCCATACGGATAGACAGTTTGCACAATGTAGGGACCGGTCCATCGAGATCTCAATTTTATCGGAAATAGATGTAAGCGAGAATTATACATGAGGACTTTTTGATTGATCGTGAATGTCTTGCGAAGAATATTCTTATCATGGAATATCTTCATCTTGTCCTTGTAAATTCTCGCATTCTCATAAGCTTCATTCCGGATTTCTGCAAGTTCATTTAATTGAAGTTTGCGTAGCAAGCTTGCCTTGTCAGAATTGAAATTCATTGTTTTAATAGCCCAATACGCCTTATGTTCCAACTCCACAGGCAATTGACAAGCCTTCTCATAGACAAGTCTATAGGGAGACATTCCAATAGGGGTTTTAAAGGCAGTACGGTAAGCCCAAAGCGCATCGGTAAGTCGAAGTGACCAATCCTTACGATCGGGATTCACCGTTTTCTCTAAAATGTGTTTAATCTCCCTATTGGATATCTCAGCTTGTCCACTAGTTTGTGGGTGATAGGGGGTGCTCACTTTGTGTGTAACGCCATATTTCTTCATTAGGGCTGCGAAAGGGCGATTGCAAAAGTGAGACCCTCCATCACTTATGATGACTCGAGGCGTTCCAAACCGGGAAAGAATATTTTCTTTTAAAAATCGAATGACCGTTTTATGGTCATTATTCCGGCAAGGAATGGCCTCGACCCATTTGGAAACATAATCAACAGCAAGTAAGATGTATAAATTTTCAAAAGAAGATGGGAATGGGCCCATGAAATCGATGCCCCAACAATAAAAAATTTTGATAATTAAGATGGGATTGAGTGGCATCATATTTCTACGGGAGATTCCTCCCAGTTTCTGACAAGGTTCACATGCTTTGCAAAACTCATGTGTGTCTTTGAACATGGTGGGCCAATAAAACCCACATTGCAGAATTTTCGTTGTGGTCTTTTTGGCCGAAAAGTGACCACCACATGCTTGAGAATGACAGAAGGAGATGATACTTTGTTGCTCATCATCTGGGACACATCTCCTTATGATTTGATCGGGACAATACTTGAACAAGTATGGGTCGTCCCATAGGAATTTCCGTACCTCCGAGAAGAATCTATCTTTATCTTGCTTTTTCCAATATGTAGGAATTATACCTGTAGCAAGATAATTAGCAATGTCCGCATACCATGGTAATTGGGAAACAGCAAAAAGTTGTTCATCAGGGAACATGTCATTGATTGCAGTCGTTTCAGGGGAATCAGTGAGGACAAGTCGAGAGAGGTGGTCAGCTACTACATTCTCTACTCCTTTCTTATCACGTATTTCTAAGTCGAATTCTTGGAGTAGGAGGATCCATCTTAATAACCGTGGTTTAGCATCCTTCTTAGAAAGCAGATACTTAAGTACGGCATGGTCAGTGAATATAATGATCTTGGATCCAATCAAGTAGGATCTAAATTTCTCCAAAGCAAAAACTACGGCTAAAAGTTCCTTTTCAGTGGTAGTGTAGTTTGCCTGGGCTGAGTTTAGGGTTCTACTTGCATAGTGGATGACACATGGCTTTTTATCTTTTCTTTGGCCTAACACGGCCCCAATAGCATAGTCGCTAGCATCGCACATAATCTCAAAGGAAGGCTCCAATCAGGTGGTTGCATTATTGGGGCACATGTCAACATACCTTTAAGGGTGTTAAAGGCCTTTTGACATTCTTCATTCCACTTGAATGAATTTTCCTTTTGAAGTAGGTTACATAAAGGGCGAGAGAGTGAACTGAAATCCTTTATGAACCTTCTGTAAAATCCTGCATGTCCTAAAAAGGACCGTATATCTCGTATGCTTTTGGGTGGTGGGAGGTTAGAGATAAGATCAATTTTCGCCTTGTCCACCTCAATTCCATTTTGTGAAACGATGTGACCAAGTACAATTCCCTTTTGAACCATGAAGTGACACTTTTCCCAATTGAGCACAAGGTTCTTCTCTTCACATCTTTTTAGCACAGATTTCAAGTGCTCAAGGCACTCATCAAAGCTACAACCAAATATGGAAAAATCATCCATGAAGACTTTGAGAATGGTCCCCACCATGTCAGAAAAGATGCTCATCATACAACGCTGAAATGTGGCAGGGGCATTACATAGTCCAAACGGCATCCGTCGATAGGCGAAAGTGCCGAATGGACATGTGAATGTAGTCTTTTCTTGGTCTTCACGGGCAATTTCTATTTGGTTGTACCCTGAATAGCCATCAAGGAAGCAAAAGTGGGAATGACCCGCCAACCGTTCTAAAATCTGATCAACAAACGGTAGGGGAAAGTGGTCTTTCCTCGTGACAGTGTTTAGCTTCCTGTAGTCAATGCACATTCTCCAACCGGTAGTGACTCTAGTTGGTACGAGTTCATTATTGGCATTGGCTACGATGGTTATTCCGGATTTCTTAGGCACCACTTGAGTTGGGCTCACCCATTGGCTATCAGATATTGGGTAAATGATACCTACATCCAGTAGTTTCACCACTTCGGCCTTAACCACATCCTTCATGTTTGGATTTAGTCGTCTTTGTGGTTGCCGGGATGATTTTGCATTTTCCTCAAGGTGTATGCGGTGAGTACAAATCAGAGGGTCTATGCCTTTGAGATCAGCAATTGACCATCCAATGGCACTCTTGTGCTCTAATGGAGTGGCTATTAGCCTACTCTCTTGTTCCTCATCCAAGTGGGAAGAAATCACCACTGGATATGCCTCATCTCGACCTAAATAAACATACTTTAGCTCGCTTGGCAATGGTTTTAGGTCGAGTTTTGGTGCCTTGATGTTGGATGGGAGGGCCTTGTTCTCATTTACAGGCAACGGTTCAATTAGGGCCCTCCATCTTTTATTTTCAAGCACCAGCATCACATCTAGAATGGCATCCCTCTCTTGTATTGTGTAATCATTTATCTCATGAGAGTGGGCCATACATGCCTCCAAAGGGTTGGAAAATAGTGATAAGGGGACTGTATCCTCCACGAATGATTCGATCATGTTTAATTCGTGGACATCATCATCAACTTCCCGCGGTTGTTTGCATAACTTAAATATGTTAAGCTCAAGGGTCATATTTCCAAAGGACATTTGTACAAGTCCGTTTCTACAATTGATAATGGCGTTTGAAGTGGCTAGAAACGGTCGTCCAAGTATGACGGGAATTTGAGTACCGGTGCCTATCACGGGATGTGTGTCTAAGACAATAAAATCTACTGGGTAGTAGAATTTATCAACTTGGACTAGAACATCCTCTACCATTCCTCTCGGTATCCGGATGGATCTATCAGCAAGTTGGAGTGTGGTTTTGGTGGGTTTCAATTCACCTAACCCAAGTTGTTCGTAGACCGAGTATGGAATGAGATTCACACTTGCCCCCAAGTCGAGTAGGGCTTGTTTAATCTGGTAGTCTCCTATGATGCATGAGATGGTTGGACTACCTGGATCCTTGTATTTTTGGGGCACCTCTTGTTTGATGATGGCGCTCAAATTCTCAGCCAAAAGCACTTTATTGTGAACGTTATGTTTCCTTTTGATTGTACACAATTCCTTTAAAATTTTAGCATAAGATGGTATTTGTTTTATTGCATCCAACAGCGGGATGTTGATCTTCACTTGCTTGAAAACTTCCAGAATCTCCAGATTTTTATCTAAAGGTTTAGGTGAAATCAACCTTTGTGGAAATGGGGCAACCGGCTTGTATTGCCTTTCCGGTTCTTTCTCTTGTGGAATATTGTTTGGGCTATCATCCTCTTTGGGAATTTCCGGATCCTTAGGCTTGGGGGCCTTCACCGGATTAGATTTATCAATTTCTTTCCCACTTCTCAAAGTGGTGATAGCTTGGACATGTTCCGTATGGTGGGAGGATGAGCTTGCATTTTGCATCTCATATTGGGTCCTTGGGTTAGGAAGAGGTTGGGCAGGGAGTGTGCCCTTCTCTCTAACACTAAGGTGAGCTTCAACTCTAGCCAAAGATGTTTTCAATTCATTGATGGCTTGGTTTGAGTTTTGATTGAATTTCAATTGCTCTTGCATGAACCCATCTATTTTTAGAGAATTTGTCTTGTTATACTCATTCTGGACCGATAAGAATGCACCCAACATCTCTTCTAGTGATACTTTTGGAGTGTTGTTTGCATTTGCATTGGGCCCATTCTTCCAACTGAAGTTGGGATGGTTCTTCCAATTAGGATTATACGTGTTCGAGTTTGGAGCACCATATTGCTGCTGATAACTGTTTATGGCATTTGTTTGTTCTTGTAGGATGCCTTGGACTGCTGAAATTGTGGGACAATCTGGTGTAGCATGTTGATTTCCAGCACAAATTCTACAAACAGTTTCAACCTCAGTGGAGTTGATTGTTTCTCCTTTCCTTAATTCCATGGCTTCGACCTTTCTTGTAAGGCTAGCCAACCGTGCACTTATGCTATCTTCTTCTGATAAGACATACATTCCTCCCTTTTCCTTTTGTTGGCCAATCTTGGAATTTGTTGGTTTAGGTGTGTCCCAAGATTGTGCACTTCAACCAATTCTTCCAGATAATCCCATGCTTCATCAGCTTCCTTATTCATGAACTCCCCATTACACATCATCTCTATAAATTGGCGCATGGATGGAATCAGTCCTTCATAGAAAAAACTTATAATCCGCCAATTTTCATAGCCATGATGTGGGCATGCGTTTAATAGGTCCTTGAATCTCTCCCAACATTGGGAAAAGGTTTCATCCTCCTTTTAGGCAAAGTTCATGATAAGGCGCTTAAGCATGTTTGTTTTGTGAGTAGGGAAGAATTTTTTTATAAATTCTATGTGCATATCATTCCATGCCCCAATTGATCTTGGCCTCAATGCATAAAGCCAACCCTTGGCTTTATCCTTAAGAGTGAAAGGGAAGAATTTAAGTCTTACTACATCTTCAGTCACATTTGCAAAGTGCATGGTGGTGATTACCTCATCAAACTCCCTAAGGTGTTGATAGGCACTTTCACTGTCTAAACCATGTAATTTAGGGAGAAGATTGATCACTCCCGGTTTCAAATCCACATTCCCTGCATTTGGTGGAAATACTATGCATGAGGGAGTGCTCGTTCTTGCAGGTTGCAAGAAATCACGTAAAGTCCTAGGTCGGGGAACATTCTCAACCACATTCTCCCCTGTTTCAGTTTGATTTTGAACCGGGTTAGGTTGATTTGCAGCCATACTTTCAGATAAAATTGGAGAATCTAGATGTCTCCTAACACGTGGCTCTCTATCAAAGCCTTCTACTATCCCCCCTTCACTTATGAGTCGGTAATTGGAATCCCGAGCCCAATGTGGCATGCAAAACCAAAAATAAGAAACAAAAAGAAAGGAGAATTCTTCCTCCCTTTTCTTTACTCTTCTCTAAGACCGAAGCACAAGGTGTCTTGCAATGGCTAGGCCAGAAGCAAGGATAAAGACCGATTTCTCCTGGTCAATAGGGGTTCAGAGAACTCCCCACCCACTCTTTGAATCTTTTGAGAAAAAGTGCAGAAAAAGGAAAAAGAGGAGTAGAGATGAGAAAAGAAATCTCTGAGCACAAGGTGATCCAAGGCGGCTGAGCCGATCAATAGGAATCCAGGTGGCAAAAAGGCCGACCTTTTAGAGATCCAAAAGGAATCTCCACCCACTCTACAAGAGATGAATAGGAATGAATAGGAGAAGGAGAAGAGTAAGGTTTAAAAAGATAGAACCTGATTCGCACTTGAAACTCTTGTATCTTCTTCAGCTTCCTAGAAATCCCTGAAAAGAAAAAAATCAAATAAATAAACTAAGTTAGTTCTAAAAATCTAAAAGAATCCTAAATAGATACTAATTTCAGAAATTTGTGAAAACCGTCAAGGTCCCCGGCAGCGGCGCCAAAAACTTGTTCGCTTCCCCAAGTGTAGGGTTGCGATGTAGTAATAAACTCGGTAAGACCGAGGTCGATCCACAGGGACTATGTAGCATCTCACAAATTCATCCACAAGTGTCTATTGAAGTCTACTAATCAGATTGTTGTATAAAGTTGATGTGAGTAACAAAAGCTGAATTAAATCGAGAGTAATTAATTATAAAAGAGTACTAGGGTTTCAAGGATCCACTTGTAGCAATCCTTGATGTTCAATCCGCTGTGGTTTCTTATTCTCTCAACTAGAATCGACATTCCTGTCCGTCCAGTCGGATGATAGAACTGTTAAACCAACAGTCTGTAATATGTAAGTTCTATGCATAAGATTCACTCAGTCTAGGCTGAGCTGAGCATGCTCAATTGCATAGGTCATTCCCCTTTCCTATAGGTCCAGTTCTCAATCATAACCATCCCCAAGTCCTCTCACAAGACAAAGATAGATTAGGATCTGAACTAGATTCAAATCACCAGCAGAGTCCTTACATATTCCAGAAAATCAACTAAAATAGAACTTTGGCCTAAAGTCCCTTTATGAAGAGCTTAGTACTAGAGCGCACTCCGATTCCTCGGATCATACAGGTCTATACCGTAGCAAACAAATTAAGAAGATAAGTAATTCATCCAAACATCCATGAGTCATCACAAGACTAAGAAAAATTACTTAAAAACTTGTATAACTTCAAACCTTAGTTCATAATCATGAATTCCAAACTAAAACCACTTAACTACGAATTAAAACATCTTGGATTCACTACAAGCTTCACCTCTTAGCCCTAGCTAAGAGGTTTAGCTGCTCATGATCCAAGGAAACATGAAACAACTATAAAAAGCATGAAAACAGCAAAGCAAACCAAAAGGAGTTGTAAAACTCCAATCTTCACTTCCACAGCCTCCAACCTCGCTTGAGCCCTTCTAGGATGCCCTAGGAACGATCCCTAGGTGTCCTCTTATAGTCCGCAGGAAAGCTGCTCGCATATTAAAATGTGGTCGCGAGTCCAAGTACATACTTAGATGTAACGTCTTTCAACGACTTGTGAGAAGGTCTGCTCGTGAATCTAGTTTTCCGTATTTGACTATCTATGACTCTCGATTAGACGATCTCGAGAGTTGAATGGACGTCCCGCACTTATCCATTCTTAGACTCCCGAGCTTACGATCTCGAGAGTCAAACCCGCACTCCACTTTTACCCAGTTCTGCGACTCTTGATCAGATGATCTCGAGGGCCAAATGAGCATTTCCACGTGAAATCTTATCTCCACCATTTTTCCTATAACAGTCATGACCGGTCGGACGCCTTCAGCGCTTTTCCAGCACCAATGACCGACCGGTCATGACAGGTCGGTCCTCTTCAGTAATGCCCACATACATGGCTGACCGGTCACTGACCGGTCTGGCTTCCTTGGCCGACCGGTCACGACTGGTCAGCTTCATTTTCTTCTTATTTTCTTCCTTTCTTTCATCTGCTTTCTTCTCTTCTTTAGTTCTTTCTTTCTTTTCTTCTTTGGTCCTCAAACATTCTTCATCAGAATGATCCCGAGTGAGCTCTTTATGTCTTCAATTGAGTAGAGTCTGAAAATGCGGTTTAAGTTTGATTACCGCTGTTGTAGAAGCAAGAAACAAGTTATCTTGTCCTAGAGGGGGGTGGATAGGACACTTTTTAAATTTCTCAATACAAAGTATTCTTAGAGCACTTTCATCAAACACCAGATATGCAAAGTATAAATCAATAAAAGCACATGTGAAAGAAGTAAATCAGTTCATCCATTCACCACACAACAAGGGATTTTTATAGTGGTTCGGTTATGTACCTACTCCACTCCCGGCTGATCCACTCACTCCTTGAGTGGCCGGATTTCACTATCACTATGGTTTTAAATGAGGTTAACCATTAACCTTAACAGCTTACAAAAGGACTTATGACTCAACACATGGATTCATTCTTCCATAGGACTAATCCATGACCACTTAGTCCTACACAAGGGCTTGTCCTACTCAAGGACTTGTCCTACGCAAGGACTCTACCGAGTTTGGGTCTTCAAACTCTGAAACCCAAATCTCAACTTAGGAGGTTTCTTGGACTCGAAAGACTAAATATACTTAGCTGATTGAGTCCCTTGATGATGCCTTTGTTGAAGAAGCTTCGGCTTGTACGGAAGACGTCTTCTTCAGCTCCCTCGATCAGCAACCTTGCTCCGGATGACCCATTGTAGATTCCAAGGTGAGGGATTGAGGTTAGGTTGAGGCTATTTTGGGATATGGCTTTTATATGAGGAAAGCTTCTACCTAAACCACCATTAATGGCATTGATGACAAGAGAAAGTCTATGAGAGGTAGGTCAAGATGCCATTAAAGAAGGGTTGAGTTCATGTTTCAATCCAAGCTTTGAATGCTTAATCAATGTTGGTCAGATCAACATGGATTGAAGAATGAACTCAACAAATCTAAGGGTTTTGAAGAAGGGGATCTCAAGAAGAAGGCTTACTCAAACCCTAGATGATGCTCAAGGTGTCTTGGGTAAGATCCAACCGAGTTCTATAAATAGATTGTGCCATTCAACGGTCAGAAAACGGTCAGCTCGATAGGATCCGATCGATCGGACATAAGTTTTAGTCAAATTTGAATTTTGCTTGAAAACAGGTTCTCCGATTGATCGGACTTAGTTCCGATTGATCGGAATACCCTGTCCGATTGATCGGACAAATGGTCCGATTGATCGGAATTTCTTCCAGAGAGTTGATGCAATTTTTCTGGAAATTCCTCCGATGGATCGTATCTATGTCCGATGGATCGGAGAGCCCTGTCCGATGGATCGGATGTTCGCTTCCCCAAGTGTAGGGTTGCGATGTAGTAATAAACTCGGTAATACCGAGGTCGATCCACAGGGACTTATGTAGGATGTCACAAACTCATCCACAAGTTTCTATTGAAGCTAACAATCAAAGTTTGAATAGAATGTGTGTGATTAACAGTTTAAGCTAAATTGAATGTAAACAATTATAAGAAGGCACTAGGGGTTCGAGGATTCACTTGTAGCAATCCTCGATGTTCAATCCGCTGTGGTTTCCCATTCTCTCAACTAGAATCACCAGTCAGGTCTATCTAGTCGGATGATAAAGCTATTAAACCAAACAGTCTGTAATATGTAAGTTCTGTGCATAAAGTTCACTCAACTCTAGGCTGATCTGAGCATGCTCATTGCATAGGTCATTCACCTTTTCTATAGGTCCAATTCCCAATCATAACCATCCTCAAGTCTTCTCACAAGACAAGGCTAGATCATGATTTGAACTGGATTCAAATTATATGCACAGTCCATACATATTTCAGATAATCAACCAAAACTAGAACTTTGGCATGAAGTCCCTTTATGAAGAGCTTGGTACTAGAGCGCACTCCAATTCCTCGGATCATACAGGTCTAGACCGTTGCAAACAAATTAAGAAGATAAGTAATTCATCCAAACATCCATGAGTCATCACAAGACTAAGAGAAATTACTTAAAAACTTGTATAAACTTCAAACCTTAGTTCATAATCATGAATTCCAAACTGAAAACCACTTAACTACGAATTAAAACATCTTGGATACACTACAAGCTTCACCTCTTAGCCCTAGCTAAGAGGTTTAGCTGCTCATGATCCAAGGAAACATGAAACAACTCTTAAAAACATGAAAACAGCAAAGCAAACCAAAAGGAGTTGTGAAACTCCAATCTTCACTTCCACAGCCTCCAACCTCGCTTGAACCCTTCTAGGATGCCTTAGGAACGATCCCTAGGTGTCCTTTTATAGTCTGGAAGCTCCACAACTTCGGAAGAATCGAGAACTTGCGTAACACTTACGCAGCGCAGAGAAAATCGGGATGAAATTAGAAATTTCTAACTCAGTACGCATGGCCGACCGGTCAAGACCGGTCGGTCTTGTGGAACAACAGTCCAGCAAGCACCTCCGACCGGTCATGACCGGTCGGAGCTATTCACTCTTAGTCCAGCAACCCAGTCCGACCGGTCATGACCGGTCGGACATCTTCAAAAGTCCTCCAGCAGTTGTAGCCGACCGGTCAAGACCGGTCGGTCACCTTTATGCATCCTTTAGTGTCATGGCTGACCGGTCGCTGACCGGTCTGGCTTCCTTAGCCGACCGGTCATGACCGGTCGGCAGTCCTTCAAACTTCTTTTCTTCTTTCTCTTTTCTTTCCTTGCTTCTTGCTTTCACTTTCTCTCTTCTTTTCTTCTTCGATCATCAAATATTATTCATTAGAATGATGCCAAATGAGCTCTTCATGTCTTCAATTGAGTAGAGTCCACCCTCAATCCTGTAATCACAAATCGTGCATTGAATTAGCTTACAAACCATACAAACCTTGCACAATTAGTGATGAATTGGGGTTAGAATATGCACAATTAAGAGCTCAACACACCCCCCAACCAGCATTTTGCTAGTCCCAAGCAAAACATGCGTGTAACTAATTCCATCCTTTAAAACTCAACTCTCTTTTAGAAGCCACCCTTCTTTACATTCCAAGGTTCATAAGCTTAAGATTCAGAAACATTAGGCAACAGAGGTTGAAACCGTAAACTCTCAAAACATAATAAGCATTCATATGAAATTCCCGCTGATTGGTTGATAAATAGAAAGATTTGAAGAAGTTTAACCTAGTGTGGATAGTGAAAGTTCATCTCACGAGTTTCTAGGATTATCTTCTTCATAGATCAGGTAGACTATAGAACTCAAGGTACATAGAGTCACATCAGGTCCATGACAGGAATTTGCCTTACCGTCCTTCCGACGACTTTCACACTACGTCCCATTTCCGGCTTTGGTTACGGGTAGACCATCCCCCGGTTGGTAGTAGGTAGCCCTAATCGGAATTTCCACCTTTTTTTCACATTCCCAATTTCATCCTTCCTTTTCCTTTTTCTTTTAAATTAGATAGGATTTTTAAAAATCCATATCTTTCATTATTTTCCCATGGACAAGGATGGACAAAGTACCCCGGCCTGATTTCTCAATATCTTAATTCAAAGTCTAGCTAATCCATAAGTCACATAATCCCTTTAACTCATGAAAATCGTGTAATGTGAACTAGGTGTAAAAGTGTTCAGATTTGCTATCAATCACAAAAATCGGGGAGTTCACATATAAAACCATTATGCTATGAGAGATTGCAGACATCCAGCCCCATACACTTCATATTTCCTCCTCTTATGCTTATATCAACTTGAATGCATAAAACCGGTGTTTTCCAAAAGAGTTTCGAATTTTTGAAAAATCGAAAAAATTTCCACATGCTTGCTTGAAATGTTGCAAATCGCTGAATTCAACCAAGAGATCCTACACCCCCCAACCAAATCCTGCATTGTCCTCAATGTAAAAGATGTGCAATGAGCAAAACATGAGAGCAATTTGCAAATAAAAGGGAGTGAGGAATGATAGTACCTGAGAGAGTGAAAAGTGAAGATCTTCCTCCTTCTAACAAACCTATGAAAATGAAAACAAAAGCAGCAAAATCCTAATCCTAACTACTCTATACCTCCATCAGACTAGGAGATCAATCATCCTGATACACAGGATCATTCAGAGGTATGGACATACCTTCTGAAGGGAAGTTCTCAAAGAACGGCTTTAATCGCTGCCCATTTGCTTTAAAAATGTTGCCGTTCCTTGGATTTAATAGCTCAACAGTCCCATATGGATAGACAGTTTGCACAATGTAGGGACCGGTCCACCGAGATCTCAATTTTCCCGGAAATAGATGTAAGCGAGAATTATACATGAGGACTTTTTGATTTATCGTGAATGTCTTGCGAAGAATATTCTTATCATGGAATATCTTCATCTTGTCCTTGTAAATTCTTGCATTCTCATAAGCTTCATTACGGATTTCTGCAAGTTCATTCAATTGTAGTTTGCGTAACGAGCTTGCCTTGTCAGGATTGAAATTCATTTTCTTAATAGCCCAATATGCCTTATGTTCCAATTCCACAGGTAGGTGACAAGCCTTCCCATAGACAAGTCTATAGGGAGACATTCCAATAGGAGTTTTAAAGGCAGTACGGTAAGCCCAAAGCGCATCGGTAAGTCGAAGTGACCAATCCTTGCGATCAGGATGCACCGTTTTCTCTAAAATGTGTTTAATTTCTCTATTGGATATCTCAGCTTGTCCACTAGTTTGTGGGTGATAGGGAGTGCTCACTTTGTGCGTTACGCCATATTTCTTCATTAATGCTTCAAAAGGGCGATTGCAAAAGTGAGACCCTCCATCACTTATGATGACTCGAGGCGTTCCGAACCGGGAAAGAATGTTTTCTTTTAAGAATCGAATGACCGTTTTATGGTCATTATTCCGGCAAGGGATGGCCTCGACCCATTTGGAAACATAATCAACGGCAAGCAAGATGTATAAGTTTCCAAAAGAAGATGGGAATGGGCCCATGAAATCGATGCCCCAACAATCAAAAAGTTCGATAATTAAGATGGGATTGAGTGGCATCATATTTCTACGGGAGATTCCTCCTAATTTCTGACAAGGTTCGCAAGCTTTGCAAAACTCATGTGTGTCTTTGAACATGGTGGGCCAATAAAACCCACATTGCAGAATTTTCGCTGTGGTCTTCTTAGCCGAAAAATGGCCACCACATGCTTGGGAATGACAGAAGGAGATGATACTTTGTTGCTCATTATCTGGGACACATCTCCTTATGATTTGGTCGGGACAATACTTGAACAAGTATGGGTCGTCCCATAGAAATTTTCGTACCTCTGAGAAGAATCTATCCTTATCTTGCTTTTTCCAATATGTAGGAATTGTACCTGTAGCAAGATAATTAGCAATGTCCGCATACCATGGCGATTGGGAAACAGCAAAAAGTTGTTCATCAGGGAACATGTCGTTGATTGCAGTCGTTTCAGGGGAATCAGTGAGGACAAGTCGAGATAGGTGGTCAGCTACTACATTCTCTACTCCTTTCTTATCACGTATTTCTAAGTCGAATTCTTGGAGTAGGAGGATCCATCTTAATAACCGTGGTTTAGCATCCTTCTTAGAGAGAAGATACTTAAGCGCGGCATGGTCAGTGAAAACAATGATCTTGGATCCAATCAAGTAGGATCTAAACTTTTCCAAGGCAAAAACTACTGCTAAAAGTTCCTTTTCAGTAGTGGTGTAGTTTGCCTGGGCTGAGTTTAGGGTTCTACTTGCATAGTAGATAACACATGGCTTTTTATCTTTTCTTTGGCCTAACACGGCCCCAATAGCATAGTCGCTAGCATCGCACATAATCTCAAAAGGAAGGCTCCAATCAGGTGGTTGCATTATTGGGGCGCATGTCAACATGCCTTTAAGGGTGGTAAAGGCCTTTTGACATTCTTCACTCCACTCAAATGAATTTTCCTTTTGAAGTAGGTTACATAAAGGACGAGAAAGTGAACTGAAATCCTTTATGAACCGTCTATAAAATCCTGCGTGTCCTAAAAAGGACCGTATATCTCGTATGCTTTTGGGTGGTGGAAGGTCAGAGATAAGGTCAATTTTCGCCTTGTCCACCTCAATTCCATTTTGTGAAACGATGTGACCAAGTACAATTCCCTTTTTAACCATGAAGTGGCACTTTTCCCAATTGAGCACAAGGTTCTTCTCTTCACATCTTTTTAGCACAGATTTCAAGTGCTCAAGGCACTCATCAAAGCTACAACCGAATACAGAAAAATCATCCATGAAGACTTCTAGAATTGTTCCCACCATGTCAGAAAAGATGCTCATCATACAACGCTGAAAAGTGGCAGGGGCATTACATAGTCCAAACGGCATCCGTCGATAGGCGAAAGTGCCGAATGGACATGTGAATGTAGTCTTTTCTTGATCTTCACGGGCAATTTCTATTTGGTTGTACCCTGAATAGCCATCAAGGAAGCAAAAGTGGGAATGACCCGCCAACCGTTCTAAAATCTGATCAACAAACGGTAGGGGGAAGTGGTCTTTCCTCGTGACAGTGTTTAGCTTCCTGTAGTCAATGCACATTCTCCAACCGGTAGTGACTCTAGTTGGTACGAGTTCATTATTGGCATTGGCTATGATGGTTATTCCGGATTTCTTTGGCACTACTTGAGTTGGGCTCACCCATTGGCTATCAGATATTGGGTAAATGATACCTACATCCAATAGTTTCACCACTTCGGCCTTAACCACATCCTTCATATTTGGATTTAGTCGTCTTTGTGGTTGCCGGGATGTCTTTGCATTTTCCTCAAGATGTATGCGGTGAGTGCAAATCAGTGGGTCTATGCCTTTGAGATCCGCAATTGTCCATCCGATGGCACTCTTGTGCTCTAATAGAGTGGTTATTAGCCTACTCTCTTGTTCCTCATCCAAGTGGGAAGAAATCACCACTGGATATGTCTCATCTCGACCTAAATAGACATATTTTAGCTCACTTGGCAATGGTTTTAGGTCGAGTTTTGGTGCCTTAATGTTGGATGGGAGGGCCTTGTTCTCATTTATAGGCAAGGGTTCAATTGGGGCCCTCCATCTTTTATTTTCACGCACCAGCATCACATCTAGAATGGCATCCATCTCTTGTGTTGTATTATCATTCATATCATGGAGATGGGCCACACATGCCTCTAAAGGGTCGGAGAATAGTGACAAAGGGATTGTATCCTCCACGAATGATTCGATCATGTTTAATTCGTGGATATCATCATCAACTTCCCGCGGTTGTTTGCATAACTCAAATATATTAAGCTCAAGAGTCATATTTCCAAAGGACATTTGTACCAGTCCGTTTCTACAATTGATAATGGCGTTTGAGGTAGCTAGAAACGGCCTTCCAAGTATGACAGGAATTTGAGTACCGGTGCCTATCACGGGATGTGTGTCCAAGACAATAAAATCTACTGGATAGTAGAATTTATCAACTTGGACTAGAACATCCTCTACCATTCCTCTCGGTATCCGGATGGATCTATCAGCAAGTTGGAGTGTGGTTTTGGTGGGTTTCAATTCACCTAACCCAAGTTGTTCATAGACCGAGTATGGAATGAGATTCACACTTGCCCCCAAGTCGAGTAGGGCTTGTTTAATCTGGTAGTCTCCTATGATGCATGATATGGTTGGACTACCCGGATCTTTGTATTTTTGGGGCACCTCTTGTTTGATGATGGCACTCAAATTCTCAGCCAAAAGCACTTTGTTGTGAACATTATGTTTCCTTTTGATTGTACACAATTCCTTTAAAAATTTGGCATAAGATGGTATTTGTTTTATTGCATCCAACAGCGGAATGTTGATCTTCACCTGCTTGAAAACTTCCAGAATCTCCAGATTTTTATCTAAAGGTTTAGGTGAAATCAACCTTTGTGGAAATGGGGCAACCGGCTTGTATTGTCTTTCCGGTTCTTTCTCTTGTGGAATATTGTTTGGGCTATCATCTTCTTTGGGAATTTCTGGATCCTTAGGCTTGGGGGCCTTCACCGGATTGGATTTATCAATTTCTTTCCCACTTCTCAAAGTGGTGATAGCTTGGACATGTTCCGTATGGTGGG
Organism: Liriodendron chinense; assembly: GCA_003013855.2. NCBI lineage: Eukaryota > Viridiplantae > Streptophyta > Magnoliopsida > Magnoliales > Magnoliaceae > Liriodendron > Liriodendron chinense. The sequence goes on along the minus strand of ML058325.1, from coordinate 4,280,967 downwards.
AGGATGAGCTTGCATCTTGTATCTCATATTGGGTCCTTGGATTAGGAAGAGGTTGGGCAGGGAGTGTGCCCTTCTCTCTAACACTAAGGTGAGCTTCAACTCTAGCCAAAGATGTTTTCAATTCATTGATGGCTTGGTTTGAGTTTTGATTGAATTTCAATTGCTCTTGCATGAACCCATCTATTTTTAGAGAGTTTGTCTTGTTATGCTCATTCTGGACTGATACAAATGCACCCAACATCTCTTCTAGTGATACTTTTGGAGTGTTGTTTGCATTTGCATTGGGCCCATTCTTCCAACTGAAGTTGGGATGGTTCTTCCAATTAGGATTATACGTGTTTGAGTTTGGAGCACCATATTGCTGCTGATAACTGTTTATGGCATTTGTTTGTTCTTGTAAGATGCCTTGGACTGCTGAAATTGTGGGACAATCGGGTGTAGCATGTTGATTTCCAGCACAAATTCCACAAACAGTTTCAACCTCAGTGGAGTTGATTGTTTCCCCTTTCCTTAATTCCATGGCTTCGACCTTTCTTGTAAGGCTAGCCAACCGTGCACTTATGCTATCTTCTTCTGATAGGACATACATTCCTCCCTTTTCCTTTTGTTGGCCAATCTTGGAATTTGTTGGTTTAGGTGTGTCCCAAGATTGTGCACTTTCAGCCAATTCTTCCAGATAATCCCATGCTTCATCAGCTTCCTTATTCATGAACTCCCCATTACACATCATCTCTATAAATTGGCGCATGGATGGAATCAGTCCTTCATAGAAAAAACTTATAATCCGCCAATTTTCATAGCCATGATGTGGGCATGCATTTAATAGGTCCTTGAATCTCTCCCAACATTGGGAAAAGGTTTCATCCTCCTTTTGGGCAAAGTTCATGATAAGGCGCTTAAGCATGTTCGTTTTGTGAGTAGGGAAGAATTTTTTTATAAATTCTCTGTGCATATCGTTCCATGACCCGATTGATCTGGGCCTTAATGCATACAGCCAACCCTTGGCTTTATCCTTAAGAGTGAAAGGGAAGAATTTAAGTCTTACTACATCTTCAGTCACATTTGCAAAGTGCATGGTGGTGATTACCTCATCAAACTCCCTAAAGTGTTGATAGGCACTTTCACTGTCTAAACCATGGAATTTAGGGAGAAGATTGATCACTCCCGGTTTCAAATCCACATTCCCTGCATTTGGTGGAAATACTATGCATGAGGGAGTGCTTGTTCTTGCAGGTTGCAAGAAATCACGTAAAGTCCTAGGTCGGGGAACATTCTCAACCACATTCTCCCCTGTTTCGGTTTGATTTTGAACCGGGTTAGGTTGATTTGTAGCCATACTTTCAGATAAAATTGGAGAATTTAGATGTCTCCTAGCACGTGGCTCTCTATCAATCCCTTCTACTATCCCCCCTTCACTTATGAGTCGGTTATTGGAATCCCGAGCCCAATGTGGCATGCAAAATCAAAAATAAGAAACAAAAGAAAGGAAAAAGAATTCTTCCTTCTTTTTCTTTACTCTTCTCTAGGACTGAAGCACAAGGTGTCTTGCAATGGCTAGGCCAAAAACAAAGATAGAGACCGATTTCTCCTGGTCAATAGGGGTTCAGAGAACACCCCACCCACTCTTTGAATCTTTTGAGAAAAGGCACAGAAAAAGGAGAAAGAGGAGTAGAGATGAGAAAAGAAATCCCTAAGCACAAGGTGATCCAAGACGGCAGAGCCGACCAATAGGAATCCAGGTGGCAAAAAGGCCGACCTTTCAGAGATCCAAAAGGAGTCTCCACCCACTCTACAAGAGATGAATAAAATAAGAATGACTATGAGAAGGAGAAAAGTAAGGTTTTAGAAGGATAGAACCTGATTTGCACTTGAAATCCTTGAATCTTCTCCAGCTTCCTAGAAATCCTTGAAAAAAAAAATCAAATAAACAAACTAAGTTAGTTCTAATAATCTAAAAGAGTCCTAAATAGATACTAATTTCAGAAATTTGTGAAAACCGTCAAGGTCCCCGGCAACGGCGCCAAAAACTTGTTCGCTTCCCCAAGTGTAGGGTTGCGATGTAGTAATAAACTCGGTAATACCGAGGTCGATCCACAGGGACTTATGTAGGATGTCACAAACTCATCCACAAGTTTCTATTGAAGCTAACAATCAAAGTTTGAATAGAATGTGTGTGATTAACAGTTTAAGCTAAATTGAATGTAAACAATTATAAGAAGGCACTAGGGGTTCGAGGATTCACTTGTAGCAATCCTCGATGTTCAATCCGCTGTGGTTTCCCATTCTCTCAACTAGAATCACCAGTCAGGTCTATCTAGTCGGATGATAAAGCTATTAAACCAAACAGTCTGTAATATGTAAGTTCTGTGCATAAAGTTCACTCAACTCTAGGCTGATCTGAGCATGCTCATTGCATAGGTCATTCACCTTTTCTATAGGTCCAATTCCCAATCATAACCATCCTCAAGTCTTCTCACAAGACAAGGCTAGATCATGATTTGAACTGGATTCAAATTATATGCACAGTCCATACATATTTCAGATAATCAACCAAAACTAGAACTTTGGCATGAAGTCCCTTTATGAAGAGCTTGGTACTAGAGCGCACTCCAATTCCTCGGATCATACAGGTCTAGACCGTTGCAAACAAATTAAGAAGATAAGTAATTCATCCAAACATCCATGAGTCATCACAAGACTAAGAGAAATTACTTAAAAACTTGTATAAACTTCAAACCTTAGTTCATAATCATGAATTCCAAACTGAAAACCACTTAACTACGAATTAAAACATCTTGGATACACTACAAGCTTCACCTCTTAGCCCTAGCTAAGAGGTTTAGCTGCTCATGATCCAAGGAAACATGAAACAACTCTTAAAAACATGAAAACAGCAAAGCAAACCAAAAGGAGTTGTGAAACTCCAATCTTCACTTCCACAGCCTCCAACCTCGCTTGAACCCTTCTAGGAGGTGTCCTTTTATAGTCTGGAAGCTCCACAACTTCGGAAGAATCGAGAACTTGCGTAACACTTACGCAGCGCAGAGAAAATCGGGATGAAATTAGAAATTTCTAACTCAGTACGCATGGCCGACCGGTCAAGACCGGTCGGTCTTGTGGAACAACAGTCCAGCAAGCACCTCCGACCGGTCATGACCGGTCGGAGCTATTCACTCTTAGTCCAGCAACCCAGTCCGACCGGTCATGACCGGTCGGACATCTTCAAAAGTCCTCCAGCAGTTGTAGCCGACCGGTCAAGACCGGTCGGTCACCTTTATGCATCCTTTAGTGTCATGGCTGACCGGTCGCTGACCGGTCTGGCTTCCTTAGCCGACCGGTCATGACCGGTCGGCAGTCCTTCAAACTTCTTTTCTTCTTTCTCTTTTCTTTCCTTGCTTCTTGCTTTCACTTTCTCTCTTCTTTTCTTCTTCGATCATCAAATATTATTCATTAGAATATGCCAAATGAGCTCTTCATGTCTTCAATTGAGTAGAGTCCACCCTCAATCCTGTAATCACAAATCGTGCATTGAATTAGCTTACAAACCATACAAACCTTGCACAATTAGTGATGAATTGGGGTTAGAATATGCACAATTAAGAGCTCAACATCGGACAGACCTCCGATTGATCGTAAAAGAGTCCAGAGAGTTTTTCATATATTTGCTGGACAATTGTACGATTGATCGGACATACTGTCCGATTGATCGGAATACACTGTCTGATGGATCGGACAGCCCTCCGATGGCTCGGAAAAGTGTCCAGAGAGTTTACAATGTAACTGGACTATTTTCCGATGGATCGGACACATTGTCCGATTGATCAGACATCTATCGGAATATTCTCCGATGGATCGGGTATGTATCGGAGAGAGCAGACTTATATATTTTCAATTCTAAAGAAACTTCTGCTACCAAGAACCTATCCATTGCTGATCTTAATGGAAGGTGGGCTATAGATGGTGCTAAGGATGTGCCTAGAAAGGTTTTGGGCCATCTATAGAAGTTTTTGGGATCAAAGGTTTGGGTGGAGAGGCTTGAAGCTGACTTGATCTTCGAGAAGCTTCTGTCTTCAGCCGCAAGGAAAACTGTCTTCAGACGCCAGGGACTCGACGACACACTAACCATGGTAATTGACAAATCTTTGCATTAACAATCTCCCCCTTTGTCAATTACCAGACAAAACCAAACCTATGCAAGTCTTGGTCCATACCACAGACTTATCCTAGACACCAAAAACCAAAATACATCATGTCGAGGAAAATAAAAACTTTATACATAGACATGACTCATTACATACAAAATGTACAGACTCAATGTACAAACTAGGCTTCACTTGAACTCCCCCTTAGTCCCTGCACACAAAAGATCAACAAAAAGATAACCTGGATCTTTTGGTGGGATAAATTCTCCCCCTTTTTGTCAGTGATTGACAAAGGTTAGTGAAATGAGAATGCAGCGCATATGTCATAGACGCAAGGAGGAAAATAAACATTATCGAGCCGAGAGAGGAAGCCAACACACACATAGTCATGCAAGGATATACAAGTATATGACAGTAAGCACAGAGGGCTTATAGCCCAAGCAACCAACCTCCCCTCCTGAAATGTATATCATGACCAACAAACCATATATACAAAATCCAAAAGAGGGCAAGAAGCCCAACAAGAATAAGCAATTTCGCACAATTATATGTATATATGCAGAAGATAGCCAAAAAGAATGATCATCAGACATAATAGCATAACAAGAAAGACATAATGATCATCAGAATATCCAAATACAGGGCATAGCAGAATATCCAAAAAAAATATCCAAAAACATAGCCAAAACATCCGTCAATCCAAAAGGGTGTCAAAGAAAAGATGCATCAATCAATACAATCTATCAATGTCGCTCCAAAAAGATATCTGGGATGACTAGACACTAGAGACCCTAACTGAAAAGATAGGCAGCTATGGAGCAGGGCCAGCGACATCATCTCGACGGCATGAGAGAGCTGAGGTGAGGCTCTGGACTGCATCATGAATGGTTTGCATCAAGTTCTCGAGTCGCGACAGCCGCTCACCATGCTGGGCAAGGGCACCCTCCACTCGATCTAGTTGAGCAGAGATCTGCTCCGTGCTGGGAGGAGGAGGTGCCGAAGAGGCGTCGGACTGAAGGCGCCGCTTGACTGAGCGACGAGCTGGGGCAGGAGTTGGTGATGGAGCGGAAGACCTGCTGTGGGTGTCAGCCGACACCTGTGTGGGAGTGTGCGAGAAATCCCGATCTTCTACGTCATCCTCTTTTGGAAGGGTCATCTTCTTGATATTGAGGTCCCTAAATGTGCGGTGAGGAATAGGGTGGACCACAATATCTGTGAACCTGCACTCGTGCCCTAATCTGGTAATGAGCCACCCGAACGGAATGGTGTTGCGGTTGTGTGGCAGAGCATCCAGAATATGATGCAAAATGATGGATGGGAGACACAGGCGCGTCCCATGACCAACGTGATACAGCAGATTGACCATATTGGCAGTAAGGTCGGACTTGTTGGTACTGCGGGGGTAGACATTGGTGCTGAAGATCTGGTGGAGCACTCGAAACCTATTAGACATTTCAGATGCCCGTAGTGCACTACCGTCGATCCACTCCGGATTTGGACCCCGACATAAGTAGCGAGTCCAATCAGCCCTAAGAGAAGTATCAAGCAGATTGTCATTTGGTTGCGGGGCTGTGGACACGGGAACACCAATCAGGGCGGCTATGGTGTGGGCTGTGACCTGGACGACCCGGCCTCCGACAATAACTTCACATGAGGGAGGGTTTCCAACAGGGTTGATGATTTTAGATAGAAATGTATATACAACCTCGGGATGGGCTACGCCGCCAAAACGAAGTACAGCATCCCACCCAATCTGTGCAAGAAGAGCGGGAATGCCAAAGGGCTCCACACAGGACTCAGTGACCACTCTCTCATAGATAATGGTGCGAGATTGAAACCGAGAGAGAGAGGCTGGACTCTCAGGCTGGGCAGGAGGTGCAGCAGGTGGAGGAGAGCCCTGAGAGGGTCGAGAAGTTTGCAACTTCTTGGTCCTGGCAGTGGTGGATGGCCCAGCAGCCATCTTGGACTTGCCTTTCGGATCTTTAGGCATGATGTAGCAAGATTGGAAAGAGGATTTAACCAATGTAGATACCAAGATGGACAGAAAACACTTCAAATCCCTAGAAATGATGATCTGATAGAGGAGAGGGACAGAAGAAACCGATCGGATAGCCAAAAAAAAAACAAACTGACAGCTTGGAGGATCTTACCTAGGAGGAGCTTACCTAGGAGACACGGAGACCTGTTGGGGCTGCAAATGAGGATCCAAGGAAACCCAGCTGAGCTACAGACCGATCGGATGGAGATGCCCTAGCAAAAGGGGCTGAGAGAAGAGAGGAAGAGGGCAGAAATGAAGACCAAATGAATAGGGCTCGCGTATTTGACTGTTGATCTCCCGATATTTCCGATTGATCGGACGATGTGTCCGATCCATCGGAAATGCCCCCAGTGAGATTTTAACACTAAACATTTCCTCCCTTCAGCAAATGATTCCCAGCTAATTTGATAAGAGTGTGAGCATGGGAATATCAATAATCACCAAAAAAATGAGGTTAATTCCTCAGATATACCTATGTGCACATGAGTGTCCATTTTGCTAGAATGAGCACACACCGATAGACTTCCGAAGGTGTTCAAACCTTGTGGAATCTAACGGCTTAGTAAGGATGTCGGCCAATTGCCGCTCAGTTTGAATGTATTCAAGATTAATCAGTTTTTCCTCAACGAGCTCTCTTATAAAGTGATGCCGGATGTCGATATGCTTGGTTCGAGATTGTTGAACCGGATTTTTTTGAGATATTAATGGCGCTTGTGTTGTCACAAAAAAGCGTCATTTCATCCTGATTAAGACCATAATCCTTCAACATCTGCTTCATCCAAAGTAGTTGAGCACAGCAACTTCCGGAAGCAATATATTCAGCTTCAGCGGTGGACAAAGAGATGGAGTTTTGCTTTTTGCTATGCCAAGCTACTAAGCAATTTCCGACGTAAAAACAGCCACCGCTAGTGGATTTTCTGTCATCCATATTTCCGGCCCAATCGGCATCGGAGTACCCCGCAATGATGGTTGAGGTGTCAAAGGGGTACCACAAGCCATAATCAGTGGTGCAGGCCACATATCTAATCACTCGTTTTACAGCAATGAGGTGTGATTCCTTAGGATCGGCTTGAAATCTAGCACATGCCCCTACACTAAAGGCGATATCGGGTCTACTAGCTGTGAGGTAGAGAAGACTCCCAATCATACTTCTATATAAATGTTGATCAACACTAGTGCCAGATAAGTCTTTAGAAAGTTTAATGGTGGTGGCCATAGGCGTGGTGTGTGATCGACCCGAGTCTAGCCCAAATCTCTTGACCAAGTCTTTTGCATACTTAGTTTGGTTGATAAAGATTCCATTTTTCAGCTGTTTAACTTGCAATCCTAAGAAAAAATTTAGTTCGCCAACCAAACTCATCTCAAATTCAGATTTCATTAGTTCAGCAAATAAGCCAGAGAATTCTTCACAGTTAGACCCAAATACAATATCATCTACATAAATCTGAGCAATGAGAAAGGAATCAGCCGTCCTTTTAACAAATAGGGTTTTATCAACACTCCCCCTAACAAACTGGTGAGCAATAAGAAATTGAGTAAGACGTTCATACCATGCTCGGGGGGCTTGTTTTAACCCATAGAGAGCCTTTTTCAATCGGTAGACTCTTTGAGGCTAACTAGGGTCCACAAACCCTTTTGGTTGTTCAACATAAACCTCCTCATCAAGTATACCATTTAGAAAGGCACTCTTCACGTCCATTTGAAATAATTTGAATTTAAGAGCACATGCTATGGACATGAGAATTCGAATGGATTCGAGTCTAGCTACCGGGGCAAAAGTTTCATCAAAATCAATTCCCTCAATTTGAGAGTACCCTTGAGCTACGAGACGTGCTTTGTTTCGAATCACATTGCCAGATTCATCTGTTTTGTTTTTGAAAATCCATTTGGTTCTAATGACATTTTTCTCATTTGGTCTTTCAACTAGAAACCAAACATCATTTCGGGTAAACTGTTGAAGTTCCTCTTGCATAGCAAGTATCCAAAACTCGTCATTGAGAGCTTCATTTATATTTTTTGGTTCAATTTTTGAAGTGAAGCACACATGACTGTTGATGGCCTCAAGTTGTCTTCTAGTCTTGACTCCAACATCCGGATCTCCAATGATTTGATTGAGGGGATGATCCTTGATATGTGGAGCATTTCCCGAAGCTATTGAGGCATTGGGAGTGGGAGATTTTTCATCAGGTTTACCTATGTGGCACGGTTCTCCCACTTCATCATCATCTAGTCTTGTGTCTTCCTTGGATTGGTCATCAATGACAACATTTATGGATTCTTGAGTTGTTTTAGTCCTTGTGTTGTACACTCTATAGGCCCGACTATCAAAAGCATATCCTAGAAATATTCCCTCATCGCTCTTAGAGTCAAATTTTCCTAAATTTTCTCTATCTCGAAGGATGTGACATTTGCTACCAAAGACCCTAAAGTACTTAATGTTTGGGACTTTTCCATTCCACAGCTCATATGGGGTCTTATCTAGGCCGACTCTCAAATAAACTCGGTTAATGATGTGACAAGCTGTATTCACTGCTTCGGCCCACAGATTTTGAGCTATATTTTTGCTGTTCATCATGACTGTGGCCATTTCGAGTAGAACTCTATTTTTCCTTTCTGCTACTCCATTTTGTTGTGGAGTTTTTGGGGCTGAGAATTCATGTTTGATTCCTAAATTTTCACAGAATAGTTCAAAGCGCCCATCCTCAAATTCCCCTCCATGATCACTCCTAATACGTTTTACTGTGCATTCTTTTTCATTGTGGAGTCGTTTCATGAGTTTCTCAAACTCCTCGAATGTATCCGACTTTTCTTTCAAAAATACAACCCATGTATAGCGGGAATAGTCGTCAACAATAACGAAGAAATACCTCTTACCTCCTTGACTCATTACTCTTGTGGGGCCTACAAGGTCCATGTGGAGTAGATCAAGGGGTTTTGATGTAGCGATGATGGATGTCTTCTTATGTGCAACTTTAATTTGTTTACCTTTCAAGCATTCAGCACATACTTCTTTTGGTTTCTTCCCAATCTTTGGTAATCCTCTCACCAATTTTTTCCTACTCAGCCTAGCAAGGTTCCTGTAATGGACATGACCAAGCCGTTGATGCCATAATTCAGTATCATCATTAATAGCCATGTGGCATACGGCAGATGGTCCCTCATCACCCTTGTTTTCAATCACATAGCAGTTATCTCCAGTACGAAACCCTTTTAATATTAATTTTCCAGTTTGGTCCATAATTTCGCACATTTCTTTGGAGAATTTCACGGAATGCTGTTCATCACATATTTGAGAAATGCTTAACAGATTATGTTTCAAACCGTCAACACATAGTACATCCTCAATTTTGGGCAATCCTGGCCCGGTGATGGTTCCCTTTCCAACAATCTTGGCAATACTCCCATCTCCAAAGGTAACAGACCCACCATCAAATTCAGCATAATCACAAAACTGAGTCTTGTCACCTGTCATGTGTCGGGAGCATCCACTATCAAGATACCACCTAGTGTTTCTTCCGGCTCTAAGGGCTGTATGAATAACTAAGCATTTGTTCTTTACTACCCATTTAGAGACTATCCTTTTTGGAGAACTAGGTTTCTTGGTTGATTCTAAGGATGTCATTGTTTGGGCATAAGTTGTTGAGGCTTTCTCTTTCATCAGCTCCATGGTTCTTTTGTTCAACTGTTTTACCATTTCTAGGAGCTCTTCCATTCTTTTGTCTTTCTTTGGTGGAGTGGGATAATTTTTCCTCATGTTTGGAGTTTGTTTAGGACGACTCCACATCTGATTCATCCTTTTACCGGTAGGTACAAATTTACCTTTCAAGTTCCGAACCGGATTCTTAAGGACCAAGCATTCAAACTTTAAATGACCAACATCTCCGCATGCATGACATATAGGTGAATTTCTCTTAGTAGTGCTTCCTGATGCATTCCTGATCTTTTTAGGTTCTGGGTTACTAACCTTAGTTGGCTCATTATAGCCTAGCCCTCTTGTGTTCCTACAAGGCTTACCTGACTTAAGGATATCATCAAGTTTTTCTCTACTTTGGGCAAATCTTTCATTGAGTTGACTTTCTTGATTAAGCTGCAAGACTAAACACTGATTTGTAGATTTTGCCTTTTTCAGCTCATCTTCTAGGGTATTAATTTTGTCTTGAGCTGCTTTGTTTTTCTTTTCCAATTCACAGATCTGATGTTAAAATCCGTGGTTTTCTCTCTTCACTTCTTGCATTTCATCAGCCAATTTGTTGTTTTCAATATTAGCTTGGCTCAACTTCTTGGTAAGAAGGATGCTTTGATGGAATAGCTCATCATAGGCAACTTGCAAACCTTCATTATCATCCTCGTCATCATCGGAGGATGTCACATTGTGTTCTGATTGCTCATGATCATCATTGTCTCTTTCGCCTTGTAAGTCTGGGACAATCTCAGAGATAGAGGCCATCAGAATTTTAACTGATCCTCTCTCATCACTTTGATCTTCTTCTGTTTCTGAATCAGTACTCCCAAGGTTGTCCCATGTGGCTGCCATAGCTTTCTTTTTAAATTTTTCTTTGGCAGGAGCTTGGCATTCAGAGGCAATATGACCATAGCGACCACAGTTGTAGCACTTGGGATCTTTTGGCTTGTTGTAAGATTTTCCTATATAGCGCTTTTTGTCAAAAGATTTGCTATTCTTGTCAACCCTCTTTCCTTTGTTTTTGAAAAATTTTCTAAACTTCTTAGCCATAAGAGCCATTTCATTCATATCCAATTCTTCATCACTATCAACTTCAGATTCTTGTGTAGTGTGTGAAGTTTTTAGCACGGTGTTTCTACTTTTTGGGGATTTCTTGAAATGAAGTTCATGGGTCTGTAGAGATCCTAGTAAATCTTCTATTTTCATAGTATCAATATCTCTACATTCCTCAATAGTTATGACCTTGGAAGAGAATCGTTCGGGTAAGGATCTTAGAATTTTCCTACAAATGCGCGGATCCGAAATTCTCTCCCCCAATCCCTACATAGCATTGGTGACATCACTCAACCGGGTGTAAAAGTCCATGAAGTTCTCATGTTCTTCCATTTTCATATTTTCAAACTGAGTTGTCAATAGCTGAAGTTTTGACCTCTTGACTGTACTAGTCCCTTCATGTGTAGTTTCAAGGATGTCTCAAGCTTCTTTGGATGTTGTGCAATTACAAATTATTTTGAACTCATCCGCTGAGACGGCACAAAAAATAGCATTGAGTGCCTTTGCATTGCTAATGTATCTCAGTTTTTCAAGATCAGTCCATAAGTCATCAGGTTTGACTGTGGTGGTGGTGACACCCTCTATGGTAGTGTTCAAAAGGGGTATTTCATATTTGATTTCCACAGACCTCCATGTTGCATGATCCAATGATTGCAAGAAAAATCTCATTCTTGCTTTCCAATATGCGTAGTTTGATCCATCAAAATATGGAGGTTTGGAAACCATACTAGAATCCCCTTTTGACATGATTTCAAGCTTCTAGAGACGGATCACACTCCGGGCGGTTACGCCTTTGAGGAGGAACCCGCTCTGATACCAATTGAAAATGCGGTATAAGTTTGATTACCACTGTTGTAGAAGCAAGAAACAAGTTATCTTGTCCTAGAGGGGGGTGAATAGGACACTTTTTAAATTTCTCAATACAAAGTATTCTTAGAGCACTTTCATCAAACACCAGATATGCAAAGTATAAATCAATAAAAGCACATGTGAAAGAAGTAAATCAGTTCATCCATTCACCACACAACAAGGGATTTTTATAGTGGTTCGGTTATGTACCTACTCCACTCCCGGCTGATCCACTCACTCCTTGAGTGGCCGGATTTCACTATCACTATGGTTTTAAATGAGGTTAACCATTAACCTTAACAGCTTACAAAAGGACTTATGACTCAACACATGGATTCATCCTTCCATAGGACTAATCCATGACCACTTAGTCCTACACAAGGGCTTGTCCTACTCAAGGACTTGTCCTACGCAAGGACTCTACCGAGTTTGGGTCTTCAAACTCTGAAACCCAAATCTCAACTTGAGGAGGTTTCTTGGACTCGAAAGACTAAATATACTTAGCTGATTGAGTCCCTTGATGATGCCTTTGTTGAAGAAGCTTCGGCTTGTACGGAAGACGTCTTCTTCAGCTCCCTCGATCAGCAACCTTGCTCCGGATGACCCATTGTAGATTCCAAGGTGAGGGATTGAGGTTAGGTTGAGGCTATTTTGGGATATGGCTTTTATATGAGGAAAGCTTCTACCTAAACCACCATTAATGGCATTGATGACAAGAGAAAGTCTATGAGAGGTAGGTCAAGATGCCATTAAAGAAGGGTTGAGTTCATGTTTCAATCCAAGCTTTGAATGCTTAATCAATGTTGGTCAGATCAACATGGATTGAAGAATGAACTCAACAAATCTAAGGGTTTTGAAGAAGGGGATCTCAAGAAGAAGGCTCACTCAAACCCTAGATGATGCTCAAGGTGTCTTGGGCAAGATCCAACCGAGTTCTATAAATAGATTATGCCATTCAACGGTCAGAAAACGGTCAGCTCGATAGGATCCGATCGATCGGACATAAGTTTTAGTCAAATTTGAATTTTGCTTGAAAACAGGTTCTCCGATTGATCGGACTTAGTTCCGATTGATCGGAATACCCTGTCCGATTGATCGGACAGATGGTCCGATTGATCGGAATTTCTTCCAGAGAGTTGATGCAATTTTTCTGGAAATTCCTCGATGGATCGTATCTATGTCCGATGGATCGGAGAGCCCTGTCCGATGGATCGGACAGACCTCCGATTGATCGTAAAAGAGTTCAGAGAGTTTTTCATATATTTGCTGGACAATTGTACGATTGATCGGACATACTGTCCGATTGATCGGAATACACTGTCCGATGGATCGGACAGCCCTCCGATGGCTCGAAAAAGTGTCCAGAGAGTTTACAATGTAACTGGACTATTTTTCGATGGATCGGACACATTGTCCGATTGATCGGACATCTATCGGAATATTCTCCGATGGATCGGGTATGTATCAGAGAGAGCAGACTTATATATTTTCAATTCTAAAGAAACTTCTGCTACCAAGAACCTATCCATTGCTTGATCTTAATGGAAGGTGGGCTATAGATGGTGCTAAGGATGTGCCTAGAAAGGTTTTGGGCCATCTATAGAAGTTTTTGGGATCAAAGGTTTGGGTGGAGAGGCTTGAAGCTGACTTGATCTTCGAGAAGCTTCTGTCTTCAGCCGCAAGGAAAACTGTCTTCATCCGCCAGGGACTCGACGACACACTAACCATGGTAATTGACAAATCTTTGCATTAACAGAGTCTACCCTCAATCCTGTAGTCACAAAACATGCATTGAATTAGCTTACAAACCATATAAACCTTGCACAATGAGTGATGAATTGGGGTTAGAATATACACAATTAAGAGCTCAACACCCCCCCCCCCCCCCCCCCGTGTTATGCAGTTTATATAGGGCTTTTGGCAATATTGCGAGTAACAAAGACCAACCCTGGCGAGGGATGAACACAGCTTATTGCCCATGGCATTTCTTTTGCAGGGTGGTTAGGCATATATTTCCCGTGGACCTACGGAGTGGATCTCTTCCAGTATTTTCACACTGATCACGCACCTCTTTATCGCTATAGAAAACTTAACATGATAACGCGGTCGTCTGATTGGATAGCTTCCAAAATTGGCAATTGGACGGAGATTTGTTTCTACCACTTTCCTGTTTCTGATGCCGGAGAAGATCGAGAAGTCGTTGACGATGAACATTCTGTGGATGTCACTGGTAGGGAATTTCTGGTGTCTATTCGTACTGCCTCACTTCCGCTACGTGAAGGAATAGAGTTCTGGTGAGAACCTTATTACCCTAGTCGGTTTGCCAAGCAATTTGGGTACGATCAGGGTGTTCCAATGACGTTACCAGATGTAACTAAAGTAGAGCGGGCATATGGTATAAGTCCTGTTCATTGGGAGTGGATATGGCATCAACTTTTGATGACGCGAACAGGGGCGAGATTCATGCTTCCCGGCCTCTATCGGAAGACTAGCGGTTCTTATAGCTGGCTGAGATGGTGGGTGCATCAGTATGCTCTGGTCCGGAAAAACAGCTCTGTTGATGATCCACTCTACATTCCTCCTCCAGGGCTGACAGAGGTCCTTGTTATAGAGAGCAGGCTGAAGCGTATTTATCGTCGAGCATTAAGCATAAGATCTCCCTGAGTGTGTCAATTGACCATCGTAAGGAGGATACCGCGTTGGATGGCTGGCATACTTTTGGAATACCTTTAGCGAAATGGTCTCAAGAAGCCGGGTTCACACGTCTTCTGGTGATTGAAGGCGATAAGGATGACGGTCGGTTAATTAGTGAAGATGACCCGACGATGACTGGGCCGACGAAGGCAATATCAGACCATGCTAGCATGAGAGAGCAGGCTGAGCCGATTGGAGAGGATAATCTGCAAGGGTCCACTACGCCGGGGAATAACACGACTGTATTTATAGCCCCTGGTGCTTCCAGTGTTGATGGTATGGCGGAGTTGCCAGCGGTAACTGAAATAATCGATACTGATAGTGACACTACTGAATTTCTGGATGTGACCTCGACACCACTGACTGAGACTATTAAGCCTTTCCCTGATGCGACGATACATACTGCAACTTCCTCAGAACCTGTATTCAACCCATCTTTCGGTATAGTTCTTTCATAGTTCCTTGGTGTATTCTTTTTCTATACTTGTCATTTCATTGCATACTCGCTCTGTTCCTCTTGTTGCAGATACTGTCAATTTTGAGGCGGCTACCCACGGAGCATTCGATGTTCCTTGTTTTGATCATTTAGACTGTTTCGGACAAAGCGTACTGAGGGGTTTACTATCCAATATTTCAAGGGTGTTGGCTGAACCAAGCGAGTGGCATACACTAGGAGCAGGGGTGAAGGCATTGGAAGCTTGTGTAGGAGTAATCGGGCCTGATGTATCCGAAATAGTTTGTCGTATTTCTTCTTTCGAGGATTATGTTACGCAGGTTATTATGACTGAATGGATTGAACCTGACCCTACGGCTGAAGAGAAACGGCGAGTGTTGTCTTCTTTGCGGCCTGTCATAGAGCAGCGAGAATGTTCGGCAGTTAATGCTAGAACAACCTTAGAAGATAGCGAGACTCAACGTCGCGGGTGTATTAATCATCTTGCTGATGTCAAATCTGAGATCGCGCGGCTACAGGCGGAAGAAACGGCCATAAATCTTGAGGTTACCCGCCTTGATCTTGTCATTAATCAGAACCGTGCCGAGGTCGCACAACTCGAGAGTGAAGGAGAGGCGGCACGCAAGCAAGTGGAAGATTTAGAAATCGAACTTCGTGATATTCCGAATCCTGCGCTGACGCTAACGGAGGCAAAGGCCACCATGGAGGCAACGCGGAAGGATGTGATGAAGTTCATAACAGGATGCCTGGAGAAGCTGTAATTCTATTCTTTTGCTTTCTTTTACGGTCATTGTCAGACAAAAATAGTATTAGATAGCTGTCTTGAATACCCAACTATCACTTGTATCCGATGTAATTGACATCAGAACTTGTTAGCTGCATGCTTCATGATCTAAAATAATGACAATGATTCTTTTGCTAAACCGCTACTTGGTGTTATGTGTTTAAGACTAGAATGCATGAAATGATGTATTATGTATGAATTTAATGTAAGTTGAATATACCAAAGCATAAAAATGGAAGAACCCATAAGAATAATACTTCCCTTTTTACTCAACCTGTGTATCCTTGGGTCATCACTTTTGAGAGACATTTGTGTCATAAGTCCAAAAATTTCTTTTAGCTCCATGTTTTCAGGTTTATATGTCATCCTTCATGGCCTGCCCCCAGTCATTTCTTTCTGCAGACTTGATATTTTGATAATATATTAGGGCTTGCTCCCAGTCGTCTTCTTCTTATAAACTCGAGTTTCTCATAATATATTGGGGTTTGCCCCCAGTGCATCTGGCTCATCACTTTGCAAGACCACTTCATTCTAATGAGACAGATCTTGTGCTTTAGGAATCCGTGCCAAATACCCGTCCGATCATAATCTTTAATTGCATATTCTTGTCGCAGAATTCTTCATAAGAGAAAGTTGTCGATATTTTCAAGGTGAGGTGATACTTAATAGAATGCTCTAATCGTCTTCATACAAGGCCGTATATATAAATATGTATACAGGAGATTCCCAGTCATGACTTATCTTCATATTCAGTAGAAGAATAATGCGATAATGATGGGAGATCCATGACATAATACGAAAGCTGGATATAGATAGCGATGTTCCGATTATCTTCACATAAAACATTATGCATAAGTATAAGAGGTCGATAATAATAAGGTATCTCGGCCGTCCTCATGTAGAGAACCACATATACATATATATGAGAATCCATCAATTCTGAAGTATTCTCCTATTAAGCAGAGGAATGCCGGAATACCAGGATACTTAATATGAGAACCTGTGACAAAGATACCATAATATGGGGATGTTGTGGTTTGCGTAGACTTTCTATAAGATATTCTCTCCTGATTTGACCAGTCTGATGAGGATATAATAAGTCGGTTGATGATTCGTGGAGTCGATTCTTTAATATTCTCCGACTATGGTACCTGTCATCAAGAAGAGCTCTACGAAGATTTTATATTCATATGCACAACAGTATGATGTGAGTGAACATGTAAACAAGTATGAAGCGCAACATACAGATGAAATAGATGCATGAGGGAACATAAGTATATCCATATTTACTTTATAAACCGTCAGAACTATTTGCAAGCGCTCACGACTATTGAAGCTTAGGAAACGGAGTTCTTCGAGCGAAGTTCTTCCTAAGTGATATCTATTGGAACCGTACTGGCCGGGGTTCCATCGGACCCTTCCATTTTCAAACTGACGACGCCTTGGTTTATCATCTTTTGTATCTTTCCTTTCAGAACGAAGCATTGTTCGGTTTTATGGCCTATGCATCTGTGATATTCGCAATAGTTGGGATCATCCATGCGTCCTACTTCTGCTGGTCGAACAGACTTTGGGAGTCGCAATTTTCTTTCTTCGATTAGCCGCTCCATAATTGGGTTAAGGTCTTTAATGTCAAATGTATACGGTCCATTCTTTTCGTCTCGCTCGCTGATTGTCATGTGCCGCGAGTTCTGAGGTTCTTTGCCCTTGCCTTGTGTCCTCATTACACTGGACTCTGCCTCATGTCCTGGATTCGGTCGTTTTCGGCTTCTAGGGCTCTTTCTTACGTCTACCTGTGTCCTCTTTCTCATTTTGCGTCTTGACTTTTCTGCTTGAGATCGTGTTTCCGAAACGGATTGCTCTATCATGCGAACCTCTGCAGCCAGGTTACGAAGGGTGAAAGAGATATTGCCTAGCAGTTCGTATGGGATCATGGATTCTGAACCCAACATACGCGCATTCGCTTGTTCAGTGTGGCTCTGTTGTCTGACTTCAACAACATTACGGGCTGCCCCCCGTGCTTCTTCTTCCAACTGTTGGACAGGCATAGCGGTACTAGGGGTCGCTTTCTGTGAGATCAAGATGGCTAAAGCCTCCCGAACTTCTCCCATCTGTTCGGATAGCTCTATATGGGCTTGGGCCAATTCGCTGACTTTCTCTCGAATTGCCGACAATTCGACATCGTGTCCTGCCGATTCCCTTTCTTCGACAGCCTGTACCATTGTTTTTTGTACCAGTCTTTCATCATGAACTGGTGGTATCATAGGTGCTATTGTCACTACGGCTGACGTTGCCCGACTGATTTCTTCTGTCATTAGCTTAATGGTACCCTGGTCGATCAATCTCTACACTTTCCCTTTCAAGATGAGGCATTCCCCCATCTCATGTCCCAGGATTCGATGATACTTACAATAATTGGGGGCATCCGTTTGTCCTGCTTCCTCTGGTCGGATCAGCTCTGGCAATTGTAGTTCCCCTTCTTCGACTAGGTGTTCCATTATTGGAACAAGGTCTTCCGGGTCAAACGAGTAACGTCCTTCTACCCTGCCCTGTCCGACGATCGTTATCTTCTTCAATTTTCCTGGCCCTTCGGCTCTGAACTGAATTTCTGCTGGCTTACCTTTAATCTTGTGTTCTGGATGTAACCGTTTTCGATCTTTCGAGGCTTTGCTTTTGTCGACGTAACTTGATGTGGCCATCTTCCAGACCTCACGCTTCGGTCTTTCTGCTTTGAACTGCGTTCTCAGCGCGGCTTCCTCTACCATATGGGCCTTTGTCGCTAGGTCCCTGAACGTTGAGAAATTGTGTCCAGATAAACCGAACGAGATTATTGGGTCCATGGCTTGCGTACACATCTTGACTTGCTCAGGCTCGCTAGGCAACTCTCGGCATCGCGTTGCTATGGCTCCCTATCTATCAATAAACGCCTCGATTGACTCTCCTTGCCTCTGATGGACTAAGGCTAAATCCGTCAGCGAGACTTCTCGCTCAGTGGAGAAAAATTTGGAAATGAACAAATCTTGCATCTGATCCCAAGTCTTGATGGACCCTGCGAGTAATGACATATACCATTGAAATGCCTTTCCAGTCAGCGTCGACCCAAACAATCGGAGGCAATATTGAGGTACTACGGACAAATTCCCTAGCACCGTCATGAATTGGGTCATATGTTCCTCTGGTGACCCTTTCCCGTCGAATTGTGGGAAGTCGGGATGCTTAAATTCGTCAGGGAATGGGATTTCGTTAACTTCGGACGGATACGGTACCCGATATATATATTTTCCTATCTTCTCCTTTTCTCTTTCCTGACGCATCAGGTTCGCGACTGTCTGGGACAACTCTTCTTTCGTGGCCTGAGATGATTGCGGCGGTGCACGCTCGAATGCAACATTCCTTGGGTGAATTTGTGGTTCTACGGCTACTGGTTCTCTTGTTGTATCCTATGACTCTCCCAGTGGTTGTCCAAAGGGAACGGTTGGGCTTCTGACTGCCCCCTGGGCGACTAGAGCCACTAATGCTTCTTTTATTTCTCTGATCTCTCTGGCTGTGTCTTCTTGGACCTGAATGATTTCATCTATTTGCTCTTGGATCGGAGGCAGCTCTGTATCTTGCTCGCTCTCCTCCCTTTTT
The DNA here is from genome assembly GCA_003013855.2 of Liriodendron chinense. Taxonomy (NCBI): domain Eukaryota; kingdom Viridiplantae; phylum Streptophyta; class Magnoliopsida; order Magnoliales; family Magnoliaceae; genus Liriodendron; species Liriodendron chinense. The sequence continues at coordinate 4,261,641 of ML058325.1, read as the reverse complement.
ACGACTTGCACCACTGCAACCTGCACTCAGCTGTGGTCTAGCACTGGTCATATTGGTTTTAGTAGAGCATGCCTTCATTGCAGTCTCGATCAATCCCCGGATAGTAAATTGATTCGGTGTTTTGACTGGTAGTGTTGTTCCCGTCATTACCGGGAAATCGGCAGCGACGAAGGAGAATTCTGGCCTGGGTGACACAGTAGCTCTGATAACATTGCGAGTTTCATTCCTGTGAACCGGCTTCCACTGTCTTCTCACACTACTCTGTGTCTTCACTGTTTCTACTCTGACTGAAGTTAATTGTTTGTTTTCAGCCCCTTTCAGTGATCGGCGTTTCTGCACAACTTGCCATCCGGCTTCGGGAATTGCTATTTCTGCTATCGCGAGGTGAGGGAAATAAAATCCCCCAGAAGCTAGGAAGACCATAGTGGCTGCCATTTGTATAGTTTTGATGTTTGATTCTTTTCTGTCTTTCTGTCTTTCTCTCTGCACAGTCATACGCACATTAGAACATCCTGCACCTCTCAACGGAGGGAAGACGCATCCTTACCAGTCGTGATATGGATCAATGGTCAACAGAAGTATATGAGTACGAATCATATGCATGCCATGCGAGATTTTGAAATTCTTTTAGAAAACTTTTGCTTTAAAGATGAAGGGAAGAACGTTCCCGTTGAGAGTCGCCAGTTTGGCGCCCGTAAAGGCGCCGAACATTTCTCCTAGCGGAACTTTCTTACATATACATCTGTGTTTGTGAATGATTTATCTTGGGATGTTTCTTTACTCAGAGATAACCAGAGATTCTGGTATTATTCGATTCCCCGGTGGAGTCACCAGTTTGTTAGAACTAAAAGAAAAATCGAAACTGCTCGTCAGCAGTCTTTTTCTAGGATTTCATTATTCTGGGGGAATTCTGAGTATAGAGACATTCATAGACAATCATAAGCAATCACAAAGTATACACGAGAAAGCACCGCAAGGTGAATTTTATTCCAGAGATTCCGAGGTCTTTTACATTTCGGGCTGTGAACTGGTCACGAACCCTTAATTACATCAACGGATGATCACCCTTGATTAAAAGCAAAAGTAAATGCATGCATCTATCATAAATGAATTAAATAAAGCATTAAAGGAGAATAAATATAAATAAAGCACAACATTGACCACACAGAGATTTTTACGTGGAAACCCTTACGGGAGAAAACCACGGCACAAAGCGACAAGATTCCACTATGAATTTCAGTTATACAATAAATGGAATATCAAAGGGATAAAGCTCGGATAGATCGAGCAAGTAGTTTAAATCGTCAGGGATTATAGTCTCGAGTTCATGGTCGCCGAGACCAAGTCTAGGATTTATTATGTAATACTTCACCGTTAAGATCAGTTAGATGTTGGTCCCATACTCCTCGGGCGTTCCTAGTTGAGTAGCAACCAGGATTTTAACCGAATCGTATATCTCAGTGTCATGATGCGTCTCTATCGACGATATGACTTTTAGGGATGCACTTTACGGTTTCCGTTTAGTGCAACCAGGGCCAGTGACCGTCTCAGCTGGACGGGTGACTTACTGGAGGGCACTCCATGGGGTCTTTGTGCAAACAGGGTTTCGACCGAGTCGTATATCTCAGTGTCATGACGCGTCTCTATGGACGATATGACTTTCAGAAATACACTTCACGGCGTCCACTTACTGCAACCAGGGCCAGTGACCATCTCAGCTGGACGGGTGACTTACTGGAGGGCACTCCATGGGGTCTTTGTGCAAACAGGGTTTCGACCGAGTCGTATATCTCAGTGTCATGACGCGTCTCTATGGACGATATGACTTTCAGAAATACACTTCACGGCGTCCACTTACTGCAACCAGGGCCAGTGACCGTCTCAGCTGGACGGGTGACTTACTGGAGGGCACTCCATGGGGTCTTTGTGCAAACAGGGTTTCGACCGAGTCGTATATCTCAGTGTCATGACGCGTCTCTATGGACGATATGACTTTCAAAAATACACTTCACGACGTCCACTTACTGCAACCAGGGCCAGTGACCGTCTCAGCTGGACGGGTGGCTTACTGGAGGGCACTCCATGAGGTCTTTGTGCAAACAGGGTTTCGACCGAGTCGTATATCTCAGTGTCATGACGCGTCTCTATGGACGATATGACTTTCAGAAATACACTTCACGGCGTCCACTTACTGCAACCAGGGCCAGTGACCGTCTCAGCTGGACGGGTGACTTACTGGAGGGCACTCATTCCCTTAGCCACTCAACTGACGGATCCCGCCTTGGACAGGACGCACATCAACTGGTCTTAATGATGAAGTATTTCAGACGTTTAGAACTCTTTCATTATGGTTTTCGATGATAACCATAGTCCCCTTTGATTTAGTTTCGTAACTCGATCCGAGATGAAATAAATTCATGCAATGGATGCAAATGAGTACAGTACAAAGTAACTATGCTTTATGTATGCTCAAGAGAAGATCGCATTCATGCTAGATGCTCAGTGTATCGGACAAATTATGCATCTAATTTGATTAATCTGCTTCATATATATCTTTGTGTCATTGATATTTTGCCCTCGCGTCTTTGAAATCGCGATTGATTTCATTTGGCATTGGTAGATTTTCGGGCCGTCAGGGCACTTCCCAGGGCCTGTTTACGATCTGATCGGAGGATTTAGTGAATACCTATCACAATCGTCTTTGGATAGAGGTGGATTATGTCCACGAGGGTCGCAGTGCGATCGCATTTCGATTTGTTTAGCATGGGTCAATTTCTGAGCCAACAGGGCACTTCCCAGGGCTAAAAATGACTAAGTAGTGGACCTGTTTATGGTCTAATCAAGGTTTCTCGGAGATCCTGAGATCAGGTAATCTCATTTTAATGCATGATTATGGTATATCATGTTATGGCGGAGAGAAGTCTCCCTCTCGGTTTCGGTCAAATTCCGCACGATTCCTCTCGCTTTCGGCCATTTCTGGCTCTTTCGGAAGGATTTCCGAGGTTTGCAATATTGGCTAAGTGTTGGCCATTTTGATCAAACTGCTGATTTGGCCCACTTAACATCGACCGTTGGTGAATCCGGTCCGGGGGATGGATAGAGGACATTGATGTGTGTCTAGGAGTGCTGACGCGATCAGAAGGCGGGCCACGTCGAAGGCGGGCCACATCATGGAAGTCCCCACCTCCCCATCAGCGTCCAGGCGCATGGGAGATTGGGTTGGGTGCATGTTTCATTAGACATGGGCGCATGTCTTAAGTGGATGCATGTTGTCCACCCTAGGCGCATGTGAATGCTACAAATGCATCAAGCGCATGTGAATGCTACAAATGCATGGTTATTAGGCGCATGTGAATGCTACAAATGCATGGTTATCAAGCGCATGTGAATGCACATGCGTCCAACATCCTAACTATGGGCGCATGTCCCATGGTACTTAGGGATTTTTGCGCATTTCCCCTCCCCAGAATGGGTGAGCGCATGTCACTATGTGACTTGGAGGATTTTGCTCCGGTGGGAGAAACCCCTTTTCGGCGAAGGCATCCGGCGAAGTGTGGGCGCATGTGGATAGTTGACTGAGGATTCAGGCAAGGATTTTACCTTGCTCTGACGATCCTTTCCAGATAATGAAGTCTCTCCCCCTCTCAACAAGTGAGTGGGGTATTTATAGCACTTAATCGGGTAGCTACTCGGGTACCGGGCGCATGTGGTTTGCAAAATGGAGGGCATGCGCATGGAAATATTTGGAGAGACGAGTCATGCGCATGTTGTGGGGATCATGCGCATGGAAATATTTGGAGAAACGAGTCATGCGCATGTGATGGGATCATGCGCATGTCCCCATGCACCCGGCGCATGTGGCATAGCATGGGCGCATGTGGCATAGCATGGGCACATGTGGCCTCTGTTTTGGTCGCATGTGGCCCCACTTAGCATATTTTCATGATTTTTGTACTTTTAGAATATTGAAAAGGGAGAGAGAGAGCTCTCATGCGCATGTGGTGAGAAAGTGAATGCATGTTTCCTTATGACCTTCGCATGTGGAGAGAGAGTGAATGAATGCATGTGGAGAGAGAGTGAACGAATGCATGTGGAGAGAGAGTGAACGAATGCATGTGGAAATATGCACCGCAATGACTTCAAACTTGCTACTTAAGGTTTTTCGGGCATTCTGGATCATTTGGCGGTAATCTGCATGTCAGATTCCAGCCCGAAATGGTACCTGTAGGCTTTTGGGCCCTTATAGTCGGATAAGTCAGGGCAAAAAAATACATTTGGAAGCGCGCTAGTAAAGATATGCATCGTGCGACCTCGAAACTTGCAGGTTAAGGGTTTTAGGGTGTTCCGGATCATTTGGCGGTAATTTACATGTCCGATTCCACCCCAAAATAGCATTCGTAGGTTTCGGTCACGATTACGCATGTTAGGGCGGCACTGGCATTTTTTGAGTATTTCGGATCTCGAAATCAGTCCGAATCATCGTAGATGGACCGTTAAATACCATTTTATAATGGGTACAAATTTGAGCCCCAACAAGTGCCCCCCCGGTGCGCTGCGATGGATGCTTATGTCAGGCCAGTGCGGTGCACCGGTCCCCAGGCTCAAGTATAAATAGTGGACTCACTGAGTCATTTGCACATTTTTGAATCAAGAAAAAGTAAAATTTCAAAGGTGAGAGAGCTCCTCATGAGGGAGTAGGCGCATGTGGCCTTCTCATGGGCGCATGTGCCCTTCCAATTGATAATGGGCATATTGCATCTTGCTCCAGGCGCATGCCATTAGTTCCAAGCGCATGTAATAGTGCATCTTTATGGGCGCATGTGCTCATACTCAAGCGCATGTTGTAGATGCATTAGGTACATGTGGGAACATGTTAAGAGCCAGGCGCAGTGTACCCATACCCCAAATGCATGTGTGGAAACCTCTCATAATGCAGGCGCATGTGAGCTTTTCTTTGGTGAAGCGAATATGGGCGCATGCTGGGTCACCTATTACAAACTTGTATCTCCCAATTACATGGAGTGGGCACATGTGGGGTCACATGCGCTTGGGGTATTGGCTTGGGCGCATGTAACTCCACTACTTAGTGAAATTTCTGAAATTCTGGCATTTCCTTCGCCCTTGGTGAAAAACTCACGCATCTGGCTCCATGCTCAGCCGATTTCGGTGCCGTTTGTGGCTATCTCGCTTAACACTCGAACGATTGGGATTTAATGCTCGGGGCCCATAATATGTTGCTTATGCTGGTCTTTGATGGCTCACAACTGCTTCTTTAAGCGGTTCTATGATGTGCACTTCTATGCAGGTGCACACGCATCATTTGGAGTTAGTGCGAATTCGCACGCGCTCAGAGTGTACATGTAGAGTTGTTACTGTATTTGTTGTGCTATTATATGTGCGCGCTTGCTTGTCGGATGTGCGCTTGAATTCCACTATTTCCATATTGTTGTTGGTCATGACTTTGTGCATGTATTTACTAACGTATTTTGTGTGTGAAATCCGTGATTGAATGATGCAATGCTTACCTTATTGTGCTGCCTGTTGCATGCGCTGGTCTTCTATTTGATGCACTTTTATCTGCGTATTGTAGTGAATCATGGCGACAGCAGCAGGTTCTTCTGGTGAAGCTTCCAAATCGCAAGTTTCCAGCTCTTCATCTATACGACGCGGTAAAAAGAGGGCGACTGGAGATACTGCTAACCCGTCTCCGGTAGAGTGTCATTCGCAATCCTTCAAGACAATCGAATCCGAAGTGGACTATTTCTCTGATCAAATTAAGCAACTCTCTCGTGAAGTATTACTGCGTATCTATGTGGAGAAAATCATATATGAGCCTCCGACGCAAGGGACTGAAGGGGAATGGTCCGCCTGGTATTGTCAGCTTACTGATGCTGCCAATGTCGTTGAGGCAGGCCCTTCTAGCGTGCGCGGCTGACATTCCGAGGATGATCAGGAAGGTCAGAAGAAGAAGAGACGAAATCGAGGTAAGAAGCTGGCTGAGGAAGTTGATAAGGCTGAGCAATCGCCACAGCTCATTGATCCGAAGAATGAGCGGATGAAGATCGGCTGGAATAGAAACAAGATCATTACTACATGCGGTTTCTCCATCGTCAACCCTTATACCGACCGAGTCATCTTGCATGAGAAATCTCTTACGAGGCACAAGCCCTTCCCGAGCATCGAACCATCCAACGTTCAAGGCCCTTTTCAATTCTATGGAGTCGAGAGGTGGACATCTGCCCCCGAGCAGTTGTTCACTACCATAATGGTCGACGATGGGAGAGAACAGCAGGTAGGTTCCTCGAGAGAGATGGTTTTCCTTGCGCCTACTTGTGATCCTCACACTCCTTCTCCAGTCCATTATTTTGAGACAGTGCAGCAACGGTTTCGACACATGGACAAGGCGACGATGTGGGCAACGAAGAGCTTTCGTACGCGGGGTCATTTGAACGAGCGAGTTGGTTATGAGTCGTGGGCAAAAGAGATTTTGATCCGACATGAGAGGATTTTAAAACAAGTCGGCCTGTATCAGGCTATCGATGCGACTTCTGAACATTTCTCCCGAGATCCAACAATTCTTCGAAGCTTCTTGAACTACTGGTCTTCCATTACCAATTCGTTCCACTTTCCATGTGGAGAGATGAGCATAACTTTATGGGATCTCCGGATGATGGCTGGGTTGTCTGTGATAGGAGAATATTACCAGGAATACGTCCCAACTGATGAAGAGCTGTCTTCGTTTCGGCTCAAAAGTCCTCGAGATGCTTATCATTCGAAGGCTTGTCTAGAGCTGTTTGCTGAGTTGTCGCAGTTCGACAATATTACAAAGATTCATTATGACGACTGGTTGATCTACTTTAGCCAGAGGATGAAGTAATACTTCTTCCAATGCCTTCTTTTGTATTACGTGCTCTGCATACTTTAATTTCTTTGTTTCTGACATGGGCACTTCTTTCTTCTCGTAGCATCGATTACGAAGTGTATAAGACCTTACCCGCAGACCAGGCTTTGATGAAGGAACGTTTTGAACAAAAGTTTAGCAATCCGAACGAGCTTACACCGTCTTGTGAATTGGCGGCTTTCTTAGCATACTGGCTGTCGGCGGTTATGTTGCCTAGCTCCAAGAGTGCTGATGGCGTCAGGGTTTCTTGCTTCGTTGTGGTGGGAGCTCTTGCAAGTGGTCGTCAATTTTCTCTAGCACTGTCGGTGCTATGCAGTTTATATAGGGCTTTTGGCAATATTGCGAGTAACAAAGATCAACCCTGGCGAGGGATGAATGTGGCTTATTGCCCATGGCATTACTTCTGCGGATGGTTAGGCATATATTTCCTGTGGACCTACGGAGTGGATCTCTTCCAGTATTTTCACACCTATCACGCACCTCTTTATCGCTATAGAAAACTTAACATGATAACGCGGTCGTCTGATTGGATAGCTTCCAAAATTGGCAATTGGGCGGAGATTTGCTTTTACCACTTTCCTGTTTCTGATGCCGGAGAAGATCGAGAAGTCGTTGACGATGAACATTCTGTGGATGTCACTGGTAGGGAATTTTTGGTGTCTATTCGTACTGCCTTACTTCCGCATACGTGAAGGAATAGAGTTCTGGCGAGAACCTTATTACCCTAGTCGGTTTGCCAGGCAATTTGGGTACGATCAGGGTGTTCTAATGACGTTACCAGATGTAACTAAAGTAGAGTGGGCATATGGTACAGGTCCTGTTCATTGGGAGTGGATATGGCATCAACTTTTGATGATGCGAACAGGCGCGAGATTCATGCTTCCTGGCCTCTATCGGAAGACTAGCGGTTCTTATAGCTGGCTGAGATGGTGGGTGCATCAGTATGCTCTGGTCCGGAAAAACAACTCCGTTGATGATCCACTCTACATTCCTCCTCCAGGGCTGACAGAGGTCTTCACTGATGGATTAGGTTATTATAGAGAGCAGGCTGAAGCGTATTTATCGTCGAGCATTAAGCATAAGATCTCCCTGAGTGTGTCAATTGACCATCGTAAGGAGGATACCGCGTTGGATGGCTGGCATACTTTCGGAGTACTTTAAGCGAAATGGTCTCAAGAAGCCGAGTTCACACGTCTTCTGGTGATTAAAGGCTATAAGGATGCCGGTCGGTTAATTAGTGAAGATGACCCGACGATGACTGGGCCGACGAAGGCAATATCAGATCATGCTAGCATGAGAGAGCAGGCTGAGCCGATTGGAGAGGATAATTTGCAAGGGTCCACTATGCCGGGGAATAACACGACTGTATCTATAGCCCCTGGTGCTTCCAGTGTTGAGGGTATGGCGGAGTCGCCAGCGGTAACTGAAATAATCGATACTGATAGTGACACTACTGAACTTCTGGATGTGACCTCGACACCACTGACTGAGACTATTAAGCCTTTCCCTGATGCGACGATACATACTGCAACTTCCTCAGAACCTGTATTCAACCCATCTTTCGGTATAGTTCTTTCATAGTTCCTTGGTGTATTCTTTTTCTATACTTGTCATTTCATTGCATACTCGCTCTGTTCCTCTTGTTGCAGATACTGTCAATTTTGAGGCGGCTGCCCACGGAGCATTCGATGTTCCCTGTTTCGATCATTTAGACTGTTCGGGCAGAGTGTATTGAGGGGATTACTATCCAATATTTCAAGGGCGTTGGTTGAACCAAGCGAGTGGCATACACTAGGAGCAGGGGTGAAGGCATTGGAAGCTTGTACAGGAGTAATCGGGCCTGATGTATCCGAAATAGTCTGTCGTATTTCTTCTGTCGAGGATTCTGTTACGCAGGTTATTATGACTGAACGGATTGAACCTGACCCTACGGCTGAAGAGAAACGGCGAGTGTTGTCTTCTTTCCTGCCTGTCATAGAGCAGCGAGAACATTCGGCGGTTAATGCTAGAACAACCTTAGAAGATAGCGAGACTCAACGTCGCAGGTGTATTAATCATCTTGCTGACGTTAAATCTGAGATCGCGCTGCTACAAGCGGAAGAAACGGCCATAAATCTTGAGGCTGCCCGCCTTGATCTTATCGTCAATCAAAACCGTGCCAAGGTCGCACAACTCGAGAGTGAAGGAAAGGCGGCACGCAAGCAAGCGGAAGATTTAGAAATCGAACTTCGTGATATTCCGAATCCTGCGCTGACGCTAACGGAGGCAAAGACCACCATGGAGGCAACGCGGAAGGATGTGATGAAGTTCATTACAGGATGCCTGGAGAAACTATAATTCTGTTCTTTTGCTTTCTTTTACGGTCATTGTCAGACAAAAATATTATTAGACAGCTGTCCTGAATACCCAACTGTCACTTGTATCCGACGTAATTGACATCAGAACTTGTTAGCTGCATGCTTCATGATCTAAAATAATGACAATGATTCTTTTGCTAAACCACTACTTGGTGTTATGTGTTTAAGACTAGTATGCATGAAATGATGTATTATGTATGAATTTAATGTAAGCTGAATATACCAAAGCATAAAAATGGAAGAACCCATAAGAATAATACTTCCCTTTTTACTCAACCTGTGTATCCTTGGGTCATCACTTTCGAGAGACATTTGTGTCATAAGTCCAAAACTTTCTTTTAGCCCCATGTTTTCAGGTTTATATGTCATCCTTCATGGCCTGCCCCCAGTCATTTCTTTCTGCAGACTTGATATTTTGATAATATATTAGGGCTTGCCCCCAGTCGTCTTCTTCTTATAAACTCGAGTTTCTCATAATATATTGGGGCTTGCCCCCGGTGCTTCTGGGTCGTCACTCTGTAAGACCACTTCATTCTAATGAGACAAATCTTGTGCTTTAGGAATCCGTGCCGAATACCCGTCCGATCATAATCTTTAATTGCATATTCTTGTCGCAGAATTCTTCGTAAGAGAAAGTTGTCAATATTTTCAAGGTAAAGTGATACATAATAGAATGCCCTAATCGTCTTCATATAAGGCCGTATATATAAATATGTATACAGGAGATTCCCAGTCATGACTTATCTTCATATTCAGTAGAAGAATAATGCGATAATGATAGGAGATCCATGACACAATACGAAAGCTGGATATAGATAGCGATGTTCCGATTATGTTCATATAAAACATTGTGCATAAGTATAAGAGATCGATAATAATAGAGTATCTCGGCCGTCTTCATGTAGAGAACCACATATACATATATATGAGAATCCATCAATTCTGAAGTATTCTCTTATTAAGCAGAGGAATGCCAGAATACCAAGATACTTAATATGAGAACTTGTGACGAAGATACCATAATATGGGGATGTTGTGATTCGCGTAGACTTTCTATAAGACATTCTCTCCTGATTCGACCTGTCTGATGAGGATATAATAAGTCGGTTGATGATTCGTGGAGTCAATTCTTTAATATTCTCCGACTATGGAACCTGTCATTAAGAAGAGCTCTACGAACATTTTATATTCATATGCACAACAGTATGATGTGAGTGAACATGTAAACAAGTATGAAGCACAGTATATAGATGAAGTTGATGCATGAGTGAACATAAGTATATTCCTATCTACTTTATAAACCGCCAGAACTATTTGTAAACGTTCACGACTATTGAAGCTTAGGAAACGGAGTTCTTCGAGCGAAGTTCTTCCTAAGTGATATCTATTGGAACCGTACTGGCCGGGGTTCCATCGGACCCTTCCATTTTCAAACTGACGAAGCCTTGGTTTATCATCTTTTGTATCTTTCCTTTCAGAACGAAGCATTGCTCGGTTTTATGGCCTATGCATCTGTGATATTTGCAATAGTTGGGATCATCCACGCGTCCTGCTTCTGCTGGTCGAATAGACTTTGGGAGTCGCAATTTTCTTTCTTCGATTAGCCGCTCCATAATTGGGACAAGGTCTTTAATGTCAAATGTATACGGTCCGTTCTTTTCATCTCGCTCACTGATTGTCATGTGCCGCGACTACTGAAGTTCTTTGCCCTTGTCTTGTGTCCTCATTACACTGGTCTCTGCCTCATGTCCTGGATTCGGTCGTTTTCGGTTTCTAGGGTTCTTTCTTACGTCTACCTGTGTCCTCTTTCTCATTTTCCGTCTTGACTTTTCTGCTTGAGATCGTGTTTTCGAAATGGATTGCCCTATCATGCGAACCTCTGCAGCCAGGTTACAAAGGGTGAAAGAGATATTGCCTAGCAGTTCGTATGGGATCATGGAGTTTGAACCCAACATATGCACATTCGTTTGTTCAGTGTGGTTTCGTTGTCTTACTTCAACAACATTACGGGCTGCCCCCAATGCTTCTTCTTCCAACTGTTGGACAGGCATAGCGGTACTAGGGGTCGCTTTCTGTGAGATCAAGATGGCTAAAGTCTCCCGAACTTCTCCCATCTGTTCGGATAGCTCTATATGGGCTTGGGCCAATTCGCTAACTTTCTCTCGAATTGCCGACAATTCGACATCGTGTCCTGCTGATTCCCTTTCTTCGACAGCCTGTACCATTGTTGTTTGTACCAGTCTTTCATCATGAACTGGTGGTATCATAGGTGCTATTGTCACTACGGCTGACGTTGCCCGACTGATTTCTTCTGTCATTGGCTTAATGGTACCCTGGTCGATCAATCTCTGCACTTTCCCTTTCAAGATGAGGCATTCCCCCGTCTCATGTCCCAGGATTCGATGATACTTACAATAATTGGGGGCATCCGTTTGTCCTGTTTCCTCTGGTCGGATCAGCTCTGGCAATTGTAGTTCCCCTTCTTCGACTAAGTGTTCCATTATTGGAACAAGGTCTTCCGGGTCAAACGAGTAACGTCCTTCTACCCTGCCCTGTCTGACGATCGTTATCTTCTTCAATTTTCCTGGCCCTTCGGCTCTGAACTGAATTTCTGCTGGCTTACCTTTAATCTTGTGTTCTGGATGTAACCGTTTTCGATCTTTCGAGGCTTTGCTTTTGTCGACGTAACTTGATGTGGCCATCTTCCAGACCTCACGCTTCGGTCTTTCTGCTTTGAACTGCGTTCTCAGCGCGGCTTCCTCTACCATATGGGCCTTTGTCGCTAGGTCCCTGAACGTTGACAAATTGTGTCCAGATAAACCGAACGAGATTATTGGGTCCATGGCTTGCGTACACATCTTGACTTGCTCAGGCTCGCTAGGAAACTCTCGGCATCGCGTTGCTATGGCTCCCCATCTATCAATAAACGCCTCGATTGACTCTCCTTGCCTCTGATGGACTAAGGCTAAATCCGTCAGCGAGACTTCTCGCTCAGTGGAGAAAAATTTGGAAATGAACAAATCTTGCATCTGATCCCAAGTCTTGATGGACCCTGCGAGTAATGACATATACCATTGAAATGCCTTTCCAGTCAGCGTCGACCCAAACAATCTGAGGCAATATTGAGGTACTACGGACAAATTCCCTAGCACCGTCATGAATTGGGTCATATGTTCCTCTGGTGACCCTTTCCCGTCGAATTGTGGGAAGTCGGGATGCTTAAATTCGTCAGGGAATGGGATTTCGTTAACTTCGGACGGATACGGTACCCGATATATATATTTTCCTATCTTCTCCTTTTCTCTTTCCTGACGCATCAGGTTCGCGACTGTCTGGGACAACTCTTCTTTCGTGGCCTGAGATGATTGCGGCGGTGCACGCTCGAATGCAACATTCCTTGGGTGAATTTGTGGTTCTACGGCTACTGGTTCTCTTGTTGTATCCTATGACTCTCCCAGTGGTTGTCCAAAGGGAACGGTTGGGCTTCTGACTGCCCCCTGGGCGACTAGAGCCACTAATGCTTCTTTTATTTCTCTGATCTCTCTGGCTGTGTCTTCTTGGACCTGAATGATTTCATCTATTTGCTCTTGGATCGGAGGCAGCTCTGTATCTTGCTCGCTCTCCTCCCTTTTTACGACTTGCACCACTGCAACCTGCACTCGCTGTGGTCTAGCACTGGTCATATTGGTTTTAGTAGAGCATGCCTTCATTGCAGTCTCGATCAATCCCCGGATAGTAAATTGATTCGGTGTTTTGACTGGTAGTGTTGTTCCCGTCATTACCGGGAAATCGGCAGCGACGAAGGAGAATTCTGGCCTGGGTGACACAGTAGCTCTGATAACATTGCGAGTTTCATTCCTGTGAACCGGCTTCCACTGTCTTCTCACACTACTCTGTGTCTTCACTGTTTCTACTCTGACTGAAGTTAATTGTTTGTTTTCAGCCCCTTTCAGTGATCGGCGTTTCTGCACAACTTGCCATCCGGCTTCGGGAATTGCTATTTCTGCTATCGCGAGGTGAGGGAAATAAAATCCCCCAGAAGCTAGGAAGACCATAGTGGCTGCCATTTGTATAGTTTTGATGTTTGATTCTTTTCTGTCTTTCTGTCTTTCTCTCTGCACAGTCATACGCACATTAGAACATCCTGCACCTCTCAACGGAGGGAAGACGCGTCCTTACCAGTCGTGATATGGATCAATGGTCAACAGAAGTATATGAGTACGAATCATATGCATGCCATGCGAGATTTTGAAATTCTTTTAGAAAACTTTTGCTTTAAAGATGAAGGGAAGAACGTTCCCGTTGAGAGTCGCCAGTTTGGCGCCCGTAAAGGCGCCGAACATTTCTCCTAGCGGAACTTTCTTACATATACATCTGTGTTTGTGAATGATTTATCTTGGGATGTTTCTTTACTCAGAGATAACCAGAGATTCTGGTATTATTCGATTCCCCGGTGGAGTCACCAGTTTGTTAGAACTAAAAGAAAAATCGAAACTGCTCGTCAGCAGTCTTTTTCCAGGATTTCATTATTCTGGGAGAATTCTGAGTATAGAGACATTCATAGACAATCATAAGCAATCACAAAGTATACACGAGAAAGCACCGCGAGGTGAATTTTATTCCAGAGATTCCGAGGTCTTTTACATTTCGGGCTGTGAACTGGTCATGAACCCTTAATTACATCAACGGATGATCACCCTTGATTAAAAGGCAAAAGTAAATGCAAGCATGTATCATAAATGAATTAAATAAAGCATTAAAGGAGAATAAATATAAATAAAGCACAACATAGACCACACAGAGATTTTTACGTGGAAACCCTTACGGGAGAAAACCACGGCACAAAGCGACAAGATTCCACTATGAATTTCAGTTATACAATAGATGGAATATCAAAGGGATAAAGCTCGGATAGATCGAGCAAGTAGTTTAAATCGTCAGGGATTATAGTCTCGAGTTCATGGTCGCCGAGACCAAGTCTAGGATTTATTATGTAATACTTCACCGTTAAGATCAGTTAGATGTTGGTCCCATACTCCTCGGGCGTTCCTAGTTGAGTAGCAACCAGGATTTTAACTGAATCGTATATCTCAGTGTCATGATGCGTCTCTATGGACGATATGACTTTCAGGGATACACTTTACGGTTTCCGTTTAGTGCAACCAGGGCCAGTGACCATCTCAGCTGGACGGGTGACTTACTGGAGGGCACTCCATGGGGTCTTTGTGCAAACAGGGTTTCGACCGAGTCGTATATCTCAGTGTCATGATGCGTCTCTATGGACGATATGACTTTCAGAAATACACTTCACGGCGTCCACTTACTGCAACCAGGGCCAGTGACCATATCAGCTGGACGGGTGACTTACTGGAGGGCACTCCATGGGGTCTTTGTGCAAACAGGGTTTTGACCGAGTCGTATATCTCAGTGTCATGACGCGTCTCTATGGACGATATGACTTTCAGAAATACACTTCACGGCGTCCACTTACTGCAACCAGGGCCAGTGACCGTCTCAGCTGAACGGGTGACTTACTGGAGGGCACTCCATGGGGTCTTTGTGCAAACAGGGTTTCGACCGAGTCGTATATCTCAGTGTCATGACGCGTCTCTATGGACGATATGACTTTCAGAAATACACTTCACGGCATCCACTTACTGCAACCAGGGCCAGTGACCGTCTCAGCTGGACGGGTGACTTACTGGAGGGCACTCCATGGGGTCTTTGTGCAAACAGGGTTTCGACCGAGTCGTATATCTCAGTGTCATGACGCGTCTCTATGGACGATATGACTTTCAGAAATACACTCTACGGTGTCCACTTACTGCAACCAGGGCCAGTGACCGTCTCAGCTGGACGGGTGACTTACTGGAGGGCACTCATTCCCTTAGCCACTCAACTGACGGATCCCGCCTTGGACAGGACGCACATCAACTGGTCTTAATGATGAAGTATTTCAGACGTTTAGAACTCTTTCATTATGGTTTTCGATGATAACCATAGTCCCCTTTGATTTAGTTTCGTAACTCGATCCGAGATGAAATAAATTCATGCAATGGATGCAAATGAGTACAGTACAAAGTAACTATGCTTTATGTATGCTCAAGAGAAGATCGCATTCATGCTAGATGCTCAGTGTATCAGACAAATTATGCATCTAATTTGATTAATCTGCTTCATATATATCTTTGTGTCATTGATATTTTGCCCTCGCGTCTTTGAAATCGCGATTGATTTCATTTGGCATTGGTAGATTTTCGAGCCGTCAGGGCACTTCCCAGGGCCTGTTTACGAT
Organism: Liriodendron chinense; assembly: GCA_003013855.2. Lineage (NCBI taxonomy): Eukaryota > Viridiplantae > Streptophyta > Magnoliopsida > Magnoliales > Magnoliaceae > Liriodendron > Liriodendron chinense. The sequence goes on along the minus strand of ML058325.1, from coordinate 4,246,088 downwards.
CTGATCGGAGGATTTAGTGAATACCTATCACGATCGTCTTTGGATAGAGGTGGATTATGTCCACGAGGGTCGCAGTGCGATCGCATTTCGATTTGTTTAGCATGGGTCAATTTCTGAGCCAACAGGGCACTTCCCAGGGCTAAAAACGACTAAGTAGTGGACCTGTTTATGGTCTAATCAAGGTTTCTCGGAGATCCTGAGATCAGGTAATCTCATTTTAATGCATGATTATGGTATATCATGTTATGGCGGAGAGAAGTCTCCCTCTCGGTTTCGGTCAAATTCCGCACGATTCCTCTCGCTTTCGGCCATTTCCGGCTCTTTCGGAAGGATTTCCGAGGTTTGCAATATTGGCTAAGTGTTGGCCATTTTGATCAAACTGCTGATTTGGCCCACTTAACATCGACCGTTGGTGAATCCGGTCCGGGGGATGGATAGAGGACATTGATGTGTGTCTAGGAGTGCTGACTCGATCAGAAGGCGGGCCACGTCGAAGGCGGGCCACATCATGGAAGGCCCCACCTCCCCATCAGCGTCCAGGTGCATGGGAGATTGGGTTGGGTGCATGTTTCATTAGACATGGGCGCATGTCTTAAGTGGATGCATGTTGTCCACCCCAGGCGCATGTGAATGCTACAAATGCATCAAGCGCATGTGAATGCTACAAATGCATGGTTATTAGGCGCATGTGAATGCTACAAATGCATGGTTATCAAGCGCATGTGAATGCACATGCGTCCAACATCCCAATTATGGGCGCATGTCCCATGGTACTTAGGGATTTTTGCGCATTTCCCCTCCCCAGAATGGGTGAGCGCATGTCACTATGTGACTTGGAGGATTTTGCTCCGGTGGGAGAAACCCCTTTTCGGCGAAGGCATCCGGCGAAGTGTGGGCGCATGTGGATAGTCGACTGAGGATTCCGGCAAGGATTTTACCTTGCTCTGCCGATCCTTTCCAGATAATGAAGTCTCTCCCCCTCTCAACAAGTGAGTGGGGTATTTATAGCACTTAATCGGGTAGCTACTCGGGTACCGGGCGTATGTGGTTTGCAAAATGGAGGGCATGCGCATGGAAATATTTGGAGAGACGAGTCATGCGCATGTTGTGGGGATCATGCGCATGGAAATATTTGGAGAAACGAGTCATGCGCATGTGATGGGATCATGCGCATGTCCCCATGCACCCGGCGCATGTGGCATAGCATGGGCGCATGTGGCCTCTGTTTTGGTCGCATGTGGCCCCACTTAGCATATTTTCATGATTTTTGTACTTTTAGAATATTGAAAAGGGAGAGAGAGAGCTCTCATGCGCATGTGGTGAGAAAGTGAATGCATGTTTCCTTATGACCTTCGCATGTGGAGAGAGAATGAATGAATGCATGTGGAGAGAGAGTGAACGAATGCATGTGGAGAGAGAGTGAATGAATGCATGTGGAAATATGCACCGCAATGACTTCAAACTTGCTACTTAAGGTTTTTCGGGCATTCCGGATCATTTGGCAGTAATCCGCATGTCAGATTCCAGCCCGAAATGGTACCTGTAGGCTTTTGGGCCCTTATAGTCGGGATGAGTCAGGGCAAAAAAATGCATTTGGAAGTGCGCTGGTAAAGATATGCATCATGCGACCTCGAAACTTGCAGGCTAAGGGTTTTAGGGTGTTCCGGATCATTTGGTGGTAATTCACATGTCCGATTCCACCCCAAAATAGCATTCGTAGGTTTCGGTCACGATTGCGCATGTTAGGGCGGCACTGGCATTTTTCGAGTATTTCGGATCTCGAAATCAATCTGAATCATCGTAGATGGACCGTTAAATACCATTTTATAATGGGTACAAATTTGAGCCCCAACAAATGGTCTAGTGAGATTGGCAACAGAGTTCTCTTTTGTTGAGTGTTTGGACCAGTCGGACGACCGGTCCTGGCTATGGACGACCGGTCGGATGACCGGTCTTGGGCACATTCTTCTGCTTCCTTTCTTCTTTCCTCTGACTTCTTTCTTCCATCCTTTGACGCTTAGTCCTTTGATCTCTTATACTTGTAAATGGAGTCTTTAAGTCTCCAATTGATGAATCCTCTCTCTTATCCTTACAATCACAAATCCATGTATTAGATTAGTCTTTAAATCATGAAAACCTTGCATAATGAGTAATGAATTGGGGTTAGAATATGCACAATTAAGAGCTCAACAGGAAGCCACTTATATGAGTGTGTACGTGGTCCACCAACACATGTGCGTACGTGTAGATTCTTGTGTAGGACCCGGTTCTTCTTTAGGATAGTAAGGTTGGGAGGAACCTATTTAAAATGTCCACAGTGAAATCCGGTGTTCTCATGGGTAGGGAATGACAGCCGGGAGTGGAGTAGACAAGTAGTCGAACCATTATATATCGTTGTGTTTGTAATTATATTTGAGCACATTTTTATTCACACAATGTTGTTTAATTTGATAAATTATATGAATGTTGAATGTAATGTATGCTAAGCACTAGATAAGCATATTCACACATAAAATGTATGTTCACTAGTTGTGTAGACTTGAGCTTATACGATTGCATCTTATATAGTTTACATAGGTTGCATAGTTACTTAATTAGTTTAATTATTTTTAATCTATGTGTTTAGACTAGGGGCTTAATTACTTATTCATTTGCTAGTCTATGTGATTGGACTTATTAAGGCTAGGAATCCGAAGTATTCTTGCTTACTTAGTTTTATTTGTTAGATTAATATAAGTAGGCGAAAAGAATTTTAAAAGGTCCTAATCACCCCCTCTCTATACTTAGCCATGATTCTAATAGCTCTGCCAAGCTTCCGTAAACGTATTGTGTGTAAAGGTACGTGTTAGACTACCCCATGCACTTTCACAAACCTACCGTTAATGGTTTGGATTTCCTCCTAATTAATCATTATGTAATGGATTAAGGCTTATCATAACATGATTAGAATGACATTACCACTCAATTCAATGAATCGGGGCCCGAAATTGACATATCACTGAAATTCTATAGGAGCCGAGCTCAATTACAGCTCCATAAGAGTATGGGTTGCCATGAATTGCTTGTGGGGGCCACTAATCCTAACATGAACAACTTCTATCATCAAAACTCTAAAATCGGATGAGAAAGATAGGTTTTCCAACCCTAATCCCTAAGATATTACTAGGAATAGGAAAAAGACGCACATACGATAATGGAAGACTCTATACCTCTCTAAACGATGAATTCAATGACCGTAGAAGGTATGAAATGACGAGCACGAACCAAAATCGATGAAGAACGGCTTGGCGCGACGATCCATACACGAGCTCACACACCCCCTCTCTCCCTTACTCTCCTTCTCTTTCTTTCTTTTTTATTCCCTCTAGGGAGTGAATAAGCCGACATTGTCCAGAGAGGTTATTGAAACATGAAAATTTACTTAAATGTTATTAAATTTAAAAAGTCACAGTTCTACTGACCTTTCTAGAAGGTGTCCACTTATTTATATGTAATAATATTTAAGTAAACTTTACATGTAATAGTATTTAAGTAAATTTTCATTTACTTTAATTTATTTCATGTAAATAAGGAAGTACTCCCTCGTTTAGATTCAATAAAAATGCTTAGAAAATCAAATTCTCAATACCAAAAATTTTAATTTTTTTATTTTAAGGATAAATCATGACTTTTTGGCATGTTTTTGAGAAGTAACGCCTTTTAATTTTGGGGTATGTTGCAAATCTTAATCGTTCATAAATTTTGATAAATCAAAACTATGTTAAAACGTTTTAGTTGATTGCTCCTCGGGTTTTGGTTAATTGGGCTTGATCGATGACTTTTGGTTAAACACCAAAGTTCAGTAAAAAAAGGTATTTTGGATTTATGGGTGATGCATAGTGTTGTACACGAGTCAGACAAATCGATCGAAAAACTCTTCGGTTCACTAACTTATTGGACCAGAAACACTCGAGACTATGATTTCCCCAGACCTCTATCCCAAAACATCTAATTCCCAATTTTGTGACAATCTAGGATGTTACAAATAAAGACACCATTACCATAGTTATGAATATAAACACAATGGTCTATCTCACATGTTTGAAATCCTAAGCTCATAATGAAGGAATCAAACCGCTTACACGAATACCTTGGTGCCTACTTTAAATTGTAAGATAATCTGTTCAGCCAACAAACTAGATTCTTCTTATTTTTCTTCAATAAAACCTTTGGGTTAAGTCATATAAATTACTTCATCAAGATTCTCGTGTAGAAAATAAATTTTTATATCTAACTGCTCAAACTCTAAGTGAAGCGCAACTGCTATACTCAACACAATACGATTAATAGTACTTAAACGGAGAGAAAATTTCATTGAAGTCAATACCTAGATGGACGTATTGTTAACATGGATGAATGTAGTTGCTTAACTATATAAATCATGATGGACCTCACATATGGGAATGCTGAGGTTCGTCGTGTGGCCTGTTATGATCTTTACGTCTTTCACCTCCGTCCATGAAGGGGTAGAAGAAATATCAGCTTCATCGAAAATCTATGGACCCAACAAACTTGCATTTGTAAACCCAACCATTCGTCTCTGTATACTATGATGGACTCTACCTGAGATGTCGATGGATGTCATTTTCTTACATTGCCTACAGAAAAATGAAAGGATGACTTGGATGACAAACATTTAATAAGGTGGTGCCCACAAAGGATAGAACCCCCATTTTTTCTGTTGGGGAGTCCGACTGACGGAGGGCATACTTCTCTTTTCTCCTAATGAGGGTAAAGTAACTAGTCCATCAATCATCTTTTATGATATGGTATGGGCTCTAAATTTCGAATCTGTCTTCCCCATACATTTCGTTTCGATCCCTGTTAACATGTTATCTGTAAGATCCACTTGAGTGGTAGAATCTTTTGAATGATTTTTTTTTGTGGTAAAACGAAAGACTTGTCCTTAACTGAAGAAGATGGATTTGAAATCCAACCATTGTAACCCCATTGGAAGAATGAAGTCTTTTCTATCCATGTAAAATCCAAAATTGGCAATCGAAATATTAAATGCAAAGGAAGAAATGAAAGCTCGATTGTGATTTTTACATGCAAGGGAAAATATCCAGGGAGAGTGTAGTCCCATACCTGGAAAGATTTTTCAATGAATACTGAGAAGGGTAAAGTTCTATCATTACCGAATGTTTTTGCTATGATAACACCCGATAGGAGGACATGTAAGCAAAAATAATGGGGATTATTGAGAAATACCATGAATATATGAACATTATATTAATTGATCGATGAGTATTTAATGGGGACAACCGTTACTTGAAAGTTGCCGATCTGCAACCCAATTTCAATTAGACCCAGAAGGTGTCGAGAGGATGGAGGAAAAGTGAGGAAGATGAATGCTTAGTTTATAGTGGGAGAGTGGTGCGAGTGTAGGAAATATGTATACTAGTAGAACACTGGACGGGAGAAGCCATCTCATCAGCTATGGGCGTATTTACGCCGGGGATAGCGCTGGGGTGTTTTTAGATTTTTAACCCTTCCCAAAGATGCTAGGAAATTACACTCGATTTCCATTTCAAATGACGTCAGATTTTAGATGAAATTCAAGTGAGTGAATTTTTCAATAATTACCATTTCACTCTCATTTACGAGCGAATTCAAAAATCAAATAGGCCTTTAGTGGGCTTAATGTTAATTTTGAACTTAAAGAGTTCGAATTTTAAGACAGGAAAGGTTTTCAAAATTAGAATCATTTTATAATTATATTTGAAGCGAGGCTAATTGGCATGCATCTATGGTGACATTTATTCTTAAGAAGTTTGCCTTTGTTAGTGTATCCAAGCTAGACAAGGAGGCTACTCTATTGAGGAGAAAGTACTTGTAAACGGACAAATGGACCACCTCCTCGTTTTGCTGATTTGGGCAACTTACTTTGTACTCATTGTGGTCATTGTTGACATACTTGGGATTGTTGTTATGACCTGCATCCTCACCTTCGACTTTAACCTCAATGTGGGGCTAACACTATATTGGTAGAGGGGGAGGGCTACTCTAATGAGACTAGCCATGTACCTGAGTCTTATCTCATTGTGGCATATCATCCTCACATACATCTACTTTTAGTACATCATATCTTTCAGGTATCTTGGCCCACCACGTATCTTGACTTGAATCTCACCCTCATTGTAGCGCCCTGGAAATTTCAATCCTCGAGCCTTGAGAGTACTCGAGCACCTTTAGAAATTTTTCTGATTTAATTCTCAAAGGAGATTCCATATGCCTGATTTGAAACCAACTATATAGGAGATTTGTACAGGAAACCCTAGTTTGAACGCTCCAATTTGATCGAACCTTTGTATGACACTTAAACACATCAATTTAACCGTATATTCTTCGTCAGATATCATGGATAGCCATCAATTCCTTTCTAATCGTCAAATCCTACTTCTGATCCATTGATTTATAAACCTTGAGTTACAATTTTACTGGAATCACAATTGATTTACCTATATAAACGATTCTCAATGCAGATCCACCTTTAAACTAGTTCATTTAGATGTTTTAGGTTCTACTCCAATACTACATATTTTTTGTTATCAATATTTCTTTCTTTTATAAATATTATTCAAGATTTGCATGGTTATATTTGATTAAGAGAGTTTGATGAAGACTAAATCTAAAGTGTGCAGTATAGTTCAAATGTTTACTAAATATGTTTGAACCTGATTTGATAAAGTTGTTAAAGTAATCTGATCAGATAACGCCAAAGTATATACATGTAATGAATTGCACATTTTCTTTTATAGATTTGGAGATTGTGATAAGACATCAATTGTGTACACTCCCCAACAGAATGCAGTTGCTCAAAGGAAAAGCAATTAACATTTATTGGAGGTAACTAGAGCAATAATGACAGTGATGTCTATTCCTAAAATATATTGGGATGCAATTGTTACTGCAATATAGTGATAAACCATAAGCCCCTTCCATCCCCAGGAATTAATTACCTACTTCAATTTTAAAACCTAACTCTTCTCTATTCAACATACCTCTTAGGATTTTTGGGTGTGTATGCTTTGTCCATCTTGTCTGACCCTTGTAAGATAAACTCACATCACGTTCAATCCGCTGTGTTTTTCTTATGTATTTGGCTCTAAGAAGGAGTGAGCATGTTATTGTCCTGTCACTAAACGTAAATATGTCTTAAAAGATGTCACTTATTTTGAGAAAGTTTCCTACTTTGGACCTGGTGTCTCAGCTTTGTCTTTTCCTCTTCCAATTTTAGATGGCACAACCATAACTGAGCCTCATTGTCTTGCATTGTTGACTGATTAGTTGTAGACCTTAGAGATCCTCCCATGAATGATCTTCTGATTATAGTTTAGAAAGTTAAACGTACTATTATACCTCCCATTTGGTATCATGTTACCTGTAGTACTGTTCACCCGATTGGTAATCATATATCCTATGCACGTTTAACTGTCCTTTTGTGCATTTTCTACAATTTCATCAGTTTCTATCCCTCTACAGTGTAGAGGCCTTATAAGATCCACGATGGAAGATAGTGATGCTTGATGAGATGACTACCCTTAATAATCTAAGATTGTGGGAGTCGTTACTTTTCCTCACGACACCAAGTTGTAAGGTATAAGTGGGTCTGTACTCTAAGTATAACCCAGATGGTATAGTTGCTCAATATAAAGCTTACCTTGTTGCTAAATGCTTCATTTAAAAGTTTAAAGTTGATTATCATGATACATTATCTTCATCCGTATTCTTCTTTTCGTTTCTACCCATCGCAAGTGGCCCCTTCATCAACTCAATGTCAATAATGCCTTCCCACATTGAGATTTGCAAGAGAAAATTTATTTGTGCATACCTCCCAACTTTTAGCCTCTTGGATCATAAGGGAAAGTATGCAACCTAAAGAAGATACTATATACCCTCAAACAGTCACCTCGTACTGGGTTTGAGGGCTTCAATAATATTATGCTTCAAATTGGGTTTCGACATTACACTTCTGATCACTCTATTTTCATTAAGAAATATGGGGCTTCATTAACTATCCTTGTTGTTTATGTGGATGATATAGCGATAACATGTAACAATTCAAGTGAGATATCCAACCAGTTTAAAATAAAAGACCTTGGACCACTCTCGGGATTGAAGTTGCTTATTTTACTAATGACATCTTTATCTTTAAGAGAAAGTATGCCTTGATATCTTGAAAACCATTGGCATGCTTGGATCTCATCTTATAAACTCATCTATTGAGGTGAATTCGTGATTATTTAAAAAAAAATTTAAGTTCTCTTAATGATCCTGTCTCATATCATAGATCGGTTGGAAAGCTTATTTATCTATCTATCACTCACTCGAATATAGCTCATGTTGTCAATGTAGTTAGTCAGGTCATGTGAAAACCATGTTCATATCATCTTGGCGCAGCTCATTGCATACTTCAGTACATGAAGTTATCTATCAGAAAAGACATTCTCTATACCGGCCTTTGTCATGTTCAAGTTCATTCCTAATGTTTATTTTTAAGATACTTTATTAATATAAATAAGAAATGAGAGTGGCAGAATTATTCTAATACTAATTAATCCTAATTATGTTCTTCATAGAGCATTTCTTTTGGATTTATGTTGGTTGGGGACTTACAACTAGCTGTAACAATCTTTGTTATTGTTCTGAATTGCTTGAGAATGGATGAGGAGTCATATAATGGGAAGCATTGTTTAACAATATGAAGCTTCAATTTATTTTTTAGGAAAAAAAAGACAATGAAAGGATTTTTCTTGTAAAAATCACAATATATAAGAATAAAAAGAAGAGAGCTTTGCTAAACTCACACGCATATATAAACCAACTAATGCATATGCCACCGGACAAGCTCGTAAGTATATACAAGTCAACTAATGAACATGTGTTGAGCTCTTAAATTATACATATTCGAACCCCTCATCACATTTCATGGATGATTTCTATGATTAAAGGACTAATCTAATGCATGTTTGTGATTGTAGGAATGAGAGAGAGAAGTTATGAATTTGATGTTAAAAGGGTCCTTTGGAACTACATTGAAGACACTGAAAAGAAGCCCTGAAGAATCACGTTAAAAAGACTTGGATCGGCCATAAGAAAAGAGAAAATTAGCAATCATATCAGAAGGCCACTGAGCGCCCAAGCATCACATTGTCGGGCCTGAAATTGGGAGGAAATTTGTTGAAGTCGCTGGACATTTCTGGACCTGAGCGGGCGCTCAACCAACACATGGTCGGGCGCTCGATATTCAAATGTGAATTTTTCAAAAACTTGCTGGACTGATTGGAGCATGGTCGGGTGCCCGACCAACTCCCGACTACCGGCGTGAGTGCGTAAATTGTTACGCAATCTGAGGCGGTGTGTGGTTTTCCTTATAAAAAGACACCTTGATATCCTTATTAAGGTATCCTAGGAGAGTTTTAAGTTTGTGGGGAGCAAGGGAGATCATCGTGGAGCGATCACAACTCCTCCAACTCCGATTTTTCTAGTTTTCTATTTTTTTATTAGTTTTTTCTTTTGTTTTTAGTTCAAGTATGACAATGCTTGGCTAAAACCTCTTGGCTAGGGCTAAGAGGTGAAGCTTGTAGCTAGTTTTCATGTTGAATATGTTTAATTCAAGTACCTTTAATTAAAGTTTGGATTTTTAAGTTCTAGTTTAAATAAAGTTGGTATTTTTGGATGTTTTATGAGAGTTCATGTGCTTCGGACATGGGTTCTTAGCAATTCTCTGAGATTATCATATTTGGATTGATTAGATTTGAATTGTAGTAACCCTAGAGCATACTATAGTCTCTTGGCTAGGTTGTTACTTCGAAGGCTACATGGTTGAATTCTATGTGCTTCATTAGAACTAGAATCTTATTCTTTAACTTAAATGGGATTGTTTGTGTTTGAATGCTTAATCTTCCAACTAGATGAGAGATAGAACTTTGAATCTAGTTGTGTTTATGCTTGGATGAATGAATTCACATGAAACTACTACAAGTGGATCCATGAAGCCTTAGTTCCATTAATTAATAGATTTTTACAAAAGTTATTATTTTTACTTAGTTTATGAAATCAAACTTCAAAATTGCTTAATTCGAAGTTGCTAGAATAGTTTGAATTGGTTTACCCTAATTCCCTGTGGATCGACCTCGGTCTTACCGAGTTATTACTATATCTCAAGCCTCGCACTTGACGCGAGCGAACAAGTTTTTGGTGTCGTTGCCGGGGAATCTAGGTTAAACCGTTCTAAATTGTTTTAGTATCTATAGAAGTAGTAGTTAGGGTTTACTGTTTTCTTAGGATTAGTTTTTTCTGAATTATAGAACTAACAAGGTTTGTTTTGTTTTGTTGAAAGTTCTTCTAGTTCAAGCACATTGGGTACTTTCCTTCCAACTTGAACTCTTTGAAATTTTGTGTTTTTAGAATTTTTATTTATTTTCAGATTTTGTTTTTAGGACTTAGGATTAGTTTAGATTTTGGATTGTGTGGTTTATGTCCCGTTGGGAACGTGACCACAATAATCATCTCCAAATCGAAGGTGTTTTAGTTGGACCACTCTCCGTTTATAGACTAGTCTGAAAATTTGTAGAACATTGTGAAAGTTCGGGAAGTATGGATCAAACTACATTAGGGAATCCTCCCCACCCTACTCCAACTACAAACGCAAATCATGAAGGAGTAGTAGAGAATGAGGTGCATAATGCTCCTCCAATGAGAGCTTTATGGGACTACCTACAACCGGCCCTACGACTACACCTTCCTGTGTGGTTTTGCCAACCACCGGGGGGAACATTAATATAAAGCCGAGAGTAATTCAACTTTTGCCAAAGTTCCATGGGTTAGATTCTAATAGCCCATATCTACACTTGAAGGAGTTTGATGAAGTTGTTGCTACTTTGCAATATAATAATGTTTCAGAGGATGTCATCAAACTTAGATTGTTTTCCTTCTCATTGAAAGAAAGAGCCAAGGGTTGGCTCCATTTTCTTAGACCGCATTTGATAGGGTCATGGACTGAGATGACTCAAGAATTCTTGAAAAAGTTTTTCCCGGCTCATAATACTAACACCCTTCGAAAATCTATAATGAACTTTATTGGAAAAGAGGGTGAGTCGTTCTTTTAGAGTTGGGAACGGTTTAAGCAACTCTTACTCACTTGCCCACATCATGGATACGAAAGTTGGCGTATTATTAACTTTTTTTTATGATGGATTAAATTCCAACATGCGCCAATTTGTAGAGATCATGTGCAATGGTGAGTTCATGAGCAGAAATACAAATGAGGCATGAAGTTACCTAGACATGTTGGCCGAGAATGCCCAATCATGGGATACCTTAGACAAATCTAGTAACTCCAAGCCTCCTCAACAAAAAGAGAAATGAGGGATTTACATCTGTTGAGGTCCCAAAATATCCAACCCGTTGAAACAAAATTTCATCGAATACTAAGGGGGCGGACCCAGAAAATCAGTCCGGAATACCTCCAAAATTACATCAAACGCACCTACAAATTCAATCCAGAATAGGAATAAAAGAGCGGGGGTTCCTAAGACCTCTGGCGCACCCATAAACTGACAGGGTGCACTAGACCATATGTTGGCCCAAACATGACTTTTGGTGGGCCCCACACCGCACGATGACCAAACTAGTTCCAAAATAGGGTCATGGGCAGATAGCTGGACCACTAGAAAGCGTAGATGAACACTCATCATCAAAGTGAGCCCCATAAATCAGAGATAGATCGTGATTAAGATCAGAAATGCAATACAACGACTGCTGGCGCACCCGAAAATATGTCTGGCGCACCCAAAAATAGGTGATTTTCATACTTATCATTTTCACTTCACAAAAGTCTGGCGCACCCAATAAATATAGCATTGCAGCCTTCCATGAAATCCAAAACAATTAGTCTCGTACTCTGGAGCATTGCATACCTATTTCAGGGTGCTCCAGAGTCCGGCGGACCCGAAAAATCAGGCATTTCACAAAACACAAGTTTTCATATTTTTCCGGTGCTCCAGACATTTTCAGGTGAGCCAGACTAAAAATGAGACATTTTTAGGGTGCACTTGATGTGTCGCACATGATTGGTTCACCCTCCGGGATTTTCGGGTATAAATACCCCTCTGAACTATTCATTTGTACGCGTGTACCAAGAGAGAGAGTTATTACCCACTAGAAATCTGAAAGCCTCGCCGGAAACACTTGCCGGAATCCCTTTCCAACCGCTGGAATACTTTTCCGATCATCGGAATCCCTCGCTGGAAACTCACCTCCGATCATCATAGGTTCGGCATAAAATAAATAAAAGAAGACATCTTTCAAAATTGTTCAAGTGCTCTAGTGCACCCGAAAAATAGGTCTGGAGCACCCAAAAAATCAACATTTCTCTACTTAATATTTTCAGGGTGCTCTGACGCTAGCGCACTCGAAAAATTTCTAGCACACCCAAGAAATCAGCACTAGACACTTCATATTTTCAGGGTGCTCCAACGCTAGCGCATCCGAAAAATATGTCTGGCGCACCCTAAAAATTAGAATTTCTCAGACTCTGTTCAAGGCGTGCCGGACTTAATTTTAAGTATTTTCAAGCCCTGTTTAAGCCGATTTTAGGTATTTTGAGCATTCCGAACACAATGGAATGGTCAAACGGTCATTCTGGGATCTCTAAAATGAGCAAAATTGCGTATCTTTGAGGTTTGACCTGATTCAACGCGATGAATGAAATGACTTCTCGGAAAGAAGTCACCAGCACCCAGGACTGTACAAATGTATCGTTATTCACATGTATTGTAAGATATGACCCTATTAGGGTCGAAAGCTAGACAAACGGGATTATGGTTATCACAATAAATCATATCAAAGAGTTTCAATTCTCTACAAAGCAGTTGCTATGAACTGCCACAACACAAAGTCGATGCCCTACCCATCCAAATGGCATCCGTCGATTGGGCTATTCAGGTACACACAACTGCAGATTGGACTTCCTGAGTTCACCTGTCCAAACATGACAGGGCGGGCCCAGAATCGTCCCTCTCAGTCATAAACCCTGATAGTCTCAGTCCGGATCTCCAGTCAAAACATGGGACATAGACATCTGACTAATATAAAGATGGTTCAGTCCATAGCAAAATAAATACAGGTCTCTACGACCACAAACTGTAAGACCATAGTCCCTACTGACTAGTCTTCTGCCTTTTAATCAAGGGTCATCGATCATTCGATGTAATTAAGGGCTTGTGCCAGATCACAGCCTGGAATGTACAAGATCTCAGAATCTCTAGAATAAAATCCGCCTTGCGATATCTCTTCTTGTGTACTTTTTGTGAATGCTTGTGATTGTCTATGAATGTTTCCATGACTCAGAACCCAGAGTAACAATACCAAAAAAATGTCATTCGCAGCATTTTTAGTTCTAACAAACTAGCGACTTTGCTGGGGATTGAACAATACCAGAATCTCTGGTTAATTCTGAGTATATAAACACTCCAAGATTAATCATTTGCAAACATGAATTTGTACGTAAGAGATTTATCGTGAGGCATAATGTTTCGACGCCCTCGGGCGCCAAACTGGCGACTCTCAACGGGAATGTTCTTCCCTTCATTTTTAAGGCAATAATACACTAAATCAAAGGTTTTCGAACCCACAAACTTCCACAACCACACGTATTTGTCTCCTTCTTGCTTAATTTTCATCAGTTTATGTGCCGCAATCGATGGGTTCATGCTCCCAACCATATTTATGAACTGTTCTAATGATTTTTATGACACTGTAGAATTATCAAGACATTAGCGCAGACATAAGAGATGGCATACTTAATGACAAGCTCATGCATCTTCCTTGCGAATGGGGTTTTCACCTTCCCCTGAGTCATCCCAGAAGTTGTGTTCTTTAGGTTGAACAAACTAAAGAGATGTGGAGACTTTAATCACTTCATCCTCAAACATTGGGATGGTCTCCACGTAATCATTTGTTGCCGGTGCTTCCACAATCGATTCTTCAGTTTGACACTCTGTGGAAGGAAGCTTTTTAGGCACGAGAGGGGTCTCTCTCAAAGCGTGTACTATGTCCTGAATCATGGGATGATCCCAATCTTCAAAGTAAGTTAAACACTCCTCTAGTGTGTAGGAGACCTCAGGAGAGGAAGTTTTCAGATTTGGACCCTTTACGTCTTCCTCCTTCTCAGACTTTTGTGTAGGTTGGAGTGGGTCCTCAACCTTTACACTTTCAGAAATTGGCCTCTTTGTAGGCAAGTCAAGCACCAATTCTTTCAATTCCTGCATAATAAATTTCTGTAAATAAGAAATTGGTGACTTGTCAAATAAATTTTCAGAAATTGACACTTCCCAGGTCTTATTAAAAATAGAATTAAATTCATCCTTAGAATGTGTCAAACATGTCCCTAAGCTTTTAGGTAAATTGGGTTGGAAATACTCTCCATCCTCCTTAGATTCTATCATGTTTATCTCATGAGGACCATCATCATCGCCCCAATCCTCAAAGGGATCGAAGCAAAAAACATCTAGAGGATTAAGATTTTGATTTAAAACAAACTCCTCTTCTACAATGGATTCAATGAAGTCTACCTCATGGACATCATCATCCTCCCTATGCCTTTTGCCCAAGTGGAACACATTTACCTCCAATGTCATGTTCCCAAAGGACAATTGCATCACCCCATTCCGACAATTGATGATTGCATTTGATGTAGCCAAGAATGGGCGGCCCAAAATTACCGGTATTTGAGTGCTAGTATTCATAGCTGGTTGCGTGTCCAAGGCGATGAAATCTACCAGGTAGTAGAATTTGTCAAGTTGGACTAGCACATTCTCAACTATCCCTCTCGGTACACGGATGGATCTATCAGCGAGTTGGAACATGGTTTTGGTGGTTTTTAATTTACCAAGACCCAATTGTTCATATACCGAGTACGGGATCAAGTTTACGCTTGCCCCCAAGTCTAGCAATGCATGCTCAATCCGGTAGTCACCAATGATGCATGAAATTGTGGGACTACTGGGATCCATGAATTTTGGGGGGTCTTTTGAGTGAGAATGGCACTCCCTTGCTCATTCAAAAAGGCCTTCTATTGTACATTATATTTGCGTTTAGTTGTGCATAGGTCCTTTAGAAACTTGGCATAAGAGGGGATTTGTTTGATGGCATCAAGCAATGGAATGCTGATCTTGACTTGTCTGAAAATTTTTAGAATATCATGAGGGTTTGGGAGAGATTTTGGAGCAACCAATCTTGAAGGGAATGGTGCTACGGGATTGTAAACGCGTTTAGTTTCTTGTGGGGCTGAGTTAGATCCGTCCTCATCCTCAGAATTTACCGGATCATTAGGATTGTCGGCCTTCTCCGGAATAGATTTGTCAATTTTCTTACCACTTCTAAGAGTGGTGACGGATTTGGCTTGCTCCATATGTTGATTGGAGAGATTAGGGATGCTTACTTGTACTTGCTTTGGATTAGGCTGAGGTTGGGTCCCTTAATCTCATCAACCAAGACTTTAAGATCTTGGAACATTTGCTGATTTGATTGATTGATTTGTGTTTGCCCTCGTATAAATGCCTTTAAAGTATTCTCCATTGAGAATTGAGGTAAGGGCATATTTTGCATGGGTGGTCCTCCTTGAGAGTTGGTAGGATTGCCCATGGGAGCATTCGTCTAACTGAAATTTGGGTGGTTCTTCTAAGTAGAGTTATACGTGTTACCCACCAGTCCATTAAAAGGCCATTGATAACCATATAGGGCAATCTTGCGTAGCGCGTATATTAGTGAAACAAATCCCACACGTGTTCTCAATAGCTTCATTGGACTTTGAAACTCCACTCTTACTAAGTTCCATGGCCTCGATCTTCTTTGTAAGGCTGGCTAGCCTTGCATTCACATCATCTTCCTCCTTATGGATATAAATCCCTCCTTTCTCTTTTCTTGAGGAGGCTTGAAGTTATTAGATTTGTCCGAGGTATCCCATGATTGACCATTCTCGGCCAACATATCCAAGTAACTCCAAGCTTCATCTGGATTTTTGCTCATAAACTCGCCGTTGCATATCATCTCTATGAATTCACGCATATTGGAACTTAATCCATCATTGAAGAAGTTTATGATTCGCCAGCTTTCGTAGCCATGATGTGGGCAAGCCAGTAGGAGGTTCTTAAACCTTTCCCAACATTGGAAGAATGATTCATTCTCTTTAACCGAAAAGTTCATTATGGCTCTTCGAAGGGTGTTTGTTTTATGAGCCGGGAAGAACTTTTTCAAGAATTCCTGGGTCATCTCATTCCATGACCGTATCAAGTGTGGTCTAAAAGAGTGGAGCCAACTCTTAGCTCTTTCTTTCAATGAAAAGGGAAAAAGTTTAAGTTTGATGGCATCTTCTGAGACATTCACATATTGTAAAGCAGCCACCACTTATTCAAATTCCTTTAAGTGTAAGTATGGGCTCTCGGAGTCTAGCCCATGGAACCTTGGTATGAGTTGAATTACACCCGGTTTTATATCGATGTTTCCCCCGGTTGGTGGTAAGACCACACACGAGGGTGTAATTACATGGGCCGGTTGTAAGTAGTCCCGTAAAGATCTCATTGGAGGAGCATTATGCACCTCATTCTCTCCTATTCCCTCTTGATTTGCGTTTGTGGTTAGAGTAGGGGGGAGGATTCCCTAATGGAATTTGATCTATACTTTCCAAATTTTCATGATGTTCTATAGATTTTCAGACTCGTCTATGAACAGAGAGTGGTCCAACTAAACCACCTTCAGATTGGAGATGATTATTGTGGTCACGTTCCCAACAGGACATAAACCACACAATCCAAAATCTAAACTAAACCTAAATCCTAAATTTGAAACTAAAAACTGAAAACTAAAAGAGTTCAAGTTGGAAGGATAGTACCCGATTTGTTGAAGTAGAAGAAGTTCCTACAAAACAAAACAAACTTTGTTAGTTCTATAATTCAAAAAAACTAATCCTAAGAAAATAATAAAACCTAACTGCATCTACTCTATAGCCATTAAAACAATTTAGAACCGTTTAACCTAGCTTCCCCGGCAATGACTCCAAAAACTCGTTCGCTCGCCTTAAGTGCAAGGCTGCGATGTAGTAATAATTCTCAGTAAGACCGAGGTCGATCCATAAGGAATAAGGGTAAACCATTTCAAATTGTTCCAACAACTTCAAATTCAAGGAATTAAGAATTTCAAGTTTATAAACTAACTTAAAACAGAAGTTGTAAAAATTTGTAATTAAAGGGAACTAAGGCTTTCAAGGATCCACTTGTGATAGCCCTCATGTGAATTCATTCATCCAAGCATAACACAACTAGATTGAAGTTCTATCTCTCTTCTAATTTGAAGATATGGCATTCAAACACAAACAATTCCTACTCAAGTTGAAGAATAAGGTTTCTAGTTCTAATGAAGCACGTAGAAGTCGAATATGTAGCCCTCGAAGTAACGACCATGCCAATGGACTATGGTACGCTCTAGGGTTACTACAATTCGAATCTAACCAATCAGAACATGATAATTTCAGAGAATTGCAAGGAACTCATGTCCGAAGCACATGAACTCTCATAAAACATCCCAAAATATCACTTTTATTCAAACTAGAACTTAAAAATCAAAACTTTAAGCAAAGTACTTGAATTAGAACGAATCCAACATGATAACTACTCACAAGATTCACCTCTTAGCCTTAGCTAAGAGGTTCTAGCCAAGTATTACCATGTTTCAACTATAATTCAAAGAAAAACTAAATAAAAACATGAAAAACTAGAAAAAAAACCTTAGTTGTAGGAGTTGCGGTCGCTCCACGATGATCTTACTTGCTCCCTACGAATTTAGAACTCTTCTAGGATACCTTAGCAAGGATTTTATAGGAAAAATCATGAACCGCCTCGAATTGCGTAAAAACTTACGCACTTAATCGGTCGTCGGACGTTGGTCGGGCGCCCGACCGTGCTTGAATTCGGTCAGCGCTTTTTGATGAAATCCCTTTTGAATATCAGGCGCCCGGCCAGATGTTGGTTGGGCGCCTAGTCAGGTTCAGAATTGTTCAGCAATTTTAACATATTTTCTCCCAATTTCGAGCGCCTGGTTAGAACATGGGCGGCCACCCGGTGGCCTTTTTATGTGAATGCTGAAATCTTCTTTCTTCTGGCTGATCCAGGTCTTTCTGACGTGATTCTTCAGGGCTTCTTTTCAATGTCTTCAATGTAGTTCCAAGGGACCCTTTTAGCAACAAATTCATGAATTCTCTCTTTCATTCCTACATACACAAAATAAGCATTAGATGGGTCTTTTAAGCATGCAGACCATGCATGTAATGTGATGTAATGGGCTAGAAAATGTATAAAAATGGAAGTTCAACAATGGACATGATCGAACCGATCAGCCTACCCTCATCCCAGGGGCATCAGTATATCTTGGCCGCAACAGATTATTTTTCTAAATGGGCCGAAGCAATGACACTTAGGAATGTGAAGGCTAAACATGTCGAAGGTTTTATCCATCATACTATATTATACTGGCATGGCATACCTGAGAAGATCACCATCGATAATGGGATACCCTTCAAGAATGCCACGATCGATAAGTTGTGTATGAAATTTAAAATGAAGCACTGCTATTCGACACCTTACTATCCCCTTGCAAATGGACTAGCCAAAGCCTTTAACAAGACTATCATGAAAATTTTGAAGAAAACGGTAGCAGAAAATAAGAAGGACTAGGATAGACGGTTGCCCGAAGCATTATGGGCATATTGGACTACACACCGCATAGCCACTCGAGCTACACCCTACTCACTGGTATATGGTACTGAAGCCGTGATCCCGATGAAAATGCAGGTCGAGTCACTATGGGTTGCACTCCGGCACTCGACATCTGAGCAAAATGCGAAGTCCAGAATGGTAGAACTTGATAATTTAGATGAAAAGAGACTTGCTGCTCAGCAAAGGCTCGAAATGTATCAAAAGCAAATTTTAGCTTCATACAATAAATGAGTTTGTGGCAGGTCATTCAAGAAGGGTGATCTGATACTAATGATGAAACGCCTAACACCAGCCTAAGGCCAAAAAAGCAAATTCGACCCGAAATGGCATCCGGTGTGCATCATCGACGAAGTTTACTCTAACGGAGCCTATCGAGTGGTCAATTGCAAAGGGCAAGGCATCAGCTCCCTGGTGAATGGTAAGTTTCTAAAGAGATATTACACATGACATTTGTTTATCATCATGATTTGTAAACAACCCATCAGAGGGAAAGTATAATGAAAAAGATACCGAAAGGAATGAAAAAATACGATGATAAATCTTAGCAATGTTAAATACTGATAATTTATTCTGTGTATATGCACGCAGGTATCAGGAAAGTTGCTAGAACTTGGAATATGGCAAGGATACGACATCTTCTTTTCAAGACTGCCAAAATTCAGGATAAAAGAATGAACTCGGAGTCGAGACATGTTCAAAACACAATCTCCGTGAGCATATGTTTAGTCCTGACAAGGGGACGATTATTTACTTGCGATACGTTATTCTTTCTATATTAAATTTTCATAAGTAGAAACATACCAGAAATGATACACATGTTACACATTTCATTGCCACAAAAAGTATTTTTGAACATACAAGAAGGAGAATATCACACAAATTACACATTTAAATTCTTGAGAAATTGCTCAAATAATTCTATCGCTGACTCTTGAGCAGCCTTCTGTGTTTTCTCTGCCTCTGCCAAGACTTGGACAGGATCTGGAACATCCCAGAGTGATTGTTGCAATGCCGTTACTTGGGCCTCCATAGCATCATATTCAGCTTTTTTGTTGCTCAGTTGTTGCTCACAAACGGGACTCTTGACTGTCAAGCCGAATTACCTGGAGGTGGATCAGTGAACGCTCGGCTTGGAGACGGTTGATCTCTTCATCTATCGCTGCAATACGAGCTACGGCTTCTTGATGTTTAGTGTTGGTCCTTTACCAGTCTGAGTTAGTTGTAGCCATTTGTACCCTCTGTAACTCAAAATTTGGAAGGAGAGTTCGTAATTAATCACGTTTCATATCGACAGAAGGATCGGGTCTAAGCTGCTTGGCTTCCTTAACCCGTGCAACCTCTTCTCTGAATGAAGCCACATATTGACTTAGTATAGAGGCATCCACGCCAAGCCACTCAGCATGGGTCCCCAAACCTTCATCCCCTTGTCAAGTAGCCGTTCTTCCCCCACATCCCTCAAGGCCTCGACAATGGATGATAGAAGCGTCGTCAGAACTTTGGCCTTGATTATCGACGTTCCTTGGAGCGAAGAAATGACTGCTTCAGGCAAGATAATAGGCACAGAAGTGCTGGCAGGAGCAATCACTGACATGAACAATGACAGACATTAACATATGGAAACCACAAAAGAGAAAACAAACAAAAATGGTAAAGACGGGTAATATACTAGTAGCTTTAAGAGCATCATCAACCGGAGCACTAGTTGAAGCAACGGGCGTTGATGGTGTTGGGGTTCAAATTTGCACCCATTGTAAAACAACATCCCGTGGTCTATTGACAATAATTTGGATCAGTTTTGAGGTCGGGAAAGCCCTGCAAACGCCAGCACAACCCTGATCACTTGGTAGCAACCAAAATTTGTAAACAGCATTTCAGAGCGGAACTGGACATGCGCTTCACCGCCAAATGATCCTAAATGTCCTAAAACCCTAAACCTGTAAGTTTTAAAGTCATCCGATGCATATTTTTACCCGTGCACCTCGAAATGCATTCCGTCCCTGCCCGGAGCTGACTAAAAGGGTCCGTAGGCCTACAACTACCATTTCAGAGCGGAACTGGACATGTGCTTTACCGCCAAATGATCCAAAA
The DNA here is from genome assembly GCA_003013855.2 of Liriodendron chinense. Taxonomy (NCBI): domain Eukaryota; kingdom Viridiplantae; phylum Streptophyta; class Magnoliopsida; order Magnoliales; family Magnoliaceae; genus Liriodendron; species Liriodendron chinense. The sequence goes on along the minus strand of ML058325.1, from coordinate 4,225,185 downwards.
TGTCCTAAAACCCCTAACCTGCAAGTTTTAAAGTCATACGGTGCATAGTTTTACCCGCGCACCTCGAAATGCGTTCCGTCCCTACTTGGAGCTGACAAAAAAGGGTCCGTAAGCCTACAGCTACCATTTTAGAGTGGAATTGGACATGCACTTCACCGTAAAATGATCCGGAGCACCCCAAAACTCTTAAATACCAAGTTTGAAGTCATTACGATGTGTCTTTCCATGCGCGCGCTCTCCGGAACAACGTTCTTATACGACAAGCCGACCCAGAGGCTCCAAATTAGGAAGGAAGTACCAAAATTGGCAACATATGGACTTCCACACCCCATCCCGTTCATTCATGAGGTCAATCATAGCCTAGAAGTGGCTTGGCGACGGTGAGTGCATGTCTAAAAAAGGTAGCTGTCCTTTGGAGGTCCCCCGTCGGAGCTGAAATCCTGAAATTTTCTAAGTGCTGGAATCCTGAAAATCTGGCTAAGTAGTGGGAAAGCGCCGGCAAAGGACATGCGCCTGGCCTCCAACCACATGCGCTTGCACCTTATTAGTGAAAGGGAGTGAATTAAACACTTTTTCGAAAAGCGCCGGGAAATGCGCCGGTAAAGGACATGCGCCTGGATCCTCCACATGTGCCTGGTGCATTTTTCTCACATGCGCTTGGCTTTGCTTCTGGCACATGCACCGGGAAATACCCACCGGACCGGACCCAAACCCAATTACCCTCCTATAAATAGTGAAGTCACTTCATTTCATCAGCATGAGATCATCCCCTGCCGACCTCAGAGTGATGTAAGCACCATATGCGCTTGCTTTCTTTCCCCTTGCCAGATGCCTTGGTCGGAGTGGATTCCCTCGCCGAAAACCCTCACCGAAAAGGGATTTCCTCGCCAGAATCCCAAGTTCAGGAAGAAATCCGAAAATTTTCTAAGTGCTAGGCACATGCGCCGGCTTATTCCACCATATGCGCCGGCTTTTCCCACCGAAAAAACATGAAAATTCGTTAAGTCCACAAGGGACATGCGCCCAAGGTGGAGCCCTAGGCGCATGTGCACCACCACATGAGCCGGGATTGCTTCCGGACTCCCATTTTTCATGAAAAACACCTCCACATGCGCCCAGGAGATAAGACATGCGCCTGCTCCCTAACCACATGCGCCTGAAAGCATGTATAACACCACATGCGCCTGCAAAATGGGCACATGCGCTTCTACACCCACCCCCCCCCCCCCCCCCCCATACGTCTGGACGCTGATGGGAGGAGTGGACCTTCCGTCGCGCGGTCCGCCTTCGTCTGAGATCGAATTTTGATGAAACCGCCTCTCATAGATGCGTCTCGATGAGTTCTATCCATCCACTGGATTAGATTCTCCAACGGTCAATGATAAGTGGCCCAAATCAGTGTTTTGGTCCAAAATGACCAACACTTAGCCAATTTAGCAGCTCCGGAAATATTTCCGAAAGAGCCGAAAACGGCCGAAACGAGAAGAATCGGGCGGAATTAGACCGAGCCCGAGAGGGAAACTTTTCTTCTACATGACATGATACACCATAATCATGCACCGCAACGAGGTTATCCGATCTCAGGATCCTTGAATACCCTAATCAAGCGGTCGGCAGGCCCGCTACTTAGTCATTTTCAGCCCTGGGAGGTGCCCTGTTGGCCCGGAAATCGACTGCTGCTAAAAAAATCGAAACGCGATCGCACAACGATCTTTGTGGACATAATCCACCCCTGTTCCAAGTCGGTCATTGATAATATTCACCGATTTCCCTGATTAGACAGCAAACAGGTCCACTACTTAGTTGTTTTCAGCCCTGGGAAGTGCCCTGTTGGCCCAGAAATCGACTTCTGCTAAGCAAATCGAAATGCGATCGCACCGCGATCTTCGTGGACATAATCCACCCCTGTTCAGAGATGATTATCGATAATACTCACCTATCTCTCTAATCAGACCGCAAACAGGTCCACTACTTAGTCATTTTCAGCCCTGGGAAGTGCCCTGTTGGCTTGAAAATTGGCTGATGCCAGATGAAATCAACCGCGATCTCAAAGATGCCGAGGCAAAGCTGAAGGCGCTCAGGCTATCCAACAGCCGAGTTAAGCATTTACGGGGCACCGATCCCCATCATTCATAAGAAATTGGCATGAATGGGAGTCCATCGGACCCTATACTTAGCCACTTGCAGGCATCGGAAACAGCCGATCCAGCCTATTGAATTGATACCTTCAAAAGATCTTGGCTCAATAAAGCCTACTTGATCCCAAACAGATCATTGGAAAATACTCAAAAGAAAAAATGTTCTCGAAGATGAGTCTCCCGACTCTAGAAGAAGTACGTTTACTTTACTGTACAAAGCTCTATTCATCTCGGATAAAGTTCCGAGGCTAAACCTAAGGGGTTATGGTTACCACGAGAAACCACAAAAAAGAGTTCAAATTAAGCTTGAAACATCTTGCTATGGACTGCCACTATGAAAAAGACAGTCGATGCCCTACCCATTGACAACAGGTCCGTCGGTTGAGCTGATGAGGCAGTTGCGGATTGCTTTCCTAAGGTCACCTGTTCACAGTAACAGGCGCGGGCTTTAGGTTATGCCGACCAACATTTCGATGTTCGTGTATTCCAGCGGTCACCTGTTCAGAGTAACAGGCGCGGGCCCAGAGTTACACCACTCGATTAAAAAACCTCGTTCGGGAACGTTGCGGAGTGCTCTCCTAAGGTCACCGGTCATAAAAATATGGGCGCAGGCCTTAGGTTATGCCGACCAACATTCGAGGATCGTGTATTCCAGTGGTCACCAGTTCACAGTAACAGGCGCGGGCCCCGAGTTGCACCACTCGAATCCTGACAGTCTCTTAACCCGGACAGTCCGAAAGAAAATGGGACATAGACATCCGGCGTGTCTAACAAATGTGGCTCAGTCCATAACAAGAAAACAAAGGTCTAAACGACCATGAACTCAAGACCATAATCCCCGACGGATTAGTCTTTTGCCTTCCAATCAAGGGTGATCAACCATTGATGTAATTAAAGGCTCGTGAGCAGTATCACAGCCTGGAATGTAAAAGATCTCAGAATCTCTGGAATAAAATTCGCCTTGCGATATCTCTCTCTTGTATACACTTTGTGATTGCTTGTGATTGCTTATGAATGTCTCCATACTCAGAATTTCCCTAGAATAAAAGAAACACAGGAAAGAACAAAAGAAGGACTGCTGACAAGCAAGTTCTGATTTTCTCTTTTTTTTTAAGTTCTAACAAACTGGCGACTCCGCTGGGGAACATTCAATACCAGAATCTCTGGTTATTTCTGAGTAAATAGACATTCTGCGATAAATCATTTGCAGACACTAATGTGTACATGGGAAAGGTTACTACAAGGAGAAATGTTCGGCGTCTTCACGGGCGCTAAACTGGCGACTCTCAATGGGAACGTTCTTCCCTTCATCTTTAAGGCAGAAGAATTTTGAAGCTTTGCATAGCATGCATGTAGTTTGTACTTGTATATTTCTGTCTATCCACTTTCTAGCCATATCGTGATTGGTAAGGTCACGTCCCCTCTCTTTCTCAAGCGCGCGGAATATTCTAATGCGTGTATGACTGTGCAGAGAGAGAGAGAGAGAGAGAGAGAAGAGCCAACCAAATGGCATCTACGATGACCTTCTTAACGTCTGGAGGATTCTACTTCCCCCATTTGGCAGCAACCTCTGAAGCCGGATGGCAGATTGTGCAAAAGCGCAAGACCGTTAAGAAGACTGAGAACAAGAAGGTTATTCCAGCTGAGACAGAGATGACAGCGAGGGTACAGGGCAGAACGGAGAGACGGTGAAAGCCAGTCTACAGGGGCGACACCCGCAACTCCAGCAGATCTACCGTGTCAGCCAGGCCAGAGTTCTCCTTCACCGATATCGACTTCCCAGCGATACCGAAGACAGCACTGTCAGCCAAGATACCGAACAGATCCGTTGTTCGACAGTCGACTAAGACGATGATTGAAGACAATCCCTACTGAAACCACCATGATCAAGACGAGGCCGCAGCAAGCGCAAGTCATAATGGTGCAGGTCACCGAAGGAGAGGCGAGTGAGCGATACCCAGAGCTGCCTCCAATCCAAGAACAAATAGATGAGATTATCCAGGTCCAAGAGGACACGGCCAAAGTGATGAGAGAGATGAAAGAAGCATTGTTGGCTCTAGTTGTCCAGGGGGCAAACAGAAGCCCAGCCGTACCTACTCGACAGTCTGTGGAGGAATGCCAGGGGGTAGCAGGAGAGCCAGCTACCACCGAACCACAAGCTCTCCCGAGAAACATTGTGTTCGGACGTGTACCGCCACTACCGTCTCAAGCCACTGAGAGAAGAACTGTCCCAAACAGTTGCGGACCTGATGCGTCAGGAAAGAGAAAAGGAGAAGAGAGGAAAATATGTATATCGGGTGCCGTACTTACCCGAGCTCCACGATCTCCCATTTCCCAACAATTTCAAGCATCCAGACTTCCCTAGATTCGATGGCAGAGGATCACTAGAGGAACACATGGCTCAATTCATGACAATGATGGGCAACCTGTCGATAATTCCCCAGTACTGTCTCAGATTGTTTGGCTCGACGCTCACGAACAAGGCATTCCAGTGGTACATGTCACTGCCCGCAAGGTCAGTCAAATCCTGGGAGCAAATGCAGGACCTGTTCATCTCCAAATTCTTCTATACTGAGCAAGAAGTCTCGCTGACAGATTTAGCCTTAGTTCGTCAAAGGCAAGGAGAGTCAGTCGAGAAGTTCATCGACAGGTGGGGGACTATAGCAGCACAGTGCAGGGAACTGCTCAGCGAATCTGAGCAGGTCAAGATGTGCATGCAGGCCATGGATGCAATGATTTCATTTGGCTTATCTGGACACAACTTCTCGACGTTTCGAGACCTCGCTACGAAAGCCCACCTGGTGGAAGGAGCCACGTCCAGAGCGCAGTTCAAGGCAGAGAAGCCCAGGAGAGAAGCCGGAAGGATGATAACCTCTAACTATGTTGATAAAGGAAAGGGTTCAAATGACAGGAAACACCCAAAAGCCGAACGTAGAGTTGAGGCCAGGCCAGTAACCACGACTCAGGACGAAGGCAAGAGTTTTCAGAGGCCGCGACATCTCATGATAGAAGAGCGTAATCGAGCAAACGGACCTTATACCTTTGACATGGAAGATCTAGTTCCGATCATGGAACAGCTGGTCGAAGAAAGGTTGATAACACTGCCAGAATGCATGCGCCCGGGGGAAGCGAAGATGGTCGATCATCCCAGCTACTACAGGTATCATCGTGTGACCACCCATAAGACTGAAGACTGCTTTGTCCTAAAAGGCAAGATCCAGCGGATGATTAACGACGGCACGATCAATATGAAGGCGGAAAGAGGCGAGCCAGAACACTGCGACAGTGGTGTCTGCCCTCCCTGTACCAGCCCAAATTCGAACGGTGAATTCGTTCCCAGAACCGGAAGAGCCATAGACACTTGTGAGCAGCAAGAAGAGGCTAGAGAACAAAAGAAGACTCTTGGAGAAAGAGAGGAAGATGAAGAATAGAATGAGAAGAAGAAACGTTGGACAAGAACAGCCACATGCGCAGCCCGTTCAATGCGTCATGGTCTCAGTGGTCGCCCAGCCAGGGACCAGTGACAAGGACCAAGTCCTAGAGAAAGGAGAAGCCAATGTAGTGGCTCTGCGGTCGGGAAAGCAGGTCGTACAGAGAGAATTTCCGAGGCGACCGGACCCCAGAAGAAGGAATGTGGTCATAGGTGAGCCATCAGGGACACCTCGAGAAAAAGAACCGACATAAGCAGTCAATGAGCTAGCAGCTGACCAACGAGATCACGCTCGAGATAAGGCACCAGGTGATTTATGATGTGGTGTCTCATCTGAAGAAGGTTCCGGCCCGACTCAGCATCTATGATGCCCTGTGCCTTTCAAAGAAATATCAGGAAATGTTGCTCAATGCATTGCTCGATCAAGAAGCCCGTGAGGTCATGATGGCAGAGATCAAGTCAGAGATGGAAGAAATGAAGATAACGGGAACTGAGGATTGACTCGCAGAACAGGTCATGCAGATCGATCGATCGTCCATGATCACATTCTCTGAAGAAGACAGAACGATCAGCTTGACAGACCACAACCGCCCGTTGATGGTGACAGGTCTCATCCGAGATATAGAGGTCCGAAGATGCATGCTAGACGACAGGTCTACTGTGAATATTATGTCTCTGAAGACATTGCTACAGTTGGGTTTCAGACAAACAGCACTTCGCCCCAGCGTCATGGTTATCCAAGGGTTCAATCAGGACGGCCAGCGTGTCCTAGGGTCCATTACTGTCATGCTGGAAATAGAAGAATTGAGCACCAAAGTCACCTGTCAGGTGATCGATGCGATGACGAGATATAATGTCTTGTTAGGACGACCATGGCTTCATCAATACGGTATCATTCCCTCGACATACCACCAATGCTTCAAGTACAATAGGGATGGCGTCCAGTATAGAGTGGCGGCAGACCCGAGGCGGTACTCCGTCACTGAATCCTTCCTGGCAGATGCGCAATACTATCAGAAGAGCGAGGGGGCCGAGACCGCCAGAAAAGCCAACAAACTGACAGAGGTGGCACAGGGGGCAGAACCCCAAGGCGAGAATCCAAGACAAGCGAACGAAGCTCCGCGAGTGGTCGTTGAAGCGACGAGGGCTCAGGGAAGAAATCCGTTGCAAAGGAAGAAGTTTTACCTGATCCCGAAGCACCTCCGGAAGGGAGGGCAGTCAGTGCTGAAACAGATGACAAGCCAACAGATGAGAGTGTTACAGTCCATCTTCAATATGCCGGTGCCAAAGGTTGAAAGGACTCGTCCCTTCCCTAAAGCTCCGAGCCAGTTCTGCTTGCCGCCGACAATGGGAGTCAGGCATGAGATAAGGTTTCAGGCTGGACTCAACAACCCGTTGCAGATCGAAGAGAACGCGAAGAGAATGCCAGTTGAGACACCGCCCATCGAAGAAGAAAGATATAGCAAGGCTAGTAGGAACATCATGAGAAACATGGGGTTCATTTGTTCAGAACCGCCAGCTCGGAAAGGCATGCTAGCACCCTTCGAAGTAAAGACGAAGGTATACAGAGGAAAAGAAGCCCTGGGGGCAGGATGTGAGATCAGGCATATTAACATGGTGACAATTAGTCCCGTGGAAGAGGTGAGGCCCGCTGGACCGAATGAAGTCATACAGCCGAGTGCCGCACCAGAGCAGATCGAAGATGGGGGTCAGCCCACGATAGATGAGCTACAAGAAGTCAATCTAGGGACCACCGAAGAGCCGAGGAATACTTATATCAGTAAGAACATTCTAAAAGAAGAGAGGGAGAGCTACATTCAACTCTTGAAAGAGAACAAAGACGTGTTCGCATGGACCTATTCTGAAATGCCAGGACTGAACCCGGCAATCATAATGCATAGGTTGAATATTACGAAGGAGAAGAGGTCAGTCAAACAGCCACAGAGGCGCTTCCATCCTGACATCGTCCCGAAGATAGAAGAAGAGGTGAAGAAGCTGCTTCAGGCCGGGTTTATCAGGGAAGTTCAGTATCCCAAATGGATCTCAAACATAGTGCCTGTAAAGAAGAAGAGCGGCCAGATCCGGGTGTGTGTTGATTTTCGCAACCTGAACGAGGCTTGTCCCAAAGATGACTTTCCTCTACCCATCCCGGAGCTCCTAATCGATACCACATCAGCATATACGATGATGTCCTTTATGGATGGCTACTTAGGGTATAATCAGATCCGAATGGCTCCAGAAGACGAAGAGTCCATTGCCTTCCGCATGTCTCTCGGGATATTCTGTTATTGGGTGATGCTGTTCGGGTTGAAGAATGCGGGCGCCACGTATCAGAGAGCGATGCATGTAATCTTCCAAGACATGATGCATAAGCATGTGGAATGCTACGTCGATGACCTGGTAGTAAGGTCCGACGGACATCAACAGCATTGCGAACATTTGAAGCTAGTATTTCAGAGGTTGAGGAAGAAGAGCCTCCGCATGAACCGTTGAAGTGCGCCTTTGGGGTGTCCTCCGAAAAATTCCTTGGCTTTATGATCAGGCATCGGGGAATCGAAATTGACCCTGCGAAGATAAAGGCGATCCGAGAAATGCCTCCTCCGAAGAATTTGAAAGAGCTGAAGAGCTTCCAAGGGAGAGTCGCTTACTTGCGGCGGTTCATCTCGAACTTGTCAGGTTGCTGCCAGCCTTTCTCTCGGCTGAACAAGAAAGACATCCGCTTCGAATGGGACGAAGCATGCCAGAAAGCCTTCGATTCCCTCAAAGAGTTACTCGGGAAAGCTCCGGTTCTCGCAGCGCCAATCGAGGGAAAGCCTCTGATACTATATGTAGCGGTGGGAGAGAACTCACTGGGGGCACTGCTCGCCCAGAAGAATGAAGAAGGGAAAGAGAATGCCCTGTATTATTTGAGCCGCACGCTCCTCGGCGCTGAGTTTAATTACTCATCGATTGAGAAGATATGCCTGGCCTTGATATTCGCTGTGAAGAAGTTGAGGCATTACTGTCTGTCATACCAGATTACATTGATCTCCAGAGCAGATCCCATCAAGTTCTTGATGAACCGACCTATGTTGTCCGGGCGATTAGCCAAATGGGCCCTACTGCTATCCGAGTTCGACATCACGTATCTGCCATCTCGAGCTGTTAAAGGGTAGGCGATAGCAGATTTTCTAGCAGCCCACCCGATACCAGATGACATGGAAATGGAATGTGATCTGCCTGACGACCAGGCCATGATGGTAAGGGTCGCGAAGCAGTGGCGGATGTATTTCGACGGAGCCTCCAGAGCTGCAGGATCAGGGGCCGGTGTGATCTTCATCAGTCCTCAAGGTGACTTATTGCCTTACTCATTCACAATAGTGCCGTCGTGCACAAACAACGAGGCAGAATATCAGGCCCTCATCATTGGGTTACAGTTGGCACGAGACATGCGAATTCGATCACTACAAGTATACGGTGATTCTCGGTTAGTTGTGGGATAGCTTATGACGGAATATGAAATCCGCAAGCCAGAGCTGTCATCCCTTTGCCATCAGGCCTGAGCCCTATTCGATCATTTTCGGGACAGTACAGTGTCGCACGTCCCAAGAGCTGAAAATTCTCAAGCAGACGCATTGGCTAACCTGGCAGCGGCTCTCGTGCACCCAGGGGGCAGCCCGCTTCAAGTCACCATAGAAGAAAGGAGGATATTGCCATCCCTCACAGCAGCCGAGAATCTCACGAGTGTAAGCCCCGTACATTGATTTGAGATCACAGAAGAGGAAGATTGGAGGAGAACATTCTCCGATTACTTGAAGTATGGGTTCTTACCCGAGGATCCACAGATGCGCACTCAAGTCAGAAGGCGTGCCAGCTCATTCGTCCTCTTAGAAGAAGTATTGTATCGACGCTCCAGCGACGAAACGCTGTCAAGATGCCTGGCCCGAGAAGAAGTTCATGATACGCTGAGAGAGGCGCACGGAGGAGAATGTGGTGCCTATCAAGACGGACGAAACCTACATCATCGAGTGCGGCACATGGGCTATTATTGGCCCACCATCGTGAAAGATGTGATGGACTACGTCAGAAAATGTCATCAGTGTCAAATACATGCCGATATCATACACGTGCCTCTAGAAGAATTGCATCAGTCAGTGATGTCTTGGCCTTTTGCGGCCTGGGGAATGGATGTGATAGGCCCCATTAGCCCCTCTTCCTCTCAAGGGCACCAGTACATACTGGCGGCAACAGATTACTTCTCTAAGTGGGCTGAGGCTGTGGCCCTGAAGAACGTGAAAGCTAAACAAGTGGAGGGTTTCATCCGGAACGCCAACATCTACCGACATGGTATTCCTGATCGGATCGTCATGGATAACGGCACGCCCTTCCGAAATGCTGTGATCGACAAGCTGTGTGCCAAGTTCAAGATCAAGCATTGCTACTCAACACCCTATTATCCTCCTGCAAACGGGCTTGCTGAGGCATTCAACGAAACCATCGTGAAGATTTTGAAGAAAACGGTGGCAGAGAATAAGAAAGATTGGGACAAACGGTTGCCCGAAGCACTTTGGGCATATCGTACTACGCACCGCACAGCAACGCGGGCTACTCCCTATTCACTAGTATATGGCACGGAGGCCATCATCCCGATGAAAGTTCAGGTCGAGTCCCTGCGAGTAGCACTTCGGAACTCCTTGACAGATGAACGTAATGCTGAGCTCCGGATGGTCGAGCTCGATTGTAACACCCCGTACTTTTGGTACGCGGGTGTTGCCGTGAAAATTGTAATTTGATCACATATGTGTAGGTGTGTGCACACATTTTTGCCATTATAAATTTTAATCAAATAATGATAATGATAATTGTAAATTTATAATTATGTTGTTATGGAAAAGTATGTAATTAAAATTGCCAATACATTTAATGGTGTAGATTATAATAAGTTACTTTGATTATTAGTCGTTAAAAAATGGATTAGAATAAATCTAGTTGTTGGAATATATAAAAACCACTATTATTGGTTTAAACATGTGTGTGGTTCACTTGATTGATGGACTAGACCAATCGCAGGTCATGAGTGTCAATGTGTCCTGCATAAGGTAGTGAACGAAGTGGATTTCACTGTACATCACTATGGGTCCCACTTTATAGTGCATGTGCACCAACGTGCGATGCACACCTAGTGCACCGAACTTGGCACCAAACCAAACAGGGCAACAACCCATGGGATCTCACAAAAGTGAGATGTTCTCTCCCTCTCTCTTGCGTTTCCATCAAACGGACGCTATCCGTCTTGGGTAATCGGGGGGCCCACTTTGAGCATTGGTTCAATGGATCCAATCCGTCCAAAATCAATTAGAAGTCAAAACCAACCTTGGAAGATGCATGATACTACTATTATTGATTTAAACAATTTGTTCAGCCCAATTGATTGGTAAAATGGGCCATTAGTGGATCATTATCATTAGGATTACTTATAGAAGAAAGTGGACGGTGTGGATTTCTTAAACCATAACTGTAGGGCCATCGTTTCTGTGCATGTGCACATAGTGGGTGTACACACATTGTGCACTGGTTCATAGCCTATTGGGCAGCAAGTGCTGACCCGACTTTTAGAAATTTAAAAGAGGACTTTCCTCTTTCGTCTTTCCACTCCCGCCGGAGCGGACGAGCGGATCGCTGTCCATTTTGGTGATCGTGTGGCCCACCTTTGGACATGGTATTGGATGATCCAATCCATCCATCTTGTAGTCCTCATAGGAAAGACCCAAACCTAGGCAGTAACCTTTTTTTTCATGCGTGGTGTGGTGAGAAAAGTGGAGCAGAAGTAGACCGTCCATAGGGAAACTGTGTTTCCAGCAAGCTCTTTTTCTACAGATCGTGATCACTGTGGCTCACCCTTGAGAAATCCAAACCGTCTATCTTATAGATGGCATAGCGGTTTACCTAACCATGTGGACCTCCTCTGTTGGGGCCCACCCGTTACAATCAAATCTTCGGCCAAAGTCACGTTTTTCACCTTGCCTTTCCAAAAATAAGAACGTCAAGCTGGCAATCCGTGTGCTTCCACATCCTTTCATCCCAACCGTCCATGGGAACTATAGAAGCCCTCTTCTAGAGAAACATCAGCCGTCCAAGCCTGTTCACGCGGATCGGTTGTTTTGTATAAATATGGAAGTATTTTCCATTTCTTTTCTTTCTTTTTTATATAGCTTCTAGAAATGGAAATCCTAGATCTAGGATCCTGGAGCCCTTTCTTCCTTCTCCTCCATCATCTCAGTGAGATCAGAGATCCATTCCAGCCATCGGATCGACCTCCTCTCCGACCTCCAACAGTGGTGCGCTGAGTTCTGTCCGATTCTCTAGCAAGTTGTCACAGTTGCTGAAACTCTTCATCTAGCAAATTCGTCGGAAAGATCATTGCAGATCTTCAAAGTGCAGTTCCCTTAAGCCCCATTACTCCCATCATCGCCGTCCAGTAACTTCAGATAGAAGAAATCCACCTCCAAAGCAAATCTTCCATTTCAACTGTTAGACACCTTTCTCGGCAAATCACAATAGTTGAAAGTTTCAGTCGTGCCATCGATTCCAGATCTGATTCGTTCGAAAGTTTTCTCTGATGAAGCGGAAGAGGTGAGAGGTGTTAGTGCACAAATCAGTGCATCGTTTTGTCAATTCCGTGACTATATAAGTCAGTCAAGTCTCGTGAGCCCCGATGAAGATTGAAGACTCAAGACTTGAATACCAAAGCAGCTTTCCGCACTCAAATTCAAGCCAGATCAAGCTCAGAAGGTAAGTTGCATATAGACAGCCTATACGATCCCAAAACATCCAAGTCCATGGCATTCGAATCGCATTTTATGTTTGCCAATTGATCCACGGACTTAAGGTCAAGATGATCAGTCTTGGACCTCCATTATGTAAGTGCAAATCAGTTGTAAAACATAGGAAAATCATCTCTATGTGCACCATTATAGATAAGGGAGTTCACCCCGAATTCAGGCCAGGAATTGAGCCTGACGACCGGTCGATCGGCTGAAACAAGATCTCAGATAGAAAGCATTTGAAAGAGAAAACTCTTAAAATATCTGGCTGAAGACCGGTCTGAGGACCGGTCGCTGGTCTCTCAAGACCGGTCGTGCGACCGGTCGTAAATGGACGAAATCTGTCCAGCAACCAAATGGGAAATATAGTTTAAAGTGAGACCGGTCGCTGACTACCCACGACCGGTCGTTGACCTCCCACGATCGGTCGCACGACCGGTCGCAAATGGACCAAAATATGTCCAGAGACTTCAGGGGATTTTTTCAATAGGGAGACCGGTCGCACGACCGGTCGTCAGACCAGTCGGAGGCACAGTCAAGACCGGTCGTTGAGCTGTTTAGACAGGTCGCACGTGACCATTTTCTATCCATTGGAGCCCGATTCTTGGAGCCTATAAAGGCATATTTCGAGGGCTTTGAGGGTAGAACTTACACACCCATTTAGAGCATTAAGAGAGGCTATTAAGGCTTTCATCTAATCTCTTTTGCTCATTATAGACTTGAGTTCATCCTTCAAACCTAGCCATTAATGGCACTACATTGAGTATTCAAAGCTCGGTTTGAACAATGAACTCAAGCATGGCATTCATGGCTGTTCCTATCATTCAATCTTCATCTTGAAGTCATTTATAGCCATTGAATGATCCAATTGATGGTTCCTTCATTATCCATTGCATTGTAATAGGCATATGGAACACCAATACCTTCTCCCACCTACCCGGCACTAGTCTAGGAACATCATATGCATTGGTAGCTGATCGTGGGAGCTTGGAGAGGAGCTAAGGCATTCGTGGAAGCTGAAGCTACTCATCAAAGGCGCTGAATCAAGGCTCAATCGTCTAGGTATGTCTAGTATTTGAGAGTCCATTTATTGAATCTGTATTCCCTGGATTAGGAAACTCCGGCAAGAGTGTACGTGACCATTCTTGGATTAGGATTGGTGAGAGTTTGAGATCTAAACTCGTCAAGTCCCTGGATTGGGCTATCGGCGGATGGTAAACGCGGTCCTAGATCAAAGGATGTTAAGGTTGATGGTTAACCTGATTTAAAACCATGACTATAGTGAAATCCGGTGGTCTCATAGGTTGAGATCGTGAACCGGGAGTGGAGTAGGGAAACCGAACCACTATACATCGTGTGCAATGTGGTGAATGTATTTTTTCTATTTTGTTCCTTGTTGATTAATCTTATAAGTGCTTAACTGTATGCCCATCGTATGTTTGAAAAAATGCTCATATGCCATCTTTGAATGATTGACACAAGCATGCATATGAACTGTTTGACTAAATGCTTCTCTTAGAAGAGTTGTCAAATTGAGTTGGATCTTAGGTGATCAATTGCTATCATTTACATGTGCTTAATTGGTAGATTAAAGTATAAATGCAATTGAGCTTTTGAATTTGCAAGAAAAATTAAACAGTCCTATTCACCCCCCCTCTAGGACATAAGCATACCTTCAAGCTTATCTCACTAGCGGTAAAACCGCAATTTCAAGATGTGTTGGAAGAAGAATAATCAGAAAGAAGCAAGGAGAGAATGGTTGTTTCGGTTGGAGTAGCGAGTTGGGTCGAGTATGTGGTTGAGTCAGGTCAGTTCGCTGATGAGTCTAGTGGTGTGTGGTCTGGTTTGAGTGAGATCTGACTCAGTGGCTTAAAGTGCTCCTACTGAGCGCATTGTTTTTTAGAAGATCCAGATATAGGAGTTGTGCAGTGGAGGTCCGAGTACATCTTCTCTTATCAGTTGAGTTGTGACTCAGTCAAGTTAACTGGGTTGCTATCTTCTCCGAAATCTTCATCCATAGCTAGCCTCAGTGACATCAATGGGTGTGCTTCCTGAATTGATCTTGGTAGGGATCTAATTTACACCGACTTGGCTTTTGAGTTAGCTGGATTCTTCCACTAGGTATGATTCCCTTCCCAACTCATAATTCTCTATTTTCAATTTGAGTTTAGATTGGGTGTAATTTCAATTTTGGGCCTTGAATTGTTTGTTGGTACCTGTCTTCCCAAATTCGAATTGATTCATAGTTTGGATTGGTGCATAGGTGAGTAGACTCTTTTAGAAGGAATCTCTCTATGAATCAAGTCAATTAAATTTTGATTTGCTACTTAGATGGTTGATTTGCATGTTTAGGCATAGATCTTTCCATTCAAGTGAACTAGAGCTTAGTGATTGGATTGGATTTGGTTTACTTCAGATTGGAGGAATTTAAGTGTATTCTTTCCAAATTTCCTTCTCTTGTGGTTTAAGGAGAATCCATACCTAAGGTGAGGTTCTCACCCTTCAAGTTTTCCATTAATTGAATTGAGTATTTCTTATATAGTATTGTTTGTTTATATACATGTTGTTAATTGAATTCCTATATATATTGAAATAATTACTTTGGATAAATTGTGATGAATATCTTTTATTAATTGTTTCATACTTAAATTCCAATGGATACAACTTTTACTTGTTGGTCAGTTTCAAATGATTTCAGTGGATGGGTTGTACATGAATTGAGGTTGTCATTGGGAGAATTGGTTATGAAATGTTATATGTTGTGTTTTGAGAGAATGGCTTGTTGCCATTTAGTGAAATTTATATTGTTGGTGTCCTTAAATGGACTTGATGCCATGTGGCTTTTGTTGGAAAGATCTCCTTGTTGGTGTCCATCAATGGACTTGTTTTTCAGGTGGCTTGGACGAAGAAGAGTATCCTTTTGTTGGAAACTTTGGAACACTCGAAATATAATGTTAATTGTCTAATTGTAGAGAATCATAAAATTTGTACTATAGTATATTTTGTCGGACGTCTCATGGGCCGTGGATGGTGTTATGGGATGCTATGCCTGAGCCGTCGGCCTATGCTGAGTTACGCGCCCCCCATAGTGACCGTGAGCTTTTAATTGCTTGTTTTGTAAATTGGACTAATAAAAGCTGGTTAATCATACATACATGGCATTTGCGGGTGATGTTGGTGACGAGCCACATTACTGTCGGTTTGATATGCATTGCATTGCGGGTAACATTGGTGACGAGCCATGTTACTGTCGGTTTGAAATTTGCCAGCTAGATGTACATCCCCAGGCTGAAGAACATATGCATGCACACATTCATCTAAACGAGATTAAAGTTGGAATGTATGGATTGAATGTTATAATTTGTGGGTATTTATAATATGAGTAAATTGTTACATTTGATTGTTTTAAATGTCACTTCTTTTGGAATTGTATAAATTACTTAATGTGCAATATATTATTTTCAGCTGGTCTTTACTTAACTGTTATCGTGCTTGGTAATTTTGGAGGGTTTGTACCTCACTATGATAGCGTTTTAACGCTATCGAACCATAACAGTTGATGCAGGTGTCTTTGGATGAGAAGTTAGAAGGTGGTGCAACTCAAGTCTGTTGCAGTGTTTCTTTCCTTTAGTTTCCTTTTTAATTAATGTAATATGGAGACAATTGATTTGTATAAGCCCTATGGGCGCCACTTGTATAGTTTGATTTATATTGGACATCACATGTCTTGATATGCTTCTATTGCGTTTTAAATTTAAAAGAAAAAAAATTATACTGTAAAGTGGATCTTTGAATGTTTACACTCGGATTTTCAGAACTCAGGCTCAACACCCGAGTAATGAAAACCGGGGCGTTACATCAATGCCTTAGACGAGAAGAGGCTCGCGGCACAACAACGGCTAGAGATGTACCAGAAGCATATCTCAATAGCATATGACAAGCGAGTCAGGGGTAGATCCTTTAAGAAGGGTGACTTGGTACTCGTAATGAAGCGACCGACAGCCGCGCACATTACAAAGAGCAAGTTCGACACTAAGTGGGACCCGATATGCATCATAGAAGAAGTCTACTCTAACGGGGCCTATCGTTTAGTGAATTTCGATGGTGGTGGAGCCGGTTTTGCAATTAATGGCCGGTTTCTGAAGAAATATTACCCCTAACGGTCAACCTATTACTTTCCTTCACATAAATATGAGAAATGTAAACTCCCCAAGAGAGGGAATGTAATAAGTAAGGATAGAAATGGAGAATGAAGTGGAGTAGAATACAGTAGATAAGCCTGTAGTTACAAAAGCTAATAAGTTACTCCGTATTCTTGTAGGTCTTCCTTGCCCTTGCTATGGAGAAATTACCAAGAAGGACCATTCGTCTACGACACGAGCGTATCCCAAGTTTAAAAACCCTGGACACTCCCGAAATCGACGACAAGGGAAAGTATTACTCTTTTCATTTCATTCTACATTCATCACTTATTAGAACTGCGATTATTATTGTTATTATTGTAGACCATTCTAACACACATCACACAAACATAACACGATAGAAAAGTAATTGCTATTGTCATTTCATTTAACAAAAGTTTGGTTGACATCTTTTCGACGCCGTATACATGAATGGTCAAAAGGTAAGTATCTCTTACACCAACTACAAAATTTTCTAAAGGTAAGATCCTACGATTTGAAATCAAGAAGGAGAGCGTCGGGAGCGAAAGATCAAAGCTTCTCCAAACATCCTGATATCAGCCTGATCACGGCCACCCTGGCAGTTTCCATCGATGACTTTGCTGCAAATAACACCTCCGCAGGATCAGGAACATGTTGAAGTTCAGCAGTCAAATCTTCCAACTGCTTGCGCGCTGCTTCGCCCTCACTTTCGAGCCGCGTGACCGCTATCTGGCCCTGAGCGACTACTGACTCGAGACGGGCAGCTTCGAAGCTCACGACAATCTTCTCCGCTTACAAACGCTCAATCTCAGCGTCGATTTTAGCTATACGGCCCAAGCACCCTTCAAACTGTATCTTATTATTTTGTAGGGATTCTCGTGCGTTCGCCGTAGAATGCGCGTGACGTTCTACTGCAGGCCCCAAAGACTCTACAATTCTCCGCTTCTCCTCGATAGCAGGATCGGGCTCGACGCGCTCAGCAGCCGCTACGTTTACGAGGGAGCTTTCGAACGCAGAGATGTGATTGACAACCACGAGCGCATCAGACCCAACTACTCCGACACAAGCTTCCAGCGCTTTCATGCCAGCACCTAGCATATGCCATTCTTGTGGATCGGCCAACGCCTTCGCAAGGCTAGACAGCAGGCCCTTCAGCACGCTCTGACCAAAACAATCTAAATGTTCAAATGCAGGAATGTCCGGCATCATAGCAATGGCGACGCCAGAATCGACGACAGCTGCAAGAAAGAATGCAAGACGAACAAATGGTGCATTAGCAAAAATGAAAGCAGAAACTACAAGTCATAATCTAATGTAAAGTGCAAAGGAGTCGTACCAGGAATGGCAGGAAGATCAACAGCAGGCTCCGAAGGTCCCGCAATGCATGTCCCGGAATTAACAACTATTTCCAAAGCTTCGCCCGGCAGTTCAATAGTCACAACCGGAGATGATGCGATGGAAGTGGCAGAGGCAGGTATTGACTCAATAAGATCTGTAGAAATAAGATAATAATAACAAAATATGATTATTATGATTATGCAGGAATCAAAGAAGAAAAGTACAAAGCAGAACCACAATCGCATTTCTTACCTTATGCTCGCGGAATGTCGAGTCTGACTTCGACCGCAGCAGAGCGTGATGTATCCACGACCTCCAACTCAACAGTACAGTGTACTTGCGATGAACAGCCTGATGGAAGGACCAAAGAACGATCAATGTTCCCTTCACGTATCTCAAGCCTAGGAATAGATTCCTCGGCGTTATCAGCATGAATGGGCAAACAAGGAGGAACATCCGTCGACAACCTCGTAGTCGGTACCGCAACAGCCTGAGAAACGAAGACTAAAGACTCAGAAGAAGGTTGGACCCTGACGTTGTCGTAGAGTTGTGCTTCGATCGCTGCTATGACAACATCGTCAAGATCACCTACACCCTCGACTCCGGCATCGTTATCATAATAATTCGCGAGGGAATTATCGTTACTGTGATCATTGGCACGATCCACTCCCCAGTCATCACCAGAATAATCTACAGGCCCATCTTCGAGCTATGACCCCGAACCATCGAGGCACGCCGCTCGCTGACCATCACCGTCTTTAGAACCGCCTTCGGCATTGTCCCCCTCGACATCTGCGGGCTCAGACTCACCTCCGCCACGATTATCGATAATTATATCTTCTTCGTCTGTAATCTCCTCTGTAGCACCAGACCGAAGCTCACCTTCTTCGTGGCTATCGGCAACAGCCTCACCTGCCACTATTTTCGGAAGATTGATCTGCAATGACGGGTCCAAACTCCCCCACTTCTTGATATGTAATATTTTCGCCTTTCTTAAGTTTTTCTCAAGTGCTGACAGGCGAACTCTTGGTGTGAGTTTTATCTTGACTCTCAACTGATCTCTCGTGCGGCCCGGTGGAAAATCATCAACGAAATCATCAGAAGGTCTAACTCTTGCCATGCATTCCGTATGGTCATCCTCTTCGACAGATGGAGGAGCAGTCTCTGCCGGAGGACGTGAAGATCCGACCTCTTGTTGACGCCTCTGTATAGGGACCCCAAAGAAATACCATCCGTCTAACGCCCCATCTTCTTTCCTACAAGTGATCGGCACGTTTAAGAAAGTCAGATGGCTGGTACCAGGAACTCCGACGGCCTCACGCTGCTCACAAAGATAACCAAGATCGTCCTCAGGAACGTCATTCAACCTTGGAGGAGAGAGATAGAGAGGGAAATCGACAGGTTTGGCATCCCGAATGCGCACATACTGATGCCCCCACCATCTCATCCAACCATAAGAAGTCGCGGGACGTCGACTACCGCCAGGCAACACGAACCTCGCACCAGTTCGCGTTAGCAAAAGTTGGTCCCACATCCACTCCCAATGGACAGGACCTGTGCCATATGCTCGTTCTATCCTCGTCACGCTCGGAAGAGTCGACGAAACACCCTGATCGTAGCCGAACTGTCTGGCCAACCTGCTCGAGTAGTAAGGCTCGCGCCAGAACTCCATGCCTTCGCGGAACGGGAGAGAGGCGGTCCGGATCGATATTAGGAATTCTCTGTCAGAAGAGTCAACCGAATCCTCATCATCGACGACTTCAATATCTTCATCAGCAATGGAAGCGGGAAAATGGTAGAAGTCAACTTCATTCTCACTACAGATCCTTGACGACACCCATTCTGGCGTCTTAAGCACCATCTTTGCCTTCATGAACCTGATAAGAGGCGCTCGGTCCGGAAAGAAATAGGCATGAGGCTTCATGTCATATACCCATAGGAAATAAACGCCTAACCAGCCGCAGAAATAATGCCACGGGCAATGGGCAGCATCCATTCCATCGGCAGGTTTATCCGGATTACTGGCAACATAACCAAACGCTCTATATATGCTACAGAGTACAGGTGGCGCTATAGCAAGACGTTGACCACTGGTAAGGGCACCTACCATAATGAAGCAAGAAACCCTGACGCCATCAGCACTCTTCGAGCTGGGAAGCGTGACTGTGGACAACCAGTAAGCGAGGAAGCCTGCTAGCTCGCAAGTGAGAGACAAGACGTTCGGGCAAGGAAACTTGCATTGGAACCTTTGTCGTAAAGCCCTTATTCTTTTAACATCAACTTTATATTTTCCGTAGTCGATCCTGAAAGAGAGAAAGGAGAGAGAATTTCACATAAGAAGCTATGCAGGAGAAAAGAGCATACATCATGAAAAGAAAGAAAGGGACGTCCCGGGAAGACTTACTTCAAGCCGTGGCTGAAGTAGACTGACCAATCTTCATAGTGTATCTTTGTAATGCAGTCAAATTGTTGCAATTCATTGAACAACTCCAAACACACCTTGAAATGGTAGGCCTTCCGATCACCTTCACGCCTGAAGCCAGAAAATTCTTCATCAGAGGGTATATATTCATGATAATACCCACCGCGTATGGGCAGGCCCGCCATCATCTTAAGATCCCAGAGGGTTATGCTCATCTCTCCTTAAGGAAAATGGAAAGAGTTGGTAATGGAACTCCAGTAATTTAAGAAGCCCCTGAGAATCGTCGGATCTCGCGGAAAGAAGCCGGCAGTCGCCTCGATGGCATAGTAGAGCCCGACCTCCCTCAACACAGCCTCGTGCCGGATCAGAATCTCCTTCGCCCAGGGGATGTAGCTGTCACGACGATTCAGATGCCCTTGGGTACGGAAGCTCGAAGTTTCCCACATTGCGGACGTGCTCATAGGAAGGAATCTTTGACGCACTGTCTCAAAGAAATGAGTCGGATAAGGTGCATGCGGATCACATGTAGGCATGAGGAAAGTCATCTCCTTAATCTCACCAACCTTCTGTTGCTTCCCGTTGCTTCCCAGGGTGGTGGTGAGTAATCTCTCAGGAACTGAAGACCATCTCTCCACTCCATAGAATTGGCTAGGTCTACGAACATCAGATGGCTCGATGCTCGGAAAAGGTTTACACCTCATAAGAGACTTCTGATGCAAGATGACTTCACCATCGTAGGGATTCGTGATGCAGATGCCATGCTTAGTAGTGATCTTGTTGCTCTCCCATCCAATCTTCATCCGTTCATATTTCAAGTCGTGGAGCTGTGTCAATCGCTCCGCTTGACTGAGCGCCTTGATCGGTTGTTTTCCTCGTCCTCCTTTCTTCTTACCTTTCTGACCTGTCAGGTTTTCTTCTACATTTTTAACAGGTATATCTTGAGGACCTACCTCGATGGCACTCGCCACACCAGCAAGTTGGGCATACCAATAGACCCACTCTTGTTCTGTTCCCTGCTTTGGAGGTTCGGGCGCTGTCTTGTTGACAAAGATGCGTACCAGCACTTCATGAGGAAGCTGCCTAATACGCTCCGAGAAATCCTTTATCTCGGGTTCAACCGTAGGAAAGAAGCAAGAGTTACGTCTTGGAGGAGGAGGGTTAGAAGGACCTTCAGCTGTTCTTTTCCGACCGCGCTTCATCAGCATCGGACCAGAAGCATGCGACCCAGAGGTTTCACCAGAAGATCCCATTGTCGCTACTGCAATTCATTGCAACGCGTAAACAGAGCAACATTAGAAAACGACTCAATACACATGGGCAAATAGCCTAACAAAATCATATCACAAACACAAGCACAGCATGAAGAGCAGGAAAGCAACAAAATCAAGAGCATAGCATATCAATCATCATACGCATTTCATAACAAAGCAACTGCCATCATACATGCATGCATACATGTGATTGATGCACACACAAAATCACAGATTGAACCCGCAATACATCCGTGCATTTAGTTTAAAAGCAGCCTTGACAAGTCCAGGTGCTAATAAGTAGGTACTGGACAGAGTCAGGAAACAGTTTCAGCATCATACATACGCAACTGTTCGCGCACAGTAACTTTACAAGCAATCGGGACGTTATAGGCGCACTCTGGCAGACATACTCTGAACCTGCCTAAAATAGACAGTTGTAAGCTGTGACGGGCCAAAGTAGGCAGCCAACTGCATGCCCAAGCCACTAAGCTCCAATCGTGCATGAATTTTAAATGATCTAGCCTTAAACAGCACTGAATTTGACTGAGAAACGGAGCCGAAAATGCCATTTCTTCACCGAGTGCAAAGCGGGGCCAAAACATACAGGATTTCACTAAGTGTTGGGCTCACATGCGCCCAAGGTGGAGCCCCAGGCGCATGTCGTCCCTCACATGTGCCCAGTCCACGAAATTGGAAAATGCAACTTTATCTCATAAGGCATTAGGCGCATGTGCAATCTGATATGCGCCCGGCTCAGAAGAAAGGAAGAAAACGAGCTTGGAATTCAATGCACCAGGCGCATGTGCATCACCACACGCGCCCACATCTGATTTTTGGAAAAACACAAGTCCGGGCATTGCCCTGGGCACATGCCCAGAACAACATGCGCCTGGGACATGCGCCCGCTTCATCATGGGCATTTGACATGCGCCTGGAGGAAGCACATTGCCGGAAAAAGCAATGGTAGCAGGCCACATGCGCCCACAAGGGGACTACATGCACCTGTACCCTGAGGGTGAGCTCTCTCACCTTAGGAAAATTAGGTTTTCTGACTCGAAAAATTTTGGAATGACTCAGTGAGTCAACTATTTATACTTGAGCCTAGGGGGTCGGTGCACTGCACTAGCGTGACGTAAGCATCCAGCGCAGCACACCGGGGGGGGGACTTGTTGGGGCTCAAATTTACGCCCATTGTAAAACAACATCCCGTGGTCTATTGACAATAATTTGGATTAGTTTTGAGGTAGGGAAAGCCCTACAAACGTCAGCACAACCCTGATCGCTTGGTATCAACCAAAATTCGTAAACAGCATTTCAGAGCGGAATTGGACATGCGCTTCACCGCCAAATGATCCAAAATATCCTAAAACCCTTAACCTTGCAAGTTTTGAAGTCATCCGATGCATATTTTTACCCGCGCACCTCGAAATGCGTTCCGTCCCTGCTCGGAGCTGACCAAAAGGGTCCGTAAGCCTACAACTACCATTTTAGAGCGGAACTGGACATGCGCTTCACCGCCAAATGATCTGAAATGTCCTAAAACCCCTAACCTACAAGTTTCAAAGTCATCCGGTGCATATTTTTACCCGAGCACCTTTAAATGCACTCCGTCCCTGCTTGGAGCTTACCAAAAAGGGTCCGTAAGCCTATAGCTACCATTTTAGAGTGGAACTGGACATGCGCTTCACCGCCAAATGATCCGGAGCACCCCAAAACCCTTAAATAACAAGTTTGAAGTCATTACGATGCGTCTTTCCATGCGCGCGCTCCCCGAAACAACGTTCCTATATGACAAGCCGACCCGGAGGCTCCAAATTAGGAAGGAAGTACCAAAATTGGCAACATATGGACTTCCACACCCCATCCCATTCATTCAGGAGGTCAATCATAGCCTAAAAGTGGCTTGGCGACAGTGAGTGCATGTCTAGAAAAGGTAGCTGTCCTTTGGAGGTCCCCTATCGGAGCTGAAATCCTGAAATTTTCTAAGTGCTGGAATCCTGAAAATCTGGCTAAGTAGTGGAAAAGCACCGGCAAAGGACATGCGCCTGGCCTCCAACCGTATGCGCTTGCACCCCACTAGTGAAAGGGAGTGAATTAAACACTTTTTCAAAAAGCGCCGGGAAATGCGCCGGTAAAGGACATGCGCCCGGATCCTCCACATGCGCCTGGTGCATTTTTCTCACATGCGCCTGGAAATACCCGCCGGACCGGACCCGAATCCGATTACCCTCCTATAAATAGTGAAGTCACTTCATTTCATCAGCACGAGATCATCCCCTGCCGACCTCAGAGTGATGTAAGCACCACATGCGCTTGCTTTCTTTACCCTCGCCGGATGCCTTGGCCGGAGTGGATTCCCTCGCCGGAAACCCTCGCCGGAAAGGGATTTCCTCGCTGGAATCCCAAATTCAAGAAGAAATCCTGAAAATTTCTAAGTGCTGGGCACATGCGCCGGCTTATCCCCCACATGCGCCGTCTTATTCCACCACACGCGCCGGCTTTTCCCACCAGAAAAACATGAAAATCCGCTAAGTCCACAAGGGACATGCACCTAAGGTGGAGCCCCAAGCGCATGTGCACCACCACATGCGCCGGGATTGCTTTCGGACTCCCATTTTTTATGAAAAACACCTCCACATGTGCCCGGGAGATAAGACATGCGCCTGCTCCCCAACCACATGCGCCTGAAAGCATGTACAGCACCACATGTGCCTACAAAATGGCCACATGCGCCTGTACACCCCCCCCCCCCCCCCCCCCCCCATGCGCCTGGACGCTGATGGGAGGAGTGGACCTTCCGTCGCGCGGCCCGCCTTCGTCCAAGATCGGATTTTGATGAAACCGCCTCTCCTAGATGCGTCTCGATGAGTTCTATCCATCCACCAGATCAGATTCTCCAACGATCAATGATAAGTGGCCCAAATCAGTGTTTTGGTCCAAAATGACCAACACTTAGCCAATTTGGCGGCTCCGGAAATACTTCCGAAAGAGCCGAAAACGGCCGAAAACGAGAAGAATCGGGCGAAATTAGACCGAGCCCGAGAGGGAAACTTTTCTTCTACATGACATGATACACCACAATCATGCACCGCAACGAGGTTATCCGATCTCAGGACCCTTGAATACCCTAATCAAGCGGTCGGCAGGCCCGTTACTTAGTCATTTCCAGCCCTGGGAGGTGCCCTGTTGGCCCGAAATCGACTGCTACTAAACAATTCAAAACGCGATCGCACAGCGATCTTCGTGGACATAATCCACCCCTGTTCCAAGTCGGTCATCGATAATATTCACCGATTTCCCTGATTAGACCGCAAACAGGTCCACTACTTAGCTGCTTTTAGCCCTGGGAAGTGCCCTATTGGCCCAGAAATCGACTTCTGCTAAGCAAATCGAAATGCGATCGCACCACGATCTTCGTGGACATAATCCTCCCCTATTTAGAGATGGTTATTGATAATACTCACCGATCTCTCTAATCAGACCGCAAACAGGTCCACTACTTAGTCATTTTCAGCCCTGGGAAGTGCCCTGTTGGCTTGAAAATTGGCTGATGCCAGATGAAATCAACCGCGATCTCAAAGACGCCGAGGCAAAGCTGAAGGTGCTCAGGCCATACAACAGCCGAGTTAAGCATTTACGGGGCACCGATTCCCATCATTCATAAGAAATTGGCATGAACGGGAGTCCATCGGACCCTATACTTAGCCACTTGCAGGCATCGGAAACAGCCGATCCAACCTATTGAATTGATACCTTCAAAAGATCTTGGCTCAATAAAGCCTACTTGATCCCAAACAGATCATTGGAAAATACTCAAAAGAAAGAATGTTCTTGAAGATGAGTTGCCCGACTCCAGAAGAAATACGTTTACTTTACTGTACAAAGCTCTATTCATCCCGGATAAAGGTCCGAGGCTATACCTAAGGGGTTATGGTTACCATGAGAAACCACAAAAAAAGAATTTAAATTAAGCTTGAAACATCTTGCTATGGACTGCCACTATGAAAAAGACAGTCGATGCCCTACCCATCGACAACGGGTCCGTCGGTTGAGCTGATGAGGCAGTTGCGGATTGCTTTCCTAAGGTCACCTGTTCACAGTAACAGGCGCGGGCTTTAGGTTATGCCGACCAACATTTTGATGTTCGTGTATTCCAGCGGTCACCTGTTCAGAGTAACAGGCGCGGGCCCAGAGTTGCACCACTCGATTAAAAAACCTCGTTCGGGAACGTTACGGAGTGCTCTCCTAAGGTCACCCGTCATAAAATTACGGGCGCGGGCCTTGGGTTATGCCGACCAACATTCGAGGATCGTGTATTCCAGCGGTCACCTGTTCACAGTAACAGGCGTGGGCCCCGAGTTGCACCACTCGAATCCTGACAGTCTCTCAACCCGGACAGTCCGAAAGAAAATGGGACATAGACATCCGGCGTGTCTAACAAATGTGGCTCAGTCCATAACAAGAAAACAAAGGTCTAAACGACCATGAACTCAAGACCATATAATCCCCGGCGGATTAGTCTTTTGCCTTCCAATCAAGGGTGATTAACCATTGATGTAATTAAAGGCTCGTGAGCAGTATCACAGCTTGGAATGTAAAAGATCTCAGAATCTCTAGAATAAAATTCACCTTGCGATATCTCTCTCTTGTGTACACTTTGCGATTGCTTATGATTGTCTATGAATGTCTCTATACTCAGAATTCTCCCAGAATAAAAGAAACACAGGAAAGAACAAAAGAAGGACTGCTGGCGAGCAAGTTCTGATTTTCTCTTTTTTTTAAGTTCTAACAGATGGCATCGGGGCACATTCAGGTACAGTTTTCGTAGTCTGCTCAGGCAACTCAGGGGAAGAGAGTACAACAATCTCGGGTGCGGTGACAACTGGGACCGGTTCAGCAGTAGATGGCGTTTCCGTGACAGGCTCAGGCACGCTAGCAATGTTAGAAACCGCTGCCTACTGAGAAGGCAAACCAACCTCTTCAATCCTAATATCTTCGTCATGCGGAAGGTTCGAGGGAGGTACCACCCCTCCATAGCAATATCAGTTCTTCTTTCAAGAACAGGGTCAGTAGCGGTTGTGATTTTAGTATCAACTGGGTTTGAAAGAGGAGGGTCTTCGGCTTGCACCCCACTATCAAGATCCATGGGGATAGCTTCAATATCTACCTTGTGGACAGATATGTCTTATACAGGCTCGTCATCATTCTCCTCTCCTGTAGGTTGGTCTACGCTTTGATTAGCCTGAGAACTCATCTCCCCTTCCTCCCTCACTTCACCCGTGTTATCAGCCGGGGCGTTGCCTGTAGCTCTGAAAAGTTGTCTTGCAGTCTCTCAGCAGCATATAGTTTTCGCTTCTCATTGAAGTCTTTGTCATCGTCAACAATCAAGCGACTATGAGCAGTTTTCACTCGAGGTCCTGTCCGCCTCACTGGCATTTCATCATCGCTATCCCCAGGAATTGATCGGTGAGATAAACTGCCTTAACTTAGCAACCTTGCTCATTACTGCCTGGGGTATTAGTCGAAACAGTCCTTATGGCAGTATCACCGACCCTTGAAGCGGACTCAACATCACCATCCTCATCATCATTGTCATCATCATTGACGTCATCATTATCTTCATCGTCGACATCCAATCCTATAGCCACTGCGGGGAGATCTGAGTCCTCTTAAATTATGTTCTGCTGACCATAAGCTACCTAGCTTTCAAGAGTATGCTCGGGTTTCTCGTGGTCAATTATCACATTCAGAGAAGTCTCGATCTTCCGCACACCCGGAAGAGAAGGTTGATGGAGAGGTTCCGCCACGTACCTGAGTCCGTCAACAGGAGAAGGATCAAAGATGGGTGGTGTAACAAAGAAAGGCTCGCTTACAAGCTTACAGTTCCGGATTAGAAAATACTGATGCGACCACCACCGCATCCAACCGAATGTAGCCCCTTGTATATGTTTAGTACCCAGGATAATAAACTTGCAACCTGTCCTAGAAAGCAAGAACTGGCGCCACATCCACTTCCAATTGATGGGCCCGGTGCCATACGCCTGTTGCTCACCTGTAACCAGCTCCAAAGTTTCCAGCACTCCTTGGTCGTAGCCAAATTGTCGAGCGAAGCGACTTGGGTAATAGGACTCTCTCCAGAATTCTAGACCTTCACTAAAAGGGAGAGACTCTATGCGAATCGAGGTGAGGAAATCACGTTCAAACAGGTCGAGATCCTCATTATCCTCATGTAGCTGATCGTCATCCCCCCTGGTGATGGGAAAGTGAAAGAAGTCTATCAAGTCGCAGTCAGCAATCCTCTCCCCCACTGTTATCATATTCTGCGCTACATTTTTTTTGTTTCTAAAAGAAATGGAGTGGGATGTAACCCTTCTGCATATAGCCCCCAGATTTGATGTCGTACACCTAGGGGAAGTAAACACCTAGCCAACCACAGTAAGCAGAAGTCATCCCATATGATGCCCGCTCCTTGTTACTGATAACATATCCGAAGGCTCTGTAAATAGAACACAAAACCACTGGGGCTAGTGCGTAACAACGACCATTGGCCAAACCTCCCGCTACGACAAAACAAGAAACACTCACACTATCCGCCTGCTTAGAGCTGGGCAAGGCGACTGAACTTTAGCCAATATGCCAAGAAACTGGCAAGTTCACATGTGAGAGATAAATCATTTTGCTTAGGAAACCTTTCCCCCATCTTGGCCCTCAGATACGTTCCATCATCATGATCTTCGTCATGCATTTAATAGTCCAAGCTGAAAAGAATAAAGAATCATCAGCAGAAGAAGAAACATAATAGGACAGAAAAGATTAGCGCAAGTCATGAAACTTACTTTAACCCATGGCTGAAAAAACCAGCCAATCCTCTAGAGTTAGCTTATCCTTGATACCCATGAATTGCGGAGTTCGGAAAACAATTCGTAATAGGCCTCAGAAAAGAAACCTCCGTCTGTACTCTTCCTTCTTCGTGACAACTCAATGTCACAGGGAACCCATTCATCATATATCTGTCCCTGAATTGGAAGCCCTACGATCCAAACCATATCCCATAGGGTGATGCTCATTTCTCTGCAGGGAAGGTGGAAGGAGTTAGTGATGGAGATCCAATGGTTTAAGAATCCCTTGAAGACCCAAGGATCACGGCAAAAGTAACTCGAAGTTGCTTGTATCGCCTTAAAAATGCCAACCTCTCTTAGAACATCACCGTGACATTCCAGAATGTGATCCGCCCAGGCTTTACACCCTGGACGACGAGCCAAATGACCCCAAGTGTGATAAGCAGTTGTCTCCCATACTTATGTATCTCGTAAATGATGGAATCTTTAGCGAAGGGTCTTGAAATAATCCTTCGAAAAGGGTCTGTGAGGATCATAATTTGGCTCAAGAAAGACCATCGCCTTCTCCTCCATCACCATTTGTTTCCTCCCATTTTCAAGCACAGTGCATCTGAGAAACGGCGCCGGGGCGGATGTCCAACTCTCCACGCCATAGAAGGAATTAGCGCGATTGACGTCTGAAGGATTGATATTCAAAAGAGAACGGTGTCTCTGAAAATTCCTTGGATATCGGATATGTTCCTTGGTGTAGGGATTTCGGATCGCCAATGTTTGTATCATTAGCTTGCACGAAGACCAGGCAATCTTCATCTTATCTGCTTTAGAACGAGCTTGCTTTACCAAGAATTCATGTTTAGCACCCTTGTTTGCCGCCCTCGGACGACTGCGTCTACTAGTTTGTAAGGGGACAGATAAACTAGCCTTGCCTTCTTCCAAGCCTACATCCTCATCTGTTCGAAGACCAGCTAGTGGGGCATACCACGTATCCCACTCTTCTTGTGTTCCCCTATCCTTGGGAAGCGGGACAACCTTCTCAACAAAAACCTTTTGTTGGATGAACTTCGACAAT
Source organism: Liriodendron chinense (assembly GCA_003013855.2). Lineage (NCBI taxonomy): Eukaryota > Viridiplantae > Streptophyta > Magnoliopsida > Magnoliales > Magnoliaceae > Liriodendron > Liriodendron chinense. The sequence goes on along the minus strand of ML058325.1, from coordinate 4,195,730 downwards.
GTCAAAAGGTGCTCGAAGAAACTGAAGGTTTCTGGTTGATGAAATCATTGAGGATTTTGCTTGGACGGTCTTCCAACCTTTTTTTGGTGTAGCCCGCTTGCGTTTGCGTTGAATAGAAGGAGAACCTGATGGACCGACCCTCGAAGAGACAGCTGTGCTCGAAGAAACTAAAGGTTTCTGGTTGATGAAATCATTGAGGATTTTGCTCGGACGGTCTTCTAACCTTTTTTGGTGTAGCCCGCTTGCGTTTACGTTGAATAGAAGGAGAACCTGATGGACAGACCCTCGAAGAGCCAACTTTCAAAGAACCACGTTTTGAAGAACTACCAGCCATTATGATCTACAAAAGCACACAAAAGACTTAGATCCAGCCCAGAAAAACAAAGGAATGCTTACATAGAAAGAAATCAACATTCACAAGACCTGAGGGATACAAGAAGAGAAAAGAAAGAGACAAAAGCCAGATGAATAACTAAGACCTCAGTAAATTACGCCCAAACCAGTAAAGAAGGAAATAATGTGACAACAATCATAACCCGATATCATCGGCACACATACAAACAAGACAGGATAGAAGAAAGAGAAAAGGGTTTAATCATCAACTATAAGGACAATTCAAAATATTTTGATTGTCATTTCAATTGTTCGAAACATGTAAAAGTTAATATTTGTCACAAGGTGACACAAAATTATGGGGCCTTCTCCCCCATGATCAGAGAAAGATCTCAATCCTGCAGCAGCTGAAGAACCCAAGCCTTCAGCTTGTCCACCTTCGATTGAACCTGGGCTTCATTGGAAATCAGGTCCATTGTTGAGCTCTTAATTGTGCATATTCTAACCCCAATTCATCACTCATCATGTACGGTTTACACATTTAAAGGACCATTCTAATGCATGATTTGTAATTATAGGAACAAGATGGAGATTTCACTGATTCAAGGCTAAATGAGGCTCCTTACAAGCATTGAAGACCATAGGATGAAGGTTGAAGAAGGACCAAAGAAAGCCAAGGCAAGGAGAGAAGAGAAAAGAAGAAAGAAAGAAAGAAATAAAGGAGAAAGAGGGCTAGACCAGTTGGCCGACTGGTCAGCCAAAGACGCCCAACCGGTCATGACCGGTCGGCCACTCCCTTGGATGCACTCTACAAGATGGACAGCTTGGTCCAACCGGTCATGACCGGTCGGCTATACACGCTGGAACAAGCTCAGCTTGGTCCGACCGGTCATGACCGGTCGGCCATGCGTAAAAACGGCTGTTTCTATTTTGGGATTCCGAAATCTTCTGCGCAAGTGCGTAGTTTTACACGAAATTTGGAATTCTCTTGCATATTAGACTCCTCCAAGCTATAAAAGGACGTCTTCCCTTCATACCAAAGGATGCTAGGACGTGGGGATTGCTCAGGAGACGGATTCTACTTCGGATTTCTAGTTTTCTTCCTGTTTTAGTTATTTTCTATGTTTTTAGAGGCTTCTAGTTCAAGGATGTTAGAGATGAACTAAAACCTCTTAGCTAGGGCTAAGAGGTGAAGCTTTCGATTTGTTTTTTATGGATTAATGCAACCTAGGTTTCCTTTTATGTTTCAATTGATGAATTTTAGTTCAATATGAATTTAAATCAAGTACTATGTTGGTTTTTACTTTGATCTCTTGATGACTCCAGGGCTCATGTGATTCTTAGTGATCCTGACTTAATATCTTAGCTTTTAAGCATTGTTTATGCTTGTGTAGTGCATTGATCTACCATCGACTCCGGGCATGGTAGACGCTTTGATTGCCTTGTATGCAATGGCCTGATTTTCATGTGGGAACTCATGCAACTAAAATTCTTATCTTTTGTAGTAATCTAAAATAGTTGTTTATTGATTGATTTTGATTTAATTAGAGTTCTAATCATGAGTTGTAATCAGGTCTAGTGACAGGATTTGGTGAAAACTATGGTTGTGAATTTCAACTAGATTGAAAAGAGGCTTGGCCTATACAATTGAGTATGCCCAAGGCCTAAGTGCTATTGTGGGAATCAAATCAGTTAGTAAGCACTTGTTTTAGATAATTGTTGATTGAACCGCTCTATATTCCAATCGGATAGAGAAAGGAATTCGATTCCAATTGAGTTATGAGAGACCTAGTTGTGTTGATGCATTGAAACCTATCAAAAGTGGATCCTTGGCGCTCTAGTGCCTTTTTAGATTGAAATTACCTTACCCATTCACTGTTTAAACCCAAATCGCTATTTTTCAGTTTTAGCTCTTAATAGGATCTTAATTACTAGTTGTTTTAGACAAATTCTGAGGATACCCATACATAAATCTCTGTGGTAACGATACTCGGTCTTTCCGAATTATTACTACTTTGCAACCCTACACTTGGGGAGTGAACAAGTTTTTGGCGCCGCTGTCGGGGATTTCTATGCGGTATTTTTAGAATTTTCTGAAATAACTTCTAGTTGAGATTGTGTTAAGATAGGTTTAGAATTTGTTTTGCTTTCTAGGGTAGGTTTTTCTTCTAAATACTAACTTACTTTGTTTTGATTTTGCAGGATTCTAACATAGGTCTAATCCAGGGATTTTTAGGAAGTTGAAGAAGAAGTAGGCATCTTAAGTCACAAATCAGGTTTTATTATTCTAACCCTACTCTTCTTCTTCTCCTACTCATTCCTATCCTATTCATCTCTTGTAGAGTGGGTGGAGACTCCTTTTGGATCTCTGAAAGGTAGGCCTTGTGCCACCTGGATTCCTATTGGTCGGCTCTGCCGTCTTGGATCACCTTGTGCTCAGAGATTTCTCTTCTCAACCTATTCTTCTTTCTTCTTTTTTCTGTACTTTTTCTCAAAAGACTCAAAGAGTGGGTGAGGAGTTCTTTGAACCCCTATTGACCAGGAGAAATCGGTCTCTATCCTTGCTTCTGGCTTAGCCATTGCAAGACACCTTGTGCTTAAGTCCTAGAGAGGAGTAAAGGAAGGAAGGAAGACTTCTTTTTCCTTTTTGTTCATTCTTTTTTATTTTGCATGCCACATTGGGCTCGGAATTATAATAATCGACTTGTAAGGGACGGAGTAATTGTTGAAGGGATTGATAGAAAGCCTCGTGCTAGGAAACGTCAAAATTTTCTTGAAATTACTAGAGAGATGGTTGAAAATCAACCAAATCAAGGGGTTAATCAAAATCCAGCCCCAAACCTTACTGAATTGGATGAGAATGAAGTAGGGGATGTACCTCAACCTAGAACTTTACGTGATTATCTACAACCAGCTAGGACGAGTACTCCCTCTTGCATAATTTTCCCTCACAATGTGGGAAATATTGATTTTAAACCAGGGTTGATCCAACTTCTTCCTAGATTCCATGGACTCGACTCTGAGAGCGCATATCTACATATTAAGGAATTTGAAGAGGTCATTGCCACAATAAACTATGACAATGTAACCAAGGATACAATAAAACTTAAATTGTTCCCTTTTTCCTTAAAAGAGAAGGCCAAATCATGGCTACATTCCTTAAGGCCAAGGTCTATTGGGACATGGGCTGAGATGACTAGGGAGTTTCTTAAAAAATTCTTCCCTACTCATCGAACCAATGCACTAAGAAGGGCCATAATGAACTTCGCCCAAAAAGAAGAAGAAACCTTTTTCTAATGTTGGGAAAGGTATAATGAGCCATTAAATGCATGCCCACATCATGGCTATGAACGATGGAGGTTGATTAGTTTCTTCTATGATGGATTAAACTCAACCATGCGCTAATTTGTGGAGATGATGTGGAATGGGGAGTTCATGAATAAGGAAACGGAGGAAGCTTGGGACTATTTTGACATGTTGGCTGAAAATACACAAGCATGGGATACATCTAAGCCAACAAGTTCAAAACAACCCCAAGCCAAGGAAAAGGGAGAAATTTATGTTTTAGATGGGCAAGATGATCTAGGTTCTAGAGTGGCTAAACTCACACGAAAGGTCGAGGAGATGGAACTAAAGAAAGTGGACACAACCCAACAAAAGGGGGCTGTTGAAACTATTTGTGGTATTTGTGCTTTCAATGTGAATCAAACGCCGGATTGTCCAACAATCTATGCGTTTCGAGAACTTTTATTTGAACAATCGAATGCCTTGAATAGTTATCAACGACCTTTTAGTACTCCAAATTCAAACACGAATAATTCTAGTTGGAGAAACAACCCAAACTTCAATTGGGCGAATAGAAACACGGCTAATCAAAATATTCCTCAAAGGGGGCCCCCAATGCAAATGGCCCCACCTCAAATGCCTATAGAGGATACTTTGAAAGCATTCATGGAAGGTCAGGCTCAAATAAATCAATCCAACCATATGATAATGATTGAGCTTAAAAATTCGGTAGAGGAGATCAAGGCTCGCTTAAACGCAAGGGAAGGAATGCTTCCAGCCCAACCCATACCAAATCCAAAACCACAATGCGAAATAAGCATGCCTAGTTCTTCTAACCAACACATGGAACATGCTAAGGCCATTACCACTCTTAGAAGTGGGAAAATTATTGGAAAAGCTGATCCGGTGAAGGTTTCAACACCTAATGATCCGGTATCTTCCAAAGAGGATGATGGACCTAGCATCACCATGAATGAAAAAGAGCCATTAAAAGAATATAGGCCCGTTGCTCCATTCCCCCAACGCTTGATTCCAGCTAAACCTCAAGATAAATATCAGGAATTTTTAGAGGTTTTCAAGCAAGTCAAAATCAACATCCCATTGTTGGATGCCATTAAATAAATACCGTCATATGCTAAATTTTTAAAAGACCTTTGCACGGTTAAAAGAAAAATACATGTGCAAAAGAAGGCATTTTTGACAGAGAATGTGAGTGCCATTATCAACCACGGGATGCCCAAGAAATACAAAGATCCCGGTTGTCCAACAATATCATGTGTGATTGGAGACTACCGGGTGAAACATGCTCTACTTGATCTCGAGGCAAGTGTAAACTTAATCCCCTTTTCGGTCTATGAACAATTGGGTTTAGGTGAATTAAAACCCACCAAAATCACATTACAACTTGCTGACCGATCCATTCGTATTCCGAGAGGGGTGATTGAGGACGTTCTTGTCCAAGTTGACAAAGTTTACTACCCGGTAGACTTTATTGTCTTGGACACGAGACCCATGGTTAATATTGGCCCTCAAATTCCTGTCATACTTGGCCGCCCATTCCTAGCTACATCAAACTGCTATCATAAATTGTAGGAGTGGGGGCATACAAATGTCCTTTGGCAATATGACGATTGAGTTGAATGCTTTCAATATTGAAAACCAACAAGAGGATGAGGATGAGGAGGTCCACGAAATAAACATGATCAATTCTATTGTGGAAAATGAGTCCCTCTCACCTTTTTACTCCGGTCACTTAGATAAAGAAGTGACTCACTCCCTTGATGAGAACAATGATATGATAAGGGATATGGTCACACTTTTCGAGTCGGTATCGGCTTATGACGTTAGCCGAGAGAAGGATGTGGAAACAACACCTTTTTGTGATGAGAAATCAATTCATATTTCCACATCTTTGTGGAGCATGCACACTGACCTTCACCAACCCTGGGACGATCCATACTTGCAATATCAATGCCCAGGAAAATCTGATTGGAGACATATTTTTTCTGATAAAAATGTTGATGTCTCCTCTTATACATGTGATGAGAATATTAAGGAACCTGCTGCAATTCCTTTTTGGGATTTTTATTAGGTTATCTGGATCAATTACACACATGTATATTGTAAAGCAGGATATTGGATGACGTTACTGCGAAACCTTTTGATCCATCTAATGATTCTGCTTGACTTTATGCTTTTGGATGAGTTGTTGGGATTGACCTCCTAGTCTGACGGAGGATAATTTGCTAGAATGCTTTCCCATTAGGATTTGCTTTGATAGTTGATTTAGTTGTGAAGTAATCCATCTCCAAAAGCTAATCTTGCCATGCAATATATGTTTCAGGTGATATCTCTCTTTCTCACTCTCCTTTGTTTTATGCTCTCATGTCATGCATATTGCATATTTTATTACATTGAGGACAATGTAAAGTTTTGGTTGAGGGGTGAGAGATTCCTTAGATGATGAATCTGCTAGCTTTTGTGACATTTCGAGCAAAGATGTAGAAATTTTTCGATTTTTTCTAAATTTCTCAATTTTTTTCTAAATTTCGAAACTCTTTTGGAAAACTTTGATTCTATGCATTCGAGATAGCATGGGTATAAGAAGATGAGATATGAAGTGATGAATGTTGTAAGCTTTGAATTTCTCTTAATATAATGGTTTTATATGTGAATTCACCTATTTTTATGATTGATAGAAAATTTGAACACCTTTTGCACCTAGTTCACATTACACGATTTTCATGATTTGAAAAGATTATGTGATTTGTGGATTAGCTAGACTTGGATTCGAGGTATTGAGAAACCAAGCTGGGGTACTTTATCCATCCTTGTCCATGGGAAAATAAGGAAAGATATGGATTTTCAAAAATCTTATCTAATTTAAAAGAAAAAGGAAAGAAAGGATGAAATCGGGAAGGAAAGAAAAATGGTGGAAAATTCTGATTAGGGCTACCTACTACCAACTGGGGGATGGTCTACCCGTAACCAAAGCCGGAAATGGGACGTAGTGTGAAAGTCGTCGGAAGGACGGTAAGGCAAATTCCTGTCATAGGCTTGTTGTTGCTCTATACACCTTGAGATCTATAGTTTAGTTGATCTATGAAGAAGATAATCCCGGAAACTCATGAGATGAACCTTCACTATGCACATTAGGTTGAATTTGTTCAAGTTCTTCTATTTGTCAATCAATCAGTGGGAATTTCATATAAACACTTATTATGTTCTGAGAGTTTAAGGTTTCAACCTTTATCACCAAATTTCTCTGATTTTTACGCTTGTGTGTCATGGAATGTATAGAAGAATAGTTTCTAGAGGAGAGTTGGGCTTTGGAGAATGAAACTTGTTTCACGCATGTTTTGCTCGAGACTAGCAAAATGCTGGTTGGGGGGTGTGTTGAGCTCTTAATTGTGCATATTCTAACCCCAATTCATCACTCATCATGCACGGTTTACACATTTAAAGGACCATTCTAATGCATGATTTGTAATTATAGGAACAAGATGGAGATTTCACTGATTCAAGGCTAAATGAGGCTCCTTACAAGCATTGAAGACCATAGGATGAAGGTTGAAGAAGGACCAAAGAAAGCCAAGGCAAGGAGAGAAGAGAAAAGAAGAAAGAAAGAAAGAAATAAAGGAGAAAGAAGGCTAGACCGGTCGGATGACCGGTCAGCCAAAGACGCCCAACCGGTCATGACCGGTCGGCCACTCCCTTGGATGCACTCTACAAGATGGACAGCTTGGTCCGACCGGTCATGACCGGTCGGCTATACATGCTGGAACAAGCTCAGCTTGGTCCGACCGGTCATGACCGGTCGGCCATTGCTGCTGGACTAATGCAAGTGAAGTCCGACCGGTCATGCCGGTCGGCCATGCGTAAAAACGGCTGTTTCTATTTTGGGATTCCGAAATCTTCTGCGCAAGTGCGTAGTTTTACGCGAAATTTAAAATTCTCTTGCGTATTAGACTCCTCCAAGCTATAAAAGGACGTCTTCCCTTCATACCAAAGGATGCTAGGACGTGGGGATTGCTCAGGAGACGGATTCTACTTCGGATTTCTAGTTTTCTTCCTGTTTTAGTTATTTTCTATGTTTTTAGAGGCTTCTAGTTCAAGGATGTTAGAGATGAACTAAAACCTCTTAGCTAGGGCTAAGAGGTGAAGCTTTTGATTCATTTTTTATGGATTAATGCAACCTAGGTTTCCTTTTATGTTTCAATTGATGAATTTTAGTTCAATATGAATTTAAATCAAGTACTATGTTGGTTTTTACTTTGATCTCTTGATGACTCCGGGCTATGTGATTCTTAGTGATCCTGACTTAATATCTTAGCTTTTAAGCATTGTTTATGCTTATGTAGTGCATTGATCTACCATCGACTCCGGGCATGGTAGACGCTTTGATTGCCTTGTATGCAATGGCCTGATTTTCATGTGGGAAGCTCATGCAACTAAAATTCTTATCTTTTGTAGTAATCTAAAATAGTTGTTTATTGATTGATTTTGATTTAATTAGAGTTCTAATCATGAGTTGTAATCAGGTCTAGTGACAGGATTTGGTGAAAACTATGGTTGTGAATTTCAACTAGATTGGAAAGAGCCTATACAATTGAGTATGCCCAAGGCCTGAGTGTTATTGTGGGAATCAAATCAGTTAATAAGCACTTGTTTTAGATAATTGTTGATTGAACCGCTCTATATTCCAATCGGATAGAGAAAGGAATTCGATTCCGATTGAGTTATGAGAGACCTAGTTGTGTTGATGCATTGAAACCTATCAAAAGTGGATCCTTGGCGCTCTAGTGCCTTTTTAGATTGAAATTACCTTACCCATTCACTGTTTAAACCCAAATCGCTATTTTCCAGTTTTAGCTCTTAATAGGATCTTAATTACTAGTTGTTTTAGACAAATTCTGAGGATACCCATACATAAATCTCTGTGGGAACGATACTCGGTCTTTCCGAATTATTACTACTTCGCAACCCTACACTTGGGGAGTGAACATCCATCAAGTCAGAGATGCGTTATTGAACAGAGTCGAGATTTAGATATTCGAATTCAGCCCAATTTCTCGCAATAGATATGTTGACAATAAGCCTATCACGCTCCCTTAGGGCCTCCCTTACTATCCTCCAGATTCTGGCATGATGATCTGGGAACTCGGCCTCCGCATGCGGCAGAATCCAAGCAAGGAGCCTTTCGTTCTTCCGATTTTCCTTCTCCATGGAATGAAATTTGCTCAATGAATTAAAGAAAGAAGCCACCATGGGAGGCTCCGCCCCCTCAAGTATAGTCAACTCCTCCTGGAAAGGAAAGTCGTCGATTAAACCTAATGTATCTTTGCTGTACTCGTCGAAAATAGAAGCCATGATGGAGATATTTCTAATGGCTTTCACGATAGAGTGAGAGTCAACATCCAGACGATATAAAGCGTCAGAGACTTCGTCGAACTGACTATCCAAGGATGACCAGGCACCAGGCCGATCGAGAGAGTCGAGAAGTCGTCGAAGGCAATCGCAGACAGCGTGCAGAAAAGCACAAGTTTTGACCATTATCTGTTAAAAAAAGAACAAGACTAGCAGCCCGAACTGAGAATCGTAGTAATTCGATGAAGAAAAGGAAGCATGCAAAAGTATTTAAAATCGGTCCAGAGATAAAGGAAAGCGCGTGTAGGTATGCCTAAACTTTAATTAGACTAATCACTTAAGCCATAAAATTGAAATTAGGAATAGCTCAGGATATTCGAGTAAGTGAGACTTGACACCCACTTGAAACAACAACTATATATAATTAAATCCTCACAAGGGGGTGTCTGATCTCATATACCCTAGATTAAACAATCTTTGATGCCATAACAAGAGATTCGTCAAGCCATGACATGAGTATTATAGCCACCATTAAAGATTTTGGGCCAGACCAATACTAAAATTTTAAAAATTGCCAAGTCCAAGATTGGGTGTGCAAGCTCTAGCGCACCCAAAAATACCAAAATTCAACCAAGTCCGAGATTGGGTGCGCAGGGTCTAGCACACCCTAGAAAGCCTAAGATTACAAAATTCATCCAAGTCCAGAATTAGGGTGCGCATGCTCTAGCACACCCACATATTCCAAAGTTCGGGTACTTTCACCAAGTCCGAGACTTGGGTGCGCAAGCTCTGGTACACCCACAATTCCAAAATTTTCAAAATTGTTCCAAGTCCTGAGCTTGGGTGCATAAGTACTGACGCACCCATCTATCCAGAATTTCACCAAGTCTAAAATCTGGGTGCGCAACCTCTAGCGCACTCGGAAAATGGACAAAACCCAAACTTACCCAATAAAGGGGTGCGCTGGCGATATATATGGGTGCGCTGGCAATTTAAAGGGTGCGTTGATCAGACCAGTGACGCACAATAGAAAACAAGGGAAATGAGGAAATGAATGGGGACTTTCGTATTTATAAGGGGACCTAAAGTCCGGTGTGCTGCAACGGACGGTTGTTCGTCCTTCACAGCACACCGGAGGGGCATCTGTTGAGGTCCCAAAATATCTAACCCGTTGAAACAAAATTTTATCGAATATTGAGTGGGGGCACCTAGAAAACCAATCTGAAACACCTCCAAAATTACATAAATGCACCTACAAATTCAAGCCAAAACAGGAATAAAAGAGTAGGAGTTCCTAAGACCTCTAGCGCACCCATAAATTGACAGGGTGTGCTAGACCATATGTTGGCCCAAACATGACTTTTGGTGGGCCCCACACTGCACAATGACCAAATTAGTTCCAAAATAGGGTTTGGACAGATAGCTAGACCACTAAAAAGAGTGGATGAACACTCATCATCAAAGTGGGCCCCACAAATCAGAGATAGATCGCGATTAAGATTAGAAATGCAATACAAAGGCTGCCGGCGCACCCGAAAATATGTCTGGCGCACCAAAAAATAGGTGATTTTCATACTTATCATTTTTACTTCACAAAAGTCTGGTGCACCTAGAAAATAGGTTTGGCGCACCTAATAAATATAGCATTGCAGCCTTCCATGAAATCCAAACCAATTAGTCTCGCGCACCCGAAAATTACCTAATTTCAGGGTGCTCCAGAGTCTGGCGCACCCAAAAAATCAGGCATTTCATAAAACATAAGTTTTCATATTTTTCGGGTGATCTAGACATTTTTTCGGGTACGCCAGACTAAAAATGAGTCATTTTCAAGGTGTGCTTAACGTGTCGCACGATGATTAGCTCACCCTCTGGGATTTTCGGGTATAAATACCCCTCCGAACTATTCATTTGTACGAGTGTACCAAGAGAGAGAGAGAGAGAGAGAGAGTTATTACCCTCTGGATATTCGAAAGCCTCGTCGGAAACCCTTGCCGGAATCCCTTTTCGACCACCGGAATCCCTTTCCGACGGCTGGAATACTTTTCCGATCGTCGGAATCCCTCGCCGGAAACCCACCTCCAATCACCACAGGTCCGATGTAAAACAAATAAAAGAAGACATCTTTTGAAATTGTTCAAGTGCTCTAGCGCACCTAAAAAATAGGCCTAGAGCACCCAAAAAATTAACATTTCTCTACTTCATATTTTCAGAGTGCTACGACGCTAACTCACCCGAAAAATATGTCTGGCGCACCTAAAAAATCAGCACTAGACACTTCATATTTTCAAGGCGCTCCGATGCTAGCGCACCCGAAAAATATATCTGGCACACCCTAAAAATCAGAATTCTCAAACTCCATTCAGGGTGCGCCAGACGCAATTTTAAGTATTTTCAAGCTCTGTTTAAGCTTATTTTGGGTATTTCGAGCGTTCCATACACAATGGAATGGTCAAACGGTCATTTCGGGATCTCTAAAATGAGCAGAGTTGTGTATCTTTGAGGTTTGACCTGATTCAATGCTGATGAATGAAATGACTTCTCGAAAAGAAGTCGCCAGCACCCAGGACTGTACAAATGTATCGTTATTCACATGTATTGTAAGATATGACCCAATTAGGGTCGAAAGCTAGACAAATGGGATTATGGTTATCACAATAAATCATATAAAATAGTTTCAATTCTCTACAAAGCAATTGTTATAAATTGCCACAACACAATAGTTGATGCCCTACCCATCCAAATGGCATTCGTCGGTTGGGCTATTCACGTACTCACAACTACAGATCGGACTTCCCGATGTCACCTGTCCAAACATGACAGGTGCGGGCCCAGCGTCGTCCCCCTCAGTCATAAACCCTGATAGTCTCAGCCCGGATCTCCGGTCAAAACATAGGACATAGACATCTGACTAATATAAAGATGGTTCAGTCCATAGAAAAATAAATACAGGTCTCTACGATCACAAACTGTAAGACCATAGTCCCTACTAACTAGTCTTTTGTCTTTTAATCAAGGGTCATCGATCATTCAATGTAATTAAGGGCTCGTACCAGATTACGACTTGAAATGTACAAAATCTCACAATCTCTGGAATAAAATTCGCCTTGCGATATCTCTTCTTGTGTACTTTTTGTGAATGCTTGTAATTGTCTATGAATGTTTCCAGTACTCAGAACCCAGAGCAACAATACCCAGAAAATGTCATTCGCAGCATTTTCAGTTTTAACAACATTGTTAAGGAGGAAGATGATGTGAATGCAAGGCTAGCCAACCTCACAAGAAAAGTCGAGGCTATAGAACTAAGCAAAACTAGAGTTTCTAAGTCCACGAAAGCTATTAAGAATGTATGTGGAATTTGTGCCACTAATGTACACTCTACGCAAGATTGTCCTATAATTCCTGCGTTTCAAGAGTTGTTACAAGAGCAAGCAAACGCCACATATGATTATCAATGGCCTTTTCAATGGACTGGTAGGTAACACGTACAACTCTACTTGGAAGAACCACCCAAATTTTAGTTGGAAAAATAATCCCTACGGGTAATTCTTCCAATTCCCAAGAAGGGCCACCCATGTAAAACATGGCCCCACCTCAATTCTCAATGAAGGATACTCTAAACGCATTTATGCAAAGGCAAACGCAAATAAATCAAACTGAACCAACAAATGTTTCAAAAGCTTAAAGTCTCGGTTGATGAGATTAAGAGACGCTTGAATGTTAGGGATGGGACCTTTCCGGCCCAACCTTAGCCCAATCCAAAGTATGCACATGAAATAAGTATCCCTAATCTCCCCAACCAACATGTGGAGCAAGCAAAATCCATCACCACTCTTAGAAGTGGTAAGAAAATTGATAAATCTATTCCGGTGAAGTCCGACAAGCCTAATGATCCGATAATTTCTGAGAATGAAGATGGATCCAACTTAGCCCCATAGGAAACGGAATGCGTTTTTAAGCTTGTAGCACCATTCCCTTTGAGATTGGTCACTCCAAAACCTCTCCTAAACTCTCATGACATTCTAGAGGTTTTCAAACAAGTCAAGATAAACATTCCTTTACTTGATGCAATAAAACAAATCCCCTCCTATGCCAAGTTTCTAAAGGACCTATGCACAACTAAATGCAAATATAATGTGCAACAAAAGGCCTTTTTGAATGAGCAAGTGAGTGTCATTCTCACCCAAAAGACCCCCTCAAAGTTCAAGGATCCCGGTAGTCCCACAATCTCATGTATCATTGGTGACTACCGGATTGAACGGGCATTGCTAGATTTGGGGGCAAGCGTAAATTTGATCCCATACTCGGTATACGAGCAATTGGGCCTTGGTGAATTAAAACCCACCAAAAGCCTGTTGCAACTCACTGATAGATCCATCCGTATACCAAGAGGGATGGTTGATGATGTATTGGTCCAAGTCGACAAATTCTATTACCCATCGGATTTTATCGTCTTAGACACGCAATCGGTTATCTATTCTAGCACTCAAATATCGATAATTTTAGGCCGCCCATTCTTGGCTACATCAAACACAATTATTAATTGTCGGAATGGGGTGATGTAATTGTCCTTTGGGAATATTACATTGGAGGTAAATGTGTTCCATATGTGCAAAAAGCAAAGGAATGAGGAGGATGACGAGCTCTTCGAGGTAAACATACTTGAATCCTTTGAAGAAGAGGAGCTCCTTCAACTTGAACCACTAGAAAATTTGGAGACATACTTGGCACACTTTGAAAATTCTAAGGATCCCATCTTGAGTGACATTATGCAAGCATTGAGTAGTGAGAAACCGGTAGTTGATACAAGTCGGTGGAGGCCTCATTTTGAAAGATTACCACCAACCACATCAAAGCCTCTACCATCTAATATCAAGCCGCCAAAGCTTGACCTTAAATCTCTACCATCCATCCGAGCTTAAATATATATATTTGGGTCAAGAGAAAACATTCCCGGTTGTCATTACCTCTCACCTAGGAAAAGACCAAGAGCTTAAGTTGATTGAGCTACTCAAAGAACATAGAGGAGCCATAGGTTGGACAATAGCGAACCTCAAGGGGATAAACTTTTTAGTCTGTACTCACTGTATACATCTCGAAGAGAATGCAAAAATGACTAGACAACCTCAAAGAAGGTTAAATCCAAACATGATGACAGCTGTCAAAGCCGAGGTGTTAAAGCTACTAGATGTGGGTATCATCTACCCCATCTCGGATAGCCAACGGGTGAGTCCTACCCAAGTTGTCCCAAAGAAGTTCGATATTACAACCGTAGAGAACTCCAACAATGAACTTATATCAACTAGAGTGACCACCGGTTGGCGAATTTGCATAGATTTTTGGAAGCTAAACACGATCACTAGGAAAGACCACTTCCCTCTCCCATTCATGGATCAAATTTTGGAGAGGTTAGCGGGTCACAACTATTATTGCTTCCTCGATCGCTATTTCGGCTACAACCAAATTGAGATATATAGCCCCGGAAGATCAAGAGAAGACTACCTTTATATGCCCGTTTGGCACCTTCGCATATCGAAAGATGCCATTTGGACTGTGTAATGCACCTGCCACATTCCAACGATGCATGTTGAGTATTTTCTCAAACATGGTGAGTGAGTTTCTTCAGGTATTCATGGACGATTTCTCTATTTTCGATTGTACTTTCAATGAGTACCTAAATCACTTGAAGTTGGTTTTGACAAGGTGTGAGGAGAAGAACCTCGTTTTAAACTGGGATAAGTGTCATTTTATGGTACAAAAAAGAATAGTCCTTAGACATATCATCTCGTCCAATGAAATAGAAGTAGACCGGGCTAAAATTGATATAATTTCCAATCTACCACCACCCAAAAGCATACTTGATGTGCGGTCCTTCCTTGGACATGCCGGCTTTTATAAAAGGTTCATAAAGGATTTTAGCCATATCTCAAGGCCCTTATGTAACCTTCTTCGAAAGGAGAACCAATTTGAGTGAAGTGCCAAATATCAATTAGCTTTTTCAAAGCTAAAAGATATGTTTACAACCGCTCCTATCATGCAACCACCGGATTGGTCAGTACCTTTTGAATTGATGTGCGATGCGAGTGATTATGCTATTGGGGCGGTGCTAGGCCAAAAGAGGGATAAGAAGCCCCACGTTTTCTACTAAGAGAGTAGGACCTTGAATCCCGCCCAAGTCAATTACTCGACTACGGAGAAGGAGCTCTTAGACATCATTTTTACCTTGGACAAATTCAGGCCTTACTTAATGGGATCTAAGGTCATTGTTTACAGGATCATGCGGCACTGAAACACCTTCTTTCTAAGAAGGATGCTAAGCCCTGTTTTCTTAGATGGATCTTACTCCTTTAAGAATTTGATTTAGAGATTAAGGATAAGAAGAGAGTAGAGAATGTGGTGGCAAATCATCTATCCCACCTAGTCCTCCCCAATTCCATTGACGAGTCACCTATTGAGGACTCAATCCCTGCTAAGCAACCCTTCGTTGCTATGCATCCACCATGGTGCGCTGACATAGCCAGTTATCTTTTCACAGGTGCGATGTTGATTCATTGGACTGCGCAGGACAAATGAAAATTTCTAAGGGAAGTGTGCAGATTTTTCTAGGATGAAACTTTATTGCTTAAATATTGTCTAAATGAAATAATTAGGAGATGTGTTCTTGATGATGAACAAAATTCTGTCATCTCCTTTAGTCATAATCAAGTGTGTGATGGTCATTTTTTCGCCAAGAAAACCATAGAAAAAATTCTGCAGTGTGGTCTTTATTGGTCCACTCTATTTAAGGACACCCACAAGTTTTGTAAAGCATGCGAGCGCTGTCAAAAGCTAGGAGGATTGTCTCGTCGAAATATGATGCCTCTTACCCCAATTCAACATCATGAAGTCTTTGACTGTTGGGGCATCGATTTCATGGGACCATTCTCCTCATCTTTTGAACATGTCTACATCTTACTTACCGTAAATTATATGTCCAAGTGAATACATGTTATTACATGTAGAACTAACGATCATCGTACGGTTCTAAAGTTCCTTAAAAAAAATATATTATGTAGATTTGGAACACCTCGAGCCATCATAAGTGACAGTGGCTCTTACTTTTACAATAGGCCCTTTGAAGCCTTAATGAGGAAATATGGCATTAGGCATAAAGTGAGTACCCCTTACCACCCACAAACAAGTAGACAAGCAGAAATTTCCAATAGGGAAATGAAACAAATTTTGAAAAAAATGGTGAGACCGGATTGCAAAGATTGGTCACTGCGATTAGTCAATGATCTTTGGGCTCACCATACCGCGGTTAAGAGCCCCATTGGAATGTCTCCATATAGACTTGTTTATGGGAAAGCTTGTCACTTGCCTATGGAACTTGAACACAAAGCCTATTCAGCAATTCGGGCATTGAACTTCGACGTTGACAAGGCTAGCTCGCTTCACAAACTCCAATTAAATGAGCTTGATGAGATCTAGAACGATGCTTATGAGAACTTGAGGATTTACAAGAGTAGGATGAAGGCCTTTCATAACGAACACATCTTCAGGAAATCTTTTCATGAAGGTCAGAAAGTGCTCTTGTACAATTCCCGTCTTCATCTTTTTCTAAAAAAAATTGAGATCTTAATGGATCGGCCCATATATTGTTAAAGAAGTTTTTCATCATGGGGCTGTCGAGATAGAGAATGCGACGAATGGTAACCATTTTAAAGTGAATAGACAATGCCTTAAGCCATTTGTCGAGAAGTTTGAATTAAAGGACATGTCCATCCTCTTACCCCAATTCAACATCTTGAAGTCTTTGATTGTTGGGGCATCGATTTCATGGGACCATTCCCCTCATCTTTTGAACATGTCTATATATTACTTGCCGTAGACTATGTGTCCAAGTGGATAGATGCTATTCCATGTAGAACTAACGATCATCATACAGTTCTAAAGCTCCTTAAAAAATATATTATCTAGATTTGGAACGCCTTAAGCCATCATAAGTGACTGTGGCTCTTACTTTTGCAATAGGCCCTTTGAAGCCTTAATGAAGAAATACGGCATTAGGCATACAGTGAGTACCCCTTACCACCCATAAACAAGTGGACAAGCTGAAATTTTCAATAAGGAAATTAAACAAATTTTGGAAAAGACGGTGAGACCGGATCGCAAAGATTGGTCACTGCGATTAATCAATGCTCTTTGGACTCACCGTACCGGTTTTAAGAGCCCCATTGGAATGTCTCCATATAGACTCGTTTATGGAAAAGCTTATCACTTGCTTATGGAACTTGAACACAAAGCCTATTGGGCAATTCGGGCATTGAACTTCGACATTAACAAGGCTAGCTCGCTTCGCAAACTTCAATTAAATGAGCTTGATGAGATCTGGAATGATGCTTGTGAAAACTTAAGGCTTTACAAGAGTAGGATGAAGGCCTTTCATAACAAACACATCTTCAGAAAATCTTTCCATGAAGGTCGGAAAGTGCTCTTATATAATTCCTGACTTCATCTTTTTTCAAAAAAATTGAGATCTCAATGGACCGGTCCATATATTGTTAAAGACTTTTTTCATCATGGGGCTATCGAGATAGAGAATGCGGTGAATGGTAATCGTTTTAAAGTGAATGGACAACGCCTTAAGCCATTTATCGAGAAGTTTGATTCAGAGGACATGTCCATCACTCTGAATGATGCTGTGTATCAGGACGAAAGATCTCCTAGTTTGACGGAGGTATAGAGTAGATTAGGTTTAGTTTGCTTTTTCTGTTTTTAAGTGCTTTAGTAGATTTTGATAATGGAAGTAGACTCTCATGTTCGACTCTCTCAGGTACTATCATTCTCACTCTCTTTTATTTTACCATTGCTCTCATGTTCATGCTCATTGCATTTTTTTTTACATTGGGGACAATACAAGA
Organism: Liriodendron chinense; assembly: GCA_003013855.2. Lineage (NCBI taxonomy): Eukaryota > Viridiplantae > Streptophyta > Magnoliopsida > Magnoliales > Magnoliaceae > Liriodendron > Liriodendron chinense. Next base: position 4,177,845 of record ML058325.1, on the reverse strand, counting down.
TTTGGTTGGGGGGTGAGATGAGATTCTTCATCATCTAGCAGTTTGTGGACATTTCGAGCAACATAAAATCCAAAACTCTTTGAGAAAACTTTGTTTCTATGCATTCGGGATGATATGAGTTTAAGAAAAGGAGATATGAAGTGAGTGATGATCCAAGTCTTGAACTACCTTTAATATAATAGTTTTGAAATTGCGGTTTTACCGCTTGTAGAGACACTCGGAGATATGTCTAAGGATCCTAGAGGGGGGGTGATTAGGACATTTGAAATTCTTTTCGCCTACTTACATAATTTAACAAATTTAGCCTAGTAAGCAAGAACACTTCGGCTTCCAAGCCTAGGTGGGTCCAATCACAAGACTAGCAAAAGTTTAAGCAATAAACAATCCTAGTCTAAGCATGCATAGGTAAGTAAATGATACAACTAATTAAGCTTCTAACCTATGCAACTTGTGTAGACTTATGAGAGTGGATCAATGAGCTCAAGTCTACACAACTAGTGAAGGTACATCTTGTGTGTGGATGAGCCTAATAAGAGCCTAGCATACATTCCTATCAAGCATTCATAATTAAGCAATTAAATTAACAATGCGAAGATATAAATGTGCTCAAGAATAATCACAAACACAAGGATGTATAGTGGTTCGACTACGTGTCTACTCCACTCCCGGTTCAAGTACTCAACCCCTTTGAGTACACCGACATTCACTATAGGAGGTTTTAAATGAGGTTCACCTCTCAACCTTTACACGGAGGTTTTATCGGTTCACCTCTCAACCGTACCCGGAGTTTTAAACATAGGCTAACTCTCAGCCTAAAGCACGTTTACTCCCATGTCGGAGGCTCTCCCTTGGAGACTTGGTTTAGGCCCGGCTGACGGGCCAAGGAACGACTAACGTCCCTAGGTTGAGTTCAATAAACAAACTCTAAAATGGACTCTCAAATAAGACAACCTACTTGTCGGATGAGCCCCTTGTTTAGCACCGGATTGGGTAGCTTGATCTCCGCTCTCCCGTGCTTCAATCAGCTTCCCTTGCTCCCACGATCGTGTTGCCGTTGCGTCGTCAATGCCTCAGCCACATTCGATCAACCACTTTGCATGCGATGCCTTTGAGATGCCCAAGGTGCTAGGAGGATGGTTGAATCTCCTACATGGGATATGTAGGTTGTTCTAACTAGGAAATTCACCTAAAGGGTCTTTTAGAGGTCTAGAACAAGGGATATACCTATGTGGAATAGTGTCTTACCTCTAGAATTGAGAGAGGAATCAAGTCATCTCTTGATTGCATTTGAATGCCCATACTTGTGTTTGAAACACAAGGGATATGACTTGAAACACTCCTCTTTGAGGCCCCAAATGATGTACAAAGTGAGTGAGGAATGGGCTCTCAAAAACCTCTCTGCATGCCCAAAAACCGAGCTCCAAATATATAGAAAAGTGGGCTCCAACGGTCATAAAACGGGCAGAAAACGGTTGGCCCGACCTGTCCCGACCGGTCCCGACCGATCGGAGCCCTTTGCTGGAGGCAAACAAAAAGTATACAGGCCAACTACACAGGCCGACCGGTCATGACCGGTCGGACCCCTTTGCTGGACAATCCTGAAGTTCCAGGCCGACCGGTCTTGACCGGTCGGACCCCCTTGTTGGACCACTACATCTGTGAAGGCCGACCGGTCTTGACCGGTCGGCTGGCCATGCTGAATCCATCCTTTGTGAAGGCCGACCGGTCATGACCGGTCGGCTGGCCATATACACTATGCAGCAAGGCTGCTGGCCGACCGGTCTTGACCGGTCGGACCAGCCTGGTTCTCCCCTCCTATTTGCTGAACTCCTACATACTTCAGCCTGTTCATTTAGGCCATGGTTAGGGTGTTCAATTGGGACACCTAGGGCCAATCTATGATGACAAAATGGTTCCTAATATGGTCAAGGTCATCAAGGATACAAAGGGGTTGGGTTTTGGTCAAGGTTAAGGCACCAAGGCATCACTTTTACCTGAATCTTCTTCCTTGATGCGGCCGGTCCGTCTTGAGTCTTCGGTCTTCGTCTTCATTGGGCTCAACCGACACTAGACTCACTGAAGTAAGTGATTGACAAACAAGGTGCACTAGTATGTCACGGAAAAGTGCACTAATAAGTTTTATATGTGAATTCCCCTATTTATATGATTAATAAAAAATTTGAACACTTTTACACCTAGTTCACATTACACGATTTTCATGATTTGAAAGGATTATGTAGATTTGTTGATTGGCTAGACTTAGATTTGAGGTGTTGAGGAACCAAGCTGGGGTACTTTGTCCATCCTTATCTATGGGAAAATAACGAAAGATATGGATTTCTAAAAATCCTATCTAATGGTATGAAAAGGAAAGAAGGAAAGAAAATATGGGTATGATTAAAAATATGGTGGAAATTTCTGAAAAATGGCTACTTATTACCAACTGGGGGATGGTCTACCCGTAACCAAAGCTGGAAATGGGACGTAGTGTGAAAGTCGTCAGAATGAGGGTAAGACAAATTCCTATCATAGGCTTGTTGTTAATCTGTACACATTTAGATCCATAGTTTAGTTGATCTACAAAGAAGATAATCGTAGAAATTCATGAGATGAACTTTCACTGTGCACACTAGGTTGAATTTGTTTAAGTTCTTCTATTTATCAATCAATCAGCGGAAATTTTGTATGAACATTTATTATGTTTTGAGATTTTGAGGTTTCAACTTCTATCGCCCAGTTTCTCTGATTATTGCACTTGTATGTCTTGGAATGAATAGAAGCATAGTTTTTTAAGGAGAGTTAGATTTTCGAGAATTGAACTTGTTTAATGCATGTTCTGCTTGTGACTAGCAAAATGCTGGTTGGGGGGTATGTTGAGATCTTAAATTATACATATTCTAACCCCGTTTCATCACATTTCATGCATAATTTCTATGATTAAATGACTAATCTAATGCATGTTTGTGATTGTAGGAATGCGAGAGAGAAGTTATGAATTTGATGTTAAAAGGGTCATTTGGAACTTCACTGAAGATACTGAAAAGAACCCATGAAGAATCACATCAGAAAGACCTGGATCGGCCAGAAGAAAAGAAGAAATTAGCAATCATATCAGAAGACCACCGGGCGCCCGACCATCACATGGTCGGGCACCTGAAATTGGGAGGAAATCTGTTGAAGCCGTTCGACATTTCTGGACCTAACCGGGTGCTCGACAAACACTTGGTTGGGCGCCCGATATTCAAATGTGAATTTTTCCAAAACCTGCTGGATTGATTGGAGCATGGTTGGGCGCCCAACCAACACCCGACCGGGGGCCCGATCAACGCCCGACTACCGGTATAAGTGTGTAAATTGTGACGCAATCCGAGGCGGTGTGTGGTTTTTCTTATAAAAGGACACCTTGTCATCCTTGCTAAGGTATTCTGGAAGAGTCCTAAGTTCGTGGGGAGCAAGGGAGATCATTGTGGAGCGATCGCAACTCCTTCAATTCCGATTTTTCTAGTTTTCTATGTTTTTTATTAGTTTTTTCTTTATTTTTAGTTCAAGTATGATAATGCTAGGCTAAAACCTCTTAGCTAGGGCTAAGAGGTGAAGCTTGTATCTAGTTTTCATGTTGAATTTGTTTAATTCAAGTACCTTTACTTAAAGTTTGGATTTTTAAGTTCTAATTGAATAAAGTTGGTATTGTTAGATGTTTTATGAGAGTTCATGTGCTTCAGACATGGGTTCCTTGCAATTCTCTGAGATTATCATATTTAGATTGATTAGATTCGAATTGTAGTAACCCTTGAGCATACCATAGTCTCTTGGCATGGTTGTTACTTTGAAGGCTACATGGTTGAATTTTATGTGCTTTATTAGAACTAGAATCTTATTCTCTGACTTAAGTGGGATTGTTTGTGTTTGAATGCTTAATCTTCCAACTAGATGAGAGATAGAACTTTAAATCTAGTTGTGTTTATGCTTGGATGAATGAATTCACATGGAACTACTACAAGTGGATCCTTGAAGCCTTAGTTCCATTAATTAATAGATTTTTACAAAACTTACTGTTTTTACTTAGTTTATGAAATCAAACTTCAAAATTGCTTAATTCAAAGTTTCTAGAATAGTTTGAATTGGTTTACCCTAATTCCCTATGGATCGACTTCGGTATTACCGAGTTTGCACTTATGGTGAGCGAACAACATGCTACTGGACATGGCAGTGTGGCAGGCGTATAATGTCCAAGCCATCGATTATAAGGGTTACTATTATGTATATTCCCTATCCTAAGAATCAGGTCAATCCAGTAATTAAGTGGGCCACAATTAATTGAAAAATACATGGTTGTGAATGGATCGGCCAAAGTCATGGCATGCGTATCGAGTGTACCGCCTTTATCTATCAGCAACAACATTTACACATGACGTCCATATGATGGATGGCTTGGATATTTAAGCTGTGTGCCATGCTGACATATGTCGTTGGGGTACATTAGTGACATAAGGGGGAACGTGGTGCGGTCGATCTCCGTCTTCCTCATTGGATAGCTACTCCGAATCCACGGAGCTCCCTAAACTCCTCAACATGGCTTCCTTGAATCCATGAGAGAAAATCATGAATCTAAGATGAAGAACGACAAAAGTTAAAAATTTGTATTGATTAATGAATAACCTAGGTCCTCTAAACAACGTCTTGACATCATTAAATACTCATAAGAAAACCCTAATCGTCGTAAGAAAAAGAATCCTAATAAAAAATGGAAACTAACAAATTTTTTGCACAGGATTTGCAGTGCGTGTCAACCTGTTGACCCGACTCGTCAGCGGGTCAAAGTTGAGTATTGACCAGTCAAAGTTAAGTGTCAACGGGTCGAAACTGGTCCAAAAATATACAAAGAGTTGGAGAAATTTTCGACCGGTTGATTCAATCTGTCAATCGATCGACAATGCGTGATGGACTTGATCCATTGGGTAATTTGTCAGAAATCTGCTGAATTGTTGCAACTTTCCTCGAATAGTTTCTAGTGAACATGGGATAAGAATGAACTTGAACCTCATCATTCATCAGGGGTTTCTGCTCGACATCAATTAGTTGAGTTGCGCACACGTGTGAGCTTATTAAAGCTCCAAAACAGAACCTAAACATATGAGCATATGAATATAAGGCAGAATTTTGGAAGACCTTCACGCCAGCCTTAACAATGCTGAATTACATGTGCCAATGGTCCACGTGTGTTCACATCCACACCGTCCGTCCATCAGATGGCCCAAAGATCAGGCTGATCGATCATCAGGTTGGCCACCTAATGACTGGACAATGTCCATATACTTTGATGTCCATCATTAGAAAAAAAATCTAGTGTTATGGGTTAATTTGGGATACCCCGCGATTGCGTGGTCAAAGCTACGCATGAGTGAAGATTGACATTCTCTATCTCTGTGCCTGAGCACTCAAACGTTCGGATTGACTGCGCCCGTATTCTGCTATGCTTGGTTATTTATTAAGTATAAGCGGTCGGCATTCCTCAGTACCCGAACCAACCTCTTTAGACTTGAGCACTCGGCATCTCTTAAGTTTCCCGATCGCGCTTTAGTGGTCGTCTATTTCTACTACCTACAACCAACTTCCGACGAGCGGACTTACTAGTCGACTATATCGATCGAGCGTTACTCCTCGAGCAATCAAGACTCTATCACATGTTCCGCAAGTCACGGGATTCACCTCTTCGCTAAATAAGAGAGATATCCGCATTGCGCAGATAATCTCATTGACGATACCTAGGCAATCACGTATTTGGCCATGATACGTGACCCATCCTGTGTAGGAGGAAAGATCTTGACAGAGTCAGAATCCTACTCAAATACGATAATGATATACATTATAAATACCCCTCCATGCCACACTTCAAGGTATGCATATATAAAACACAAATACCATTCATCTCCAAATATCTTATAGTCTCTGACTTAGGCATCGGAGGGCCATCAACCGGACCCACCGGCGGCCGTCCTAACCTTTGGTGGTGTTTGCAGGTTCTTCAATTCTTAGATCCTCGTTATCATCTATTAGTCCAATGACAAAGATTCAAGTTAGTCCCAGATTAACTAGTTGGTCCCGGATCAACATCCAGTGACGTGATTTAACGTAAACATCTAGCATCCCTTCTTTTCATGCATGAATGGGTCCGTCTGACAATGGAACTGGCCTGTTCTCTTTATTCATTCAAATTTTGATGAATAAAGTATAGCATATTCATGTCCATGTTAATCGTGCCGTCCAAGTTGTGGGCTCCACAACGGTAGATCGATGATCAATGCACGCTGGTGTAAGGCAGCTCATGCACATAGGTACAAGATCCAATCCACTCATCATGATGATCGAACTACGTTGATGTCATGCTCCAAGAACTAAAGCTGTCCACTGATCATGTGCGTTACAGTTTATGAAAGTTCGGCTGAAAAAACTTGATGGTAGGACCCACCTGTTGGACGTCTTGGATATTGCAGCTGTCTGCCAAGTTGGCGTAGGTTGTAGCATGAATATGGCAGACCTTGTAAATGCGTGTGGGATTAGCAAACCTTACAAGATAAATAGATATTTCAAGATGATTCCAAAACTGATTAAGACTGAAACCGACGTGGGGATAAAGTCATATCTAATCCAAATGTGGCTCATGTGTGGCCCATGCATTTGTAAATAAACGACACTAAGAAGTCATATCTTTCATATTGATGATCCATCATCCATCATCCATCATATTCTAAGGCCCTAAACATTATCTCATGGTTATGATTGAAAAGGTCTATTATCACACACAAACTATCATTCCAAGGTGCTTTTGGCATATCCATCTGAAATCCGGACCACTTACATTTTGGACGATGCCATGGATGGATTGTAACCCAAAAATGACATCCAAGGGACATCCCTATCAGCTCAAATTGAGGAATCACACATCCATCCGTTCAGAGTTTACCTAACCATCCATTTATTTTTTTTCTCCCAAGTAGAAATTCATAGAATCTGTTTTTTTTTTTTTTTTTTTTTTTCTTTTTTCTAAGAAAGATTCTAAATAAACCTAGGCATGTTTGGATTCGCTGAAATAGAAATTAAAGAAATGACATTTCTATAAAAATAACATTTCTATTGTTTGCTTTCATAATTTTCTGGAAAAACACCATTTTCACTTTCCTTCAATTTTCCTGAAAGTGGACCATTTTTAATTTTGGAATTTTACAGCAAAATTCTTTTGAAAATTGGATTTTACCAAAGAATGCCTCCACCGACTAAAATTATCGACCAATGATTATTGAAGAGAGAAAATACCTAAGCACCTTTACTTTTGGTCTTTTCTTTAAAATGTGGTGAATCGAGAATTGTAGGGCCCACAAAGTATATGTTTGACATCCAAACCGTCCAACATATGCACCATTCTATGATTACCAAAAGGACCAAAACTTAGGTAGATCAAACGATAAGATGCCTAAACCATAAAACTAACACACGCCACTAAAAAACATCTAAATTCATGCATATCCAATCTAGTGATTCGATTGGGTAGACTTTTGGATGGTATGAACATCATGTCGGTTTCATATGTTAGATGGATTGGATATTATATACATACCATGTGAGGCTCTACAATTCTCAAACTTCACTACATTTTAAAGAGAAAAGAATTAATCGAAGTCATGTAGATACTTTTACCCTTTGAAAGCTATCTCCTTGAAATTTAGTTTTATAAAGTCGTGAATTGACTATAGCTTTCTCATCACGATCGGTATCTGCTACAGAAATGTCAATGAATCTTGATGATGGTAGTTGTCCCTGCGCTTTGCAGCCTTATAGGAATCCAATTACCATTTGGATCGGTGATATCCCTTGCTACATCCTACATACCGTATTAGGATCACCTGCCTAGTTAGTTGTCGAAGAAGTCGGTAGTTGCCCTATGCTTCACAGCCTTATAAGGATCCCACTATACTATTTCGATAGTCAATTTTTGGCGATACCCTTAACTTGGTATACACGGTGTTACCCTCAATTCAGCCAATTAAGGCCGCTCGTGTGACCAAGGGCCTAGATCGGATGTACGTATGCGAGTATGATTGTGTGGGCGTGCTAGAGTCTGCCTAACTCAAGGGTTTTGACTAAATCGTTGGTCCCCCTCGCATCAATATGGATAGATTGGAGACTGGACCATGATTCAGAGTCCTCTCGACCACCGATTGATACCTCCATACTAAGGCATTTTGTGTACTTATAGGGATTAGCCCTCACGAATGAGTTCTTTTTGCCTTGAGTCGATCGAATACAGGATCGACCGGCTTAAGGAATTTTTATTACACCAGTTCTTTAGCGTGGTATTTCTCAATCAAACTGGAAGCTTTGCATATAAAGAAGCATAGGTTAGAATAAACACGATCGATTTTATTAATATTTGACCCTATTACAACCATCGTGCTCTACAACCATATATAAATAAAAGTGAGAAATGAAATAAATACTTGATGTGCCTATTGAAACAGATGATCAAGGTAGGTGGTAGCAGGATATGACTGGGGTATGAACAACTGAATCGAAACTCAAATGAACATGGTGATATGGCAAATTAAAGTCGCGAATATTTAACTTACATTTTAAATAAATGTACTACAACAAGAGCCGCTAGGCAGTAACGAACTAGACTAGCAAAAAGTAAGGTAATTGTAAAAGTAGATAGATGTGTTTAGCGTAGGGCCCCAAACTCTTCTTCAACTACTTCTTTTATAACTTGCTCGAGACGGTGAGAGCCCCTTGCTAGGATTCTGAGTTTTCCTGGATTCTTCATGTAGGCTTTTTAGATATGGGAATCTCCTTGACAGATTTGGAAACTCTTAATCAAGAAGTCTTGGAAAAGTCAACAGCCATTGGATTTCAGATTTCCACTCCTACACGTAGTACTCCCCTATAGGACCCTTTCGGTTTGATCAAGGGAATATCTTTTTCTTAATCACAACTTAATCACAACCATCTATGTGATCTGATGTAGATCACTCAGCTCCTGACAGGAGTGGGATTTAACACCAAATACTGATTTGATATCGAAGATGAGCCAGATTGCATTAAGCTCTCCCATTCTTTGATTCCGAATGGGACATGTTAGAAAACCGAACCAGAATGATATGGTCATTTCTCCTGATCATGACCCGATGCAAGGCTGGGTTTATTTGGAAATTGGTCCGACATATGGATCTTTGGAATCTTCTGGGTCGTTGCTCGCTCTCCGAACGTCTCTAAGGAAATCTCCCACTTTAGAAGGATTATAGGAGACGACCTTATAGATGAGATCATATCCAGTTGTGGGATATGATACACTTACTCGACAGGCCTTTTATAGCAATGCCAGGTACTCTGCCTCATTTAATGGGCGCTTCGATCATGGCCACATGGCATGCGATGGTTCATTACCTTAAACAACCTGATAGGAGTCTATACCATCGTCCTGATAATAGAATGCGTCACGTCAAAGGAAGACCAAATGCAAATCTCTTCAGGTGTGACTAAAAATTTTGCATATTCCAAACACGTAGTATCTCCAAGTGGCATCCGCCTGTTAGTCTGTGTTAGGGCATTGAAAATGGGTGTAAACACATGGGTGATCTTTTGTACTGTGCTCTTTTGAGTTAGACACTTAAGTTGCAATTAATCCTTTTCGCTGATGACATACGAACGCCCTGGCCATAAAGGGTTCTCCATACCATCTTCATTACCTTGCTTATGATGTGACTAGATTGAAATTGAGAGTTCAAGTTGTTTGTAGTTATATTACATATGAATTTAGCAAAAATCGACAAATTAGAAGAACTAAATTCGAATTTGTTGTTGCATCGATGCCCAATGAGGAGTAGACTACTCAGTGCCTTGGACACCATTTTTTAAATCAATTTGAGAAAGGTTTTGTTGCTCTGGGGGCTCCACTTAGGGACAACACTCATTTTTTTTAAAAACCATTTTATTTCAAGGGAGCAGATTCCCGAGGGGATGCTTTTGTCAAACTAGGTCCCCTTGAGATTTTTTTTCTTTCCTTTTTTTTCTTTTTTTTGCAAAACTTCAAGGCCAAGTACCAGAGGTAGTCAATTTTTGAATTTTATTTTTATTTTTCCTCTTTTCCTTTTAATTTTCTTTCTTTTCTTTTCAATTTCTGATTTTTTAAAAAAAAAATTGAATTTCTAATTTTTCAATTTTGTTAATTTTCTCTATTTTTTCTATTTTTTTAGAAATTCTTTTTAATTCTCTATTTTTTTTTAAATTCCCCATGTGCAAGTGCAAGTATCTACTACACTGCTCTTTCTAAATTCCTAATGGAATTACTAGTCTGTGGAAAATTGTGCTTGGGGGCACCCTCATCCTCATCCATTGCCTATGTGGAATAGATGTGCCTATTTATTTGGGGGTGATTATGATGATTGGCATATGAAATACAATGCTTGACTTTGAGCTATCACTAGTCGGTAATCTTAGAATCTAAGGTCCGCTATGCTATAAAATCTTAATGTGCAAGGAATTGATGACTCCTCAATTTGTATGATCTTGTGATTGGCCTGCGCTAGAGGATTCCAAGTAAAGACCTCAAAGATGGAGAAGGAAGGGGTTAGGCACTCTTTTTCTCCCACACTTACATGAGGTCTTTACTTTATGAGATTTTGGGATTTTAAGGTTTCATATATTTTATTGCTTAATTGGTTTTGGACAAGGTCTGAAGCCGGATAAGAACTTGGTGCTTAACTTTGATTACAACCAAGAAGACCGTGATGGCTCAAGTTTGGTGGTGATCGAAGAGGTAGCAATTACAAAAAAGAAAAACGAAATACTAATGAAGCTCAACTATCATTATGATTAGAGGTGGACAACGATCCGATCCGAGTCGAACATGGACCAGTTCGGATTGTTCGACTGCTTGAGCGGGTGTGTTCGAACAAACATTCGAACAGGATGGCTCTGTTCGAACTCAATTTGGTCTAGCCCAATCATGCTCGAACATGTTCAAACATATGGATTTCGAACAATTTTTACGAGTTCGAACAATTTTGCCTTTTTGGCTTAAAAATATTTTTTCTACTACTGAATAGTAAATACCGATTTTTTCGTTTTGTGTGTCCCACCATGATGTATTTGTTTTATCCACTCCGTCCATCCATTTGTACAGCTTATTTTAAGGCATTAAATAAGAAATGAGGCAGATATAAAACTCAAATGGACCACACCACAGGAAACAGTGAGGAGAATGATGTCCACCATTGGAACCTTCCTGGGCTCATAGTCACTTTTATTTGTCATCCACCCTTCTCTCTCTCTCTCTCTCTCTCTCTCTCTCTCTCTCTCTCTCTCTCTCTCTCTCTCTATATATATATATATATATATATATATATATATATATATATATATATATATAATCGAGACGAACGAATGAGTCGAGTCAATCAATATTCGAGTCGAGTTCGAGTTCGAGTCGAGTCGAACAAGATTGTTTTTGAAATTGAATTGAATGTTTTTTTTTTAACACACCATGTGTGTTCGAACAAAGTTCGAACAATAAGACTTTCTATTTGAGCAGGGTTTTATCGAGTCGATCCGAGTCGATCCAAACGGTTAAACTCAGTTTGTGTCTAGCTCTAATTATGATCATGAAGACGGTTTTCTTGCGCCAATCATGGTCGAGGAGATGATTATTGAAATAAAGGATGTAAGATTTCTAATGTGTCAGGATTTGAGGACTCAATAAAACACAGAGCATATGCCTGTAGGATTACCCGTAGATAAATAATATGGTGTATGAGAAGGAGATTGTTACAATATATAAACAAGTAAATGAATGGTAGGAAAATTACTTGTGCATGTTATTATGGGGATATTACGAGCCGTGCTTTGGACCATAAACTACGAGGAATCCCATTCCTTATGGCCTAACCCACGGTCCATCCCACAACTTGCATCTCACTGAAACCTTAGCTTCCCAAGCTTGGCCTCGGCCACTCAGGCCTTAGCCGCCCAAGCTTGGCCTCGGCCACTCAGGCCTTAGCCGCCCAAGCTCGGCCTCAGACAACTAGACCTTAGCCGCCCAGGCTCAGCCACGAACACTCAGGCCTCAGCTGCCCAGGCTCGGCCCCCATAGGGTGACTAACTATGCACAACCCTGACAAGCTGACCGCCTAGGTCAGTCCCAAATTGACCGATTACCTAGAGTCGGTTCAAGACACTTATGGAAGGTCCAGATATTCCTAGATCTATTGCCTTTCTAGAAATATCTCCTCGATACAATCGAAGGAGAGAATCTTTCCTCTATTGGGACTCTACTAGTGTATCCTAGTAGGATCCGTCTCTCGAAACTGCCTCCAAGCCCTTATAAATATAGCTTGGACCTACTCCTCGAGGTACAAGATAACTTAGGACTTAAAACTCTAATCCTCCTTTTTCCAGACCTAACTTAAGCATCGGAGAGTTCCCCGCAGCACAGCGACACCCCCCTGCTTTCTCTTTCTCTTTACTTGCAAGTCCAGCGGGTGGAAGGAGCTCTTACAAGCAAACTGGAGGTTACGTGGCAAATCCTAACTGTCCAAATCCGTTGTCCAAAATTGTGCGACAACAGCTGCACCTTTTGTGGGAACGACACGGCCCATGTTCTCATCGCTTAAACCCTAGCATTCAACCCTCATCCTTGGGTGGACATGGCTGAGGGTAGGAAAAAGGCTAAAACTTCCGCCAAAACAACCCTAAGCTCCTCCTTAGAGAGTTAAGCACAGCAGTTAAGAGAGCCAGATTCACTACAGCCTTCCCTGACGCCCAATCAGCAAAGGTCACAGAATAAAAAATCTCGCCTAGCCATTCTTGAGTAATAGTACAGAAACATGGTGGAAAAACTAGATCATATTGCGGTCTACTTCGAGAGTGGTTGGACACCACATGATACTTATTCTCAGCTGGCCGTTTTAGTAGGAGGCCCGGGAGACCAGCAACCTCGTTTGTCCCAAGATCAACCTCCCTAAGCTTGTCATTTAAGCAACAACAGTCCTGCCGACATAGCCGACCCTGGCCAGGCACATTCAGTGACTCGCCTCGACGTTACAGACCTACGTCATACCCTTGATGACATACGTCACGGAAAAAGGGGTTAAGTAAGTCGCAGAGAGTCGCCCTCACCTTGAGGCTCAACTCAGGGAACTTTGGAACCAAATCAATGACATGAGGAAGAAATACTAGTCCAAGGCCCCAACTCTGAAGCATTCCTTACAGAAGCAGAGCCCCCGTTCATTGAAGACATCTTAGCCGAACGTCTCCCTCTTGGTTTCAAAGTGCCCAACTTTAGAATCTACTCCAGTGAAGGCAATCCAACCAAACACCTCGAGACCTTCAGGAGTTAGATGGAGTTGTATGGTACTTCGAGACCCATCATGTGCAAGACCTTCCCCCTATCACTTACAGGTCCTGCACGCATGTGGTTCCGAGGACTACAGCCGAAGTCCATCTCCTCCTACGACCAGTTGAGCAGAGCCTTTGTTGCCTAGTTCATCAGCAGTAGAGGATCCCAAAAGTAGGCCACCCATCTGCTAACCATGAAGTAGAAAGAGGACGAGCCCTTGCAAGATTACATGGCCCGATTCAATAAAGAGTCCTTGGATGTGGAGGACTACGTTGAGAAAATGTCCTTTGCAACCCTTATTAGAAGTCTCCGACCTGGAAAACTCCTACAATCACTTGGTAAGACCCTGCCAAAAACCTTGTCAGAACTCCTTAATAGAGCCTGTAAATATGTAAAAGCCAAAGATCTCATCAATGTCCACCGTAACAATAACGGTTCACCCACGAGCAAAGGGCGAAGAGACGTAAAAGACGACCCTAGCTCTGATCACAGGAGGAAGAGAGACGAAGAAAGGAGTGGCTCCTCGCAGCCACCCAAAGTTCTTGTCCCCATGTTTGAGAAATACACACCTCTCAAAGCGTCTGTTGACCAAGTTTTCTTAAAAATCAAGGAAAAGAGCTACCTGAAAGCTCCGGCTAAGCTAAGATCCAACCCGAAGAAGAGAAGCAAGTCAAAATATTGCCTCTTCCACAAGGATCACACTCAAACACTGCGGACTATTACGAGTTAAAGCAGCAAATTGAGGCCTTAATCCAGAAGGGCTTCCTCTAAGAATTTGTCGACAGGCACCTAGCCGACAGCTTCCCACCTACATAGGACACACCAGGGGCCCACATCAACGATGAGCCCCTCAAAAAAAATCCACTGAGGACTCACCCAACCGACTGGACCACCCAGGTCCTACATAAGCCGCCCGGGCCACGATGAGGTCGGCCACCCCTGGTCGACATAATATCGGCTGGTTGCTATTGAGCCTCCAATTTATACACTCACTAGCCCATTACATCACATTATATGCATGGTTTGCATGTTTAAAAGGCCCATCTAATGCGTGATTTGTGATTGCAGGAGCGAGGCGGAGATTTCACTGATTTAAGGCTAAAAAGAGTACTTTGTACACATTGAAGATCAAAGGATCGAGTGCCAAAGGATGGGAGAAAGGAGCAAGAGATATATGGAAGAAAGAAGGAGGAAATGCAACACTTTGCACTGAGGACCGGTCGTCCGACCGGTTTGCCAAGGCACAGGACCGATTGTCCGACCGGTCTGCAATTCAACAGAGACCCCCCTTTCACTGGACCAAGCTAGACCGGTCATCAGACCGGTCGCACATTGTTTAGACTGGTTGTCGGACCAGTTGAGCACTCAACAGAAGGAGGTGGAAAATCCAAAAAGTCACTGGACTGCTTTTGAAGTTTTACGACCGGTCATCCGACCGGTCATCCAAGAGCTCAGACCGGTCGTCCGACCGGTCGGCTGCACAACAGAGCTTGTCCTACAGGCTCCGATTTTCTCTGCGCAGCTCCGTGATTTCGTGCGTAATCTGGAATCTTTCACGCTATTATATAAAAGGGGACCTAGGGCTTCGTCTAAAGGCATCCTAGGAGAGATTGGAGGTCGTGGGAAGTGAAGAGGAGCACCGTGAAGTGTCCACAACTCCGTCAATTTCGATTTTTCTAGTTTTTCATGCTTTTATTTAGTTTTTCTTTTTTATTCTAGTTGTAGTATGACAATGCTTGGCTAGAACCTCTCAGCTAGGGCTGAGAGGTGAAGCTTGTAGCCAATTTCATGTTTAATTCAATTTGATTCAAGTACTTTCACTTTGAGTTTGGATTTTGAATATTCTAGTTCGAATAAAGTTGATATTTTTAGAAGTTTTATGAGAGTTCATGTGCTTCGGACATGGATTCCTTGCAATTCTCTGAGATAATCATATTTGGCTTGATTAGATTCAAATTATGGTAACCCTTGAGCATGTCATAGTCCATAGGCATGGCTGTTACTCCGAAGGCTATGATTTTGAATGCTATGGGATTGAATAAGACTAGAATTTGGAAGTTCAACTTAAGTGGCATTGAATGTGTTTCAATGCTTTATCTTCTAACTAGATGAGAAATAGAACTTCGAATTTAGTTGTGTTTTATGCTTGGATTGACATGAGATTGCTACAAGTGGATCCTTGAAAGCCGTAGTTCCTTTAATTACTGATTTTTCTCGGTTGCTCTTTTAAGTTAGTTTTCTTATTTCAAAACTCTAAATTGTTTCAATTCTAGTTGCTGGAATAGTTAAGAATTGGTTTTCTAATTCCTTGTGGATCGACCTCAGTCTTATTGAGAATTATTACTACATCGCAGCCTTGCACTTGAGGTGAGCGAACAAGTTCTTGGCGCTGTTGTCGGGAAATTTTAAATAAACGGTTCGAGATTGTTTTAATGGCTGTAGAAGTAGATAGGTTTTTCTGATTCCCTAGGACTAACAAGTTGTTTTGTTTTGTAGAAATTTTTCCATAGCTCAAGCGAATTGGGTAATATCCTTCTAACTTAGTACTTTTTACAGATTTTTCAATTTTTAGATTTTTGTTAAATTTTATTTTAGGACTTAGGATTAGTTAGATCTTAGTTGTGTGGTTTATGTCCTATTGGGAATGTGACCACACCAATTGTCTCCAATTCGAAGGTGGTTTAGTTGGACCATTATCAGTCCATAAACGAGTCCGAAAATACTAAGAACTTTGTGATAGTTTGGGGAGTATGAATCAAACACCTTTAAGGAATCCTTCCCCCCCCCCCCCCCCCCCCCACGCCAACTACAAATGCAAATCAAGAGGGAGTAGGAGAGAATGAGGTACACAATGTTCCTCCAATGAGATATTTACGAGATTACCTACAACCGGCCCGTACAACTACACCCTCGTGCGTGGTCTTACCACCAACTGGGGGAAACATTGATATAAAGCTAGGTGTGATTCAACTTATACCAAACTTCCATGGACTAGACTCTGAAAGCCCATATTTACACTTAAAGGAATTTGAAGAAGTGGTGGCTACTTTACAATACACTAATGTCTCAGAAGATGCTATAAAACTCAAACTTTTTTCCTTTTCATTGAAAGAAAGAGCCAAAACTTAGCTTCACTCTCTTAGACCACACTCGATAGGGTCATGAAACGAGATGACCCGGGAATTCTTAAAAAAGTTCTTCCAGGCTCATAAAACAAACACCCTTCGAAGAGCCATAATGAACTTTTCGGTTAAAGAGAATGAGTCATTCTTCCAATGTTGGGAAATGTTTAAGGACCTCCTACTTGCTTTCCCACATCACGGCTATGGAAGCTGGCGAATCATAAACTTCTTCAATGATGAATTAAGTTCCAACATGCGCTAATTCCTAGAGATGATGTGCAATAGCGAGTTTATGAGTAAAAATCCAGAGGAAGCTTGGAGTTACTTGGATATGTTGGCCGAGAATGCCCAATCTTGGGATACCTCAGACAAATCTAGTAATCTCAAGCCTCCTCAACAAAAAGAAAAAGGAGGCATCTATATTTTTAAAGAAAAAGATGATGTGAATGCAAAGATAGCCAGCCTCACAAGGAAGATCGAGGCCATGAAATTTAGTAAGAGTGGAGTTTCAAAGTCCAATGAAGCTATTGAGAACATGTGTGGAATTTGTTCCACTAATATACACGCTACGTAAGATTGTCCTACAACTCCTGGGTTTCAAGAGGTGTTACAAGAACATGCAAATGCCACATATGGTTATCAACGGCCTTTTAATGGACCGTTGGGTAAACGTATAACTCTACTTGGAAGAACCACCCAAATTTCAGTTAGAAGAATAATCCTACGGGAAATCCTACCAACTCTCAAGGAGGGCCACCCATGCAAAACATCCCCCCACCTCAACTCTCAATAGAAGATACTCTAAAGGCGTTTATGCAAGGGCAAACGCAAATAAATCAAACGAACCAACAAATGTTCTAAGAGCTTAAAGTCTCAGTTGATGAGATAAAGGGACACTTAAATGTTAGGGAAGGGACCTTTTCGGCCCAACCTCAGCCCAATCCAAAGCAAGTACATGAAGTAAGCATCCATAATCTCCCCAACTAACATGTGGAGCAAGCCAAATCCATCACCACTCTTAGAAGTGGTAAGAAAATTGACAAATTCATTCCGGTAAAGGCCGACAAGCCTAATGATCCGGTAAATTATGAGGATGAGGACGGATCTAGCTCAGCCCCACAAGGAACGGAACGCGTTAATAAGCCCGTAGCACCATTCCTTTCGAGATTGGTTGCTCCAAAATCTCTCCCAAACTCTCATGATATTTTAGAGATTTTCAGACAAGTCAAGATAAACATTCCATTGCTTGATGCCATTAAATAAATCCCCTCTGATGCCAAGTTTTTAAAAGACTTATGCACAACCAAATACAAATATAATGTGCAACAAAAGGCCTTCCTAAATGAGCAAGTGAGTGCCATTCTCACTCAAAAGACCCCCCTAAAATTCAAGGATCCCAGTAGTCCCACAATTTCATGCATCATTGGTGACTACAGGATTGAACGTGCATTGCTAGACTTGGGGGCAAGCATAAACTTGATCCCATACTTGGTATACGAGCAATTGGGTCTTGGTGAAGTATAACGCACCAAAACCATATAGAACTCGCTGATAGATCGATCCGTGTACCGAGAGGGATAGTTGAGGATGTGTCCAAGTTGACAAATTCTACTACCCGGTGGATTTTATCGTCTTGGACACGCAACCGGTTATAAACGCTGGCACTTAAATACCGGTGATTTTAGGCCGCCCGTTCCTTGCTACATTAAACGCAATTATCAATTGCCGGAATGGGGTAATGCAATTGTCCTTTGGAAACATGACATTGGAGGTGAATGTGTTCCATTTGGGCAAAAGGCATAGGGATGATGATGATGAGCTCTTCGAGGTAAACATGCTCGAATCTTTTGAAGAGGAAGAGCTCCACCAACTTGAATCACTAGAAAGCTTGGAGCATGCTTGGCACATTTTGAGGATTCCAACGACCCCATTATTAGTGAAATTGTGCAAGCATTGAATATTGAGAAACCAGTTGTTGATACTAGCCGATGGAGACCCCGTTTTGAAAGATTGCCACCAACCACATCAAGGCCTCTACCGTTTAACATCAAACCACCGAAGCTTGACCTTAAACCATTGCCATCCGAGCTGAAATATGTATATTTGGATCAAGAAGAAACATTACCGGTTTTCATTGCCTCTCACCTAGAAAAAGACCAAGAGATCAAGTTGATTGAGCTACTCAAAGAACATAGGAGAGCCATAGGTTAGACAATAGCGGACCTCAAGGGAATAGAATCTTCGGTATGTACTCACCGTATCCACCTCGAAGAGAACGCGAAAACGACTAGGCAACCTCGAAGAAGGTTAAATCCAAATATGATAGACGTTGTCAAAGCCGAGGTGTTAAAGCTATTAGATGTGGGTATCATCTACCCCATCTCGGATAGCCAATGGGTGAGTCCTACCCAAGTTGTTCCTAAGAAGTCCGGTATTACCATCGTAGAAAATGCCAACAATGAGCTTCTTCCGACCAGAGTGACCAACGGTTGGCGTATGTACATAGATTATCGGAAGCTAAACATGGTAACTAGAAAGGACCACTTCCCTCTCCCATTCATGGATCAAATTTTGGAGAGGTTAGCGGGTCACTCCTATTATTGCTTCCTAGATGGTTATTCCGGTTACAATCAAATTGAGATAGCCCTGGAAGACCAAGAGAAGACCGCCTTTACATGCCCGTTTAGCACCTTCGCATATCGAAGAATGCCATTCGGACTATGTAATGCACCCGCCATATTCCAACAATGCATGTTGAGTGTTTTCTCAGACATAGTGGGTGAATTTCTCGAGGTATTCATGAATGATTTTTCTATTTTTGGTTGTACGTTTGAAGAGTGCCTCAATCACTTGAAGTTGGTCTTGACAAGGTGTAAGAAAAAGAACCTTGTCTAAATTGGGAGAAGTGCCATTTTATGGTACAAAGAAGAATAATCCTTAGACATATCATCTCGTCTAATGGAATAGAGGTAGACAGGACTAAAATTGATATTATTTCCAATTTACCACCACCTAAGAGCATACGCGATGTGCGGTCCTTTCTTGAAAACGTCGGCTTTTATAGAAGGTTCATAAAGGATTTCAGTCATATCTCAAGACCCTTATGTAACCTTCTCTAAAAGGAGAACTAATTTGAGTGGAGTGCTGAATGTCAATTAGCTTTTTCAAAGCTAAAAGACATGTTGACAACCGCTCCTATTATGCGACCACCGGATTGGTCCGTACCTTTTGAATTGATGTGCGATGCGAGCAATTATGCTATTGGGGTGGTGCTAGGCCAAAAGAAGGATAAGAAGCCCCACGTTATCTACTATGCGAGTAGGACCTTGAATCCCGCCCAAGTCAATTATTCGACTACGGAGAAGGAGCTTCTAGTTGTCATTTTTGCCTTGGACAAATTCAGGCCTTACTAATAGGATCCAAGGTCATTGTTTACATAGATCATGCGGCGCTCAAACACCTTCTTTCTAAGAAGGATGCCAAGCCCCGTTTGCTTAGATGGATCCTACTCCTTTAAGAATTCGATTGGGAGATCAAGGACAAGAAGGGAGTAAAAAATGTGGTGGCAGATCATCTATCCTGCCTAGTCATACCTAATTCCATTGACAAGTCACCTATTGAGGACTCATTCACTGATGAGAAACTCTTTTTTGCTATGCATCCACCATGGTACGCTAACATAGCTAATTATCTTTCCACAAGTACGATGCCGATTCATTGGACTGCACAGGACAAACAAAATTTTCTAAGGGAAGTGCGCAAATTCTTCTGGGATAAACCTTTACTTTTTAAATATTGCCTAGATCAAATAATTAGGAGATGTGTCCCTAATGATGAACATAATTCCGTCATCTCCTTTATCATAATCAAGCGTGTGGTGGTCATTTTTCCGCCAAGAAAACCACTGCTAAAATTCTGCAGTGTGGTTTTTATTGGCCCACTTTATTTAAGGACACCCCCGAGTTTTGCAAAACATGCGAGCGTTGCCAAAAGCTAGGAGGATTGTCCCGTTGAAATATGATGCCTCTTACCCCAATTCAAAATCTTGAAGTCTTTGACTGTTGGGGCATCGATTTCATGGGACCATTCCCCTCATCTTTTAGACATGTCTGCATATTGCTTACCGTAGACTATGTGTCTAAATGGGTAGAGGCCATTCCATGTAGAACCAACGATCATCGTACGGTTCTAAAGTTCCTTAAAGAAAGCATACTTTTCAGATTTGGAATGCCTCGAGCCATCATTAGTGATGGTGGTTCTCACTTTTGCAATAAGCCTTTCGAAGCCTTAATGAAGAAATATGGCATTAGGCATAAGGTCAGTACCCCGTACCACCCACAGACGAGTGGGTAAGCTAAAATTTTCAATCGGGAAATTAAACAAATTTTGGAAAAAATGGTGAGGCCGGATTGCAAAGATTGGTTGCTTAGATTAGACGATGCACTTTGGGCTCACCGTAATACTTACAAGACCCCCATTAGAATGTCCCCTTATATACTTGTCTATGGGAAAGTTTGCCACTTGCCTGTGGAGATTGAACACAAAGCCTATTGGGTAATTCGGGCATTGAATTTTGACATTGACAAGGCTAGCTCACTTCGTAAACTCCAACTTAATGAGCTTGATGAGATTCGGAACGATGCTTATGAGAACTCAAGGATTTATAAGAGTAGGATGAAAGTATTCCATGACAAGCACATCTTCAGGAAATCTTTCCAGGAAGGTCAAAAAGTGCACTTGTACAATTCTCGACTTCATCTTTTTCTGAGAAAATTGCGATCTCGATGGACCGGCCCATATATTGTTAAAGAAGTTTTTCCTCATGGGGCTGTCGAATTAGAGAATGCCGTAAATGGTAACCATTTTAAAGTGAATGGACAATGCCTTAAACCATTTGTTGAGAAATTTGATTCAGAGGACATGTCCATCACTCTAAATGATCCTGTGTATCAGGATGATTGATCTCCTAGTCTGACGGAGGTATAACGTAGGTAGGTTTAGTTGTTTTTCTGTTTTAGTTTTACTTGTTTTAGCAGATTTTGATTCCGGGGTTGTACACTTCCATGATCGACTCTCTTAGGTACTATCATTCTCACTCTCTTTTATTTTACCATTGCTCTCATGTTCATGCTCATTGCATATCTTTTTACATTGAGGACAATGTAAGATTGATTGGGGGGTGAGACGAGATTCCTCATCTAGCAGTTTGTGGACACTTCGAGCATTATTTGTTGAAATTTTTTCGAATTTTCTGAAAATTCAAAACTCTTTTAGAAAATTTTGTTTCTATGCGTTCGGGATGATACGAGTCTAAGAAAAGGAGATATGAAGTGAGTGATGTTGCAAGTCTTGAACTACCTTTAATATAATGGTTTTATATGTGAATTTCCCTATTTATATGATTGATAGAAAATTTGAACACTTTTACTCCTAGGTCACATTACACGATTTTCATGGTTTGAAAGGATTATGTGACTTTGTGGATTAGCTAGATTTAGATTTGTGGTGTTGAGAAACCAAGTCGGGGTACTTTGTCCATCCTTATCCATGGGAAAATAACGAAAGATATGGATTTTTAAAAATCCTATCTAATGAAAAAGAAAACGGGAAAGGAAGGATGAAAACATGGGAATGATGGAGAATATGGTGGAAAATTCCGAAAAGGGCTACCTATTACCAACCGGGGGATGGTCTACCCGTAACCAAAGTCGAAAATGGGATGTAGTGTGAAAGTCGTCGGAAGGACGGTAAGGCAAATGCCTGTCATAGGCTTGTTGTTGATCTGTGCACCTTGAGATCCATAGTTTAGTTGATCTATGAAGAAGATAATCCCAGAAACTCATGAGATGAACATTCACTATGCACACTAGGTTGAATTTGTTCAAGTTCTTCTATTTATCAATCAATCAACAGGAATTTCATATGAACACTTATTATGTTTTGAGAGTATAAGGTTTCAACTTCTATCACTTAATTTTTCTGATTTTTACACTTGTATGTCTTGGAATGGATAGAAGCATATTTTCTGAAGGAGGGTTGGTTTTTGGAGATTTGATCTTGCTTCATGCATGTTTTGCTCGGGACTAGCAAAATGCTTGTTGCTGGTTGGGGGGGGGGGGGGGGGGGGGGGTGTTGAGCCTCCAATTTATACATTCACTAGCCCATTACATCACATTATATGCATGGTTTGCATGTTTAAAAGGTCCATCTAATGCGTGATTTGTGATTGTAGGAGCAAGGCGGAGATTTCACTGATTTAAGGCTAAAAAGAGTACTTTGTACACATTGAAGATCAAAGGATCGAGTGTCAAAGGATGGGAGAAAGGAGCAAGAGAGATATGGAAGAAAGAAGGAGGAAGTGCAACACTTTGCATTGAGGACCGATCGTCCGACCGATCTGCCAAGGCACAAGACTGGTCGTCCGACCGGTATGTAATTTAACAGAGACCCCCCTTTCACTGAACCAAGCTAGACCAGTCGTCAGACCGGTCGAGCACTCAACAGACGGAGGTGGAAAATCCAAAAAGTCATTGGACTGGTTTTAACATTTTACGATCGGTCGTCCAAGAGCTCAGACTAGTTGTCCGACCGGTCGGTTGCGCAACAGAGGTTGTCCTACAAGCTTCGATTTTCTCTGCGCAGCTCCGTGATTTCTTGTGCAATCTGGAATCTTCCGTGCTATTCTATAAAAGGGAACCTAGGGCTTCCTTTAAAGGCATCCTAGGAGAGATTGGAGGTCATGGGAAGTGAAGAGAAGCACCGTGGAGCGTCCACAACTCCATCAATTTCAGTTTTTCTAGTTTTTCATGCTTTTATTTAGTTTTTCTTTTTTATTCTAGTTGTAGTATGACAATGCTCAGCTAAAACCTCTTAGCTAGGGTTGAGAGGTGAAGCTTGTAGCCAATTTCATGTTTAATGCAATTTGATTCAAGTACTTTCACTTTGATTTTGGATTTTGAATATTCTAGTTCGAATAAAGTTGATATTTTTAGAAGTTTTATGAGAGTTCATGTGCTTCGGACATGAATTCCTTGCAATTCTCTGAGATTATCATATTTAGCTTGATTAGAGTCCAATTATGGTAACCCTTGAGCATGCCATAGTCCATAGGCATGGCTGTTACTCCGAAGGCTATAATTTTGAATGCTATGGGATTGAATAGTACTAGAATTTGGAAGTTCAACTTAAGTGGGATTGAATGTGTTTCAATGCTTTATCTTCCAACTAGATGAGAGATAGAACTTCGAATCTAGTTGTGTTTTATGCTTGGATTGACATGGGATTGCTACAAGTGGATCCTTGAAAGCCTTAGTTCCTTTAATTACTGATTTTTCTTAGTTATTGTTTTAAGTTAGTTCTCTTAATTCAAAACTCTAAATTGTTTCAATTTTAGTTGCTGGAATAGTTTAGAATTGGTTTTCTAATTCCCTTTGGATCGACCTCGATCTTATCGAGAATTATTACTATATTGCAGCCTTGCACTTGAGGCAAGCAAACAGCCGCCCAGGTCAGCCCCAAAGTGAGCCAACCAGGTGCTCAAAGTGCCACCACTAGTAGAAGCACGAAGGCCAAAACTGTCTTGCTTTCTAAAAAATCACTTGTACTAAACTGTTATCGTCATTAAAAAAGGAATCCTATTTTTCAACC
Organism: Liriodendron chinense; assembly: GCA_003013855.2. Lineage (NCBI taxonomy): Eukaryota > Viridiplantae > Streptophyta > Magnoliopsida > Magnoliales > Magnoliaceae > Liriodendron > Liriodendron chinense. The sequence continues at coordinate 4,153,689 of ML058325.1, read as the reverse complement.
AAAGCTTATGCGTCAGCCACCCAGGACCTCATACAAGCCTCCTAGGCTCGGCCGCCCATGCCCTCATGCAAGCCGCCTAGGTTCAGCCGCGTAGGCCTCAACTGCCTAGGCTAGACCTCAGCCACTTAGGTTCAGCTGCCCAGGCTCGACCAGTTAGGCCTCAACCACTTAGGCTCAACTACCCAGGCCCAACCAAACCGATCTCTACTCAGCTGAATATGTTCGGTCATTGCCCTGCTCCCCCAATAGAGCAGAGCTTACATACAAGAGACACCTTTCACCTAACATGGAAAGAAAAGACCAGCTCGGCCAATTCATTATGCCCTTAAGACCTCATGTGCTTGACCTAGGAGAAGGGGGGGGGGGGGGGGCAGTTGTTATGAGGATATTCTGATTCAGGCTCTGGACCATAAATATGGGGAAGCCCATTCTTTATGGCCCAACCCATGGTTCGTCCCACGACTTGCATCTCACTCAGACCTAGCCGCCCAGGCTCAGCATCTGCTACTCAGGCCTCAACCGCCCAGGATCGGCCTCAGACACCCATGTCTCAACCGCCCAAGCTCGGCCTCCATAGGGTGACCAACTATGTACAGCCCCGATAGGTTGACCGCCTAAGTCAATCCCAAATCAATTGACCACCCAGTTTCGGTCCAAGACACTTACGGAAGGTCCAAATATTCTCAGATCTATTGCCTTTCTAGGAAGATCTCCCTGATACAATCGAAGGAGATAATCTTTCCTCTATCGAGACTCTACCAGTGTATCCTAGCAGGATCCGTCTCTCCAAACCGCCTCCAAGCCCTTATAAATATAGCTTGGACCTACATCTCAAGGTACGAGATAACTTAGGCCTTAAAACCCTAATCCTCCTTTTCTTCCGGACCTGACTTAGGCATCGAAGAGTTCCTCGCCGCACAGTAGCACCTCCCCCCTTCCTTCTCTTTCTCTTTACTTGCAGGTCTGGCGAGCGGAAGGAACTCTTGCATGTAGACTGGAGGTTAGGTGGCAAATCCTAACCATCCAAATCCATTCTCCAAAATCATGCGACAACACATGTGGTATATTTGAGAGAAGAAATGAGAGCTATGACACTCTTTTTTAAAGAAAATCATGGATCTCAAATCTCAACCCTTCTTTAAATAAATTGAATCATTGTAGTGGCTTGAGTTGATGTGTTGAATAGACTGGATGGTTGAGATGGAATTGTTGTATTTTGTGTTTCAAAATTCCCTTCAAAAGTTATTCCAAAAAGCAACATAAATTTTTGTCATGTAGTGTTATGGGTTTAGTCCCACATCGGATAGGCAAGGAGAAAAATTTGAGTGTGAGGAATTAAAGACTCCTCGATTTGTTTGATCTTGTAATTGGCTTGCACTTAGGGATTCTAAGTAAGGACCTCAGAGACGGAGAAGGAAGGGGTTAGGCACTCTTCTCCGCCCACAATCACATGTGCTCTTTACTTTGTGAGACTTTGGGATTTTAAAGTTTTGAATATTTTATTGCCTAATTGGTTTTGGAAAAGGTTTGAAGCTGGATGAGAACTTGGTGCTCAACTTTGATTACAACCAAGGAGATCGTGATGGCTCAACTTTGGTGATGATCAAAGAGGTAGCAATTACAAAAAAAAAATAAACAAATGAAAAAAAAAATCTTAATGAAGCTCAACTATGGTTGTGATCATGAAGACAGTTTTCTTGTGCCAATCATGGCTGAGGAGATGATTATTGAAATAAAGGATGTAAGATTTTTTATGTGTTAGGATTTGAGGACTCAATAAAACACGGAGCATATGCCTGTAAGATCACCCATACATAAACAATGTGGTGTATGAGAAGGAGATTATTACAATATATAAACAAGTAAAGTAAATGAATGGTAGGAAAATTGCTTGTACATGTGGTATATTTGAAAGAAGAAATAAGAGCTATGACACTCTTCTTTAAAGAAGATCATGGATATCAAATCTCAACCCTTCTTTGGATAAATTGAATCATTGTTATGGCTTTAGTTGATGTGTTGACTAGACCGAATGGTTGAGATGGAATTGTTGTATTTTGCATTTTAAAATAAAATAAAAATTATTTTTTTAAATGCTTTGAAAATTTCCTCCAAAAGTCATTCCAAAAAGCAACATGAAGTTTTGTCATGTAGTGTTGTGGGTTTTGTCCCACATTGGATAGGCAAAAAGAAAATTTTGAATTTTTAAGAATAGAATTTTCCAATAGGGCTTAAGCACTTTCCGGGGCATGTAAATTTAGTTGGGGGGGGGGGGGGGGGGGGGGGGGGGACCATACACGCACATGTGCTACGGGGCGGGTTGTGGACGTGACGTAGAGCGGTGTGGTTCATTGTTCGCTTCCCCAAGTGTAGGGTTGCGATGTAATAATAATCTTGGTAAGACCGAGGTCAATTCACAGGGACTTGTGTAGGAACTCACAAAACACTTCCAATGGTTTCTAATTGAAAACTAACTAAACAGGGTTTTGAAATTGAATGTAGATTGATATTTTGAACTAAAACTGAATGTAATCAATAATAAAGAGCACTAAGGGTTCAAGGATCCACTTGTAGAAATCCTTGATGCTTAATTCGCTGTGGTTTCCCAATTACTCAACTAGAATAAAAATCAAATCCTATTTAGCCGGATGATAGAGCAGTTAAAACAAATAATCTGTTATATGTGTGATTCAAGTACATGATTCCCTCAATTCAAGTTAGGACTTGAGCACACTCAATTGTATAGGTCAATCCTAGTTCCAATAGATTAAGATCACAATCATAATCATTATTAAACTCTGTCACAAAGCATAACTACATCATGATTTGAACTTTATTCAAATCACATATAAAATCACACATAATTCAGAAATTCAGAAAAGTAGAACTCTAGGAATGAAGTTCCCACATGAGAATCAAAGGTCTATAGCGTATTGAATCCGATTCCTCAGAGCGTACAGGTCTAGAACCATTTAAAATAATTAAGAACTCAAGCAATTCTTCTAAACATCCATGAGCCATCATAAGATTAAGAAAAACTACTTAGAACTTTATTCAAACTTTAGACCATTATTCTTCACTAATAATCCAACTTGAAACCAAAACAAACGAATTAACACATCTTAGATTCACTACAAGCTTCACCTCTTAGCCCTAGCTAAGAGGTTTAGCCGTTCATGATCCAAGAAAATATGAAAACAACTAAGAAAAACACAAAAACTAGAAGAACAAACTAGGAGGAGTTGTAGAACTCCGGATCCGACTTCTGCCACCTCCCACCGTGGTAATTCTCCTCTAGGATGCCTTAAGAACGAGCTAGAGGAGTCCTTTTTATATGTTTTGAGCCCTAGGTGCGAAGAAACTTTGAGAAATCCTGCAAAAATTGCGCTTTGCGTAGCAAATTTCGAAGCTTGTAGATGAAGCTCTGTTACGCAGCCGACCGGTCGGACGACCGGTCTAAGCCCATGGACGACTGGTCAGCTGATCGGTCGTAAAAGATCAAAAACAGTCCAGAGAGTTTTCTAGAAATTCGAACCCATCTTTTAATTCAACGACCGGTCGGATGACCGGTCTGAGCAATGGATGACCGGTCGGACGACCGATCGTGATTGGTCCAGCAGTGTTTAGCATCAGGGTCCTCCTATTGAGTGTTTGGACCGGTCGGACGACCGGTCTTCAGTGCTATTTTCTGCACTTCTTTCTTTTCTCCTTTGCTTTCTTTCTTCCACCTTTTGGCACTTGATCTTTTGATCTTCAATGCTAGTAAACAACGTCTCTAAGCCTTCAATTGATGAATTCTCTCTCTCATTCCTATAACCACAAAACATGCATTAGTTGGGTCTTTAATTATGTATTTCAAGCATAGTTAGTGATGAAATGGGGTTAGACTATACACATTTAAGAGCTTAACACACCCCCCAACCAGCATTTTGCTAGTCCCGAGCAAAAGATGCGTGAAACAAATTTCATTCTTCAAAACTCAACTCTCCTTCAGAAACTATGCTTCTCTACACTCTAAGACATGTGTTGTAGAATAAAGTTCGTCGTCGAAGAAGTATAAAAGATATGCGACCAGCGAGTGTCTCTCCATAAAAGTCACGACCAAACCATCTGACTAACAAGCCTTCCTGCTCACGTCTTATATATCACTCAAACCTGTGACCGCCTATACACCCCCGCCAGGGGAGGCTCTCAGCATGTGAGCAGCTCCCGAACATGTGAGCAGCTCTGCTCTTAGTCGTTGAGTGGGGAAGCTCCCGAACATGTGAGCAGCTCTACTCTTGGTCGTTGAGTGGGGAAGCTCTCGAACATGTGAGCAGCTCCCGAACATGTGAGCAGCTCCCGACATGTGAGCAGCTCCAGAACATGTGAGCAGCTCCCGACATGTGAGCAGCCCTGGTCTCTGGTCTCTAGCAAGGACGCCCCTCGTCTCATAGTACCAGCAGCCTATATAGGTCGATTTTAGCTTGTTTCTATTTGTAGCTCCGAACCATGGGGGATCTCCATCAAGATACGTAATCAGCTAGACGTCTAGAGTGGTTAGGCTATCCCCTTATCTAAGGATTAACAGGATAAGTGCCTTATCCCCTGAAATCAGTAGTGATCTTAACGGCTTGTGTAACAGACTGGATCACCCAGATCTGTATAAATAGATGACCCCACAGATGATAAAGGTACACAATCTTTAAGATTATATCCTATTATTTTCCTTCACAACCGGGTCCCGTCTGACTTAAGCTTCGGAGGGCTAACGGCCGGCCGCCGGCCACCCTTAGTTTTCTCTTTGTATTCTTTCAGGTTTGAAGGGAAGCTGCCTAGAAGGAAGGTGAACATCTGGAGGATCCTGTTACCAAATCCGACGTAAACAACATGCAAGTGTAAAAATTGAAAAAACTAAGTGATAGAGGTTAAAACCTTAAACTTTTAAGAACATACCAAGTATTCATATAAAATTCCTGTTAATTGATTGATAAATAGAAAAGTCCAAACAATTTTACCTAGTGTGCTCAATGAATGCTCATCTCATGGATTTTCGAGGATACATTCTTCGTGAATTAGCTAAGGTATGGATTTAACGGTGTATGGATCAACAACAAGCCTTTGACAGGAATTTGCCTTACCGTCCTTCCGATGGCTTTCACACTACGTCCCATTTCCGGCTTTAGTTACGGGTAGACCATCCCCTGGTTGGTAATAGGTAGCCATTTTTCAGAATTTTCCACCATATTTTCAATCATTCCCATATTTTCATCCTTCCTTTCCTTTTCACACACATTTGATAGGATTTTTAGAAATCCATATCTTTCGTTATTTTCCCATGGACAAGGATGGACAAAGTACCCCAGGTTGGTTCCTCAACACCTCAAATCCCAAACCTAGCTAATACACAATTCTAATAATCGTTTCAAAACATGATAATCGTGTAAAGTGAACTAGGTGTAAAAGTGTTCAAAATTTCTATCAATCATAAAAATAGGGGAATTCGCATATAAAACTAGTATCTTAGAGATTGTTCAAGATATTCAATTTCACTCACTTCGCCTCTCCTTTTCCTATACTTACACCGTCCCGAATGCATAGAAACAAAGTTTTCCATTGGAGTTCTGAATTTGTAAAAAAAAATCTGAAAAATGTTCTTCATATTGCTTGAGATGTTACAAAACACTAGATTCATCCTAGTGGTCCCACACCCCCCAACCAAATCTTGCATTGTCCTCAATGTAAAAGATATTCAATAAGCAAAACACGAGAGCAATTATAAAATAAAGGGAGTGAGGAATAAGAGTACTTGAGAGAACAAAAACTGGAATTCTACCTCCTTCTAACAAACCTATGAAAAACCAAACCAAAAGTAACAAAATCCTAATCCTAACTACTCTATACCTCCATTAGACTAGGAGATCAAATATCCTGATACACAGGATCAGTCAGAGGTATGGACATACCTTCTGAAGGAAAATTCTCAAAGAACGGCTTTAATCGCTGACCATTTGCTTTAAAGATATTATCGTTCCTTGAATCAACAACTTGATAGTCCCATATGGATAAACAGTTTTCACAATGAAAGGACCGGTCCATCAAGACTTCAATTTCCCCGAAAATAAATGTAGCCGAGAATTGTACATAAGGACCTTTTGATTAATCGCGAAGATCTTACGAAGGATGTTCTTATCATGGAACACCTTCGTTTTGTCCTTGTAAATTCTTGCATTTTCATATGCCTCGTTCCAGAGTTCCGCAAGTTCATTTAATTGAAGTTTGCGCAATGAGTTTGCTTTGTTAGAATCAAAATTCATCTTCTTTATTGCCCAATATGCCCTATGTTCTAACTCCATAGGCAAGTGACAAGCTTTCCCATAGACAAGTCTATAAGGAGACATTCCAATGGGAGTGTTTAAAGCAGTATGGTAAGCCTAGAGTGCATCGATAAGTCGAAGCAACCAATCTTTGCAATCGAGGTTGACTGTTTTCTCCAAAATATGTTTAATTTTCCTGTTGGATATCTCAGCTTGTCCACTTGTTTGTGGGTGATAGGGAGTGCTCACCTTGTGATTTACGCCATATTTCTTCATTAAAGCTTCAAACGGGCAGTTACAAAAATGAGATCCTCCATCATTTATAATGATTCGAGGTGTTCTAAACCGGAAAAGGATATTTTCTTTTAAGAAACGAATGACTGTTTTATGGTCATTGTTCCGGCATGGAATCGCCTCGACCCATTTTGAAACATAATCAACAGCAAGCAAAATATATAAGTTTCTAAAAGAAGATGGGAATGGGCCCATGAAATCAATGCCCCAACAATAAAAAATTTTGATTGGTAAGATGGGATTGAGTGGCATCATATTTCTACGAGATATTCCTCTCAATTTCTGAAAAGGCTCACACATTTTACAAAACTCATAGGTATTTTTTAACATGGTGGGCCAATAAAACCCACATTGCAAAATTTTGGCTGTGGTCTTCTTAGCTGAAAAGTGGCCACCACACGCCTAAGAATGACAAAAGGAGATGATACTGTGTTGCTCCATCTCCTTATAATTGAATCGGGACAATACTTGAATAAGTACGGGTCGTCCCATAAGAATTTCCTCACCTCGTTGAAAAACTTATCCTTATCTTCCTTGTTCCGGTGTGTTGGAATTGTACCTATAGCAAGATAGTTAGCAATGTCCGCATACCATGACAATTGGGAGATTTTAAAAAGTTGTTTATCAGGGAACATGTTATTGATCGAGGTCGTCTCAGGGGAATTCGTGAGAACAAGTTTAGAGAGATGGTCAGCCACGACGTTTTCTACTCCTTTCTTATCACGTATTTCTATGTCAAATTCTTGGAGTAGGAGGATCCATCTTAACAAACGGGGCTTAGCATCATTCTTAGAGAGAAGGAATTTAAGAGCGGCATGGTCGGTAAATATGATAATCTTGGATCTGATCAAGTAGGACCTAAACTTGTCTAAAGCAAAAACTACGGCCAAAAGTTCTTTTTCTGTAGTAATGTAGTTAGCTTGACCCGAGTTTAAGGTACTTGCATAGTAGATGACGCATGGCTTTTTCTCTTTTCTCTGGCCTAACACAGCCCCAATAGCGTAGTCGCTCACATCACACATAATTTCAAAAGGAAGGCTCCAATCAAGTGGTTGCATTATGGGAGCACATGTTAACATACCTTTAAGCTTATTAAAGACATTTTAACAATCTTCATTCCACTCGAAAGTCCTTTATGAACCGTCTATAGAATCCGGCATGTCCCAAAAAGGACCGCACATCTCATACGCTCTTTGGTGGTGGAAGGTTAGAGATAAGATCGATTTTAGCTTTGTCCACCTCAATTCCATTTTGTGAGATGATGTGACCGAGGACTATTCCCTTCTGAACCATGAAGTGACATTTCTCCCAATTCAACACGAGGTTCTTTTCTTCACATCTTTTCAAAACAGTTTTTAAGTGCATAAGGCACTCATCAAAGTTACAACCAAATACTGAGAAATCGTCCATGAAGACTTCGAGAATCATCCCCACCATATCAGAAAAATACTCAGCATACAACGTTGAAAGGTGGCTGGGGCATTGCATAATCTAAACGGCATTCTTCGATAAGCAAAAGTACCGAATGGACATGTGAAAGTTGTCTTCTTTTGGTTCTCTAGGGCGATCTCTATTTGGTTATACCCTGAATACCCATCAAGGAAGCAAAAATGGGAATGACCCGCCAACCTTTCTAAAATTTGATCAATAAATGGTAAGGGGAAGTGGTCTTTCCTTGTGACAGTGTTTAGCTTCCTGTAGTCAATGCACATTCTCCAAGTGGTAGTGACTCTGGTTGGCACAAGTTCATTATTGGCATTGGCTATGATGGTTATTCCAGATTTCTCATGGTTATTCCAGATTTCTTAGGCACCACTTGAGTTAGACTCACCCATTGACTATCGGATATTGGGTAGATGATACCAACATCAAATAGTTTCACCACTTCGGCCTTAACCACCTCCTTCATGTTTGGATTGAGGCGTCTTTGTGGTTGCCTAGATGTCTTAGCATTTTCCTCAAGGTGTATGCGATGAGTACAAATCAGTGGGTCTATGCCTTTGAGATCTGCAATTGACCGTCCAATGGCGCTCTTATGCTCTATTAGAGTAGCTAGTAGCCTACTCTCTTGTTCCTCATCCAAGTGGAAAGAAATCACCACCAGATACATCTCATCTCGACCTAAATAAATATATTTCAAATCAGTGGGTAATGATTTTAGGTCAAACTTCGGTGCCTTGATATTAGATGGAAGGGGCTTGTTCTCGCTTAAGGGCAAATGCTCAAATGATGCCTTCCATCTTTTATTATCAAGTATCGGCATAACATCCAAAATGGCATCCATCTCTCATATCATGTCATCATCAATCTCATGAGAGTAGGCCAAACATGCCTCCAAAGAATTGGAATATAATGCTAAAGGGGATGTACTCTCCACGAATGATTCAATTAGATTTATTTCGTGGACTTCATCATCAACTTCCCGTGGTTGTTTGGATAAATCAAATATATTCAGCTCTAGTGTCATATTTCCAAAGGACATTTGTGCATGCTCGTTTTTACAATTGATAATTTCATTTGAAGTAGCTAGAAAAGGGCGGCCAAGTATGATGGGAATTTGAGCACCGGTACCTATCACGGGATGTGTATCCAAGACAATAAAGTCCATTAGGTAGTAGAATTTATCAACTTGGACCAAGACATCCTCAATCACTCCTCTCGGTATACAAATAGATCTATCAGCAAGTTGGAGTGTGGTTTTTGTGGGTTTCAATTCACCTAACCCAAGCTGTTCATAGACTAAGTATGGGATGAGGTTAACACTTGCCCCTAAATCGAGTAAGGCTTGTTTGATCTGGTAGTCACCTATGATGCATGTGATGGTTGGACTACCCGAATCCTTGTATTTTTGGGGCACCTTTTGTTTGATAATAGTGCTCAAATTCTCAGTCAAAAGTACTTTTTTGTGAACATTGTGTTTCCTTTTGACTATACACAATTCCTTTAGAAATTTGGCATAGGATGGTATTTGTTTTATAGCATCTAACAATAGAATGTTGATCTTCACTTGCTTAAAAATCTTTAAAATTTTCAGGTTTTTGTCTAAAGGTTTGGGTGAAATCAACCTTTAGAGAAACGGGGCAACTAGCTTGTATTGCCTTTCTGGTTCTTTCTCATGTGGAGTGTTGTTCTGGCTATCATCCTCTTTGAAAATTTTCGGATCATTAGGCTTTGGGGCCTTCACCGGATTAGATTTATCGATTATTTTTCCACTCCTCAAGGTGGTGATAGCTTGAACATGCTCCGTATGTTGAGAGGACGAGCTTGGATCTTTTATCTCAAATTGGTTTCTTGGGTTAGGAAGAGGTTGGGCAGGAAGTGTGCCTTTCTCCCTAACACTGAGATGAGATTCAATTCTAGCCATTGAGGTTTTCAAGTCATTAATGGCTTGAGATGAATTTTGATTGAATTTCAGTTGCTCTTGCATGAACCCATCAATTTTCAGAGAATTAGTCTTCTTATATTCAGGTTGAACCGATACGAATGCACCCAACATCTCCTCTAGCGTAGCTTTTGGTGTGATTACTAGGGATGGACCTAGTAAGGGTTGAGCTTGGGGAGTGTTGTTTACATTCGCAGTTGGTCCATTCCTCCAACTGAAATTGAGATGGTTCTTCCAACTAGGGTTATACATGTTTGAGTTTGGAGCACTAAATGGCCGTTGATAATTGTTTATGGCATTTGATTGCTCTTGTAAGATATCTTGGAATGCAGAAATTATAGGACAATCCTGTGTTGCATGTTGATTTTCAGCACAAATTTCACAAACAATTTCAACGTCCTTATTGAAATGAGAGGGAGTAGGAGTATATATAAGGGGATCTCATGGTATTTTTACAAATGATTAGATGCAAATAATGGGAAGTTAAGGGTCTAAAAATGTTACGTGTCATTCCAAAAGATCAATTTATTTTGTGTAGGGTAGAAGAAATTTTACTATCTAGCTACTCTCACTTCTGTACATAATGCCCATTTTATTGTTGTCCTGGACGCCTCTCGATGACTTCTGATTAGTAAAAATGTTATGCGAAAATTGCCCGTAGAAATTCAATTTATGTCAGCATATATATAGTGGTCATTTTGGCCAATTTTTACTATTCGGATGGTCAATTGGATAAAAAATTAGGAGTTTTATTTGATGGAAGCAATATAAAATTTTAAATTCATTAAAGAATCGTACCTTATTTCTTGACCAATATCTTCGCCGTACATAAGCCTAATTATAAATCCATTTGTCCAAAATCCATTACCGTCTAATCAAAGTGAATCATAACAAAAGAAATTCTAAGACAATTTTAGTATAATACAGTGGATTTTGTAGTTATTGCAGAATTAATTTCATTCACCATCGAATTATCTGATCTCACGTGCATGGCAGCCCACACATGTATCCCTTGTGAATGAGACATGGTGACCAGTGGACGTGGATTGGGTACTATCCTCGCCTAGGGGCAGGCTGTGGCTCGAGGGGCCACCCTGATGTATTGGTTTTATCGATACCGTCCATTCATTTTTCCATTACATTTTAGGACATGAGCCAAAAAAAATGAGGTAGATCCAATACTCAAGTGGACCACACAGTGGGAATTATGTGCCTACATTGAAAACTCTTAGGGGCTGCATAAGTTCTAGATGAAGCTGATTTTGTATTTTCCCTTTATCCAAATCTACGTGACTTGAATGGGTTGGATGGCGAGCAAACATTTGGGTGGGCCCTAGGAAGGTTTCAGTAGTGGACATCATCATTATCGCTGCTTTATGGGGTGTGGTCCCCTTGAGCCTTGGATCTACCTATTTATTTATTTATTCTTTAGTCTTATACCCTAAAATGATAGGGCAAAATGAATGGACATGATAACCCATGTATATATCATGGTGGCTTAAAGTGTTGAGAATTTAATCTCCAAAAATAAAATAAATAAAATTGGAAAAACCGAATTTAAAGGACAAGCTAAAGCACGTGAAAACACGCTGTCCTTAAAGCGTAATTCGCCCCTACTCAAAATACTTTGAGTCTGCTGTTAGGTTGCAGGCGGATTGCTTCCAGGATACGACGAGCCTTATGTGGTTCTGCGTTCAGCAAAAAATGAAGATACCACTATGAAACTCAGTTACACTATCTCTGACAGAAAAGAAAAAGAAAGAGAGAAAGGAGTGGCATTCTTCTAGTAGCGAGTTAGACCACTTCTCTGGTCTTAGTGGCTAGGTTCATATGAACCAAACCGTGAGGCTAGGTGACTTTGGCTAGAGGTGCTAGTTTAGTAGAGTACTTGAGATGGTTGTGTTTGTTGTTGTGAAATGAACTAGACCTATCCGATTTATATAGGCAAGGGTGGCTGGCAGTTTTGGTCCAGAGCCATAATGGCACTAGCTGTTGGGAGAAAGTAGCCATTTTCTGGCAGTTTCTGACCGTTGTGCATGTGGGAGTTACACCTGTATGCTGGCTATTTAGACTCAATGGCTAACTGTTTTCTGATTATTGGGTTAGCCACATGCAGCTGTTACTGCATGGTCTGGACTGTTACTGTATAAGCAGTTACACAAGTGCCTCTAAATAGCATTGCAGCTCTCTATAAAAAGCAGAGAGGTTTCTTTGTCAGACCTCTTACCCACAGCACCTCCTCTGTTCCGAACTCAGCCACCTGACCCACTACTTAACCTCTGTCGCACCTCGATTCGCACCAGTCTCGCTCTAGTTCGCGAGGTCGCGACCTATCTACGACACGATGCGAACGTGCGAAGTTCAAAGTGCGCCACTAGCACCTCTACAGCCACACTACCTCATATTCCCATGCCCTCACACCAAGCCCATGCCTATGCCCGTGACCGTGACCGAGACCGAGACCGAGCCCGTGCCCGAGCCTGAGCACGTGCAAGTGCGCCGTGTTCGTGCTTTGCACTAGAACATGCAAGCCACCATACTCCTCTCTCCTATCATAAATAAGTAAGGTGCACAACACCCTACTTATAAAGAAGAAAAAATCCCCTCTCCCATCCGATATGGGACAAAATACAAAACAAGTTTTTCTTTTACTTTTTTTTCAAAAAATTGTTTTGAACCAAAATATTTCAACAATCCCCCACTTGGTTGAAAATAATTTTAAAACGAAAAAAAATGACATCTGCCAGAGTATAAAATATCATATGCATAAGAAAGATATCTTTCGATTTGAATCCTTCCTTAGTATAAGTATTTCAAAGACCTATTGAAATTACTGGTAGCCACAGCTTTGAACTAGTTATTTTTAGATAACAGGACCAAAAATATCACACTCATACTTTCTTAGTGTTGTTTGAGTTCCCATAATTCTTAGTCAGCACATTTAATGGCTTGTGTTTATCTTATTTCATGAACGATTCCGAGAAAAAACTCTCATTCTCATGAGAGACGGCACTACCTCTACTTTCATATAAGTGAAGTCCTTCCAGTGTCTTCGTTACTATTATACACTTGTCCTTAAGACCGGACTACATTAAGAGTTTATAAGACTCAACCCTCTATCTGTAATGGCCAGCACTTTAATCCTGGATGAGGTATATATATAAATTAGTGCAGAAACTTTTCATGTATCAGTGACTTGTTTTTACTCATTGAACCCATATATAGAGATTTTCTAACTTTAGGTTGGGTTTTCATCACTAGTGAAATCTTTTGTAAAGAGTTTCAACCCCATTCTTCTGGATATTGTCCTTACTATTTCTCTCGTTAGAGGTTTGGTAAAAGGATCAGCTAAGTTATTACTTGACTTTACATAAGAGATTACAATGATTCCATCTTGAATTAGTTGTTACATAGTCATGTTGCAAACTTATATGTTTGGATTTCCCATTATATGTGCCGCTATAGGCTCTAGCTAATGTGGCTTCACTATCGCAATGTAGTGAAACAGCCGGTATCGGCTTCGCATGAAATGAAATTTCTAAAAGAAGATCTCTCAGTCACTCAGTCTCTTTACCTGTTGCAGCAAGGGCTATGAACTCAAACTCCATAGTCGAATGAGTTATACAAGTTTGTTTCTTGGATCCCCAAGATATAGCTGCACCTCCTACGGTAAAAACCCATCCAGTAGTGGACTTGTTATCCCCTGCACTCGATATCCAACTTACATCGGTATATCCTTCCAGTACAACTGTAAATTTTGAGTAAAATAACACTAAGTCCTTGGTTGCTTTTAAATAACCAAGTACTCTACCTATTGCCTTCCAATGTTCCACACTGGGATTACTAGTAAACTTAGTTTACTCACAACGTATGCGATGTCTGGTCTATTACATTGCATTGCATTGCATACATTAGACTTCCTATTACACTAGCATACTCTAATTGTGCAACTGTTCTTCCAGTATTTTCATTTAATTTGAAACTTGGATCGAATGAGGTTTTCGCTTCTTTAATATTCAAGTGTTTAAACTTGTTTATTATTTTCTCAATATAATGAGATTGATACAGTGCATACCCCCCACTATAAGTTTTTACTTTAATACCTAGAATGGTATCAACTTGTCTAAGATCCTTTATTTTAAATACAGAAGACAGAAACTTATTTGTTTCAGTTACACCTTCCATTTTGTTGCTTATTATTAACATGTCATCAATATATAAACAAATAACAATTATATAGTTACTACTTTATATGCATTTATCTGCTACATTATGCATGAAACCATGAGATAGTATTTTAGAATCAAACTTCCCATGCCATTGTTTAAGTGCCTGTTTTAATCCATACAATGATTTAATTAGTTTACAGGCCTTCTCATTTCATGGTAGAACGAACCCTTCAGGTTGTTCCATGTATACCTCCTCGTCGAGGGCTCCATTCAGGAAAGCGGTCTTTTATCCATCTGGCGAATATACAGGTGATGTATGGATGTTAAAGCAAACATAATCCTAAAAGATGTTATTCTCACCACAGGTGAGTATGTGTCAAAATAATCCATTCCTTCTTTTTGTCTGAACCCTTTAGTTATTAGTCTAGCTTTAAAGGATTAAATAGTTCTATCATTATGATATTTCTTTTTAAATACCCACTTACACCCTATGGGTTTAGAAGCTGAAGGTAGATCCACCAGTTTTCAAGTTTGGTTTGACATAATCGAGTCCATCTTTTCATTGATGACTTCTTTCCAAAAAGCTAAATCTCTAAAAGTTACAGCTTCTCTATAGGTTTTCGGATCATCTTCTATAATCATAACTATAGGTATCTGTTGGGGCTCAAATTCGCATCTATTATAAAACAACATCCATCGGTCCATCTACGATGATTTGGATCAATTTCGAGATCAAGAATATCTAGAAAATGTTAGCGCAACACTAACATGCGTAGCCGTGATTAAAACCTACAAATATCATTCCGAAGCAAAACCAGACATGCAGGTCAGCGCCAAATGATCCGGAATGCCCTAAAACCCTTAACCTGCAAGTTTCAAAGTCACGTGGCGTATATCTTTACCTGCGCACCTCGAAATGCGTTTCATTCCTATCTAAAGTTGACCGAAAGGGTTCGAAAGCCTACAGGTATCATTTTAGAGTGGAATTAGACATGAGGATCACCGCCAAATGATCCAAAATGCTCTAAAAATCTTAACCTGTAAGTTTGAAGTTCTTGCAGTGCATATTTCTATGCGTGTGTTTCCCGGAACAAAGTTCCTATACGAAGAGCTGAACTGATGGTTCCAAATTAGGAAGGAACTACCAAAGTTCGCAACATCTGGTCCTCTGCACCCCATCCCATTCATTTGATAGCCCGATGAGAGCCTTAAAGTGCTTTGGCGTTAGTGACTTCGGTCTCCAGAAAGGTACCTGTCCTTTGGACAGTCGGAGCTTGAAGTTTGAAGAATATTCCAAGTATGAGAGTCCAAATTGGGAAAGAAGTACTAAAATTCATGGCAATTGATCATCTGTACCCCATCTCGTTCATTTGACAGCTTGATGAAAGGCTTAAAATGCCTTGGCGTTAGTGACTTTGGCCTCCAGAAAGGTACCTGTCCTTTGGATAATCGGAGCCTATTTGCGGAGCCTACAGTCGGAGCCTACATGTGAAGCAACAGTCGGAGCTTACATGTGGACCCTACATGCGGAGCTGATAGTCGAAACCTACATGCGGAGAGCACATGCATTTGAAGTATCATTGGTCCAGATCCGTATCCGTTTAGGATACTATAAATAGTAAGCCCCTGATGTTAGAAAGGATGATCATCTTCAGATAGTATTAGAGCAACGCAAGAGGTAACATGCACTTGCTCTGTCTTCCCTCATCGGATCCCTTCATCGAAGTGGATTTCCTCACCGGAATCCCTCACCGAAAAGGGATATAGTTGGAGAGGAGGCAACAATCGGAGCCTGAAAATTTAGAAAATCTCTAAGTTTGGAACAGTTGGAGGCAACAGTCGAAGCCTACATGCGGAGACCACATGCGGAGGGCACATGCGCCCACTCCCTTGGGCCCCTTGAAAATTTGAAAATATTGCTAAGTTGCAAAGCAACATGCATTTACCCCAAGGAGTCAGGCGCAAGTGGAAAGCAACATGCGCCTGGAGGAAATCCACCTTCTTATTCTCTCTTAAACTTGGCGACATGCGCCTGAGAAGGGGAGACATGCGCTCAACCCATACTCACATGCGCCTGACATTTGGCATACATGCGCCCAGGAGAGGGGAGGGGCACATGTGCCTGCCCCCATACAGACATGCGCCTGGACAGTTATAGGGAGGTGGGACCTTCCGTCGTGTGGCTCGCTTTCGATCTGGCCCGCCTCTCTATCGCACCAGTGCTCCTAGACACACATCGGTGATATCTTTCCATCCAGCGGATCAGATTCCCCAACGGTCGATGATAAATGGTCCAAATCAATGATTTTATCAAAATGACTAATACTTAACCAAATTTGCAAACCCTGGAATCACTCTGAAAGAGTGGAAAACGGTCGAAATCAAGGAGAATCGGGCGAAATTGGACCAAACCTAAAAGAGAAACTTCTCTTCTCCATAACATGATACATCATAATCATGCACCGCAACGAGGTTATCCGATCTTAGGACCCTTGAATACCCTGATTAAGCGGTCAGTAGGCCCAGTACTTAGTCATTTTCAGCCCTGGGAAGTACCCTGTTAACTCGAAAATTGACTTACGTCGAGCGAAACGAAATGCAATCGCACTAACGTCATAGTGGATCCAGCATCATTACGATCCTCGTAGACATGATCCATCCCTGTTCAAAGACGATTGCTACCAATATTCACCAAATACCCTGATCCAACCGCAAACAGGTCCAATACTTAGTCGTTTTCAGCCTTGAGAAGTGCCCTATTGGCTCGAAAATCGGCTACTGCCAAGTAAAACCAATCATGATCTCAAGGACGCGAAGGCGAAGCTAATGTCCTCATGCTATAAAATAGTTGAGTCTGAAATTTACAGGACATTGATCCTACTGTTTATCAGAAATTGGTATAAACGAGTGCTTATCTCAATACTTAGACATTCGTAAGCATCAGAAATGGTCGATCCAACCCATCAAACTTGAATTTCTCAAAGAAGTATAACTCAACACAGCTTCTCTAAATGATCTAGTCGTTCAAAATATCGATGACGTAAAGATATACACGAAGCAGATTAATTAAATCAAATGCATAATTTTCCTGATGTACTAAACACCAAACATAAATGCCATCCTCTCTCGAGCATGCATAAAGTATATTTGCTTTGTACTGTACTCATTTGCATCCATTGCATGAATTTTATTTCATCCCGGATCAAGATACGAAATTAAATCAAGGGGACTATGGTTATCATCGAAAACCATAATCAAAGAGTTCTAAAACATCTGAAATACTTCATCGTTAAGACTAGTTGATGTGCGTCCCTTCCAAATCGGGATCCGTCAGTTGAGTAGCTAATGTAATATTGGTGCGTCTTCCTATAGTCACCCGTTCCAAACTGCGATGGTCAATGATATAGTGTTGTACCACCCGATAACCATGGAGTGTCTTCCAGCAAGTCACCCATACCAAACTGAGACGGTCAATGGCACTGGTTGCACTAAGAAACCATGGAGTGTCTTCCAGCAAGTCACTCGCCCCAAACTAAGACGGTCAATGGCACTGGTTGCACTAAGAAACCATGGAGTGTCTTCCAGCAAGTCACCCGTCCCAAACTGAGACAGTTAATGGCACTGGTTGCACTAAGAAACCATGGAGTGTCTTCCAGCGGGCCACCCTTCACAAACTGAGACGGTCAATGGCACTGGTTGCACTAAGAAACCATGGAGTGTATTCCAGCAGGTCACCCGTCCCAAACTGAGATGGTCAATGGCACTGGTTGCACTAAGAAACCATGAAGTGTCTTCCAGCAAGTCACCCGTCCTAAACTGAGACGGTCAATGACACTGGTTGCACTAAGAAACCATGGAGTGTCTTCCAGCAAGTCACTTGTCTCAAACTGAGATGGTCAATGGCATTGGTCACGATAAGAAGCCATGGAGTGTCTTCCAGCAGGTCACCCATCCGAAACTGAGACGGTCAATGGCACTGGTTACATTAAATGGAAACTATGGAGTGTATTCTTAAAAGTCATTCCTTCTATAGAGACGCCCGATGACATTGTGGTACATGACTCAGTTAAAATTCTAGTTGCTACTCAACTAGGAACGCCCGAAAGAGCATGGGACCAACATCTAACTAGTCTTAGTAATGGCTTGGTCCATAAGAAATCCTAAACTTGGTCTTTACGATCGTGAATTCAAGACTATAATCCTTAATGATTTAAATTATTTGCTCGATCTATCCGGGCTTCATCCCTAATATTATATCTATTGTACAAATACACTTCATAGTGGTTTTCTCCTACAAGGGTTTCCACGGGGTTTCCACGGGGTTTCCACGTAAAAATTACAAATACACTTCATATCTTTGTGCTATGGTTTTCTCCTACAAGGGTTTCCACGTAAAAATCTCTATCTTATCTATGTTGTGCTTTATTTACATTCATGCTCTTTTAATGCTTTATTTAACTTATTTATGATGCATGCATGCATTTACTTTTGCCTTTTAATCAAGGGTGATCATCCATTGATGTAATTAAGGGTTCGTGACCAGTTCACAACCTGGAATGTAAAAGATCTCGAAATCTCTGGAATAAAATTCACCTTGCAGTGCTTTCTCGTGTATATTTTGTGATTGCTTGTGATTGCCTACGAATGCTTATATACTCAAAACCCCAGAATAATGAAACACGGGAAAAACTGTCAAATGAGCATTTTTCTAGTTTTAATAGTATCTTTCTAATGATATTCTCTCTATCTCCTTCAACGAGATGAAAAGAGATACGCTGAGAGTCTATCTGTTCAGGATCAAGACTCTTTTCTACTCTTGCCATTTGAATCTTATGTGGTTCGATTTAAGCTTTAATATCTTGTTAAGGTTCTATCACGGGTTTGTCCTTTTGAGTTTGGATTTCATTATCCTTTGACTCTAAGGATAGTGAGTTTTCAAAGAACTCCACATCTCTAGACTCTATAATGGTGTTAGACTCTGAGTCTAGAAGTCTATAGGCTTTGCTATTTTGTGCATACCCTACAAAGCCACACTTGATAGCTCCGGATCCTAATTTAGTTCTTTTGGGATCAGGCTTTCTACAATATGAGATATTCTAAGTTAGGTTTTCTACATTACCATACCTCATATGGTGAAGTCTTAAACTTTTTCGAAGGAACCTTATTTAGGATGTGGCACACTGCTAGTAGTGCTTCACCCCATAGTACTAGTGGCAACTTTGCTTATAATAGCATTGAGTTGACCATCTCTACTAAGGTTCTATTCTTTCGTTCAGCTATACCGTTTTGTTGTGGTGTGTACGGTGCAGTGCATTGGTGTATTATTCCATGTTCTTCACAGAAGTTAGAGAATTCTGTTGAAAAATACTCTCCTCCTCTGTCACTGCGAAGAATTTTTATTTTCTTGTTTAGTTGATTTTCTACTTCTGCTTTATATACCTTGAACATGTTGAATGCTTCATCTTTATTCTTTAAAAGGTGATACACATATCTGGTGCAATCATCGATAAAGGTAATAAAAATATCTTTTTCCTCCACGTGTAAGACTATCAATTAACTCACAAATATCAGTGTGTATTAGGTCCAATATTTGAGATGATCTCTCAACACTAAGAAACTATTTCTTTGTTAATTTAGACCGTGTGCATACTTCACATTTGTCATTTTGACTATCTATGTATGAGATTAAGCCATTCTTATACATAAATTTTAAGGTACTATAACCTATGTGTACTAATCTACCATGCCACAATGCTACAGATTCAATCATATATGTAGAAGAGCTACTTTCATTCAATGAAAACTTAATCATCCCATTACAAGCATATCCCTTACCAATGAAGTTTCCATTCTTTAATAGAATCAGTTTTCTTGACTCAAATACTACTCATATTCCGGGTTTTCCCAGAAGATCCCCAGAAACTAGGTTTCATCTCATGTCTGGGACGTGCAGTATATTAGTTAGGACCACTTTCTTTCTAGAGGTAAAGACTAGTTCCACAATTCCTTTGCCTATAACCTTCGATCGGACTTCATTACCCATTTAGACCTCTTGACCATTGGTCATGTCCTCATAAGTTTTCATGTCCTCATAAGTTTTAAAGGCTGACCTGTCGTTGCTTACATGGATTGTGGCAGTTGTATCATACCACTAACCGGGTACTTTACCTTGGATCATGTTTACCTCAGTGATCATAACTACTATGTCTTCTTCAACTGCACTTGTCTCATTCTTTGATTTTCGAAGTCGGCATACTTAAGCGTAATGCCCGGTTTTCCTGCAGACATGACAAGGGCCCTTGAACTTTTCGTTATTCTTCTATGGTTTTTTGAATTTTCTTTTATTAGGTTTCAGGGAACCATTCTTACCGGGATTCTTATTTTGGATATTTTCTAGTACTTACACCTTGGACGAGGAATTCCCGTTATCATTTTTTCACGATTTCGGGATTCTTCCTCTATTCTGAGATGTTTCTGGATTTGTTCTAGTGTATAGTCCTCGATTTTATGTAACAGTTTCTTCCTGTATTCTGTCCAACTTGGAGGTAATTTTGCGATTATAGCCCCGACTTGGAAAGATTTAGGGATATCAATCTTTAGGGCACTGATTTTGCTAACAATTAGCTATAATTCTCTATTTTGGGCTAACAGCAATTTGTTATCTATCATAGTGTAGTCGAAATAGCTAACTATGAGATATTTGTTCATACCTTCTTCTTCGGCCTTATATTTGAACTTGAGACGGTCCAAATTTCTTTAGCAGATTCGGTTATGGTATATTGGTTATACAGACAATTAGATAGCATGTTCGGGATGCGTCCTCGACACAACAGATTATCTTCTTCTCTTTTGACACGTGCAGCGATCTGCTTAGGTGTGTCTTTATCAGTTACTAGAGGCAGCGACTTCAAGTTTGGGTCTAAGATATAGTACATCTTCAACGCCGTGAGCAGGAACTTAATTTTATCCTGCCATCTAGTGAAATTAGTTCTATCGAACTGGTCCAGAAAAATCAGATATTGGTTCATCAGTTTGATTGATGATACCCCTTTGGTTTCCATATCAAAATTACGATTTAAGGTTGTTGAGAATTTGATCTCCAAAAATAAAATTAAAAAAATTGAATTTAAAGGACAGGTTGAAGCACATGAAAACACGCTGTCCTTAAAGGGTAATTCGCCCCTACTCAAAATACTTTGAGTCTGCTGTTAGGTTGCAAGCGGATTGCTTCTAGGATATGACGAGCCTTATATGGTTATGCGTTCAGCAAAAAATGAAGATACTACTATGAAACTCAGTTACACAATCTCTGGCAGAAAAGAAAAAGAAAGAGAGGAGTGACGTTCTTCTAGCAGCAAGTTAGACCACTTCTCTGGTCTTAGTGGCTAGGTTCATATGAACCAAACCGTGAGGCTAGATGACTTTGGCTGGAGGTGCTGGTTTAGTAAAGTACTTGAGATGGTTGTGTTTGTTGTTGTGAAATGAACTAGACCTGTTCGGTTTATATAAGCAAGGGTGGCTGGCAGTTTTGGCCTAGAGCTATAATGGCACTAGCTATTTTCCAGCTGTTGGGAGAAAGTAGCCATTTTCTGGCACTTTCTGACCGTTCTGCATGTGGGAGTTACACCTGCATGCTAGCTGTTTAGACTCAGTAGCTAACTGTTTTCTGACTGTTGGGCTAGCCAAATACAACTGTTATTGCATGGTCTAAACTGTTACTGCTTGAGCAGTTACAAAAGTCCCTCTAAATAGCCCTGCGGCTCTCAATAAAAAGTAGAGAGGTCTCTCCGAACCCAGCCACCTGACCCACTACTTAGCCTCTGTCGCACCAGTAAAGTGCGAAGTGCTCCACTAGCGCCTCTACAGCCACACTGCCTCACGTGACAGAGACCGAGCCCGAGCGCGTGCGCGGTTCGCACTGGAACACCAAGCCACCATACTCCTCTCTTCCACCATAAATAAGTAAGGTGCACAACACCCTACTTATAAAGAAGAAAAAATCCCCTCTCCCATCCGATATAGGACAAAATACAAAACAGGTTTTTTTCTTTTACTTTTTTTTCTCCAAAAAATTGTTTTGAACCAAAATATTTCAACACAAAGCACCAGCCTACTCCTAGCTCCGGAAAATGAGGTAGAGTTAGTACCCAATCCGCACGACCAGCCGAAGCGAAGTAGTTGTTACCGTGGTAACAACTTAGTGGATGTTACTTTAACCATGTGGGGCCCATCTTGATATTTTTTTTTGTATATCCATAGCATACATCTATTTTTCCATCTCAATTTAGTATGAAATCCCAAATCGTTAAGAAGATCAAAATGTCAGGTGGACTATACCAATAGAAATAGTGGTGAATAACCATTAAAACCTTTTTTATGGGCGGCAAAAGTTTTGAATCAATGTTGTTTTTCTAATTTCCCTTCAAATATAAATAGGTTAGATTGCAAATAAACATTAAGAAAACCTTATGATGGGCCCTTTGCAATTTTTAATGGTGAAGCACTCAATCACTATTGTTTCCTGTGGCGTGGTGCACCCGAAACTTGGATATGTATAAGTTTTGGCACCTCATCCTAAAATGGTCTAAAGAAATGGATGGATGGCTTGGATATACATAAAATCATCAAGGTGGGCCAAACGGAAGAGGTAGCACCCCCTAAGCTGTTACTTGGTAACACGACGTGGATTACCTGTGAAAGCCTGCATCTCCTGCATTCGGAATCTATGTGGGGCCCACCTTGATGTTTGTGAGAAATCTACGCCGTCCAACTGTTTTGTGGGATCATTTTAGGCATACTGACAAAAAATGAACGGGATCCAAGACTCAAGTGGGCCGCACTAAAGGAAAAGGTGGGTAGGTAAATTCCTACCGTTGAAACCTCTATGGGGTCCGCAATGATGTTTATATGCCATCCATACCGTTTATAATATCATTCCTACTAAGATGAACTGAAAACATAAATATTATCCTCATTCGAAACTTCTGTGGCCCCACGAATATTTCAATTGTGAAGTTCAATCGTCACATTTTCGGCCCACTTGAGTCTTGGATGCCGTTCATTTTTTGTCACAACACATAAAATGATCTCACAAAACGGTTGGACGGTGTAGATTTCTCACAAACATCATGGTGCTCCCCCCCCCCCCCCCCCCCCCCCCCCCCAAGATTCCGAGTGCAGGAGATGCCTACGAAAGGCTTTCGCAGGCAATCCGCATCTCCTACGAGCCCACCGTTTGTACAACAAGCATGTGTGATACGTCTAAGGAGGGAGCGGATTAGGTAAGACCCCGGGTCCACCGAGGTGGGTATGACCCCTGACTGTGGGGCTCACAGTGATGTATATGTCTTAAATCCACACCATTCAACAATCTTGAAAGCTCATTTTAGGGTATGATACCAAAAATGAAGATGACTGAAATCTAGCGCTGTTAAAAAAATCGACCAAACCGGACCGAACCGGTCGGTTTCGGTTGGTTTTTCATTCTATTTTGGGTTGGTTCAATTTTTTTATATTAAAAACCAAGAATGTTGATTCGGTTGTCGGTTTATGAAAATTATAAACCGCTTTCAACTGAATCGAACCGACTATGTATATATTTGAATTATATTTATTAATGTTACCCCTACTGTATGGCCCACCTTGATAATATCTTATATATCCACGCCGTCCAATTGTTTTCGCAATCCATTTTAGGATGTGTTCAAATCTAAATCTGAGGTGGACCACACCACAAGAAACAATGTTGATTGAGCTCTTGCCATTAAAAATATCCTTGGACCCACTTGAAGAAGATTTGCAATGTATATTTGCCATCCAACCCGTTGATAAGGTCAAACAGACCTGGATGAGGGAAAAAGTCAAATTTCACTTTCAGCTTGATCCAAAACTTTTGTGGCATATAATTATAAAAAGTTTTAATGGTCATTCACCCGTTTTTATATTGGTGTGGTCCACCAAAGATTTGGATCTTCTTAATTTTTTTAATGTAAAACTGACAAAACCGTAGCAACCTAAATTTATTCGGTTCGGTTCAGTTAGTGAGGCTTCATTGGTTCAGTTTGGTTGTTAAATATTCAAAATTGACTGAGTCGGTTTGGTTGGGTATCACCCCTCAAAACCAAACCAACTGAACCGCGCACAGCCCTACTGAAATCTTAGGTGACCCACACCCCATAAACAGTCGTGATTAAATCTTTACCATTGAAAACTTCATGGATTTTCAATGGATTCCACTAGAATGTTTATTTTCCATCCAACCTGTTGATAAGGACACAAACAACTAGATGAAGAGACCACGTAGATATTATCGTAATCCAAAGCTTTTGTGGCCCACAGGAAGTTTTTAAGGGTCAATTACCATTGTTTCCTGTACTATGGCGCATCTGGGATTGGGAAGTGCTTATTTTTTGGATAATGCCTTGAAATGATCTTCCAATGGGGATGTATGACATGGGTATATTCACATATATATCACAGTGGCCTCACAATCACGGGTCCCATCCACCTCCTTGGTCCTGGGGTCTCACGTCTCACATAATCCGCTGCCGTCTAAGGTAAGGCTGATGTCAGATGCCATATTTTTTTAGAGTTGTACGACTAAAAGGAACATTACACTTTGCCTTTTAACTATTTATAGAAAGATCTGGGGCAGTATTTTCTAATAATGACAAGTCCAGTTGAAAGGACGTACTTGATAGTTCATATTCCAAAAGCTGGCACATGTCTCACTTCCTGTTTGCCACGTATACCGAAGATGCCCATCTTTCAGACAGTGACTCTACCACGGATGATCTTCGCTTTAAAGATGAAACTTGAGCCACCATTCCGTCACCAGGTGGGCCACGCGTTTAGCTTTCGTTCTCTGACCGTCAACCGGGTCTGCTTGACGTTCGGGCCCAAATCTATTGCCGTCAACGGATAGGGTTGGCCCCTAGACTTCCTGGACACGGCTTGGTAGAACCGGGTCTTGCCCTCTCGGGTCCTTTTTGAGTTCCAGCCTTGTTTTTTAGGACTCGGATCCGGTTTTGGTCGGATTTCAGATGCCCGTCGCGTACACATTATCAGTACACTTGAATTGATGGATTAGATAATTTCACACGTGCAAGGTGATCTTGATTTGCAAACCTCATTGAGTTGCTACAGTAATTAAATATATTTAATATATAATATTGTTATTAAAATTACCTGAACCCGACGCAATTTAAATAGAGTGCAGAGGGTCCTTACTCATGCCTCAGTGGTAGACTCACAAGAGTTTCAACATGAAAAAATAAATAAATAAATAAATAGTGCAGGCGGATGGATCCAGGCGCCATTATATTCTTATATTTACTATGGCTGGACAAAATCCGACCCAACTACTAACTGGTCTAAAGACCCGAGTCCGGTAAAATGGAGAAGGTCGGTGCAGGTATCCATTAACGGCCCTACAAATAGCATACATAATGGTCACACCTGCTGATGAATGATCCAGGCTTCATGCACGTGTGGCAAGTGTAGGAGAGTATTACTTGAAATTCTACGATCACGAGTAGGGCGTGGTTTGGCTGGTGATCCCAACACCAACCAACTAGCCCGTGTCAAAGCTCCGTGGGTCCTAGCATGAAAGTATGTGTTTTATCCTCATTGTCCATCTATTTTGGTAGCTAATTTTAAGGCATCAGCCAAAAAATGAGGTAATCTAGAACTCAAGTGGACCACACCAAAAGAAATAAGAAATAGAGAGGACTGAGCACTAATTGTTGAAAAAAGCTTGGGGAGCCACAAAAGTTTCTTGGTCGGGCACCCGATATTGCCTTGGATGGACGTCTGGAATCTGGACTACTGGATTTGGTTTTTTGAGGGTTGTAGCGGACTCGATGACTATTACAGGGCGCCTTATAACTGCCTAGGATGCCCAACGGATGTTGTAGGGCGCTTGATATGAAATTACATTGGGTGGTTTAACACGACACCAACGTATATGCGTGCAGAAGCTTTAGAGTGGAGCAAGAATTATGGCTAAGTCCTAGAGATGTGGGGTGGGGGTGATTATGACCTTTTTAAATTTTTTTTGCCTACTCACACAATTTAACAATTTAAACTAAGTAAGCAAATAACACTTTGGCTTCCAAGCCTAAGTGTGTCCAATCACAAGACTAGCATACATGTGCAATAAGTTACCTACTCTAAGTAAGCATAGATTAACAAGAGATTAAACTAATGAATGACTTAATCTGTAGACACCCCACCTTCGGCTACAATATTGGTAGAGATAGCTAAATGAATGGAGGTCCATACCCTTAAACCTCATGTCCAAACCTAGCTAAACTCACCCTTATAAGCCTCAATTCATAGCCCAGCTCAAGCATGAACCCAATCGACTCACCCCTAACACATCCGCCTGAAAAACCCCCCATAAGAAAAATCAGTCCAAAAATCTCAAAAAAATCAAACTTGGTTAGTCAACCCGCTGAGTCAAATTACTGAGTCAACTCACCGGGTCAGTCTAGCCCCTGCACCCAATCAACTCACCTTGTCAATCCATCTTTCAAATCTAGTCAACTCACCTGGTTCTGAGCCACAGCTTCAGAGTAGGTCCGAACCTCGAACCCACAGTTTTTCTTCTTCAGGTTCGAGGGCCGTACGCTTCGAAGCTGTAGCAGTGCGTCCGTACGAGTGAACCCCTGGGGGCCGCCCAAACTTATTTACACAACTTGTCACTGCTCGTAGCTATAAATACCCCTGCTCCTCTCCTGTTTCAGCAATCCCTCAACTTCTAGAGAGAGCCCAGAAATTATGAGTCCATCTCCACTTTTTTAGCCCATTCCTCCACCAAGGAGAGCCCGAGTGAGGAGAGTCTAGCCCTGGTCCAGCCCAGCCTGACCCTAGTCCAATTCTCGCAAGCTACTTAAGTTCTCATCTTAGCCGCTCGAAGCAAACCCTTGCAACACCTCCGTCCATCCAGCTACTCTCACATCAGCATCATCTCATTCGCATCTAGCATAAGTGCAATATTTATTATTCTTCCAACCCCCCTGCTTATCATCCCACTGCAAACACTTTGATTGATCAAATATACAGCATGCATCTCACATAAAGCACCTATCAGTTCTAGCGTATGCTCTGGGCTTGCCTGTTAATGAAAACCTACACATCAGAAACTCTTACTGTTCAGACCTACATTCACGCATCATATCATTCATGAGAATGTACGAGGATTAAATCAGACTTTCAAGTATTAGTTTGATTCTGTGAAGTAAAGACCGTACTTCGGTACGGACAGAGTGGGTGCCTAACACCTTCCCACCCTGTAACCATGATCCCTTACCTCGAATCTCTGACCACAGATCAAAAGGAGTCATTTTAGAGGAAGAAATTTTCGGATTCCCTTCTCTAACATTTCTACGGGGTCTAACCGACTGTAGATTCGAAGTAAATCGCTAGTGGCGACTCTGGTCTTATACGAACTCATCCAAACATATCGAGTTTAACACGACAACTGAAAAAAGCCCTTGAGAATGAGGCGAGCCAGTGGCACAACGGCGATTTGCGCTTACCCCCTTTTCGAAAGGGAGGGCCGGGGAGCGCGGAAAGGCGAGCGTCAACAAAATGGCGACTCTGTTGGGGATATGCTAGTCCCATTAGTCATGATCCAACTTGAAAAATGGAATCCTTCTTATACTTGAAAGTCATTAGTCCTCATATAATCTCATCTGCATAACATTTCATCCATAAACAATAAAAAATATTCGAAAAAACCCAAAACCCAAAAAAGAGTAGAGCATATTCCTCACATTGCGCCTACTCGGGCTCAACGTCTTCGAAAACAACTTCCCTTCCGCAGCATAATCTGCACTCGAGCTCAGCAAGCCATGTCTGACCACGAAGAAAAAGCTCACTGTTGAGCCTCCAATTTATACATAATTTAGCCTACTACATCACATTATATGCATGGTTTGCATGTTTAAAAGGCCCATCTTACGCATATTTTGTGATTGTAAGAATGAGAGCGACTTAGCCCAATTGGTGACCAAAAGGATCCATTTAGATCCATTGGATGAAGATTAAAGGAGGACCAAAGAAAGAAGAGAGCAAGTAGAAGAGAGAGACAAGGAAAGAAATAAAGAAAAGTGGAAAACAAAGGTCCGACCGGTCTTGACCGGTCGGCCAAGGAAGCCATGACCAGTCAAGACCGGTCAGCCACCCTGTTAGAAGTCAATGGACTAAGGTCTAGATAGGTCCGACCGGTCAAGACCGGTCGGCCATCAGGTCAGGCCATTCCTTGTGCACGCTGGACCCATTACAGCCCTGTCCGACCGGTCACGACCGGTCGGCCTTACGTAAAACAGTAATTTCCAATTTGAGTTCCGAGAATTTCTGCGCAAGTGCGTAATGCTTTGCAATTCTGGAAGATTCCGACGCGGATAGAGCCTCCCCACTATAAAAGGACACCTAGGGTCTCTTCCTAGGGCATCATAGAAGCTGAGGAACTTCGTGGGGAGTGAAGGAGCCATTGTGGAGCGTTTGCAACCCTCCCAACTCCGAGTTTTTATGCTTTTTATGTCTTTTTCATTGAATTCTAGTTGTAGTATGACAATGCTCGGCTAGAATCTCTCAGCTAAGGCTCAGAGGTGAAGCTTGTAGCCAATTTCATGTTTAATTTAGTTTAATTCAAGTAGTTTCACTTCAAGTTTAAGTTTTGAATGTTCTAGGTCTTATAAAGTTGATATTTTTAGAAGTTTTATGAGAGTTCATGTGCTTCAGACATGGATTCCTTATAATTCTCTAAGATTATCATGTTTTGCTTGATTAGATTCGAATTATGGTAACCCTTGAGCATGCCATAGTCCATAGGCATGGCTGTTACTCCAAAGGCTATGATTTCGAATGCTATATGTGGTTGAATGGGACTAGAACTTGGAAGTTCAACTTAAGTGGGATTGAATGTGTTTAATGCTTTATCTTCCAACTAGATGAGAGATAGAACTTCAAATCTAGTTATGTATTATGCTTGGATTGATTGGATTGACATGGGATTGTTACAAGTGGATCCTTGAAAGCCTTAGTTCCTTAATTACTATTTTTCTTAAGTTACTGTTTAACACAAAATTCTCTCAATTGAATCTCTTAATTATTGCAATCCTAGTTGCTGGAATAGCTTAGAAGTTATTTTCTAAATCCTTGTGAATCGATCTCGATCTTACCGAGATTTATTACTACATCACAGCCTTGCACTTGAGGTGAGCGAACAAGTTTTTGCCGCCGTTGTCGAGGAATTTAGATAACAGTTCTAAATTATTTTAGTGGCTGTAGAAGTAGAAGTAGATAGGTTTTTCTAATTTCCTAGAACTAACCCATTGTTTTATTTTGTAGGATTTCTTCTCTAGTTCAAACGAATTGGGTAATATCCTTTTAACTTAGTGCTTTTTGCAGATTTTCAATTTCTAGATTAATTTCAGATTTTTAGGACTTAGGACTAGTTTAGTTTTTAGTTGAGTGGTTTATGCCCCGTTTGGAATGTGACCACTCCAATCGTCTCCAATCCAAAGGTGGTCTAGTTGGACCATTATCAGTCCATAGACGAGTTCGAAAATACCAAGAGCATTGTGATAGCTTGGGGAGTATGGATCAAACACCTTTAAGGAATCCTCCCGCCCTACTCCAACTACAAACGCAAATCAAGAGGGAGTAGGAGAGAATGAGGTACATAATGTGAAATTACGTCGGGTGGTCTAACACGAAACCCTATGCATACACGTGCGGAAGCTTAAAGAGCAACTAAAATTATGGCTAAACCTATAGGAGGGGGTGATTAGGACCTTTTAAAAATTTTCGCCTACTTAACAAATTTAGCAATTTAAACTATATAAGCGATTAACACTTCGGCTTCCAAGCCTAAGTGGGTCCAATCAAAAGACTAGTAAATAATAAGTGCAATCAACAACCTAGTCTAAACAACTCATGTGGACTATAGAGGATGGATCAAGAAATGCTCAAGTCAACATGTGGTAGTAAAAGTACATCTTGTGAGTGTAGAGGTGCCTATCAAGTGCCTAGCATGCATTCCTAACTAAGCATTCATAATTAACCAATTAAACACAATGCATAAAGAGAAATGTGCTCAAGAACAATCATAAACACAAGGATGTATAGTGGTTCGACTACTTGTCTACTCCACTTCCGGTTCAAGTACTCAACCCCTTTGAGCACATCGGCATTAACTGGGGAGTTTAAATCTGGTTCCTCCCAACCAAGGTGTTTTAAATCGGATCCACCCAACCGGGGAGTTTACAGGTTCCTCTCAACCTACATGTTTGCACCCGTGTTGGTGGCTCCCCCTTGAAGACTTTGTTTAGGCCGACTAACGAGCCAAGGAACGGCTGACGTCCCTGAAGTTTAGGCCGACTAACAGGCCAAGGATTGGCTAACTACCCTAGATCGAGTTTGTCAAACAAACTCTACACTCAACTCCCATAGGGAATTGAGTGGATGGACTCTTAACAAGACAACCTTACTTGTCTGATTGAGCCCCTTTGCAGCGCCGCTTTGGGTTGCTTCTTCTCGCTCTCCCGTGCTTGAATCAGCTCCCCTTGTGCTCCCCCAATCTTTGACGCCTCCGCTTTGCCAAGGCTTCAGCTCCAAGATCAGCTACCTTGCATGTGATGCTCCATTGGAGATGCCCAAGGTGCTAGGGAATGGTTGAATCTCCTACATGAGGTATGTAGCTTGTCCTAACTAGGAGATTTACCTAGAGGGTCTTCTAGAGGTATTGAACAAGAGATATAACTATGTGGTATAGTGTCTCACCTCTAGAATTGAGAGAGGAATCAAGTCATCTCTATGTTTGCATTTGAATGCCCTCGCTTGTGATTTAAACATAAGAGATATGACTTGAATCTCCTCCTCTTTGAGGCCCCATATGATGTACAGAAGGTATGGCAAATAGGCTCTCAAAACCCTCTCTCAATGCCCAAGAACTGAGCTCAATATTTATAAAGTTCAAGCTCCAACGGTCAAAAAACGGGCAGATTCATGCATCTCCGATTGATCGAAAAAAGGGTCCGATTGATCGGAGACCAGTCCGATTGATCGGAGACAAGTCTGATTGATCGGAAATCTATCCAGTGAAGTCTCTGGAAGATATTCCGATTGATCGGAACACTGTCCGATTGATCGGACGGACCCCTTCCGATGGATCGGAAGTATGTCCGATTGATCGAAAATTTGTCCAAAGGACTTTCAAATTTTGCTGGAACAAATTCCGATTGATCGGAGTCCTATTGGAACACTTGTCCGATTGATTGGAGTCCTATCGAAAACTGTTGTTTGAGCTGTTTTGATTACAACAGCTTCCACCTCTTTAATTAGTCTAACTTATCATATTTTTCATGGAGTTCTAAGACTAATGTTGATGACTAAGGGTATACCTAGTTGGTCCAAGTCATCTAAGAGGTTAAGGGTTAGGTTTTGGTCAAGGTAAGGCACACCAAGGCATCTCTTTTACCTGTGTTGGGGTCCCAAAAGTGAGGGTCCCCGAAACGATGATTCCGAATGCCCAAACCATCACTCGGTCAAATTTAGGGCCAGTGCATTGGAAATCGCGGCACGAATCGCGACACGCATCAGACTTGACCAAAAGTAGGGAATTGGGCCAGTGGTGGACCCCACCGGTCATCATGATCAAAACTGTCAAAATTTGGGAGGATTACCTCAATTATGAAGAGATAGGAGCAGTGCATCGGCATTCATTGCGAGGCGGACCCCACAAATCCCCCAATTTGCAAAACCCAAGTTTGGGAGACACGTATACGTCCAGCACATCCGGAAATTAATTTAGGGACGCACTGCCCCGAGCGCATCACAAAAATCCTCCAGCGCATCATGTAATTTAGGAATTTTGTATTTCAAGACGCACTGCCTCCAGCGCGTCTATAAATTCACCCAGCGCATCATGTAATTCAGTCATTTTGAATTTCAGGACGCACTGCCTCCAGCGCGTCCGAAAATTCGTCCAGCGCATCAAAAAAATCAGCCAATTTCAGGACGCACTGACGGCTAGCGCGCCCTGAAAATCAGCTTCCGAACTCAGCCATTTTGAGACGCGCCGAATGACTTTAATCGACGCGCTGACCCAATTTCTCGACGCGCTACACGTGTCGACCGCCTATTGGGCGACTTTGCCTATAAATACCCCCCCCCACCGCCTCATTTGCACGAGTCAGCGAGAGAGAGAGAGAGAACCTCGTCGCCGGAAAACCTTTTTCCGATCACCGAAATCCTTCTCCGACCACGGGAACCCCTCGCCAGAAATCGCACCTCCGATCATACCAGGTCCGGAGGAATAACTTAAGTCACCATTTTCGACGTGCTGATCTCAGCGCATCGTAAAAGTGATCCGGCGCATCAGAAAAATCCTCGGCGGATTAAATAAATCATAAACAATGCCATTTTTTGTACGCACTGGGCCCAACGCATCGCTAAAACAGGCCAGCGGATCAGAAAAATACATCAATCATTAACAATGCCATTTTTTGGACGCACTGGCCCCAGCACGTCGCAAAATAGGCCAGCGGATCAGAAAAATACAAATTACCAAGGCAAAGTCATTTTTTGTACGCACTGGGCCCAACGCATCGCTAAAACAGGCCAGCGGATCAGAAAAATACATCAATCATTAACAATGTCATTTTTTGGACGCACTGGCCCCAGCGCGTCGCAAAATAGGCCAGCGGATCAGAAAAATACATTTTTGGATGCGCTGGCCCCAGCGCATCAGTAAAATCAGGCCAGCGGATCGCAAAAATCAGCACCATGAGCATTCATTCCAGCACCCTTAAATCTTCATTTTACAACATTTTCAAGCCCCGTTTGAGCCTATTTTGGGTATTTCGAGTATTCCGGACGCGATGGAGCAGTCAAATGACTCGTCCGGGCTGCCCAGGGAGTGGAATACAAGCCTTCGGAGTCTAATCCGATCCAACGAGCTGAACGGAGCAATTCTCCTGAAAAGAGGCCGCCAGTGCCCAGAATCATACTGATGCATCATCATTACATGTACTATCACAACATGACCCGGAGTCAGGCCCGGACTAAGCAAAGGGGGGCTATGGTTACCACGATAAACCATACCAGGAGAGTTCTAAACTATCACACACAATTTGTTAGAGATTGACACTTCAAGAACAGTCGATGCCTTACCCATCCAAAACGGCATCCGCTGGTTGAGCTGCTCAGGTCCACATGACTGCGAATGGACTTCCCGAGGTCACCTGTCCATACATTGACAGGCGCGGGCCCAGAGTCGTCCTTCCCGGCCATAAACCCTGACAGTCTCAGCCCGGATCTCCGGTCAGAACATGGGACATAGACATCCAACTCGTACAAAGAAGGGTTAGTCCTTAACAAAACACAACAAATACAGGTCTTCGTGACCATACAAATACAGGTCCCCGCGACCATACAAATACAGGTCCCCGTGACCATACAAATACAGGTCCTCGCGACCACACAAATACGGTCTCTACGACCACCAAAACACAGGTCTCCGTGACCAAAGAACTTTGAAACCATAGTCCCCGCTGACTAGTCTTTCGCCTTTTAATCAAGGGTCATCGATCATTCAATGTAATTAAGGGCTCGTGCCAGATGATGGCCTGGAATGTACAAAATCTCAGAATCTCTGGAATAAAGTTCGCCTTGCGAAATCTCTTCTCTTGTGTATTTTTGTGAATGTTTGTGATTGTCTACGAATGTTTTTATTATTCAGAACCCCAGAGCAACAAAACCCAACATTCCAGAGAATGTTCATTCTCTAGTTCTAACAACCTGTAACATGCCAAGTAATCGACGCAGTAACAACATATAATCTTCTGCTAGGGAGGCCGTGGCTCCATCAGAATCGCGTCATTCCCTCAACTTATCATCAGTGCTTCAAATACAACAGAGAGGGAGTTCAGTACAGAGTGGCGGCAGACCCAAAGCCGTATACGATCGCATAATCATTCTTGGCCGATGCCCGGTACTACGACTTGATTAACGAACGGGAAGTCACAAAGAAGCCCGATGAAACGCAGAAAGAGCAAGGGGCAGAACAAAAAATAAGCAAGTTCGAACAGAGAGGCAAACCGCAATCCAGTACTCAAAAAGAAACCACAGGTCAGCCAGTTGAAGGACCTCAAAGGACCACCAAGAAATTTTACATAATCCCGAAGCACTTGCGACAACCCGGGCAGTCCGTCCTAGAAATGATATCGAATCAGCATATGAGTGTGCTCAAATCTAGCTTTAATATGCCAGTGCCGAAAATAGGAAGGGTTAGACCTTTCCCAAAAGCTCCTAGCCAGTTTGTAGTACCGCCGAATGCCGATACAAAGAAAGAAATCAAATTCTATTCAGTATCAAGTGAACCTGCGCGGTCTAAGGACGAGGCTGAGAAATCACTCCGTTTACCTCAACCGATAGAAGAGGGAAGATACAGTGAAGCCAGCCGTAACATCATGAAGAACATGGGCTTCTGTTACTCAGAATTAGCCTCGAATGGTAGAATGTTAGCACCGTTCGAAGAAAACACCAAAGTTCAACACGGAAGAGAAGGGTTAGGGGCAAAGATGAAGATTAGACATGTCAACATGGTGACAACCAATCCCACGGAAGAGGTACAGCCATAAGAAGTAGTTGACGTTATTCAACCCAGTGCCGCACCTGCACAGATAGAAGACGGGGGACAGCCCACGATAGATGAGCTTGAAGAAATAAACCTGGGAACCCCAGAAGACCCCAGAAATACATACCTGAGCAAAAATGTCCCAGGAGAAGAGAAAAAGAAATACATTCAACTGTTGAAAGAGAACCGGGATGTGTTCGCTTGGACGTACTCAGAAATGCCAGGGCTCAGTCCAACAATCGCGATGCATAAGTTGGGCATCTTGAAAGGGAAGAAAGCGGTCAAACAGCCTCAACGACGATTCCACCCAAACATAGTGCCCAAAATTGAAGAGGAGGTCGAAAAGTTGATCCAAGCTGGATTCATCAGAGAAGTCAAATACCCACAATGGATCTCAAACATTGTGCCGGTCAAGAAAAAGAACGGTCAAATCCGAATCTGCGTAGACTTTCGGAACCTCAACGAAGCATGCCCTAAGGATGATTTCCCACTACCTATCCCAGAACTACTGATCGACAGCACTACAGGATACGCAGTGATGTCCTTTATGGATGGTTACTCGGGGTATAATCAGATTCGTATGGCCCCAGAGGATGAGGAATCAACAGCATTCTGTACAACGTTGGGCATATACTGTTACCGTGTGATGCCGTTCGAGTTGAAGAATGCAGGGGCAACATATCAGCGTACGATGCAAGTAATCTTCCAGGACATGATGCATAAGCATGTCGAATGTTATGTAGACGATCTGGTAGTAAGGTCGGCCGGGCACGAACAACATAGAGAGCATCTAAGGCAAGTGTTCCAAAGACTGAGAAAGAAAAGCCTCCGCATGAATCCGTTAAAGTGCGCATGCGGGGTTTCCTCTGGCAAGTTTTTAGGATTTGTTATCAGACACCGAGGCATAGAAATTGATCCAACGAAGATTAAGGCGATCAGGGAAATGCCACCTCCGAAGAGTCTCAAAGAGCTGAAAAGCTTCCAAGGCCGGGTCGCGTACCTAAGAAGGTTCATCTCGAATTTATCTGGTCGTTGTCAACCGTTCTCGCGCCTCAACAAGAAAGGAGTACGGTTTGAGTGGGATGACGCTTGCCAGAAAGCGTTCGACTCTCTGAAAGACTTGCTCGACAAATCTCCAGTCCTTGCGGCACCGATCAAAGGGGAGCCACTAATTCTCTACATTGTCGTCGGCGAAAATTCACTTGGAGCCCTCTTAGCCCAGAAGAACGAAGAAGGGAAGGAAAGCGCACTCTATTACCTTAGCCGCACACTGGTGGGAGCCGAGTTTAACTACTCAGCAATTGAAAAAATTTGTCTGGCATTGATCTTTGCCGTAAAAAAACTCAGACATTATTGCCTCTCTCATCAGATAACGTTGATATCCAAAGCGGATCCCCTCAAGTTTCTCATGAACAGACCCATGTTGTCTGGGCGGCTGGCCAAATGGGCCCTACTCTTGTCGAAATTCGACTTGACATACATGCCGGCTCGGGCCGTCAAAGGGCAAGCTATCGCGGACTTCCTTGCCGCGCATCCAGTACCAAGCGGTGAAGAAATAGAGTACGACCTCCCAGACGAGCAGGTCATGGCGACTAATGAAACACGCCATTGGGAGATGTATTTCGACGGTGCAGCCAGAGCGGTAGGATCAGGGGCAGGAATTATATTCATCAGTCTGCAAGGGGACCTGCTACCTTATTCATTCACGTTAGTCCCGGCATGCACCAACAACGAAGCTGAGTACCAGGCTCTTATTATTGGGTTACAGTTGGCCCTGGAAATGCAAATCAAGGAAATAAGTATCTACGGTGACTCTAGGCTTGTCATCGGTCAACTAACGACAGAGTACGAAGTCTGCAAACCCGAGTTATCGCCCTATTGCCACCAAGCGCAGTCCATGTTTGAGCAGTTTCGGAACAGCAGTATCTCACATATACTGAGGCAGGAGAATGTACGAGCTGATGCACTTTCCAGTTTAGCCGCTGCTTTAGCTAACCCTGGAGGCAGCCCACTTCAGGTTACGATTGAAGAAAGAAGAATCCTGCCAACGACTGCGCTGCGCAACGGAGAGTTGAGCGCCAATCCCATTTGCTGCTTCGAGATCACAGAGGAAGATGATTGGAGAAAATCATTCATCGATTATCTGAAGTACGGATTTCTACCAGAGGATCCCAAAATGCGCATACAGATCAGAAAGCGTGCCAACTCATTCATACTCCAAAATGACGTACTTTATAAACGATCGTACGAGGGAATGCTGCTGCGGTGTCTAAACCAAGATGAGGCACGTAACACCTTGAAAGAAGCTCACGGAGGAGAATGCGGTGCTCACCAGGGAGGGAAGAACTTACACCACCGTGTATGACACATGGGTTACTACTGGCCGACAATGACGAAGGACGCGATAGAATACGTAAAGAGGTGTCACCAGTGCCAGATCCATGCCGATATCATACATTCACCACCGGAAGAGTTGCATCAGTCAGTGATGTCCTGGCCTTTTGCAGCCTGGGGCATGGACGTGATCGGACCGATTAGTCCGCCGTCCTCCCAGGGACATCAGTACATCCTCGCAGCAACCGACTATTTCTCCAAATGGGCCGAAGCAGTCACCCTGAGAAACATGAAAGCCAAACATGTTGAAGGTTTCATCCACCACGCCATATTATACCTACATGGTATCCCCGAGAGAATCATCACAGACAACAGGACATCCTTCAAGAACGCTCCTATCGATAAACTGTACGCAAAATTCAAGATCAAGCATTGCTACTCATCGCCCTATTATCCTCCTGCGAATGGACTGGCCGAAGCATTCAACAAGACTATTGTGAAGATTCTGAAAAAGACAGTGGCGGAAAATAAGGACTGGGACAGACGGTTGCCCGAAGCACTGTGGGCTTATCGAACTATGCACCGCACGGCCACCCGGGCTACTCCCTACTCACTAGTATACGGTACAGAAGCCGTGATCCCAATGAAAATACAAGTTGAATCACTACGGGTTGCTCTCCGACACTCCCTGACAACCGAGCATAATGCCAAGAGCCGGATGGTCGAACTTTATAATCTAGATGAAAAAAGGCTCGCCGCCCAACAAAGACTCGAAATGTATCAGAAACAGATTTCAGCCGCGTACGATAAGCCCGTCAGGGGCAGGTCGTTCAAAAAGGGCGATCTCGTACTAATGATGAAGCGTCCGGCACCGCTCCAAGGATCGAAGAGCAAGTTCGACCCAAAGTGGGATCCCGTTTGCATTATCGACGAAGTGTATTCCAACGGAGCCTATCGGGTAATAGATTGCAAAGGACAGGGTGTCAGTTCGCTAGTGAATGGCCGATTCCTGAAAAGATATTACACCTGACATAAACTTATCATCACGAGTTGTAAACACCCCAGTGGAGGGAATGTAATAGAGTAGATGCCAAAAGAAAGGGTGTCGCGCAATGACTAAACTAAAATGCTAATCATCCGCTTTATGTTTACACAGGTATTGAAAGGTTCACCAAGGCTCAGAGGCACGTCAAGCAGGACACCATGCCTTTTCGAGATTATTAAAATCAAGATCAGCCCTAAGCCGAGGCCCGGCTACATCCTCGTGCACATGCGTAGGTTTAAGTCCTGACAGGGGGACGTTCCTTTCTAAATAGCACAATCTATTTTGCATTCAAACTCAAGAGGAACGACAAGCAGGCTAAGAAGCACAATATGAACTCAGCATCACAACAGCATACAACACTCATTATAACGTGTTTTTAAAAAAAAACTACAAAAGAATCATTATTATTACAGCCTAACCATCTAAAGTTCTCAAACACTGCTCCAATAGGTTAACTGCGGACCCCGCGATTGCCTTCTGTCTTGCCTCAGCCTCGGCCAAGAGTAGGACAGGGTCAGGAGTATCTTGGAGAGACCGCTGCAGCTCCGTAATTCGTGCCCTCACAATGTCACACTCCGCCTTGCGTTGATCAATAGAAGACTGCAGGCTTGCTCTCTGACCACCGAGTTTCGAAAGTTTGAAATGGACGACAGAATGTTCAGCACGCAATCGGGCCATCTCACCCTCAATTTCTGCGAGACGCCTTGTGACCTCTTGGTGCTCAGTATCTACAGCCTGCCAATCCTTCTGCACTGCGGCCACATCCGCCTCGTGCAACTCTAGTTCCGGAAGAAGGGACCGCAACTGACCGCGTTTTTCTTCAATAGAGGGGTCAGTCTTAAAGTGCCTTGCATCGTTCACTTGAGCCACACCATCTTTAAATTGTGACACATGGCTGACTATCGAAGAGATGTCGACTCCAAGCCACGTAGCAGTGAGTTCCAACGCCTGCAGTGCCTCATCCAAGATAGACCCTTCGTCTCCTTTCCTAAGCGAATCGACGGTGTCGGACAGTAAGCTCTTCAGAAGGTTCGCCTTGGTTCTTGATAAGCCTCGGAGAGATGAGAGGAATGCCTCGGGCAAGACTACAGGAGCCGGGACGCTGGCAGGGGCAGTGGCTGGTAAAAGAAACAATAAACATTAGCACACTAGAGAAAGAAGAGAAGCAAGCAAACGATAAGGGAAAGTAGTATACCAGTAGGGATCTCATCGCCCGGTGCACTAGTTGAGGCAGTAGGTCTCCACGAGCTAGGAGCACATCCAATCGCGACTTCCGCTGCCGACTCAGGCATTTCAGGGGAAGAAAGAATGACGACCTCAGAGGCAGAGATAGCCCGGGCTGGTTCAGCGGCCAGGGGCACTTCGGCAATAGGCTCTGGAACGCTAGTGACCTCTGCAAGCATGATTCCTCGGGGTAGGAGTGAGACCTCTTCTATAGAAACAACAGGTCTCGCCTTAGGAGTGGGGCTAGGATTCGCCGCAGCCTCGGTTGTATTGACAAGATCAGTAAGATGGGGGTCTTCAGCTCGCGGCTCACCATCGATGTCCATAGGGACGGGTTCTATGTCTACCTCAGGAACAGATCTCTCATACACTGGCTCGCTACCCTCACCTCCCCCCACAGGACGATCTCCGCTGAGGCCTACCTGCGAGCTCATCTCCCCTTCCTCCCTTGGACCACTTGCATCATCGGTCGGGACGCTGCCGGCAGCCCGGGGGGGTTGGCTCCGCACCTTCTCAGCTCTGTACAACTTCAGCAGGTCCTTTATTTTCTTGCCGCTGTCAGAAACAGAGACGCGATGAGCAGTCTTTATGCGAGGCCCAGAATGTTCAGGAGACGGTTCGAAATCACTATCCCCGGGAACAGAACGTCTGGACAGGCTCGTCCGACCTGCTAGGCTCTGGCCGCGACCTCCCTGACCACCGGACGGAGGAGTACCGGCAGTCGCAACAATATCTCCCTCGTTGCCACCCTCTCCACCCTCTCTGGTGACCTCCTCACCAATATCACCCCCTCCATCATTGCCATCGCCAGTGTCATCATCGTTTTCGTCTCCTCCGCCGTCATCAGCAGCATCTTCCTCGTCACCGTCCTCATCACCAGCGGCTTCGCCATCATCGTCATCGCCAATGTCATAACGCTCCCTCTGTCCCTCTGCCATGGGACCGACGAGTGGGGAATCCGGGTTACCTTGTAGCGTGATCCTCTGGCCATAAGCAACCCACCCTTCAAGCGTGTGCTCGGGCTTCTCATGATCTATTATAACGTTCAAGGAGGTCATGAACTTCTGTACGCCCAGAGTAGCCAATTGGCGGAGCGGCTCTGCCACATAACCTAAGCCGTCGGCAGGAGTAGGATTGACAATCGGAGGGGAGACGAAGACAGGATCGGTTACGTGTCGGTTGTTGCGAATCAAGGAATATTGGTGAGCCCACCACCGCATCCATCCATATGTGGCGCCGGGGACATACTCTGTGCCCGGGACAATGAAAGAACAACCCGACCTGGTAAGCAGAAGCTGTCGCCATATCCACTTCCAATGGATCAGTCCTATGCCGTATGCCCGCTGCTCTCTCGTCACTGGTTCGAGTGACTGCGGTACCCCTTGATCATAACCGAACTGCCTGGCAAATCGGTTCGGGTAGTATGGCTCTCTCCAAAACTCAGCGCCCTCTCTTAAAGGCAGCGAGCTCGGGCGAATGGACACCAAGAACGAGCGGTGATAAGAACTGAGGCTCTCGTCATCATCAAGCAGGTCTGGATCCTCGCTGTTGGTCCCTGAGAAGAGGAAGAAGTCGACGTCATCATTGCGAGCTATCTTTGCCTCGATAGTCTCTAAATTTCCGCTTATCATTTTTCGTTTCTGAAAAGTGTGTAGCGGAACAGATCCCCTCTGGATGAAGTCCTTGAGCTCCATGCCATAGACCCATGGGAAATAGACTCCAAGCCATCCCGAGAAGAAATGCCACCCGCAGTAAGAGGAATTTAATCCGAAGGAAGCCGAACCTTTATTGCTGATGACGCCGCCAAAGGCCTGATATATGGAGCATACTACCACCGAGGCCAATGCGTACCGATGGCCGTTAGCCAGGCTTCCTGCAACAGCAAAGCAGGAGACCCTCACACTATCCGCCTGCTTGGAGCTCGGGAGGGCCACACAGCACAGCCAATAGGCTAAAAACCCAGCGAGCTCGCAGGTGGGAGAGAGCTTATTCGGCTATGGGAACTTCTTTTTCATTTTGGCCTCCAGGATCAACTTGTCCTTGCGACCTTCATCATACGGTCCGTAATTTAAGCTGAGACAGGAAGAAGACCATCAGCGGAAGAAAGGAATGAAATAGGACACGAACAGTGCAAGACGAGAGAAGAAACTCACTTCAGACCGTGACTAAAGTAAACCAGCCAGTCCTCAAAGGGCACCTTATCCTTAGAACCCAAAAATTGCGGAAGCTCCGCGAATAGTTCGTAGCAGGCTTCTGAATAAAAGCCTTCATCAGCACCCTTCTTTTTCTTGGACAGCTCCTCATCACTAGGAGTCCATTCATCGTAGATTCTGCCACGGATAGGGAGACCTGCTATCCGATACAGATCCCAGAGGGAGATACTCATTTCCCCGCAAGGTAGATGGAAGGAGTTGGTGATGGAACTCCAATGGTTCAGGAACCCCTTATAGATGCAAGGTTCTCGATGGAAGTAGCTCGACGTCGCTTGGATGGCCCGGAGGAGACCTACTTGCTTCAAGGTCTCTTCGTGCAGCTCGACTATCCGATTGGCCCAAGCTTCATAACCGGGATGAGGGCTTAAATGCCCTCGGGTCCTGAAACCCCCGGTCGGCCAGATTTCTGCATCAGACAGAGGATGAAACCTTTGGCGCAGGGTCTCGTAGTAGTGTGTTGGGAATGACAGATGAGGGTCGTGGTTTGGCTCCAGAAATATCATGTCCTTCTCCCCGAGGAGTCGACGCTTTAGAAAGAATTCGTGTGACTTATATCAGAGGGCTCAATGCTTGGCAGAGAACGATATCTCTGGAAGCTTTTAGGAAAGTGGATGAATTGCTTCGTGTAAGGGTTGCGAATCACGAGAGAGGATACGGGCAGCTTCACAGAAGACCAGACAACCCTCATCCTATCGGACTTCGACCTAGTCTGGTTCTCTATATAGATCTGCTTGGCGCTCTTCCCAGTCGTCTTTGGACGACCTCGCTTAGCAGATTGAACGGGCACAATTGGGCTCGCTTTGCCCTCTTCAGACCCGACAGCCTCATCAGTTCGAAAACCTTGTAAGGGAGCGTACCACGCGTCCCATTCCTCCTGGGTACCCTCATCAGGAGGGGGCGGTAAGGCCTTATCGCAGAGTATCTTCCGCTGGACATTCTTCGAAAGGGTCAGAATACGTTCGTAAAAGTTAAATGTCTCGGGTGGGAGAAACCACTGCGGATTCTCAGCTGATGGTCTGGAAGCCTGCTTGATGGCAGCACGTTTACGCTTAGATGGAGTTTGGGACAGACCCGAAGGACCGGCTTGCGAAGGATTGCTGGCCATTATAATCTGCAACGGCATGAAAAGGTTTAAATACAGAGCAAATGAAAATATCCTCATAAAGCCCAGTCAAACATTCACAAAATCCAAAGACATACGAAGCAACAAGTAGACAAAGAACAGGCACCGATCCAGGCCACTACGCGACATCATCAACCAATAAAAAAGAAATGAAATGACAGCATCCGCAACAACATCATCGCAAACACACAAACTTTCGAGAGGCAGAAGTAAAGCGGAAAAAGTATGATTAGCATTCATTAAACCACGAGGGCTATGCCAAAGCCCAAACCGTTAAATGTCAATTGTTTAAAAACGATAAAAATCGACAGTCAATATGAAATGACCCAAAATTGTGGGGACCCCTCCCCGAAGCCAGAAAATGAAGATTTCAGTCCTGCACCAGAGGAAGAACTCGAGCCCTCAGCTCATCGACCTTCTCCTGAATCCGGGCCTCCTTGAAGACCAAGTCCACCAGGATAGAGATGCATTGTTGCACAAGATCAAAGTTCAAGTGCTCAGCATCGGCGTAGTTCCTTATCGCAGACAAGTCAATCGCCAGGTCATCGTGCTCCAGGATGGCCACCCTGACCATTCTCCAAATACCGGCACGACGATCCGGGTACTCGGCCTCCGCCAAGGGGATAAGCCAAGCCAGGAACCTCCTGCTCTCCCTCTTCTCATCCTTTAGGAAGTGGAGACGCTTCGAGAGGGAAAGGAAGGAAGCAGCCAGAGAAGGCTCCGCCGCCTCCAGGATCGCCAATTCCTCCAGGAGGGAAGAATCGCCGATAAAACCAGAGATAGCCTCCTTGCGTTCGTCGGAGATAGAAGCCATCGCCGAGATATTCTGAAGAGCTCGGAGAGTGGGGTGGGATTCGACACCAAGATGAGTCAGGGCTTCGGCCACCTCATCGCATTGACCAGCAAGAGATGACCAAGCCTCGGGGTGGTCTAGATCGTTCAGGAGCCGCCCCATGCA
Organism: Liriodendron chinense; assembly: GCA_003013855.2. Lineage (NCBI taxonomy): Eukaryota > Viridiplantae > Streptophyta > Magnoliopsida > Magnoliales > Magnoliaceae > Liriodendron > Liriodendron chinense. The sequence goes on along the minus strand of ML058325.1, from coordinate 4,110,004 downwards.
GTCCCGGGCCGCGCGAAGGGAAGCACGGGTCAGGACCATTGTCTGCTAAAAACAAGACGGATAAACCAGATAAGGCAGTCCGACAAAAAAGAGAGCACGCAAAGCCACTCGCGTAAAGTCAGAGAAGCCGAGGAATGACATGCAAAGGTATGCTCGAAACATCATTTTAAATCACCTCTCGAATTGCCCATTAAATTAAAGCAGCCAGGAAGTCTCCCAAGTGAGTGAGACCCTACGCCTCCCTAAGACAATTGGCACGCGTACGTGAATACGAAACAGAGGCATAGAGGTTCACACCCTTTGGGGACACGGCGGACCGCCGGCGCGGAATTCGCAGAAACCACAGACTCTACCGAGGCCCACGGACTAGGTGCGCGAGGTTTCACATACCCTGGTGATGCTCAAAGTAAATCTAGTTTAATAAAGAGGGTACGCGAGACCCCGCGTACCCGGAACAAGTCCCAAATATCGTGAGCAATGGTCGAATGAGCTCGCAGGTGAGCGAGTTAAGCCATGATGAGCGCACTAGAATAGAACATTGGAATCGGACAACTTCTCAAAAATCAGAAATCAGTGCCCGTTGGCCTCAACACGCTCAACGGACGGGCCCACTTGACAAGTCTGAGAATATACGTGCGGGAGCCGGTTTTATGCAATAAATTCAGTAAATTTCACCAAGTCCCGAAGTCACACGCGCAGGGCCCAGCGCGTCATAAAAATTACGCGATTTCACAAGTCCAAAAACTTGACGCGCCAGCCCCAGCGCATCCGAAAAATACCAAAATTCCACTTAAGTACGAATTTTCATGTGCGCCACATTAAGCGCGTCATGAAATGGGTTTTCCCAGGCGCGAGGCTACGCGCTGGGGCTAGCGCATCGATTAATGAGTTAGTGACACCGCGCTGGGCTCAGCGCGTCTGGAAATGGGTTTCTACAAGGCACGAGAGGACGCGCTGACCCTAGCGCGTCGATTAAAATGGGAGATTTAAAGTTAAAACAAAGCGCGGGGCCTAACGCGTCCAGTTATTGTATGCGCTGCCCTATGGCGCGTTCAGAAAATCAGAAAAGTCCAATTAGAGGCCGCGCTACGCGTAGCGCATCGACAAAATGCCCCAAGTTCAAATAACTCGACGCGCTACCTAATTTTTCGATGCGCTGGAGATAATAATTCGATGCGCTGGCGAAAAAATCGATGCGCTGGCCGAGAGCTCTAGTCGTCGAAAATGAACAATGAAATGACAGAATGACGTGGATTCCTCTATTTATAGTGGGACCCAAAAAATCCGATGCGTCGCCATGGATCGCCGTTCGTCCATCCCAACGCATCGGAGGGGCATCTATTGGGGTCCCAAAAGAGAGGGTCCCCGAAACGATGATTCCGAATGCCCAAACCATCACTCGGTCAAATTTAGGGCCAGTGCATTGAAAATCGCGGCACGAATCGCGACACGCATCATACTTGACCAAAAGCAGGGAATTGGGCCAGTGGTGGACCCCACCGGTCATCATGATCAAAACTGTCAAAATTTGGGAGGATTACCTCAATTATGAAGAGATAGGAGCAGTGCATCGGCATTCATCGCGAGGTGGACCCCACAAATCCCCCAATTTGCAAAACCCAAGTTTGGGAGACACGTATACGTCCAGCGCATCCGGAAATTAATTTAGGGACGCACTGCCCCCAGCGCATCACAAAAATCCTCCAGCGCATCATGTAATTTAGGAATTTTGTATTTCAAGACGCACTGCCTCCAGCGCGTCTATAAATTCACCCAGCGCATCGTGTAATTCAGTCATTTTGAATTTCAGGACGCACTGCCTCCAGCGGGTCAGAAAATTCATCCAGCGCATCCAAAAAATCAGCCAATTTCAGGACGCACTGACGGCTAGCGCGCCCTGAAAATCAGCTTCCGAACTCAGCCATTTTGAGACGCGCTGAATGACTTTAATCGACGCGCTGACCCAATTTCTCGACGCGCTACACGTGTCGACCGCCTATTGGGTGACTTTGCCTATAAATACCCCCCCACCGCCTCATTTGCACGAGTCAGTGAGAGAGAGAGAGAACCTCATCACCGAAAAACCTTTTTCCGATCACCGGAATCCTTCTCCGACCACGGGAACCCCTCGCCGAAAATCGCACCTCCGATCATACCAGGTCCGGAGGAATAACTTAAGTCACCATTTTCGACGCGCTGATCTCAGCGCATCATAAAAGTGATCCGGCGCATCAGAAAAATCCTCGGCGGATTAAATAAATCATAAACAATGCCATTTTTTGTACGCATTGGGCCCAGCGCATCGCTAAAACAGGCCAGCGGATCAGAAAAATACATCAATCATTAACAATGCCATTTTTTGGACGCACTGGCCCCAACGCGTCGCAAAATAGGCCAGCGGATCAGAAAAATACAAATTACCAAGGCAAAGTCATTTTTTGTACGCACTGGGCCCAGCGCATTGCTAAAACAGGCCAGCGGATCAGAAAAATACATCAATCATTAACAATGCCATTTTTTGGACGCACTGGCCCCAGCGCGTCGCAAAATAGGCCAGCGGACCAGAAAAATACATTTTTGGACGCGCTGGCCCCAGCGCATCAGTAAAATCAGGCCAGCGGATCGCAAAAATCAGCACCATGAGCATTCATTCCAGCACCCTTAAATCTTCATTTTACAACATTTTCAAGCCCCGTTTGAGCCTATTTTGGGTATTTCGAGTATTCCGGACGCGATGGAGCAGTCAAATGACTCGTCCGGGCTGCCCAGGGAGCGAAATACAAGCCTTCAGAGTCTAATCCGATCCAACGAGATGAACGGAGCAATTCTCCTGAAAAGAGGTCGCCAGTGCCCAGAATCATACTGATGCATCATCATTACATGTACTATCACAACATGACCCAGAGTCAGGCCCTGGACTAAGCAAAGGGGGGCTATGGTTACCACGATAAACCATACCAGGAGAGTTCTAAACTATCACACACAATTTGTTAGAGATTGACACTTCAAGAACAGTCAATGCCCTACCCATCCAAAACGGCATCCGCTGGTTGAGCTGCTCAGGTCCACACGACTGCGAATGGACTTCCCGAGGTCACCTGTTCATACATTGACAGGCGCGGGCCCAGAGTCGTCCTTCCCGGCCATAAACCCTGACAGTCTCAGCCCGGATCTCCGGTCAGAACATGGGACATAGACATCCAACTCGTACAAAGAAGGGTTAGTCCTTAACAAAACACAACAAATACAGGTCTTCGCGACCATACAAATACAGGTCCCCGCGACCATACAAATACAGGTCCCCGCGACCACACAAATACAGGTCTCTACGACCACCAAAACAAAGGTCTCCATGACCAAAGAACTCTAAAACCATAGTCCCCGCTGACTAGTCTTTCGCCTTTTAATCAAGGGTCATCGATCATTCGATGTAATTAAGGGCTCGTGCCAGATCACGGCCTGGAATGTACAAGATCTCAGAATCTCTGGAATAAAGTTCGCCTTGCGAAATCTCTTCTCTTGTGTATTTTTGTGAATGTTTGTGATTGTCTACGAATGTTTCTATTATTCAGAACCCCAGAGCAACAAAACCCAACATTCCAGAGAATGTTCATTCTCTAGTTCTAACAACCTGTTTCTTCATCCTTGATGTAGCTGGTCCGTCTTGTGTCTTCGGTCTTCGTCTTTATTAAGCTCAACTGACACTAGACTCACTGACTTAAGTAATTGACAAATAAGGTGCACTAGTATGCCACAGAAAAGTGCACTAACATAACGTTCCTCCAATGAAATCATTACGGGACTACCTACAACCGGCCCGTGCAACTACACCCTCGTGCATGATCTTACCACCAATCGGGGAAAATATTGATATAAAGCCAGGTGTGATTCAACTTATAATAAAGTTCCATGGGCTAGACTCTGAAAGCCCATATTTACACTTAATGGAATTCGAAGAAGTGGTAGCTACCTTGCAATACACTAATGTCTCTGAAGATGCAATTAAATTTAAACTTTTTTCCTTCTCATTGAAAGAAAGAGCCAAGACTTGGCTTCACTCTCTTAGAACACATTCAATAGGGTCATGGAACGAGATGACCCGGGAATTCTTTAAAAAATTCTTCCCGGCTCATAAAACGAATACCCTTCGAAGAGCCATAATGAATTTTTTGGCTAAAGAGAGTGAATCATTCTTCCAATGTTGGGAAAGGTTTAAGGACCTCCTACTTGCTTGCCCACATCACGGCTACGAAAGTTGGCGAATCATAAACTTCTTCAACGATGGATTAAGTTCCAATATGCGCCAATTTGTAGTGATGATGTGCAACGACGAGTTTATGAGCAAAAATCTAGATGAAGCTTGGAGTTATTTGGATATGTTGGCCGAGAATGCCCAATTATGGGATACCTCGGATAAATCTAATAACCCCAAGCCTACTCAAGAAAAAGAGAAATGAGGGATTTATATCCTCAAGGAGGAAGATGATGTGAATGTAAGGTTAGCCAACCTCACAAGGAAGATCGAGGCCATGGAACTTAGTAAGAGTGGAGTTTCAAAGTCCAATGAAGCTATTGAGACCACGTGTGGGATTTGTTTCACCAATTTACACGTTACGCAAGATTGTCCTACAATTCCTGCGTTTCAAGAGGTGTTACATGAACATGTAAATGCCACATATGGTTATCAACGGCCTTTTAATGGACCGGTGGGTAATACGTATGTTTACGCCAGATTTGGTAACAGGATCCTCCAGACGTTCACTTTCCTTCGAGCAAGCTTCCCTCCAAACTTGAAAGAATAAAAGAGAAAACTAAGGGTGGCCGGCTTTCAGCTGTTGGCCCTCCGAAGCTTAAGTCAAACGGGACATGGTTATAAAGTGAAAAGCTGAATATGAGATCAGAGATTGTGTACCTTTATCATATGTGAGGCCATAAAATTATATAGATCCAGGTGATCCAATCTTTTACGCAAGTCGTTAGGATCACTGCCGATTTTAAGGGATTAGGTGTTTATCCTGTTAATCCTTAAATGGAGGGATGACTTAACAACCTTGGACGTCTAACTGATTACGTCTTTTGATGGAGATGCTCAGAGTTATGGATAAGGACGAACCAAAACTGATCTGTACAGACTGATACTAAAAGGCAGCGATTATTCGCCTCGAAGATAACCTCGTTTAACAACCTTGAAGTGGGCTGCTTGCATGTTGATATATGATTCTTTTCGACGACCACGAGCTGAGCTGCTCGCATGCAAAACCTTTGCTTTGTAACCAAGGAGTAAAGACAGACGAATTAAGAAAATGCCCTCATCCGATGACCAGCGACCAAGCCAGCTCGCATATTTGGGAGTGTATACCGTAATTTTACAATCTACGAGCCTCGACCATAAGGGCTCGTAGGTTAAACACCATAAAAGATAAAGGCGCTCGTGAGTCTTGAGTCTTTGATATCTTTGACCACCGCTTTTCGGCTATAACAGATGCCCCCCAAGTTCTTGCCGTCGAGGAGTCTAAGGGAAGGACTTGCTTATCAGCATGCATAATCGCCTAATGCGTTTCTCAGAGGGGAAGCCGTACATGATTAGACTGTCATTAATGAACGCCAGCTTTCTGCAGCTTTTCGGCAGAGAGGAAATGAAGAGACGCCCGCCACGTATCTACGAAATTAATGATCATGCCCGTTCGACTGTTGTGCCAAACGAATGGTCGTCGCGTGTCACCAAATCTTGAGGAATGATTGCTTATAAATATACGGAGCTTGCGAAATTTTTAAATTTTCATTAGAGGGCTTCGAAAATTCTTCTTCTCTCCCTACTTCCTTTTTTCCTTTGGTGTCCCAATCTTCCTCTGATGTAACTCCGTTCCCCCAAATCTTCTTTGGTATAACTTCGTTCTTCTTCTTTTCCTTCAAGGTATTATCCTTTTTTCATCCTATCTTAAAAAAACATGGTGAGAGATTTTGATGAGGAAACCGTCCCTCTAGGGGATGCTACTCCGGACTCTTCTTCCTCCAACAACACAAGGGTTCCGGCCGGCAAATACTCTGCGTCCGGGTATCCCTCAATAATGACGGAGGAACGGCTGAATGAGTTACGGGAAAAATATCGGGTTCCCGACTCCGTCATTTTTCAGTTGCCTAGAGAGGGAGAGACTCCGAATTCACCTCCCCCCAGTTGCGTTGCCATATACAATTACCTCTTCATCCTTGGAGTACGTCTTCTCCTTCACCCTTTTATTCGTGATGTACTTCGCACTTATAAAATTGCCCCTGGACAACTTATTGTCAATGGATGGAGGGTAGTTCTTAGTGCGTTCATTCTCTAGAAGCAAGCCGGGAATGGGGATTTAATTGCTGAGGAGTTCCTTAGAATCTTTCAGCTCAAGAAAGCTCCCTCCAGCGATGGCTGGTATTATTTGTGTTATTGGCACCGGGATAATTATGTCTTGGGGAAACCCACTTCGAATTATCCTGGGTGGAGGAAACGCTGGTTCTTTGCCTCCGGGAACTGGGAGTCTGAGACGGGATCCACCCTTGACGGCCATAATGTGATCCGCTTCTTCGGCGAAGGTGGGTGGAACTTCACTCTAACCCAATTTGCAAGCAGATTTTGAACTTTCGTTTATCTGACCTCTGCTCGTATTCGCAGGTATTCCGACAGGGGGGAAACCGAGCTTGAAGGGAGGAATCAACGAGAAGATCGTGAAAGTTTACAAATTACCGGCTCGCGACAGGGATATCAAGACCTGTCTGTCACCCTCTCGACTTGCAGCTGCTAGGTTGATATCCCGAGAGGAGGCTACCATGGTGAACGTGGGAGAGAAGAGGGGATTGTTGCCTCACATAAAGGGCAGCGGCTCAAAGAGACAAAAGAAGACATCTGCCGGTCCATCTCACCCATCTAATCGATCGGGTGAGCCTGCCCAATGTTGAACCTCCAATTTATACATTGCATTGCCCATTACACTACATGGTTTGCATGATTTTCATGGTTTAAAGGCCCACCTAACATATGTTTTGTGATTATAGGGATGAGAGCAGACTTCATTCAATTACGAGACAAAAGAATGCATTTGAAGCTATTGCATGAAGTCCTAAGATGGACCAAAGAATGAAGGACGAAAGAAAATCGAAGAAAGAAGAAAAAGAAGAGAAGAAAAGAAGGAAAGAAAACAATGTGAAGAGGGCTGACCGGTCTTGACCGGTCAGCCACAGTTGCTGATCAAAAGGGAGAACAGGCCGACCGGTCTTGACTGGTCGGCCATACACACTGGAAGCTGGAAAGCACAGTCCGACCGGTCATGACCGGTTGGCTGTATACGCTGGATGATGAACAACTTGGTCCGACCGGTCATTACCGGTCGGCCACAGTTGCTGGAACAATGGACAGCCAGTCCGACCGGTCATGACCGGTCGGCTGTACTCCCTGGAATGCTTAGAAAATCAGTCCGACCGGTCACGACCGGTCGGCTCTGCATAAGGAAAGTCCTTTCTAATTTAGGACTCCGAAAAACACTGCGCAATGCGTAGTCTTTCGCAGAATCCGACGCAAGGGAGGTTGCTTGCTATAAAAGGACACCTGGGGGTTCTTCCTAGGGTATTAGAGAAGCTAAGGAACGTGAGTTTGGAGAGTGAAGGCGATTGTGGAGCGGCTGCAACTCTCCTATTCGGGTTTTTCTATTTTTATGCTTTATTTCAGGGTTTTTAGTTGTAGCATGACAATGTTCGGCTAAAACCTCTCAGCTAAGGCTGAGAGGTGAAGCTTGTAGCTAATTCTATGTTGGTTTAAGTTTAATTTAAGTAATTTACATTCAAGTTTGGATTTTTGCATGGTTTAGTTCCAAATAATGGTAGTTTGAGATGTTTTATCTGAGTTTATGTGCTCCGGACATGAATTCCTTTTAATTCTCTGAGATTATCATGTTTGTTTATCTAAATTCGGATTATAGTAATCCTTGAGCAGGCCATAGTCCAGAGGCATGGCTGTTACTCTGCAGGCTATGGTTTTGAGTTTAGTATTGATTTTATTGGACTAGAACTTGGAAGTTCAACTTGAACGTGATGGAATGTGTGTGAATGCTTTATTCTCCAACTTGATGAGAGATAGGACTTCAAATCTAGTTGTGTTTTCTACTTGGATTGACTGAATTGACATAGGATTGCTACAAGTGGATCCTTGAAAGCCTTAGTACTTATTATCTCTGATTTTTCATTAAGTTCCTGTTTTAAGTAAACATTCAATTAAATCTGATTTCTTTTAAAAAACTGAGTTGCTGGAGTGATTTGGTAGCTGTTACTATTTCCCTGTGGATCGACCTCGGTCTTACCGAGTTTTATTACTACATCGCAGCCTTACACTTGAGGCGAGCGAACACCCAACCCCCATAGCTGCGTGAACCTCTCCTCGACACTGCGGCAGCTGCACCGGTGGTTCCTCCTGAACCACCGGTCATCGATATTATTGATAATTCCCCGAGGAACGATGGGGCGGGGTCAAGTTGCCCCCTGGCTGAAGAACCTCACGAGCCTAAAGGTGCTCGCGAGTTGATTCCTACTCGCGAGCAACCCGTTGCTCAAGATGTGAGCCCTGCTCGGCTAGTTGTAGCCCAGCCTTCCGGAGTTAAGACGTTTACCGTTCCAAGCCATCTGCACCCGATCTGTAAATTTTTTTTTGATAACATCTCCCCCCAGACCTTCGGCAGTCTCCATGAACCAAGTCTTGAAGACATCTCTCTAGACGCAAGAGTGAGTGTTTACGTCGAATTTTGTAACAGGATCCTCCAGACGTTCACCTTCTCCCCCAGCGATTTCCTCCTTGAACCTGAAAAGAGAGAAAGTAATTAAGGGTGGCCAGCGTCCAGCTGTGGGCCCTCCGATGCCTAAGTTAGATAGGGTGAGGTTGAAAAGAGAATAAATAAACGACAGAGATTAGAGATTGAGTCTTTTGTACCTTTATCATCAATAGAGTCATCTATTTATACAGATCTAAATGATCCAACCTGCTACGCAAGCTGTTAAGATTAGCACTGATTTCATGGGATAAGAAGCTTATCTTGTTAATCCTTGGATAAGGAAGTAGTCAAAACATTCTAGACGTCTAGCTGATTACGTCTCTAGATATTCAGAACTATAAATAGATATAAACCGAAATCGGCCTATACGGGCTGCTGGTACTATGAGATGAGGGCCATCCATGCCCGAGACCAGAAACCACGACCACTCATATGTCGGGAGCTGTTCATATCAAGAGTGCTCGCATTCTGGGTGTGACCCCTTCGACGATCACGAGCCGAGCTGGTCGCATTTTGGAGATGCGACCCCTTTCGTCGAGCACGAACCGGGGTGGTCGCATTTTGGAGATGCGACCGCTTTCGTCAAGTACGAGCCGGGCTGGTCACATTTTTGATATGTGACCCCTTTCGTCGAGCACGAGTCGGGCTGGTCGCATTTTTGATATGCGACCCCTTTCGTCGAGCACTAGCTGGGCTGGTCGCATTTTTGATATGCGACCCCTTTCGTCGAGCACGAGCCGGGCTGGTCGCATTTTGGAGATACGACCGCGATTCCTCACTTCTCTTTAAAGCCAAATTTGTCTACAACAAGTGCCCCCCAAACCCTTGGCGTTGAGGAACTATGCCAAGGGTTTTGTTTGTATGCGTAGCTGACTGCTAGGAGAGAATCGCGTATGATTCATTTAACATGATTCTGCATTTATGATGGCCAGCTTTTACGCAGCTTTTCCTGCCTCAAGAAATGAGGCGTCGGTCGCCATGTGTCTCCGTATTTAATGCTTGTTCCCATTCGTCTGTCTTGCAGGATGAGAGGCTGTCGCGTGTCAACCAAATCAAACGAAATGATTGCGTATAAATATCAGATCCTGCAGAATTTCCTTCATTTTCGAATTTTCGACTGCAAGGTATTCTTCTTTCTTCTTCTCCTTTGCTTCCGATGCAAACCTCTTTGCAGAGGTAGTCCTCCTTCATCTTTTCTTTTTTCTATCTTGCTTTGATCGTATATTGACTGCTCGCATAACTAACTCATGAAAAAGTGAATTAGACTTAATCCGGGGGTCGTATGACCATGTCCGCGTTGAGATAGACTGGTCTATCGATTGAGGTTTTGATTCCACCAAGGGTAGAAGATTGGTCAAGAGAAAATGTATGTTCTCTTCAGGGATTTTTTGATCCGTAAAATGGAGAAGCAACCAACAAGAATGATCTTAACCCTACCAAGGATAGGCAATTGGCCAAGAGAATGTATGTATTCTCTTCGGGGCTATTCGAGTCCAATTAAATGGAGTAGCGACCAAAAGATAGTTCTAACTCTACCAAGGGTAGATGATTGGCCAAGAGAATGTATATTCTCTTCGGGGCTATTCTGGTCTAAGTAAATGGAGTAGCGACCAAAATATTTCTTCAATCCTTATCATTTGAACGTCGTTAAGAGTTACATCGAATCAAGGGAAATATTATAGCAAGTGTTCCACGTGCCAAGGGCGACGTACGGGTCTTCCCTGCATATCTTCAAGATAGTAAGTGCCGGGTCGCACAATTTTGATGACTCGATATGGGCCTTCCCAATTTGGATCAAGCGATCGAGCAGGAACCCCACTGTCTGAGGACTAAATCACCGAGCTGGAAAGCTCTAGGCCGAACTTTAGCATTTCGATAGCGAGCAATACGTTGTTGATATGCGGCTGCTCGCATCTGGGAGGCATTTCTCCGTTCTTCCAAGAGATCGAGGTGAAGTCGAAGACTTTCCTGATTACAAGTGGGATTGTACTGCTCGATCCGATACGAGGGTACTTGAAGTTCAACTGGTACTACCGCGTCGGTACTGAATGCCAAGGAGAAGGGAGTTTCGCCTGTAGACTTGCGAGTCGTAGTCCTATACGCCCATAAGACTTCTGGCCACATGCCTTTACACTCACCGAGCTTGGTTTTCAAATGATGCTTGATGATTTTATTCACTGCTTCAACTTGCCCATTTGCCTGAGGATGATAGGGAGAAGTGCAGATATTGCGTATCTTCTATGTTTCGCAAAATTCAACGAAACCGACGTTGTCGAATTGCTTTCCATTGTCGGTGATTATAGTATGGGGGAGTCCATAACGGCATATGATGTTTCTCCATACGAACTTAGTGGTCTGTTCTCAGTAATTCTGGCTAATGGCTTTGCCTCGTCCCATTTGGTGAAGTAATCGACCCCCACTATCGCGAACCTATTTTGTCCTTTTCCAGTAGGCAAGGGCCCGATGATATCGACCCCCCATTGAGCGAAGGGCCAAGGGCTATCAATTAGAGTCATTTGCTCGGACGGTACATGAGGTATAGGAGAGTATCGCTGGCACTTGTCACATTTTTTAAAGAATTCAATTGCGTCTGCCTTCATAGTGGGCCAATAGTATCCTTGCCTCATCGCCTTATACGCTAGGGATCGCCCCCTTGGGTGGTTACCACATGCCCCCTGGTGTATTTCCTCTAGAACACAATGTGCTTCTTCTGGGTGAAGACACCTTAAATAGGGTAAGGAAAAATTTTTACGTAACAATATTCCATCTTGTAAGGTATACCTGGCGGCTCGATGACGAATTTGTCGGGCGGCTTTCTTATCGTCTGTGAGGTATCCGTCTCTAAGATAAAGGAGTATGGGGTCCATCCAACATGGAGACGGATGTATCGCAATCACCTGATCGAGAGTTGCTTGGTCGATACTCGAGTTCTGAAGATACTCGATAGGAATTGAATATGATAACTCAGATTCTGGTGCAGAGGCGAGTTTTGCTAACGAATCAACGAGTTTATTCTTCTCGCGAGGGATGTGGATTATTTCATAATTCTTTAACTTTGCGAGCAAGATGAGCACTCGAGATTTGTATAAGGGCATCCTTTCTTCTTTTGCCTCGAATTCACCGAGAACCTGATTGACAATGAGCTGAGAGTCGCTGTGAATGAGCAGATTCTGAATTGAGAGGATGTTTGCTAGTTCGAGGCCAACAATCAGAGCCTCATATTCTGCTTCATTATTCGAGATGCAAGAATCGAAACGTAAGGCGTATTGGAAATGCGACCCGTCTGGAGCAACTAAAATTAGGCCCGCTCCACTTCCAGTGGCCCTTGAAGACCCGTCCACGAAGAGTGACCAGGAGGACTGGTCGCTGCTCGTGGAATTATCATTGGAAGAGGAGTATGTGAATTCGGCGATGAAGTCAGCCACGGCCTGGCCCTTGATTGCGGTCCTGGGGCAGAACGATATGTCATGCTCACTGATCTCGACCGCCCATTTAATTAATCGTCCGGAAGCCTCAGGTTTTTGAAGGACTTGTCGTAGCGGATGATTTGTTGGTACTAAAATAGCGTGCGCTTGAAAGTATGGTCGCAGTTTTAGGCTGCCGTGACTAAAGCAAGGGCTAGTTTCTCCATATCAGAATATCGAGTTTCAGCGTCCACCATTGCTCGACTGATATAATAAACGGGCTTTTGTATCCCGGAATCTTCTCTTATTAAAGCGGCGCTAACGGCCGTGGAGGACACAGATAAATAAAGGATGAGTTGCTCGTGCGCCACAGGTTTAGATAAAACAGGGGGTGTGCTCATATATTGCTTCAGTTGTTGAAAAGCTTCTTCGCACTGTGGTGTCCACTCCCAATCAGATTTGGCTGTGGCACGGAGGAGCTTGAAGAAGGGTAGGCATTTATCAGATGCCTGTGAGATGAACCTATTTAGCGATGCAATGTGACCAGCCAGACATTGGACGTCCTTAAGAGTGGTTGGGGATTTCATCTCTATCAATGCTTTTATTTTTTCAAGATTTTCCTCAATTCCTCGCTGGCTGACCATAAATCCAAGAAATTTTCCAGCAGACACTCCGAACGCACATTTTTCTGGGTTTAGCTTCATCTGATATTTCCTCATCAGGTCGAAAGCTTCTCGAAGATCTGAAAGGTGATCGTCTTCTACGACACTTTTTACGAGCATGTCATCAACATAGACTTCCATATTCCAGCCAATTTGCTCGGCGAATATCTTATTGACGAGACGCTGATAGGTAGCCCCTGCATTTTTAAGACCAAACGGCATTACCTGGTAGCAATATAGACCTCGGTTAGTGATGAAGGCAGTATGTTGGCTATCGGGCGGATGTATCATGATCTGATTATAACCAGAATAAGCGTCCATAAAACTGAGCAGAGCATGCCCAGCTGTTGAATCAACCAACTGGTCGATTCTCGGGGTCGGGAAGCTATTTTTGGGGCATGCTTTGTTCAAATCCGAATAATCGACACACATTCTCCATTTGCCATTAGATTTTCGAACGAGAACTACATTCGCGACCCATTCTGGGTAGTCAACTTCTTTTATGAAATTGACCGTAAGTAACTTATCGACTTCGACCTTAATCGCCATTTGTCTTTCTGCAGTGAAGGCACGTCGGCGCTGGTGGACGGGTTTATATTTCGGGTCGATGTTTAGACGGTATGCGATGACACTAGGATCAATGCCAGGCATGTCTTGGTGAGACCAGGCAAACACATCTTGATATTCAGTGAGGAGGCAAATCAAATCTGCTCGAAAGACGTTCCTCAAAGAGGATCCCACACAAACAACTTTGAATGGGTCATATTCATTTAAAGGAATCGCTACTGTCTCTTCCCCGGGAGTTCCTGATTGGAGAGCATCCTCTCTCGGGTCCAACGAGGTATCCGCTGGGGAGTTGGATGAACCTTGTTCTACCATCATAACCGGTGTCGCTTGTGCTTTCTTTCGATCTTGTAGGGCTATCTCATAACAAGACCGGGCCTCTTTTTGATTTCCTCGTACAACCCCAACACCATTCAGGGTAGGAAATTTGATGCACAAATACAAAGGATGTAAAGCTACCCCAACCTTATTAAGAGATGGTCGCCCCAAAATGGCGTTGTATACTAATCTTCGGTCCACCACGAGGAAATTTATGAAGATAGTCGTCTTCGCTGGACTCTCCCCAAAGGTGACTAGAAGGTCAATGCTTCCTTCAGGTGTCACCACTTCGCCCCCGAAGCCGATGAGGGGAGTTGAGACTGGCTTGAGTAGGCTTCTGGCGAGTGCCATTTTGTTGAAAGCCTTCAGGTATAGAATATCAGCAGAGCTACTTGTATCCACCATAATACGATAAGTCAAATAGTTTGATACTTTTAGTATGACTACGATGGAGTCTTCATGAGGGAAGTGAATTCCCTCTGCATCTTTGAGGGAGAAGGAAATTGGAGGATGACTGGTTTTTGACGCGTTGGGCGTCTATTCTAGCCAGTAGATATGCTGGGGCTTCTTGGACGCCTTACGAGTATATGCTTTTCTTGAAGCTTGAGAATCGCCACCGTAAGCTGGTCCCCCGACGATGGTACGAATTTCGCCAGTAGGTTCCAGGTCTTCTTGTGAAGTATGATGGTGAGGCGACTTCTTCTGGTGGGGTGAGACTTTTGCCCTTTCTGGTGATCAACCTTGACGAGCAACATAATCTTGGAGATGGCCCTTTCGAATGAGAGCTTCGATATGATCTCGCAGAGATATGCAGTCTTGGGTTCTATGCCCATGATCTTTGTGGAAGTAACAAAACTTGCTCTTATCTCTCTTTTCATGATCAGATTTGATCTTGGCCGGCCATTTTACTTTCTCCAACTTTTTCGCCCTGTGTCCATCGTATATTGTCCATTCGTATCACTAACTCATGAAAAAATGAATTAGACTCAATCTGGGGGTTGCGTGACCATGTCCACGTTGAGATAGACTGGTCTATCGATTGAGGTTTTGATTCTACCAAGGGTAGAAGATTGGTCAAGAGAGCATGCGTGTTCTCTTCAGGGCTCATTTTGATCCATAAAATGGAGAAGCAACCAACAAAAATGATTTTAACCTACCAAGGGTAGGCAATTGGCCAAGAGAATATATGTATTCTCTTCGGGGCTATTCGAGTCCAATTAAATGGAGTAGCGACCAAAAGATTTCTTCAATCCTTAATTCATTCGAATGTCGTTAAGAGTTACATCGAATCAAGGGAAATATTGCAGCAAGTGTTCCACGTGCCAAGGGCGACGTACGGGTCTTCCCTGCATATCTTCAAGATAGTAAGTGCTGGGTCGCACAATTCTGATGACTCGATACGGGCCTTCCCAATTTGGATCAAGCGATCGAGCAGGAACCCCAAGGTTCTGTCTGAGGACTAAATCGCCAAGCTGGAAGGCTCTAAGCCGAACTCAAGAAATACGTTGTTGATATGTGGTTGCTCGCATCTGGGAGGCATCTCTCCGTTCTTCTAAGAGATCGAGATGAAGTCGAAGACTTTCCTGGTTACGTGCGGGGTCATACTGCTCGATTCGATACGAGGGCACTTGAATTTCAACTGGTACTATTGCGTCGACACCAAATGCTAAGAAGAAAGGAGTTTCGCCTGTTGATGTACGAGTTGTAGTTCTATATGCCCATAAGACTTCTGGCAGAAGTTTTGGCCATATACCTTTACATTCACCAAGCTTGGTCTTTAAGTGGTGCTTAATGATTTTATTCACTGCCTCAACTTGCCCATTTGCCTGAGGATGATACGGAGAGGTGCGGATGTTGCGTATCTTCCACTTTTCACAAAATTCATCGAAAGCTGCGTTGTCGAATTGCGTTCCGTTGTCGGTAATTATAGTGTGGGGGAGTCCATAACAGCATATGATATTTCTCCATACAAACTTAATAGTTTGTTTCTTAGTGATTTTGGCTAATGGTTCTGCCTCGGCCCATTTAGTGAAATAATCTACCGCCACGATTGCGAACCTATTTTGTCCTTTCCTGGTAAGCAGGGGCCCGATGATATCAACCCCCCATTGAGCAAAAGGCCAAGGGCTATCAACTGGAGTCATTTGCTCAGGACGGTACATGAGGTATAAGAGAGTATCGCTGGCACTTGTCACATTTTCTGGAGAATTCAATTGCAACTGCCTTCATAGTGGGCCAGTAGTATCCTTGCCTCATCGCCTTATACGCTAGGGATCGCCCCCTTGGGTGATTACCACATGCCCCCTGGTGTATTTCATCTAGAACACGATGTGCTTCTTCTGGGTGAAGACACCTTAAATAAGGCAAAGAAAAACTCTTACGCAATAGGATCCCATTCTGTAAAGTGTACCTGGCAGATCGATATCGGATTTGTCGAGCGGTTTTCTTGCCGTCTGGAAGAACTCCATCTCTGAGATAAAGAGTGATGGGATCCATTCAACTTGGAGAGGGATGGACCTCGTCTGCTTCCTCAGGCGTATTTGATTGATACTTAATGTCTCGAGGTGATCGATAGGAACGAAACGAGATAATTCAGATTCTGATACGGAGGCCAGCTTTGCTAAATAATCTGCGAGTTTATTCTTCTCGCGAGGGATGTGAATTATTTCATAATTCTTCAGTTTTGCGAGCAGGATGAGTACTCAAGATTTGTATAATGCCATTCTTTCTTCTTTTGCTTCGAATTCGCCGAGTACCTGATTGACAATGAGTTGAGAGTCACTGTGGATAAGTAAATTCTGAATGGAGAGGACGTTGGCTAATTCGAGACTAACAATCAGAGCCTCATATTCTGCCTCATTATTCGAGATGTGAGAGTCGAATCGTAAGGCGTATTGGAAATGCGACCCGTCTGGAGCAACTAGAATTAGGCCCGCTCCGCAGTCGGTGACCCGAGAAGACCCGTCCACATAGAGTGACCAGGACGGCTGGTCGCTGGTCGCGGAATTATCATCGGGAGTGGAGTACGTGAATTCGGCGATAAAGTCGGCCACGGCCTGTCCCTTGATCGCGGTTCTGGGGCAGAAGGAAATATCGTGCTCACTGATTTCAATCGCCCATTTAGTTAATCGCCCTGAAATGTTGGGTTTTTGAAGGACTTGCCGTAACGGGTGGTTTGTTGGTACTAATATAGCATGGGCCTGGAAGTATGGTCACAATTTTCGGGCTGCCGTAACTAAAGCAAGGACCAACTTCTCTATATCAGAATACTGGGTTTCAGCATCCACCATTGCTCGACTAATATAATAAACGGGTCTTTGTACCCTGGAATCCTCTCTTATTAATACGGCACTAACGGCCGTAGAAGACACAGATAAATAAAGGAGAAGTTGCTCGTGCGCCACGGGCTTTGATAAAACAGGGGGTGCACTCATATATTGCTTTCATTGTTGAAAAGCTTCTTCACATTGTGGTGTCCACTCCCAATCAGATTTAGCTGTGGCCCGAAGGAGCTTAAAGAAAGGTAAGCACTTGTCCGACGCTCGTGAGATGAACCTATTCAACGACGCAATGCGACCAGCCAGACGTTGGACGTCCTTAAGAGTGGTCGGGGATTTCATCTCTATCAACGCTTTTATTTTTTCAGAATTTGCCTCAATTCCTCATTGACCGACCATAAATCCAAGAAATTTTCTAGCAGACACTCCGAACGCACATTTTTCTGGGTTTAGCTTCATCTGATATTTCCTCATCAGGTCGAAGGCTTCTCGAAGATCTGAAAGGTGATCGTTTTCTAGGACGCTTTTCACGAGCATGTCATCAACATATACTTCCATATTCCTGCCGATTTGCGTGACGAATATTTTATTGACGAGACGCTGATAAGTGGCCCCAGCATTTTTAAGGCCAAAAGGCATTACCTGATAGCAATATAGGCCACGGTCGGTGATGAAGGCGGTATGTTGGCTGTTAGGCGGATGCATCATGATCTGGTTATAGCCGGAATAGGCATCCATGAAACTGAGCAAAGCATGCCCAGCTGTTGAATCGACCAGCTGGTCGATCCGAGGAGTTGGAAAGCTATCTTTAGGGCACGCTTTGTTTAGATTTGAATAATCGACGCACATTCTCCATTTACCGTTAGCTTTTCGAACGAGAACTACATTCGCGACCCATTCCGGATAATCAACTTCTTTTATGAAATTGGCTGTGAGCAGTTGTTAGAACTTAGAAAAAGAGGGAAAAGATCAGAACTACTCGTCAGCAGTCCTTCTTTCTTTTTTTCGTGTTTCTTTTATTCTGGGGGAATTCTGAGTATAGAGACATTCATAGACAATCATAAGCAATCACAAAGTGTACACAAGAGAGAGATATCGCAAGGTGAATTTTATTCCAGAGATTCTGAGATCTTTTACATTCCAGGCTGTGATACTGGTCACAAGCCTTTAATTACATCAACGGTTGATCACCCTTGATTGGAAGGCAAAAGACTAATCCGCCGGGGATTATGGTCTTGAGTTCATGGTCGTAGAGACCTTTGTTTTCTTGTTATGGACTGAGCCACATTTATTAGACACGCCGGATGTCTATGTCCCATTTTCTTTCGGTGTGTCCGGGTTGAGAGACTGTCAGGATTCGAGTGGTGCAACTCGGGGCCCGCGCCTGTTACTGTGAACAGGTGACCGCTGGAATACACGAACCTCGAATGTTGGTCGGCATGACCCAAGGCCCGCGCCCGTACTTTTATGACGGGTGACCTTAGGAAAGCACTCCACAACGTTGCCGAACGAGGGTTTTAATCAAGTGGTACAACTCGGGGCCCGCGCCTGTTACTGTGAACAGGTGACCGCTGGAATACACGAACCTCGAAATGTTGGTCGGCATAACCTAAAGCCCGCGCCCGTATTTTTATGACGGGTGACCTTAGGAAAGCAATCCGCAACTACCTCATCAGCTCAACCAACGGACCCGTTGTCGATGGGTAGGGCATCGACGGTCTTTTTCATATTGGCAGTCCATAGCAAGACGTTTCAAGCTTAGTTAGAACTCTTTGTTGGTGGTTTCTCGTGGTAACCATAACCCCTTGGGTTTAGCCTCGGACCTTTATCCGGGATGAATAGAGCTTTATACAGTAAAGTAAATGTATTTCTTCTGGAGTCGGGCGACTCGTCTTCGAGAACACTCTTTCTTCTGAGTATTTTCAGTGATCTATTTGGGATCAAGTAGGCTTTGTCGAGCCAAGATCTTTTGAGGATCCAAATTCAATGGGCTGGATCGGCTGTTTTCGATGCCTGCAAATGGCTAAGTATAGGGTCCGATGGACTCCTGTTTATGCCAATTTCTTATGAATAATGGGGATCGGTGCCCCGTAAATGCTTAACTCGCCTGTTGGATAGCCTGAGTACTTCAGCTTTGCCTCGTCATCTGTGAGATCGCGGTTGATTTCATTTGGCATTAGTCAATTTTCAAGCCAACAGGGCACTTCCCAGGGCTGAAAATGACTGAGCAGTGGACCTGTTTGCAGTCTGATTGGGGAGATCAGTGAATATTATCGATAACCATCTTTGAACAGGGGTGGATTATGTCCACGAAGATCGCTGTGCGATCGCGTTTCGATTTGCTTAGCAGAAGTCAATTTTCGGGCCAACAGGGCACTTCCCAGGGCTAGAAATGACTAAGTAGTGGACCTGTCTGCGGTCTAATCAGGGTATTTGGTGAATATTATCGATGTACGACTTGGAACAGGGGTGGATTATGTCCACGAAAATCACGGTGCGATCGTGTTTCGATTCGCTTAGTAGAAGTCAATTTTCGGGCCAACAGGGCACTTCCTAGGGCTGAAAATGACTAAGTAGTGGACTTGCCGACCGCTTGATTAGAGTATTCGAGGGTCCTGAGATCTGATAACCTCGTCGCGGTACATGATTATGGTGTATCATGTCATGTAGAAGAAAAGTTTCCCCCTCGGGCTCGGTCCAATTCCGCCCGATTCTTCTCGTTTTCGGCCGTTTTTGGCTCTTTCGGAGGGATTTTCGGAGCTGCCAAATTGGCTAAGTGCTGGTCATTTTGGACCGAAACACTGATTTGGGCCACTTATCATTGACCGTTGGAGAATCTGATCCGGCGGATGGATAGATCTCATCGAGATGCATCCAGCGGAAGTGATTTCATCAGAAGTGATTTCATCAAATCGGATTCCGGACGAAGGCGGGGCACGCGATCGAAGGTCCACCCCTCCCATCAGCGTCCAGGCGCATGGAGGGGTGGATACAGGCGCATGTGGTAGATCACATACTTCCGGGCGCATGTGGTAGGGAGGTGGGCGCATCTCCCATCTTCCGGGCCCATGTGAAGTGTTTTTTATGAAAAAACAGATGGAGAAGAGGTGTTCCGGGCGCATGTGGCAATGCACATGCGCCTGGACTCAAAGAGTGGGCGCATGTCCCTCCTGGACTTAGCATATTTTCAGGATTTTCCGGTGGGAAAAGCCGGCGCATGTGATGGAATAAGCCGGCGCATGTGGGGGATATGCCGGCGCATGTGCCCAGCACTTAGAAAATTTCAGGATTTTCTTCCTGAACTTGGGATTCCGGCGAAGAAATCCCTTTCCGACGAGGGTTTCCGGCGAGGAAATCCACTCCGGCCAAGGCAGCCGGCGAGGGGAGAGAAAGCAAGCGCATGTGGTGCTTACATCACTCTGAGGTCGGCAGGGGATGATCTCGTGCTGATGAAATGAGGTGACTTCACTATTTATAGGAGGGAAATCGGGTTCGGGTCTACCCGGCGGGTATTTCCCGGCGCATGTGCCAGAAATAATATCAAGCGCATGTGAGAAAAATACACCGAGCGCATGTGGTGGATCCGGGAGCATGTGCTTTACCGGCGCATTTCCCGGCGCTTTTCGAAAAAGTGTTCGGATCACTTCCTTTCACTACTAAGGTGCAAGCGCATGTGGTTAGAGGCCAGGCGCATGTCCTTTGCCGGCGCTTTCCCACTACTTAGCCAGATTTTCAGGATTCCAGCACTTAGAAAATTTCAGCATTTCAGCTCCGACGGGGGACCTCCAAAGGACAGCTACCTTTTCTAGACATGCACTCACTGTCGCCAAGCCACTTCTAGGCTATGATTAACCTCCTGAATGAACGGGGTGGGGTGTGGAAGTCCAGATGTTGCTAATTTTGGTACTTCCTTCCTAATTTGGAGCCTCCGGGTCGGCTTGTCGTATAGGAACGTTGTTCCGGGCGGCGCGCGCATGGAAATATGCATTGTAATGACTTCAAACTTGCTATTTAAGGGTTTTGGGGCACTCCGGATCATTTGGCGATGAAGCACATGTCCAGTTCCACTCTAAAATGGTAGCTGTAGGCTTACGGACCCTTTTTGTCAGTTCCGAGCAGGGACGAAACGCATTTCGAGGTGCGCTGGTAAAAATATGCACCGGATGACTTCGAAACTTGCAGGTTAAGGGTTTTAGGACATTTCAGATCATTTAGAGGTGAAGCGCATGTCTAGTTCCGCTCTGAAATGGTAGCTGTAGGCTTACGGACCCTTTTTATCAGTTTCGGGCAGGGACGAAACGCATTTCGAGGTGCGCAGGAAAAAATATGCACCGGATGACTTCGAAACTTGCAGGTTAAGGGTTTTAGGACATTTTGGATCATTTGGCTGTGAAGCACATGTCCAGTTCCGCTTCAAAATGCTGTTTACGAATTTTGGTCGCTACCAAGCGATCAGGGTTGTGTAGGCGCTTTCAGGGCTTTCCTGGCCTCAAAACTTATCCAAATCATTACCACTAGACCATGGGATGTTGTTTTATAATGGGTGTAAGTTTGAGCCCCAACAAGTGCCCCCCCGGTGTGCTGCGCTGGATGCTTACGTCATGCCAGTGCAGTGCACCGGTCCCCCAGGCTCAAGTATAAATAGTTGACTCACTGAGTCATTCCACACTTTTCCGAGTCAGAAAACTTGATTTCTCCCAAGGTGAGAGAGATCACCCTCAGGGTACAAGCGCATGTGGTCCCCTTGTAGGCGCATGTGACCTGCCATTCATTTTTGGACAGAGAACTCCCTCAAGCACATGTCAAACTGCCTCTGAGGATGTGGGCGCATGTCCCAGGCGCATGTGGTTCTGGGCATGCGCCCAGGGCACTTCCCGGAACTTGTGTTTTCTCAAAACATTAGAGATGGGCGCATGTGGGGCTGACACATGCGCCTGGGGCTTGAACTTCAAACTCGTTCATCCTCTTCTTCTGAGCCGGGCGCATGTCGGATTGCACATGCGCCTGATGCTTTGTATGATGAACTTCAGATTGTGAAATTTATGGATTGGGCACATGTGAGGGGCCACATGCGCCTGGGGCTTCACCTTGGGCGCATGTGAGCCCAACACTTAGCCAAAAGTCCCATTTTTAGCCCCTGCTTTGCACTTGGTGGAGAAATGGCATTTCCAGCTCCGTTTCTCAGTCAAATTCAGTGCTGTTTGAGGCTAGATCACTTAAAATTCAAGCACGATTGGAGCTTAGTGCCTTGGGCCTGTAGTTGACTACCTACTTTGGCACGTCACAGCTTGCAACTGTCTATTTTAGGCAGGTTCAGAGTATGTCTGCCAGAGTGCGCTTATAGTGTTCCGATTGCCTGTAAAGTTGCTGTGTGCGAATAGTTGCGTATGTATGATGCTGAAACTATTTCCTAACTCTATCCAGTACTTACTTATGAGCACATGGACTTGTCAAAGCTACTTTTAGACTAAATGTATGGATGTATTGTGGGTTCAATCAATGATTTTGTGTGTGCATCTATCACATGTATGCGTGCATGTATGATGGCAGTTGCTTTGTTATGAAATGCGTATGATGATTGATATGCTATGCTCTTGATTTTGGTTGCTTTTATGCTCTTCATGTTGTGCTTGTGTTTGCGATACGATTTCGTTAGGCTATTTGCCCATGTGTATCGAGTTGTTTTCTAATGTTGTTTTGTTTACGCGTTGCAGTGAATTGCAGTAGCGACAATGGGATCTTCTGGTGAAACTTCCGGGTCGCATGCTTCTGGTCCGACGCCGATGAAGCACGGTCGGAAAAGAACAGCTGAAGGTCCTTCTAACCCTCCCCCTCTAAGAAGTAACTCTCGCTTCTTTCCTACGGTCGAACCCGAGATCAAGGATTTCTCGGAGCGTATTGGGCAGCTTCCTTATGAAGTGCTAGTACGCATCTTTGTCAACAAGACAGCGCCCGAACCTCCAAAGCGGGGAACAGAACAAGAGTGGGTCTATTGGTATGCCCAACTTGCTGGTGTGGCGAGTGCCATCGAGGCAGGTCCTCAAGATATACCTGTTCAAATTGTAGAAGAGAATCTGACAGGTCAGAAAAGTAAGAAGAAAGGAGGATGAGGAAAACAACCGATCAAGGCGCTCAGTCAAGCGGAGCGATTGACACAGCTCCTCGATTTGAAATATGAAAGGATGAAGATTGGATGGGAGAGCAACAAGATCGCTGCTGAGCGTGGCATCTGCATCACGAACCCCTACAATGGCGAAGTCATCTTGCACCAGAAGTCTCTTATGAGATGTAAACCTTTTCCGAGCATCGAGCCATCTGATGTTCGTAGACCTAGCCAGTTCTATGGAGTGGAGAGATGGTCTTCAGTTCCTGAGAGATTACTCACCGCCACCCTGGGAAGCAACGGGAAGCAACAAAAAGTTAGTGAGATTAAGGAAATGACTTTCCTCATGCCTACATGTGATCCGCATGCACCTTATCCGACTCATTTCTTTGAGACGGTGCGTCAAAGATTCCTCCCTATGAGCACGTCCACAATGTGGGAGACTTCGAGCTTCCGTACCCGAGGGCATCTGAATCGTCGTGACAGCTACATCCCCTGGGCGAAGGAGATTCTGATCCGGCACGAGGCTGTGCTGAGGGACGTCGGGATCTATTATGCCATCGAGGCGACTGCCGGCTTCTTTCCACGAGATCCGACGATTCTCAGGGGCTTCTTAAATTACTGGAGTTCTGTTACCAACTCTTTCCATCTTCCTCAAGGAGAGATGAGTATAACCCTCTGGGATCTTAAGATGATGGCGGGCTTGCCCATACGAGGCGGGTATTATCACGAATATATCCCCTCTGATGAAGAATTGTCTGGCTTCAGGCGCGAAGGTGATCGGAAGGCCGATCATTCCGAGGCGTGTTTGGAGTTGTTCAATGAACTGCAACAATTTGACTGCATTACAAAGATACACTATGAAGATTGGTCAGTCTACTTCAGCCACGGCTTGAAGTAAGTCTTCCCGGGACGTCTTCTTTCTTTCTTTTCATGATGTATGCTCTTTCCTTTTGCGTAGCTTCTTATGTGAAGTTCTCTCTCCTTTCTCTCTTTCAGGATCGACTACGAAAAATACAAGGTTGATATTAAAAGAGTAAGAGCCTTACGACAACGCTTTCAACGGAAATTTCCTTGCCCAAACGTATTGTCTCCCACTTGTGAGCTAGCAGGCTTCCTCGCTTACTAGGTTGTCCGCAGTCGCGCTTCCCAGCTCGAAGGGTGCTGATGGCGTCAGGGTTTCTTGCTTCGTCATGGCGGGTGCCCTTGCCAGTGGCCGACGTCTTGCTATAGCGCCACCTGTACTCTGCAGCATATATAGAGCGTTTGGTTATGTTGCCAGTAATCCGGACAAACTTGCTGATGGGATGGATGCGGCCTATTGCCCGTGGCATTATTTCTGCGGATGGTTAGGCGTTTATTTTCCATGGGTATATGGCATGAAGCCTCACGCCTACTTCTTTCCGGGCCGAGCGCCTCTCATCAGGTTCATGAAGGCCAAGATGGTGCTTAAGACGCCAGAATGGGTGTCTTCAAGGATCTGCAGTGAGAATGAAGTTGACTTCTACCATTTTTCCCGCTTTTATTGCTGATGAAGATATCGAAGTCATCGATGATGAGGATTCGGTTGACTCTTCTGACAGAGAATTCCTAATATCAATCCGGACCGCCTCTCTCCCGTTCCGTGAAGGAATGGAGTTCTGGCGCGAGCCTTATTATCCGAGCAGGTTCGCCAGATAGTTCGGCTACGATCAGGGCATTCCGTCGACTCTTCCGAGCGTGACGAGGATAGAACGAGCATATGGCATGGGTCCTGTCCATTGGGAGTGGATGTGGGACCAACTTTTGTTGACGCGAACTGGCGCGAGGTTCGTGTTGCCTGGCGGTAGTCGACGTCCTGCGACTTCTTACGGTTGGATGAGATGGTGGGTGCATCAGTATGCGCGCATCCGGGACGCCAAACCTGTCGATTTTCCTCTCTATCTCTCTCCTCCAAGGTTGACTGACGTTCCTGAGGACGGTCTTGGTTATCTTCGTGAGCAGCGTGAGGCCGTCGGAGTTCCTGGTACCAGCCATCTGACTTCCTTGAACGTGCCGATCACTCGTAGGAAAGAAGATGGAGCGTTAGACGGATGGTATTGCTTTGGGGTCCCTATACAGAGACATCAGCAAGGGGTCAGATCTTTGCGTCCTCCAGCAGAGAATGCTCCTCCGTCTGTCGAAGAGGGTGAGCCTACGAAAGGCATGGCAGGAATTAGACCTTCTGATGATTTCGTTGACGATCTTCCACCGGGCCGCGCGAGAGATCAGTTGAGAGTCAAGATAAGACTCACACCAAGAGTTCGCCCGTCAGTACCTGAGAAAAACTTAAGAAAGGCAGAAATGTTACATATCAAGAAGTGGGGGAGTTTGGATCCGTCGTTGCAGATCAATCTTCCGAAAGTAGTGGCAGGTGCGACTGCTGCCGATAGTCTCGAAGAAGGTGAGCTTCGATCTAGTGCTATAGAGGAGATTGTAGACGAAGAAGATATGATTGCCGTCAATCGTGACGGAGGTGAGTCCGAGCCTGCAGATGTCGAGGGGGACAATGCCGAAGGCGGTTCTGAAGCCGGTGATGGTTCGGGGTCACGGCTCGAAGATGAGCCTGTAGATTATTCCGGCGATGACTGGGGAGTGGATCGTGCTGATGATCACAGCAACGATGATTCCCTCGCGAACTATTATGATAACGATGCCGGAGTCGGGGGCGTAGGTGATCTTGATGATGCTGCCTTGGCAGTGCTCGAAGCACAACTCTACGACAACGTCAGGGTCTAACCTTCTTCCGAGCCTTTAGTCTTTGTTTCTCAGGCTGTTGCGGCACCGACTACGGGGTTGTCGACGGATGTTCCTCCTTGTTTGCCCGTTCGTGCTGATAACGCCGAGGAATCCGTTCCTGGGCTTGAGATACGTGAGGGGAACGTCGATCCTTCTTCGGTCTTTCCATCAGGCTGTTCATTGCAAGCAAATTGTTCTGTTGAGTTAGAGGTCGTGGATGCGTCACGCCCTGCTGCAGTCGAAGTCGGACCCAACATTCCGCGAGCACAAGGTAAGAAATGCGATTGTGGTTCTGCTTTTTTTCTTTTTCTTCTTTGGTTCCTGCATAATCATACTAACCATATTTTGTTATTATTATCTTATTTCTACAGATCTTATTGGATCAATACCTGCCTCTGCTACTTCCGTCGCGTCGTCTCCAGTTGTGACTATTGAATTGCCCGGCGAAGCTTTGGAAATAGTTGTTGATTCCGGGACATGCATTGCGGGACCTTCGGAGCCTGCTGTTGATCTTCCTGCCGTTCCTGGTACGACTCCTTCGCACTTTACATTAGATTATGACTTGTAGTTTCTGCTTCCATTTTTTGCTAACTCATCATTTGTTTGTCTTGCATTCTTTCTTGCAGCTGCCGTCGATTCTGGCGTCTCCATTGCTATGATGCCGGACATTCCTGCATTTGAACATTTAGATTATTTTGGTCAGAGCGTGTTGAAGGGCCTGCTGTCTAGCCTTGCAAAGGCGTTGGCCGATCCACAAGAATGGCATATGCTAGGCGCTGGCATGAAAGCGCTGGAAGCTTGTGTCGGAGTAGTTGGGTCTGATGCGCTCGTGGTTGTCAATCACATCTCTGCGTTCGAGAGCTCCCTCGCAAACGTAACGGCTGCTGAGCGCGTCGAGCCCGATCCTGCTATCGAGGAGAAGTGGAGAATTGCGGAGTCTTTGGGACCTGCAGTGGAACGCCATGCGCATTCTACGGCGAACGCATGAGAATCCCTACAAAATAATAAGATTCAGTATGAAGGGTGCTTGGGCCGTATAGCTGAAATCGATGCTGAGATTGAGCGTCTGCAAGCGGAGAAGATCGCCGTGAGCTTCGAAGCTGCCCGTCTCGAGTCAGTAGTTACTCAGGGTCAGATAACAGTCACGCGGCTCGAGAGTGAGGGCGAAGCAGCGCGCAAGCAGTTGGAAGATTTGACTGCTGAACTTCAACATGTTCCTGATCCTGCGAAGGTGTTATCTGCAGCAAAGTCAGCGATGGAAACTGCCAGGGTGGCCGTGATCAGGCTGATATCGGGGTGTTTGGAGAAGCTTTGATCTTTCGCTCTCGATACTCTTCTTCTTGACTTCAAAAATGTATAGAAATGATCGTAGGATCTTACCTTTAGAAAATTTTGTAGTTGGTGTAAGAGATACTTACCTTTTGACCATTCATGTATACGACGTCGGAAAAGATGTCAATCAAACTTTTGTTAAATGAAATGACAATAGCAATTACTTTTCTATCGTGTTATGCTTGTGTGATGTGTGTTAGAACGGTCTACAATAATAACAATAATAATCACAGTTTTAGTAAGTGATGAATGTAGAATGAAATGAAAACAGTAATACTTCCCTTTGTCGTCGATTTCGGGAGTGTCCAGGGTTTCTGAACTCGGGATATGCTCGTGTCGTAGAAGAATGGTCCTTCTTGGTTATTTCTCCATAGCAAGGGCAAGGAAGACCTGCAAGAATACGAAGTAACTGATTAGCTTCTGTAACTACAAGCTTATCTACTGTATTCTACTCCATTTCATTCTCCATTTCTATCCTTACTTATTACATTCCCTCTCTTGGTGAGTTTACATTTCTCATATTTATGTAAAGGAAAGTAATAGGTTGACCGTTAGGGGTAATATTTCTTCAGAAACCGGCCATTAATTGCAAAACCGGCTCCACCACCGTCAAAATTCACTAAACGGTAGGCCCCGTTGGAGTAGACTTCTTCTACGATGCATATCAGTTCCCACTTAGGGTCGAACTTGCTCTTTGTAGTGTGCGCGGCTGCCGGTCGCTTCATTACGAGTACCAAGTCACCCTTCTTGAAGGATCTACCCCTGACTCGTTTGTCATATGCTATTGAGATATGCTTCTGGTACATCTCTAGCCGTTGTTGTGCCGCGAGCCTCTTCTCGTCCAAGGCATCGAGCTCGACCATCCTGAGCTCAGCATTACGGTCATCTGTCAAGGAGTTCCGAAGTGCTACTCGCAGGGACTCGACCTGAACTTCCATAGGGATGATGGCCTCCGTGCCATATACTAGTGAATAGGGGGTAGCCCGCGTTGCGGTGCGGTGCGTAGTACGATATGCCCAAAGCGCTTCGGGCAACCGTTTGTCCCAATCTTTCTTATTCTCTGCCACCGTTTTCTTCAAAATCTTCACGATGGTTTTGTTGAATGCCTCAGCAAGCCCGTTCGCAGGAGGATAATAGGGTGTTGAGTAGCAATGCTTGATCTTAAACTTGGCACACAGCTTGTCGATCACAGCATTTCGGAAGGGCGTGCCATTATCCGTGACGATCCGATCAGGAATACCGTGTCTGTAGATGATGGCGTTCCGGATGAAACCCTCCACTTGTTTAGCTTTCACGTTCTTCAGGGCCACAGCCTCAGCCCACTTAGAGAAATAATCTGTTGCCGCCAGTATGTACTGGTGCCCTTGAGAGGAAGAGGGGCTAATGGGGCTTATCACATCCATTCCCCAGGCCGCAAAAGGCCAAGACATCACTGACTGATGCAGTTCTTCTGGAGGTATATGTATGATGTCAGCATGTATCTGACACTGATGGCATTTTCTGACGTAGTCCATCGCATCTTTCACCATGGTGGGCCAATAATAGCCCATATGCCGCACTCGATGATGTAGGTTCCGTCCGCCTTGATGGGCACCACATTCTCCTCCGTGCGCCTCTCTCAGCGTATCATGAATTTCTTCTCGGGCGAGGCACCTTGACAGCGTTCCATCGCTGGAGCGTCGATACAATACCTCTTCTAAGAGGACGAATGAGCTGGCACGCCTTCTGACTTGAGTGCGCATCTGCGGATCCTCGGGTAAGAACCCATACTTCAAGTAATCAGAGAATGGCCTTCTCCAATCTTCCTCTTCTGTGATCTCAAAGCAATGTACGGGACTTGCACTCGTGACATTCTCGGCCGCTGTGAGGAATGGTAATATTCTCCTTTCTTCTATGGTGACTTGAAGTGGGCTGCCCCCTGGGTGCGCGAGAGCCGCGGCCAGGTTAGCCAATGCATCTGCTTGAGAATTTTCAGCTCTTGGGACGTGCGACACTGTACTGTCCCGGAAATGATCGAATAGGGCTCGGGCCTGATGGCAAAGAGACTGACAGCTCCGGCTTGCGGACTTCATATTCCGTCATAAGCTGTCCCACAACTAACCGAGAATCACCGTATACCTGTAGTGATCGGATTCGCATGTCTCGTGCCAGCTGTAACCCAATGATGAGGGCCTGATACTCTGCCTCGTTGTTTGTGCACGACGGCACTATTGTGAATGAGTAGGGCAACAAGTCGCCTTGAGGACTGATGAAGATCACACTGGCCCCTGATCCTGCAGTTCTAGAGGCTCCGTCGAAATACATCCGCCACTGCTTTGCGACCCTTACCATCATGGCCTGGTCGTCGGGAAGATCACATTCCATTTCCGTGTTATCCGGTATTGGGTGAGCTGCTAGAAAATCGGCTATCGCCTGCCCTTTAACAGCTCGAGACGACAGATACGTGATGTCGAACTCGGATAGTAGTAGGGCCCATTTGGCTAAACGCCCGGACAACATAGGTCGGTTCATCAGGAACTTGATAGGATCTGCTCTGGAGATCAATGTAATCTGATATGACAGACAGTAATGCCTCAACTTCTTCACAGTGAATATCAAGGCCAGGCATATCTTCTCAATCGGTGAGTAATTAAACTCAGCGCCGACGAGCGTGCGGCTCAAATAGTACAGAGCATTCTCTTTTCCTTCTTCATTCTTCTGGGCGAGCAGTGCCCCCAGTGAGTTCTCTCCCACGGCTACATACAGTATCAGAGGCTTTCCCTCGATTGGCGCTGCGAGAACTGGAGCTTTCCCGAGTAACTCTTTGAGGGAATCGAAGGCTTTCTGGCACGCTTCGTCCCACTCGAAGCGGATGTCTTTCTTGTTCAGCCGAGAGAAAGGCTGGCAGCGACCTGACAGGTTCGAGATGAACCGCCGCAAGTAAGCTGACTCTCCCTTGGAAGCTCTTCAGCTCTTTCAAATTCTTCGGAGGAGGCATTTCTCGGATCGCCTTGATCTTCGCGGGGTCAATCTCGATTCCCCGATGCCTGATCACAAAGCCAAGGAATTTTTCGGAGGACACCCCAAAGGCGCACTTCAACGGGTTCATGCGGAGGCTCTTCTTCCTCAACCTCTGAAATACTAGCTTCAAATGTTCGCGATGCTGCTGATGTCCGTCAGACCTCACTACCAGGTCATCGACATAGCATTCCACATGCTTGTGCATCATGTCTTGGAAGATTACCTGCATCGCTCTCTGATACGTGGCGCCTGCATTTTTCAGCCCAAACGGCATCACCCGATAACAGAATATTCCGAGAGATGTGCGGAAGGCAGTGGACTCTTCGTCTTCTGGAGCCATTCGGATCTGATTATACCCTGAGTAGCCGTCCATAAAGGACATCGTTGTATATGCTGATGTGCTATCGATCAGAAGCTCTGGGATGGGTAGAGGAAAGTCATCTTTGGGACAAGCTTCATTCAGGTTGTGAAAATCAACGCACACCCGGATCTGGCCGCTCTTCTTCTTTACAGGTACTATGTTCGAGATCCATTTGGGATACTGAACTTCCCTGATAAACCTGGCCTGAAGCAGCTTCTTCACCTCTTCCTCTATCTTCGGGACGATGTCAAGATGGAAGCGTCTCTGTGGCTGTTTGACCGACCTCTTCTCCTTCGCGATATTCAACCTGTGCATCGCGATTGCCGGGTTCAGTCCTGGCATTTCAGAATAGGTCCATGCGAACACGTCTCTGTTCTCTTTCAGGAGTTGAATGTAGCTCTCCCTCTCTTCTTCTGGAATGTTCTTACTGATATAAGTATTCCTCGGCTCTTCGGTGGTCCCCAGATTGACTTCTTGTAGCTCATCTATCGTGGGCTGACCTCCATCTTCGATCTGCTCTGGTGCGGCACTCGGCTGTATGACTTCATTCGGTCCAGCGGGCCTCAACTCTTCCACGGGACTAATTGTCACCATGTTAATATGCCTGATCTCACATTCTGCCCCCAGGGCTTCTTTTCCTCTGTATACCTTTGTTTTTACTTCGAAGGGTGCTAGCATGCCTTTCCGAGTTGGCGGTTCTGAACAGATGAACCCCATATTTCTCATGATGTTTCTACTGGCCTTGCTATATCTTTCTTCTTCAATGGGCGGTGTCTCTACCGGTGTTCTCTTCGCGTTCTCTTCGATCTGCAATGGGTTGCAGAGTCCGGCCTGAAATCTTATCTCATGCCTGGCTCCCATTGTCAGCGGCACGCAGAACTGGCTCGGAGCTTTAGGGAAGGGACGAATCCTCTCAACCTTTGGCACCGGCATATTGAAGCTGGACTGAAACACGCTCATCTGTTGGCTTGTCATCTGTTTCAACACTGACTGCCCTTCCTTCCGGAGGTGCTTCGGTATCAAATAAAACTTCTTCCTTTGCAACGGATTTCCTCTGTGAGCCTATACTGGACGCCACTCTATACTGGACGCCATCTCTATTGTACTTGAAGCATTGGTGGTATGTCGAGGGAATGATTCCGTATTGATGAAGCCACGGTCGTCCCAACAAGATATTGTATGTCATCATCGCATCGATCACCTGACAGGTGACTTTGGTGCTCAATTCTTCTATTTCCAGCATGATAGTAATGGACCCTAGGACACGCTGACCGTCCTGATTGAACCCTTGGATAACCATGGCGCTTGGGCGAAGTGCTGTCTGTCTGAAACCCAATTGTTGTAATGTCTTCAGAGACATAATATTCACAGCAGATCCATCGTCTAGCATGCATCTTCGGACCTCTATGTCTCGGATGAGACCTGTCACCATCAACGGGCGGTTGTGGTCTGTCAAGCTAATCGTTCTGTCTTCTTCAGAAAATGTGATCATGGACGATCGATCGATCTGCATGACCTGTTCTGCGGGTTGCTCCTCGGTTCTCGTTATCTTCATTTCTTCCATCTCTGACTCAATCTCTGCCATCATGACCTCACGGGCTTCTTGATCGAGCAATGCGTTGAGCAACATTTCCCGATATTTCTTCGAAAGGCACAGGGCATCGTAGATGCTGAGTCGGGCCGGAACTTTCTTCAGATGAGACACCACATCATAAATCACCGGTGCCTTATCTCGAATGTGATCTCGTTGGTTAGCTGCTGGCTCATTGACTGCTTCTGCCGGTTCTTTTTCTCGAGGTGTCCCTGATGGCTCACCTATGACCGCGTTCGTCCTTCTAGGGTCTGGTCGCCTAGGAAATTCTCTCTGTACGACCTGCTTTCCGGACCGCAGAGCCACTACATTGACTTCTCCTTTATCTAGGACTTGGTCCTTGTCACTGGCCCCTGGTTGAGCGACCACCGAGACCATGGCGCACTGAACGGGCTATGCACGCGGCTGTTCTTCTCCAACATTTCTTCTTCTCATTCTGTTCTTCGTCTTCCTCTCTTTCTCCAAGAGTCTTCTTTTGTTCTCTAGCCTCTTCTTGCTGCTCACAAGTGTCCATGGCTCTTCCGGTTCTGGGAATGGATTCGCCGCTGGAATTTGAACTGGCACAGGGAGGGCAGACACCACTGTCGCAGTATTCCGGCTCGTCTCTTCCGCCTTCATATTAATGGTGCCATCGTTGATCATCCGTTGAATCTTTCCTTTTAGGACAAAGCAGTCTTCAGTCTTGTGGGTGGTCACACGATGATACCTGCAGTAGCTGGGATGATCGATCATCTTCGCTTCCTCCGGGCGTGTGCATTCTGGCAGTCTTATTAACCTCTCTTCGACCAGCTGTTCCATGATCGGAACCAGATCTTCCATGTCGAAGGTATAAGGTCCGTTTGCTAGATTACGCTCTTCTATCGTGAGATGTCGCGGCCTCTGAAAACTCTTGCCTTTGTCTTGAATGGTGGTTACTGGCCTGGCCTCGACTCTACGCTCGGTGTTTGGGCATTTCCTGTCATTCGAACCCTTTCCTTTGTCGACGTAGTTAGATGTTATCATCCTTCCAGCTTCTCTCCGGGGCTTCTCTGCCTTGAACTGTGCTCTGCACGCGGCTCCTTCCACCAGGTGGGCTTTTGTAGCTAGGTCTCGAAACGTCGAGAAGTTGTGTCCAGATAAGCCAAATGAGATCATCGCATCCATGGCCTGCGTGCACATCTTGACCTGCTCAGATTCGCTGGGCAGTTCCCGGCACTGTGCTGCTATAGTCCCCCACCTGTCGATGAACTTCTCGACCGACTCTCCCTTCCTCTGACGAACTAAGGCTAAATTTGTCAGCGAGACTTCTCGCTCGGTAGAGAAGAATTTGGATATGAACAGATCCTGCATCTGCTCCCAGGACTTGACTGACCCTGCGGGCAGTGACATATACCACTGCAATGCCCTGCTCGTGAGCGTCGAGCCAAACAATCTTAGACAGTACTGGGGAATTGTCTATAGGTTGCCCATCATTGTCATAAATTGAGCCATGTGTTCCTTCGGCGATCCTCTGCCATCGAATCTAGGGAAGTCTGGACGCTTGAAATTGTTGGGAAATGGGAGATCGTGGACCTCGGGTAAGTACGGCACCCGGTATACATATTTTCCTCTCTTCTCCTTTTCTCTTTCCTGACGCATCAGGTCCGCAACTGTCTGAGACAGTTCTTCTCTCGTGGCTTGATACGACATTGGTGGTACACGTCCGAACACAACGTTTCTCGGGCGAGCTTGTGGTTCGGTGGCGGCTGGTTCTCCTGCTGCCCCCTGGCATTCCTCCACAGACTGTCGAGTGGGTACAGCTGGGCTTCTGTTTTCCCCCTGGGCAACTAGAGCCAACAGTGCTTCTTTCATCTCTCTCATCTCTTTGGCTGTGTCCTCTTGGACCTGGATAATCTCATCTATCTGTTCTTGGATTGGAGGCAGCTCTGGGTATCGCTTACTTGCCTCTCCTTCGGTGACCTGCACCATCATGACTTGCGCTCGCTGCGGCCTCGTCTTGATCACGGCAGCTTCAGTAGGGATTGTCTTCATCACCGTCTTAGTGGATTGTCGAACAGCGGATCTGTTCGGTATCTTCGCTGGCGATGTTGTCTTCGTTATCGCTGGGAAGTCGACATCGGCAAGGGAGAACTCTGGTCTGGCTGACACGGTAGTTCTGCCGGAGTCGCGAGCGTCACTCCTGCAGACTGGATTCCACTGTCTCTTTGTTCTGCCCTATACCCTTGCTGTCATCTCTGTCTCAGCTGGAATAATCTTCTTGTTCTCAGTCTTCTTGGCGGTCTTGCGCTTCTGCACAATCTGCCATCCGGCTTCAGAGGTTGCTGCCAGATGGGGGAAGTAAAATCCTCCGGATGCTAAGAAGATCATTGTGGACGCCATTTGGTTGATTCTTTTCTGTCTTTCTGTTCCTTTCTCTGTCTCTCTCTGTCTTTCTCTCTCTCTCTGCACAGTCATACACGCATTAGAATATTCCGCGCGCTTGGGAAAGAGAGGGGACGCGACCTTACCAATCGCGATACGGCTCGACAGCGGATAGACAGAAACATACAAGTATGAACTACATGCATGCTATGCGAAGTTTTGAAATTCTTTTGCCTTAAAGATGAAGGGAAGAACGTTCCCGTTGAGAGTCGCCAGTTTGGCGCCCGTGAAGGCGCCGAACATTTCTCCTTGCGGTAACCTTTCCCATGTACACATTAGTGTCTGCAAATGATTTATCGCAGAATGTCTATTTACTCAGAAATAACCAGAGATTCTGGTGTTGAGATCATCCCCAGCAGAGTCTCCAGTTTGTTAGAACTTAGAAAAATAGGGGAAAGATCAGAACTACTCGTCAGCAGTCCTTCTTTCTTTTTTTCGTGTTTCTTTTATTCTGGGGGAATTCTGAGTATAAAGACATTCATAGACAATCATAAGCAATCACAAAGTGTACACAAGAGAGAGATATTGCAAGGCGAATTTTATTCCAGAGATTCTGAGATCTTTTACATTCCAGGCTGTGATACTGGTCACGAGCCTTTAATTACATCAACGGTTGATCACCCTTGATTGGAAGGCAAAAGACTAATCCGCCGGGGATTATGGTCTTGAGTTCATGGTCGTAGAGACCTTTGTTTTCTTGTTATGGACTGAGCCACATTTATTAGACACGCCGGATGTCTATGTCCCATTTTCTTTCCGTGTGTCCGGGTTGAGAGACTGTCAGGATTCGAGTGGTGCAACTCGGGGCCCGCGCCTGTTACTGTGAACAGGTGACCGCTGGAATACACGAACCTCCAATGTTGGTCGGCATGACCCAAGTCCCGCGCCCGTACTTTTATGACGGGTGACCTTAGGAAAGCACTCTACAATGTTCCCGAACGAGGGTTTTAATCGAGTGGTGCAACTCGGGGCCCGCGCCTGTTACTGTGAACAGATGACCTCTGGAATACACGAACCTCGAAATGTTGGTCGGCATAACCTAAAGCCCGCGCCCGTATTTTTACGACGGGTGACCTTAGGAAAGCAATCTGTAACTACCTCATCAGCTCAACCAACGGAACCTTTGTCGATGGGTAGGGCATCGACGGTCTTTTTCATAATGGCAGTCCATAGCAAGACGTTTCAAGCTTAGTTAGAACTCTTTGTTGGTGGTTTCTCGTGGTAACCATAACCCCTTGGGTTTAGCCTCGGACCTTTATCCGGGATGAATAGAGCTTTGTACAGTAAAGTAAATGTATTTCTTCTGGAGTCGGGCGACTCGTCTTCGAGAACACTCTTTCTTCTGAGTATTTTCAGTGATCTATTTGGGATCAAGTAGGCTTTGTCGAGCCAAGATTTTTTGAGGATCCAAATTCAATGGGCTGGATCGGCTGTTTCCGATGCCTGCAAATGGCTAAGTATAGGGTCCGATGGACTCCTGTTCATGCCAATTTCTTATGAATAATGGGGATCGGTGCCCCGTAAATGCTTAACTCGGCTGTTGGATAGCCCGAGGACTTCAGCTTTGCCTCGTCGTCTGTGCGATCGCGGTTGATTTCATTTGGCATTAGTCAATTTTCAAGCCAACAGGGCACTTCCCAGGGCTAAAAATGACTGAGCAGTGGACCTGTTTGCGGTCTGATTGAAGAGATCAGTGAATATTATCGATAACCATCTTTGAACAGGGGTGGATTATGTCCACGAAGATCGTTGTGCGATCGCGTTTCGATTTGCTTAGCAGAAGTCAATTTCAAGGGCCAACAGGGCACTTCCCAGGGCTAGAAATGACTAAGTAGTGGACCTGTCTGCGGTCTAATCAGGGTATTCGGTGAATATTATCGATGACCAACTTGGAACAGGGGTGGATTATGTCCACGAAAATCACGGTGCGATCGTGTTTCGATTCGCTTAGTAGAAGTCAATTTTCGGGCCAACAGGGCACTTCCCAGGGCTGAAAATGACTAAGTAGTGGACCTGCCGACCGCTTGATTAGAGTATTCGAGGGTCCTGAGATCGGATAACCTCGTCGCGGTACATGATTATGGTGTATCATGTCATGTAGAAGAAAAGTTTCCCTCTCGGGCTCGGTCCAATTTCGCCCGATTCTTCTCGTTTTCGGCCGTTTTTTGCTCTTTCGGAGGGATTTCCGGAGCTGCCAAATTGGCTAAGTGTTGGTCATTTTGGACCGAAACACTGATTTGGGCCACTTATCATTGACCTTGGAGAATCTGATCCGGCGGATGGATAGATCTCATCGAGATGCATCCGGCGGAAGTGATTTCATCAAAATCGGATTCCGGACGAAGGCGGGGCACGCGATGGAAGGTCCACCCCTCCCATCAGCGTCCAGGCGCATGGAGGGGTGGATACAGGCGCATGTGGTGGATCACATACTTCCGGGCGCATGTGGTAGGGAGGTGGGCGCATCTCCCATCTTCCGGGCTCATGTGAAGTGTTTTTTATGAAAAAACAGATGGAGAAGAGGTGTTCCGGGCGCATGTGGCAATGCACATGCGCCTGGACTCAAAGAGTGGGCGCATGTCCCTCCTGGACTTAGCAGATTTTCAGGATTTTCCAGTGGGAAAAGCCGGCACATGTGAT
The DNA here is from genome assembly GCA_003013855.2 of Liriodendron chinense. NCBI lineage: Eukaryota > Viridiplantae > Streptophyta > Magnoliopsida > Magnoliales > Magnoliaceae > Liriodendron > Liriodendron chinense. Next base: position 4,072,802 of record ML058325.1, on the reverse strand, counting down.
GGAATAAGCCGGCGCATGTGGGGGATATGCCGGCGCATGTGCCCAGCACTTAGAAAATTTCAGGATTTTCTTCCTGAACTTGGGATTCCTGCGAGGAAATCCCTTTCCGGCGAGGAAATCCACTCCGGCCAAGGCATCCGGCGAGGGGAGAGAAAGCAAGCGCATGTGGTGCTTACATCACTCTGAGGTCGGCAGGGGATGATCTCGTGCTGATGAAATGAGGTGACTTCACTATTTATAGGAGGGAAATCGGGTTCGGGTCTACCCGGCGGGTATTTCCCGGCGCATGTGCCAGAAATAATATCAAGCGCATGTGAGAAAAATACACCGAGCGCATGTGGTGGATCCGGGCGCATGTGCTTTACCGGCGCATTTCTCGGCGCTTTTCGGAAAAGTGTTCGGATCACTTCCTTTCACTACTAAGGTGCAAGCGCATGTGGTTAGAGGCCAGGCGCATGTCCTTTGCCGGCGCTTTCCCACTACTTAGCCAGAGTTTCAGGATTCCAGCACTTAGAAAATTTCAGCATTTCAGCTCCGACGGGGGACCTCCAAAGGACAGCTACCTTTTCTAGACATGCACTCACTGTCGCCAAGCCACTTCTAGGCTATGATTAACCTCCTGAATGAACGGGGTGGGGTGTGGAAGTCCAGATGTTGCTAATTTTGGTACTTCTCCTAATTTGGAGCCTCCGGGTCGGCTTTTCGTATAGGAACGTTGTTCCGGGCGGCGCGCGCATGGAAATATGCATCGTAATGACTTCAAACTTGCTATTTAAGGGTTTTGGGGCACTCCGGATCATTTGGCGATGAAGCGCATGTCCAGTTCCACTCTAAAATGGTAGCTGTAGGCTTACGGACCCTTTTTGTCAGTTCCGGGCAGGGACGAAATGCATTTCGAGGTGCGCAGGTAAAAATATGCACCGGATGACTTCGAAACTTGCAGGTTAAGGGTTTTAGGACATTTCGAATCATTTGGCGGTGAAGCGCATGTCCAGTTCCACTCTGAAATGGTAGCTGTAGGCTTACGGACCCTTTTTATCAGTTCCGGGTAGGGACGAAACGCATTTCGAGGTGCGCAGGAAAAAATATGCACCGAATGACTTCAAAACTTGCAGGTTAAGGGTTTTAGGACATTTTAGATCATTTGGCGGTGAAGCGCATGTCCAGTTCCGCTTCAAAATGCTGTTTACGAATTTTGGTCGCTACCAAGCGATCAGGGTTGTGCAGGGGTTTTCAGGGCTTTCCTGGCCTCAAAACTTATCCAAATAATTGCCACTAGACCATGGGATGTTGTTTTATAATGGGTGCAAATTTGAGCCCCAACAGCAGTTTTTCGACTTCAGCCTTGATTGCCATTTGTCTTTTAGCAGTAAAGGCACGTCGGCGCTGGTGGACGGGTTTATAATTCGGATCGATGTTTAAACGATGCGCAATGACACTGGGGTCGATGCCTGGCATATCTTTGTGAGACCAAGCGAACACATCTTGGTATTCGGTGAGAAAACGAACCAGATCTTCACGGAGGATGCCGGTTAAAGAGGATCCAACGTATACGACTCTTGACGAATCATCTTTGATTAAGCGGATTGACACTGTTTCTTCCCGGGAGCTCCTGATTGGAGATCATGTTCGCTTGCCTCAAGTGTAAGGCTGCGATGTAGTAATAAAACTCGGTAAGACCGAGGTCGATCCACAGGGAAATAGTAACAAGCTTCCAAATTACTCCAGCAACTCAGTTTATGGGAGAAATTCAGATTCAATTGAGTATTTAACTAAAACAGCAACTTAATGAAAAAAATCAGAGATATAAAGTACTAAGGCTTTCAAGGATCCACCCGTAGCAATCCTATGTCAATTCAGTCAATCCAAGTAGAAAACACAACTGGATTTGAAGTCCTATCTCTCATCTAGTTGGAAAATAAAGCATTCACACACATTCCATCACATTCAAGTTGAACTTCCAAGTTCTAGTCCAATAAAATCAATACTAAACTCAAAACCATAGCCTGCGGAGTAACAGCCATGCCTCTGGACTATGGCCTGCTCAAGGATTACTATAATCTGAATTTAAATAAACAAACATGATAATCTCAGAGAATTAAAAGGAATTCATGTCCGGAGCACATAAACTCAGATAAAACATCTCAAACTACCATTATTTGGAACTAAACCATGCAAAAATCCAAACTTGAATGTAAATTACTTGAATTAAACTGAAACCAACATAGAATTAGCTACAAGCTTCACCTCTCAGCCTTAGCTGAGAGGTTCTAGCCGAGCATTGTCATGCTACAACTAAAAACTCTGAAATAACGCATAAAAACAGAAAAACCCGAATAGGAGAGTTGCAGCCGCTCCACAATCGCCTTCACTCTCCAAACTCACGTTCCTTAGCCTCTCTGATACCTTAGGGAGAGCCCCTAGGTGTCCTTTTATAGCAAGCAACCTCCCTTGCGTCGGATTCTGCGAAAGATTACGCATTGCGCAGCAATTTTCGGAGTCCTAATATAGAAAGGACTTTCCATACGCAGAACCGACCGGTCGTGACCGGTCGGACTAGCTGTTGAACCTCCAATTTATACATTGCATTGCCCATTACACGATAAGGTTTGCATGATTTCATGGTTTAAAGGCCCACCTAACATATGTTTTGTGATTATAGGGATGAGAGCGGACTTCATTCAATTACGAGCCAAAAGGATGCATTTGGAGCTATTGCGTGAAGTCCTAAGATGGACCAAAGAAAGAAGAAGAAAGAGGGAGAAAAGAGGATGAAGAAAAGAAGAAAAAGTGGAAGAAACACAAGGCAGACCGGTCGTCCGACCGGTCAGCCCTTTGGACGACCGGTCAGCCACATCAAAGGACCAAGTAGAAGAGAGGCCGACCGGTCATGACCGGTCGGCCATGAAAGCTGAACAAAAAGAAGACAGGCCGACCGGTCACGACCGGTCGGCCACGCACTCTGGAAGGCTAAAGGATCAGCCCGACCGGTCATGACCGGTTGGGTATACACGCTGGACTGCGGACAGGTCTGTCCGACCGGTCACGACCGGTCAGCAGCACTCCCTGGACTGTTTTAGAAGCTAGTCCGACCGGTCACGACCGGTCGGCTCTGCGTAACATGATTCCTTTCTAAAGTGGGACTCCGAAAAACGCTGCGCAATGCGTAGTCTTTCGCGGGATCCGACGCAAGGAAGGTTGCTTGCTATAAAATGACACCTAGGGGCTCTCCCTAGGGTATCAGAGAAGCTAGGGAACGTGGGTTTGGAGAGCGAAGGCAATCGTGGAGCGGCTGCAACTCTCCTATTCGGGTTTTCCTGTTTTTATGCTTTATTTCAGAGTTTTTAGTTGTAGCATGACTATGCTCGGCTAAAACCTCTCAGCTAAGGCTGAGAGGTGAAGCTTGTAGCTAATTCTATGTTGGTTTAAGTTTAATTCAAGTAATTTACATTCAAGTTTGGATTTTTGCATGGTTTAGTTCCAAAAAATGGTAGTTTGAGATGTTTTATCTGAGTTTATGTGCTCCGGACATGAATTCCTTTTAATTCTCTGAGATTATCATGTTTGTTTATCTAAATTCGGATTATAGTAATCCTTGAGCAGGCCATAGTCCAGAGGCATGGCTGTTACTCCGCAGGCTATAGTTTTGAGTTTTGTATTGATTGAATGGAACTAGAACTTGGAAGTTTAACTTGAATGTGATGGAATGTGTGTGAATGCTTTATTCTCCAACTAGATGAGAGATAGGACTTTGATTCTAGTTGTGTTTTTCTACTTGGATTGACTGAATTGGCATAGGATTGCTACAAGTGGATCCTTGAAAGCCTTAGTACTTATTATCTCTGCTTTTCCATTAAGTTTCTGTTTTAAGTAAACATTCAATTAAATCTGATTTCTTTTAAAAACTGAGTTGCTGGAGTGATTTGGTAGCTTTTACTATTTCCCTGTGGATCGACCTCGGTCTTACTGAGTTTTATTACTACATTGCAGCCTTACACTTAAGGCGAGCGAACAAGTTTTTGGCGCCGCTGCCGGGGAATTAGATAACGGTTTCCAAATAATTTCAGTGGCTGTAGAAGTAGCAGTAGATAGTTTTTTTTTATTTTCTTAGAACTAACAAGTTTTTCTATTTTGTAGGAATTTTTCTCTAGTTCAAAGCGCATCAGGTGATACCTTTCTAACTTAGCTTCTGCAGAATTTTTTTCAGATTAGTTTAGATTTCAGTTTTCTAGGATAGGATTAGTTCCAGTTCTGGTTAAGTGGTTTATGTCCCGTTGGGAACGTAATCACTCAAATCGTCTCCAATCTGAAGGTGGTTTAGTTGGACCATTGTCAGTCCATAGACGAGTCCGGAATTATCAAGAGTATTGTGAAAGTTTGGGGAGTATGGATCAAACACCTTTAAGGAATCCTCCCCCCCTACTCCAACTACAAACGCAAATCAGGAAGGAGTAGGAGAGAATGAGGTATATAATGTTCCTCCAATGAGATCACTACGGGATTACCTACAACCTGCTCATACAATTACACCTTCTTGCATAGTTCTACCAGCTAACGGTGGAACCCTTGACATAAAACCGGGAGTAATCCAACTTTTACCTAAATTCCATGGGCTAGACTCTGACCGCCCATACTTATACTTGCAAGAATTCGAAGAAGTGTTGGCCACCTTGCATTATCCCAATGTTTCTGGGGATACAATCAGACTTAAACTTTTTCCTTTCACTTTGAAAGAAAGAGCCAAAGATTGGCTTCACTCTCTTAGACCACATTCGATTGGGTCATGGGTTGAGATGAACCGGGAATTCTTGAAAAAGTTCTTCCCGGCTCATAAAACGAACACTCTTCGAAGGGCCATAATGAATTTCTCAGCTAAAGAGGGTGAATCATTCTTTCAGTGTTGGGAAAGATTTAAGGAACTCCTGCTTGCTTGCCCACATCATGGCTACGAGAGTTGGCGAGTTATAAATTTTTTCAATGATGGATTAAGTTCCAATATGCGCCAATTCGTGGAAATGATGTGCAATGGCGAGTTTATGAGTAAAAATCCAGATGATGCTTGGAGTTACTTGGACATGTTGGCTGAAAACGCCCAATCTTGGGATACCTCGGATAAACCCAAGAACCCCAAGCCCACTCAAGAAAAAGGAGGGATCTATGTCCTTAAAGAGGAAGACGACGTGAATGCAAGGATAGCCAACCTCACAAGGAAGGTTGAAGCCATGGAACTTAGCAAAAGTGGAGTTCCCAAGTCCAAGGAAGCTGTTGAAACTACATGTGGGATTTGCCTCACCGACTTACACGCTACGCAAGATTGTCCCACAATTCCTGCATTTAAGGAAGTGCTACAAGAGACAGCCAATGCCACATATGGTTATCAACGGCCCTTCAATGGACCGGTAGGTAATACGTACAATGAGAGTTGGAAGAATCACCCAAATTTCAGTTGGAAGAATGCTCCTACGGGCAATCCTACCAACTTCCAAAGAGGGCCACCCATGCAAAATATGGCCCCACCTCAATTCTCATTGGAGGATACCTTGAGAGCGTTTATGCAAGGGCAAGTGCAAATAAATGAATCGAATAAGCAATTGTTCCAAGAGCTTAAAGTCTCGGTTGATGAGATTAAGGGACGCTTAAATGCTAAGGAAGGGACCTTTCCGGCCAACCTCAGCCCAATCCAAAGCAAGTACATGAAGTAAGCATCCCTAATTCTTCCAACCAAAACATGGAGCAAGCTAAATCCATTACCACCCTTAGAAGTGGTAAACAAATTGACAAAACGATTCCAGTGAAGACTGATGAGCCTAATGATCCGGTAAATTCTGAGGATGAAGATGGATCTAACTTAGCCCCACAACAACCGGAACGCATTTACAAGCCCATAGCACCATTCCCTTCGAGATTGGTTGCCCCAAAATCTCTCCCAAATTCTCAAGATATTCTAGAGATTTTCAGACAAGTCAAGATCAATATCCCTTTGCTTGATGCCATCAAACAAATTCCCTCTTATGCCAAGTTTCTAAAAGACCTATGCACAACAAAACGCAAATATAATGTGCAGCAAAAGGCCTTCTTAACTGAGCAAGTTAGTGCCATCCTCACTCAAAAGACCCCCCCCAAAATTCAAAGATCCCGGTAGTCCCACCGTTTCATGTATCATTGGAGACTACCGGATTGAACGTGCCTTGTTAGACTTGGGGGCGAATGTGAACTTGATCCCATACTCGGTATATGAGCAATTGGGTCTTGGTGAATTAAAACCCACCAAAACCACGTTGCAACTCGCTGATAGATCTATTCGTGTACCGAGGGGGATAGTTGAGGATGTTCTAGTCCAAGTTGACAAATTCTACTACCTGGTAGATTTTATAGTCTTGGACACACAACCGGTTTTTGATGCTAGCACCCAAATACCGGTAATCCTAGGCCGCCCATTCCTTGCCACATCAAACGCAATCATCAATTGCCGGAATGGGGTGATGCAACTATCTTTTGGAAACATGACACTAGAGGTGAATATGTTTCACTTGGGCAAAAGGCATAGGGATGACGATGATGATGAGTTCTTCGATGTGAACATGCTCGAAACTTTTGAAGAAGAAGAACTCCTCCAACTCGAACCACTAGAAAGCTTGGAGACATGCTTATCACATTTCATGGATTCTGAAGATCCCATCATTAGTGAGATTGTGCATGCATTAAATATAGAAAGACCGGTAGTTGATACTAGCCGGTGGAGGCCCCATTTTGAAAAATTGCCACCAACCACATCAAGGCCTCTACCGTCTAACATCAAACCACCGAAGCTTAACCTTAAACCATTACCATCCGAGCTTAAATACGTATATTTGGGTTAGAGGAAACGTTCCCAATTGTCATTGCCTCCCACCTAGAAAAAGACCAAGAGCTTAAATTGATTGAGTTACTCAAAGAACATAGGGAAGCCATAGGTTGGACAATAGCAGATCTCAAAGGGATAGATCCTTCGGTTTGCACTCACCGAATACACCTTGAAGAAAATGCAAAAACGACTAGACAACCTCAAAGACGGCTAAATCCAAACATGATGGAGGTTGTCAAAGCCGAGGTGTTAAAGCTATTGGATGTGGGTATCATCTACCCCATCTCAGATAGCCAATGGGTGAGTCCTACTGTTCGCTTCCCCAAGTGTAGGGTTGCGATGTAGTAATAAACTCGGTAATACCGAGGTCGATCCACAGGGACTTATGTAGGATGTCACAAACTTATCCACAAGTTTCTATTGAAGCTAACAATCAAAGTTTGAATAGAATGTGTGTGATTAACAATTTAAGCTAAATTGAATGTAAACAATTATAAGAAGGCACTAGGGGTTCGAGGATCCACTTGTAGCAATCCTCGATGTTCAATCCGCTGTGGTTTCCCATTCTCTCAACTAGAGTCACCAGTCAGGTCTATCTAGTCGGATGATAGAACTGTTAAACCAGAAGTCTGTAACATGTAAGTTCTGTGCATAAAGTTCACTCAACTCTAGGCTGATCTGAGCATGCTCATTGCATAGGTCATTCACCTTTTCTATATGTCCAATTCTCAATCATAACCATCCTCAAGTCTTCTCACAAGACAAGGCTAGATCATGATTTGAACTGGATTCAAATTATATGCACAGTCCATACATATTCCAGATAATCAACCAAAACTAGAACTTTGGAATGAAGCCCCTTTATGAAGAGCTTGGTACTAGAGCACACTCCAATTCCTCAGATCATACAGGTCTAGACCATTGCAAACAAATTAAGAAGATAAGTAATTCATCCAAACATCCATGAGTCATCACAAGACTAAGAGAAATTACTTAAAAACTTGTATAAACTTCAAACCTTAGTTCATAATCATGAATTCCAAACTGAAAACCACTTAACTACGAATTAAAACATCTTGGATACACTACAAGCTTCACCTCTTAGCCCTAGCTAAGAGGTTTAGCTGCTTATGATCCAAGGAAACATGAAACAACTACAAAAAGCATGAAAACAGCAAAGCAAACCAAAAGGAGTTGTGAAACTCCAATCTTCACTTCCACAGCCTCCAACCTCGCTTGAGCCCTTCTCGGATACCCTAGGAACAATCCCTAGGTGGCTTTTTATAGTTTAGAGGCTCCCCAACTTCGGAAGAATCGAGAAAGTGCGTAACACTTACGCAGCGCAGAGAATTTCGGGAAGAAATTAGAAAGTTTTAACTCAGTACGCATGGCCGACCGGTCAAGACCGGTCGGCCTCAAGTGAAAATACTCCAGCAGGTATGCCCGACCGGTCAAGACCGGTCGGATGTTTTCATCCACATTACAGCAACAATGACCGACCGATCTTGACCGGTCGGTCCTTTTCAATGAAGTTCCAGCACATATGTCCGACCGGTCAAGACCGGTCGGACGTCTTCAGTAGGAGCCTAATCTGCATGGCTGACCGGTCACTGACCGGTCTGGCTTCCTTGGCCGACCGGTCACGACCGGTCAGCCCTCTTTTCTTCTTGTATTTTTCCTTTCTTTCTTCTGCTTTCTTTTTCTTCTTTAGTTCTTTCTTTCTTTCTTCTGCTTTCTTTTCTTCTCTAGTTCTTTCTTTCTTTATTAGAATAGTTCCAAATGAGCTCATTATATCTTCAATTGAGTAGAGTCCACCCTCAATCCTGTAGTCACAAAACATGCATTGAATTAGCTTACAAACCATACAAACCTTGCACAATGAGTGATGAATTGGGGTTAGAATATGCATAATTAAGAGCTCAACACAACCCCCCAACCAGCATTTTGCTAGTCCCGAGCAAAACTTGCGTGAAGCTAATCTCATTCTTCGAAACTCAACTCTCTTTCAGAAACCATCCTTCTATACATTCCAAGGTTCATAAGCTTAAGATTCAGAAACATTAGGCAACAGAGGTTGAAACCGTAAACTCTCAAAACATAATAAGCATTCATATGAAATTCCCGCTGATTGGTTGATAAATAGAAAGATTTGAACAAATTTAACCTAATGTGGGTAGTGAAAATTCATCTCACGAGTTTCTAGGATTATCTTCTTCATAGATCAAGTAAACTATAGAACTCAAGGTCCATAGAGCCACATCAAGCCAATGACAGGGATTTGCCTTACCGTCCTTCCGACGACTTTCACACTACGTCCCATTTTCGGCTTTGGTTATGGGTAGACCATCCCCCGGTTGGTAGTAGGTAGCCCTAATCGGAATTCTCCACCATTTTTCCACATTCCCAATTTCATCCTTCCTTTTCCTTTTTCTTTTTAAATTAGATAGGATTTTTAAAAATCCATATCTTTCATTATTTTCCCATGGACAAGGATGGACAAAGTACCCCGGCCTGATTTCTCAATACCTTAATTCAAAGTCTAGCTAATTCATAAGTCACATAATCCCTTCAACTCATGAAAATCGTGTAATGTGAACTAGGTGTAAAAGTGTTCAGATTTTCTATCAATCACAAAAATAGGGGAGTTCACATATAAAACCATTATGCTATGAGAGATTGCAGACATCCAGCCCCATACACTTCATATCTCCTCCTCTTATGCTCATATCAACTTGAATGCATAAAACCGGTGTTTTCCAAAAGAGTTTCGAATTTTTGAAAAATCGAAAAAAAATTTCCACATGATTGCTTGAAATGTTACAAATCGCTGGATTCATCCAAGTGATCCTACACCCCCCAACCAAATCTTGCATTGTCCTCAATGAAAAAGATGTACAATGAGCAAAACATGAGAGCAATTTGAAAATAAAAGGGAGTGAGGAATGATAGTACCTGAGAGAGTGAAAAGTGGAGATCTTCCTCCTTCTAGCAAACCTATGAAAACGAAAACAAAAGCAGCAAAATCCTAATCCTAACTACTCTATACCTCCATCAGACTAGGAGATCAATTATCCTGATACACAGGATCATTCAGATGTATGGACATACCTTCTGAAGGGAAGTTCTCAAAGAACGGCTTTAATCGCTGCCCATTTGCTTTAAAAATGTTGCCGTTCCTTGGATTTAACAGCTCGACAGTCCCATATGGATAGACAGTTTGCACAATATAGGGACCGGTCCACCGAGATCTCAATTTTCCCGAAAATAGATGTAAGCGAGAATTATACATGAGGACTTTTTGATTTATCGTGAATGACTTGCGAAGAATATTCTTATCATGGAATATCTTCGTCTTGTCCTTGTAAATTCTTGCATTCTCATAAGCTTCATTCCGGATTTCTGCAAGTTCATTCAATTGTAGTTTGCGTAACGAGCTTGCCTTGTCAGGATTGAAATTCATCTTCTTAATAGCCCAATACGCCTTATGTTCCAACTCCACAGGCAAGTGACAAGCCTTCCCATAGACAAGTCTATAGGGAGACATTCCAATAGGCGTTTTAAAGGCAGTACGGTAAGCCCAAAGCGCATTGGTAAGTCGAAGTGACTAATCCTTACGATCGGGATTCACCGTTTTTTCTAAAATGTGTTTAATCTCCCTATTGGATATCTCGGCTTGTCCACTAGTTTGTGGGTGATAGGGAGTGCTCACTTTGTGCGTTACGCCATATTTCTTCATTAATGCTTCAAAAGGGCGATTGCAAAAGTGAGACCCTCCATCACTTATGATGACTCGAGGCGTTCCAAACCGGGAAAGAATGTTTTCTTTTAAGAATCGAATGACCGTTTTATGGTCATTATTCCGGCAAGGGATGGCCTCGACCCATTTGGAAACATAATCAATGGCAATCAAGATGTATAAGTTTCCAAAGGAAGATGGGAATGGGCCCATGAAATCGATGCCCCAACAATAAAAAATTTCAATAATTAAGATGGAATTGAGTGGCATCATATTTCTACGGGAGATTCCTCCTAATTTCTGACAGGGTTCACAAGCTTTGCAAAACTCATGTGTGTCTTTGAACATGGTGGGCCAATAAAACCCACATTGCAGAATTTTCGCTGTGGTCTTTTTAGCCGAAAAATGGCCACCACATGCTTGAGAATGACAGAAGGAGATGATACTTTGTTGCTCATCATCTGGGACACATCTCCTTATGATTTGATCGGGACAATACTTGAACAAGTATGGGTCGTCCCATAGAAATTTCCATACCTCTGAGAAGAATTTATCCTTATCTTGCTTTTTCCAATATGTAGGAATTGTACCTGTAGCAAGATAATTAGCAATGTCCGCATACCATGGCGATTGGGAAACAGCAAAAAGTTGTTCATCAGGGAACATGTCATTGATTGCAGTCATTTCAGGGGAATCAGTGAGGACAAGTCGAGAGAGGTGGTCAGCTACTACATTCTCTACTCCTTTCTTATCACGTATTTCTAAGTCGAATTCTTGGAGTAGGAGGATCCATCTTAATAACCGTGGTTTAGCATCCTTCTTAGAGAGAAGATACTTAAGCGCGGCATGGTCGGTGAATACGATGATCTTGGATCCAATCAAGTAGGATCTAAACTTTTCCAAGGCAAAAACTACTGCTAAAAGTTCCTTTTCAGTAGTGGTGTAGTTTTCCTGGGCTGAGTTTAGGGTTCTACTTGCATAGTAGATGACACACGGCTTTTTATCTTTTCTTTGGCCTAACACAGCCCCAATAGCATAGTCGCTAGCATCGCACATAATTTCAAAAGGAAGGCTCCAATCAGGTGGTTGCATTATTGGGGCGCATGTCAACATACCTTTAAGGGTGGTGAATGCTTGTTGACATTCTTCATTCCACTCGAATGAATTTTCCTTTTGAAGTAGGTTACATAAAGGGCGAGAGAGTGAACTGAAATCCTTTATAAACCTTCTGTAAAATCCTGCGTGTCCTAAAAAGGACCGTATATCTCGTATGCTTTTGGGTGGTGGTAGGTTAGAGATAAGATCAATTTTCGCCTTGTCCACCTCAATTCCATTTTGTGAAACGATGTGACCAAGTACAATTCCCTTTTGAACCATGAAGTGACACTTTTCCCAATTGAGCACAAGGTTCTTCTCTTCACATCTTTTTAGCACAGATTTCAAGTGCTTGAGGCACTCATCAAAGTTACAACCAAATACAGAAAAATCATCCATGAAGACTTCGAGAATGGTCCCCACCATGTCAGAAAAATGCTCATCATACAACGCTGAAAGGTGGCAGGGGCATTACATAGTCCAAACGGCATTCGTCGATAGGCGAAAGTACCGAATGGACATGTGAATGTAGTCTTTTCTTGATCTTCACGGGCAATTTCTATTTGGTTGTACCCTGAATAGCCATCAAGGAAGCAAAAGTGGGAATGGCCCGCCAACCGTTCTAAAATCTGATCAACAAACGGTAGGGGAAAGTGGTCTTTCCTCGTGACAGTGTTTAGTTTCCTGTAGTTAATGCACATTCTCCAACCGGTAGTGACTCTAGTTGGCACGAGTTCGTTATTGGCATTGGCTACGATGGTTATTCCGGATTTCTTAGGTACCACTTGAGTTGGGCTCACCCATTGGCTATCAGATATTGGGTAAATGATACCTACATCCAATAGTTTCACCACTTCGGCCTTAACCACATCCTTCATATTTGGATTTAGTCATCTTTGTAGTTGCCGGGATGTCTTTGCATTTTCCTCAAGGTGTATGCGGTGAGTGCAAATCAGTGGGTCTATGCCTTTGAGATCCGCAATTGTCCATCCGATGGCACTCTTGTGCTCTAATAGAGTGGCTATTAGCCTACTCTCTTGTTCCTCATCCAAGTGAGAAGAAATCACCACTGGATATGTCTCATCTCGACCTAAATAAACATATTTTAGCTCATTTGGCAATGGTTTTAGGTCGAGTTTTGGTGCCTTAATGTTGGATGGGAGGGCCTTGTTCTCATTTATAGGCAAAGGTTCAATTGGGGCCCTCCATCTTTTATTTTCACGTACCAGCATCACATCTAGAATGGCATCCATCTCTTTTGTTGTATCATCATTCATATCATGGAGATGGGCCACACATGCCTCCAAAGGGTCGGAAAATAGTGACAAGGGGATTGTATCTTCCACGAATGATTCGATCATGTTTAATTCGTGGATATCATCATCAACTTCCCGCGGTTGTTTGCATAACTCAAATATGTTAAGCTCAAGGGTCATATTTCCAAAGGACATTTGTACAAGTCCGTTTCTACAATTGATAATGGCGTTTGAAGTAGCTAGAAACGGTCGTCCAAGTATGACGGGAATTTGAGTACCGGTGCCTATCACGGGATGTGTCTCCAAGACAATAAAATCTACTGGATAGTAGAATTTATCAACTTGGACTAGAACATCCTCTACCATTCCTCTCGGTATCCGGATGGATCTATCAGCAAGTTGGAGTGTGGTTTTGGTGGGTTTCAATTCACCTAACCCAAGTTGTTCATAGACCGAGTATGGAATGAGATTCACACTTGCCCCCAAGTCGAGTAGGTCTTGTTTAATCTGGTAGTCTCCTATGATGCATGATATGGTTGGACTACCCGGATCTTTGTATTTTTGGGGCACCTCTTGTTTGATGATGGCACTCAAATTCTCAGCCAAAAGCACTTTGTTGTGAACGTTATGTTTCCTTTTTATTGTACACAATTCCTTTAAAAATTTGGCATAAGATGGTATTTGTTTTATTGCATCCAACAGCGGAATGTTGATCTTCACCTGCTTGAAAACTTCCAGAATCTCCAGATTTTTATCTAAAGGTTTAGGTGAAATCAACCTTTGTGGAAATGGGGCAACCGGCTTGTATTGTCTTTCCGGTGCTTTCTCTTGTGGGATATTGTTTGGGCTATCATCCTCTTTGGGAATTTCCGGATCTTTAGGCTTGGGGGCCTTCACCGGATTGGATTTATCAATTTCTTTTCCACTTCTCAAAGTGGTGATAGCTTGGACATGTTCCGTATGGTGGGAGGATGAGCTTGCATCTTGTATCTCATATTGGGTCCTTGGGTTAGGAAGAGGTTGGGCAGGGAGTGTGCCCTTCTCTCTAACACTAAGGTGAGCTTCAACTCTAGCCAAAGATGTTTTCAATTCATTGATGGCTTGGTTTGAGTTTTGATTGACTTTCAATTGCTCTTGCATGAACCCATCTATTTTTAGAGAGTTTGTCTTGTTATGCTCATTCTGGACTGATACAAATGCACCCAACATCTCTTCTAGTGATACTTTTGGAGTGGTGTTTGCATTTGCATTAGGCCCATTCTTCCAACTGAAATTGGGATGGTTCTTCCAATTAGGATTATACGTGTTTGAGTTTGGAGCACCATATTGCTGCTGATAACTGTTTATGGCATTTGTTTGTTCTTGTAGGATGCCTTGGACTGCTGAAATTGTGGGACAATCTGGTGTAGCATGTTGATTTCCAGCACAAATTCCACAAACAGTTTCAACCTCAGTGGAGTTGATTGTTTCTCCTTTCCTTAATTCCATGGCTTCGACCTTTCTTGTAAGGCTAGCCAACCGTGCACTTATGCTATCTTCTTCCGATAGGACATACATTCCTCCCTTTTCCTTTTGTTGGCCAATCTTGGAATTTGTTGGTTTAGGTGTGTCCCAAGATTGTGCACTTTCAGCCAATTCTTCCAGATAATCCCATGCTTCATCAGCTTCCTTATTCATGAACTCCCCATTACACATCATCTCTATAAATTGGCGCATGGATGGAATCAGTCCTTCATAGAAAAAACTTATAATCCGCCAATTTTCATAGCCATGATGTGGGCATGCATTTAATAGGTCCTTGAATCTCTCCCAACATTGGGAAAAGGTTTCATCCTCCTTTTGGGCAAAGTTCATGATAAGGCGCTTAAGCATGTTCGTTTTGTGAGTAGGGAAGAATTTTTTTATAAATTCTCTGTGCATATCGTTCCATGACCCAATTGATCTTGGCCTTAATGCATAAAGCCAACCCTTGGCTTTATCCTTAAGAGTGAAAGGGAAGAATTTAAGTCTTACTACATCTTCAGTCACATTTGCAAAGTGCATGGTGGTGATTACCTCATCAAACTCCCTAAGGTGTTGATAGGCACTTTCACTGTCTAAACCATGGAATTTAGGGAGAAGATTGATCACTCCCGGTTTCAAATCCACATTCCCTGCATTTGGTGGGAAAACTATGCATGAGGGAGTGCTCGTTCTTGCAGGTTACAAGAAATCACGTAAAGTCCTAGGTCGGGGAACATTCTCAACCACATTCTCCCCTGTTTCAGTTTGATTTTGAACCGGGTTAGGTTGATTTGCAGCCATACTTTCAGATAAAATTTGAGAATCTAGTTGTCTCCTAGCACGTGGCTCTCTATCAATCCCTTCTACTACCCCCCCCCCCCCCCCCCCTGCACTAATGAGTCGGTTATTGGAACCCCGAGCCCAATGTGGCATGCAAAACCAAAAATAAGAAACAAAAAGAAAGAAGAATTCTTCCTCCCTTTTCTTTACTCTTCTCTAAGATCGAAGCACAAGGTGTCTTGCAATGGCTAGGCCAGAAGCAAGGATAGAGACCGATTTCTCCTGGTCAATAGAGGTTCAGAGAACTCCCCACCCACTCTTTGAATCTTTTGAGAAAAAAGTGTAGAAAAAGGAGATAGAGGAGTAGAGATGAGAAAAAGAAATTCCTGAGCACAAGGTGATCCAAGGCGGCAGAGCCGACCAATAGGAATCCAGGTGGCAAAAAGGCCGACCTTTTAGAGATCCAAAAGGAGTCTCCACCCACTCTACAAGGGATGAATAAAATAGGAATGAATAGGAGAAGAAGAAGAGTAAGGTTTTAGAAGGATAGAACCTGATTCGCACTTGAAATCCTTGAATCTTCTTCAGCTTCCTAGAAATCCCTGAAAAAAAATCAAATAAACAAACTAAGTTAGTTCTAAAAATCTAAAAGAGTCATAAATAGATACTAATTTCAGAAATTTGTGAAAACCGTCAAGGTCCCCGGCAGCGGCGCCAAAAACTTGTTCGCTTCCCCAAGTGTAGGGTTGCGATGTAGTAATAAACTCGGTAATACCGAGGTCGATCCATAGGGACTTATGTAGGATGTCACAAACTTATCCACAAGTTTCTATTGAAGCTAACAATCAAAGTTTGAATAGAATGTGTGTGATTAACAATTTAAGCTAAATTGAATGTAAACAATTATAAGAAGGCACTAGGGGTTCGAGGATCCACTTGTAGCAATCCTCGATGTTCAATCCGCTGTGGTTTCCCATTCTCTCAACTAGAGTCACCAGTCAGGTCTATCTAGTCGGATGATAGAACTGTTAAACCAGAAGTCTGTAACATGTAAGTTCTGTGCATAAAGTTCACTCAACTCTAGGCTGATCTGAGCATGCTCATTGCATAGGTCATTCACCTTTTCTATATGTCCAATTCTCAATCATAACCATCCTCAAGTCTTCTCACAAGACAAGGCTAGATCATGATTTGAACTGGATTCAAATTATATGCACAGTCCATACATATTCCAGATAATCAACCAAAACTAGAACTTTGGAATGAAGCCCCTTTATGAAGAGCTTGGTACTAGAGCGCACTCCAATTCCTCGGATCATACAGGTCTAGACCGTTGCAAACAAATTAAGAAGATAAGTAATTCATCCAAACATCCATGAGTCATCACAAGACTAAGAGAAATTACTTAAAAACTTGTATAAACTTCAAACCTTAGTTCATAATCATGAATTCCAAACTGAAAACCACTTAACTACGAATTAAAACATCTTGGATACACTGCAAGCTTCACCTCTTAGCCCTAGCTAAGAGGTTTAGCTGCTCATGATCCAAGGAAACATGAAACAACTACAAAAAGCATGAAAACAGCAAAGCAAACCAAAAGGAGTTGTGAAACTCCAATCTTCACTTCCACAGCCTCCAACCTCGCTTGAGCCCTTCCCGGATACCCTAGGAACAATCCCTAGGTGGCTTTTTATAGTTTAGAGGCTCCCCAACTTCGGAAGAATCGAGAAAGTGCATAACACTTACGCAGCGCAGAGAATTTCGGGAAGAAATTAGAAAGTTTTAACTCAGTACGCATGGCCGACCGGTCAAGACCGGTCGGCCTCAAGTGAAAATACTCCAGCAGGTATGCCCGACCGGTCAAGACCGGTCGGGTCTCGTAGAACATCAGTCCAGCAAGCCTATCCGACCGGTCAAGACCGGTCGGATGTTTTCATCCACATTACAGCAGCAATGACCGACCGGTCTTGACCGGTCGGTCCTTTTCAATGAAGTTCCAGCACATATGTCCGACCGGTCAAGACCGGTCGGACGTCTTCAGTAGGAGCCTAATCTGCATGGCTGACCGTCACTGACCGGTCTGCCTTCCTTGGCCGACCGGTCACGACCGGTCAGCCCTCTTTTCTTCTTGTATTTTTCCTTTCTTTCTTCTGCTTTCTTTTTCTTCTTTAGTTCTTTCTTTCTTTCTTCTGCTTTCTTTTCTTCTCTAGTTCTTTCTTTCTTTATTAGAATAGTTCCAAATGAGCTCATTATATCTTCAATTGAGTAGAGTCCACCCTCAATCCTGTAGTCACAAAACATGCATTGAATTAGCTTACAAACCATACAAACCTTGCACAATGAGTGATGAATTGGGGTTAGAATATGCATAATTAAGAGCTCAACACCTACCCAAGTTGTCCCCAAGAAATCCGGTATTACCATCATTGAGAACGCCAACAACGAACTTATACCGACGAGGGTGACAACCGGTTGGCGTATGTGCATTGATTATAGGAAGCTCAATACAGTTACTAGGAAAGACCACTTCCCTCTCCCATTTATGGATCAAATTTTGGAGAGGTTGGCAGGTCATCCCTATTATTGCTTCCTAGATGGTTATTCCGGATACAACCAAATTGAGATAGCTCCAGAAGACCAAGAGAAAACCACATTTACATGCCCGTTTGGTACCTTCGCTTACCGAAGGATGCCTTTCGGGTTATGCAATGCACCTGCAACATTCCAACGATGCATGTTGAGTATTTTCTCGGACATGGTGGGTGAATTTCTTGAGGTATTCATGGATGGCTTTTCTGTTTTTGGTTGTACATTTGATGAGTGCCTCGAGCACTTGAAGTTGGTCTTGATGAGGTGTGAGGAAAAGCAACTTGTATTAAACTGGGAAAAGTGCCATTTCATGGTACAAAGAGGAATAGTCCTTGGACACATCATCTCGTCCAATGGAATAGAGGTAGACCGGGCGAAAATTGATATAATTTCCAATCTACCACCACCCAAAAGCATACGCGACGTGCGGTCCTTCCTTGGACACGCCAGTTTCTATCGAAGGTTTATAAAGGACTTTAGTCACATCTCAAGGCCTTTATGCAACCTTCTACAAAAGGAGAACCAATTTGAGTGGAGTGCCGAATGTCAATTAGCTTTTTCAAAGCTAAAAGACATGTTGACAACCGCTCCTATCATGCAACCACCAGATTGGTCCATTCCTTTTGAGTTGATGTGCGATGCAAGCGATTTTGCTATTAGGGCGGTGTTAGGCCAAAAGAAGGATAAAAAGCCCCATGTCATCTACTACGCCAGTAGGACCTTGAATCCTGCCCAAGTCAATTATTCGACTACGGAGAAAGAGCTCCTAGCTGTCATTTTTGCCTTGGACAAATTCAGGCCATACTTAATAGGATCCAAAGTTATTGTTTATACGAATCATGCGGCGCTGAAATACCTTCTTTCTAAGAAGGATGCTAAGCCCCGTTTGCTAAGATGGATCCTACTCCTTCAAGAATTCGACTTGGAGATCAAAGATAAGAAGGGGGTAGAAAATGTGGTGGCGGATCATCTATCCCGCCTAGTCCTTCCAAATTCCATTGACGAGTCACCTATTGAGGACTCATTCCCTGATGAGCAACTCTTTGCTGTTATGCATCCACCATGGTACGCTGATATAGCCAATTATCTTTCCACAGGTGCGATGCCGACTCATTGGACTGCGCAAGACAAACGTAAATTTCTAAGGGAAGTGCGCAGATTTTTCTGGGATGAACCTCTATTTTTTAAATACTGCTCAGACCAAATTATAAGGAGATGCGTCCCCGATGATGAACACAATTCAGTCATCTCCTTTTGTCATGATCAAGCATGTGGGGGTCATTTTTCAGCCAAGAAAACAACTGCAAAAATCCTGCAATGTGGTTTTTATTGGCCCACATTATTTAAGGACACCCACGAGTTTTGCAAAGCGTGCGAGCGTTGCCAGAAGCTAGGAGGATTATCTCGTCGAAATATGATGCCTCTCACCCCAATTCAACATCTTGAAGTCTTTGACTGTTGGGGCATCGATTTCATGGGACCGTTCCCCTCATCTTTTGGGCATGCCTATATTCTGCTTGCCGTAGACTATGTGTCTAAATGGATAGAGGCTATCCCATGTAGAACTAATGATCATCATACGGTTCTCAAGTTCCTCAAAGAAAATATACTTTCTAGATTTGGGACGCCTCGAGCCATTATTAGTGATGGTGGTTCTCACTTTTGCAATAGACCTTTTGAAACTTTGATGAAGAAATATGGTATTAGGCACAAAGTGAGTACCCCATACCACCCACAAACAAGTGGGCAAGCTGAAATCTCCAATAGGGAAATCAAGCAGATTTTGGAAAAGACGGTGAGACCGGATCGCAAGGATTGGTCCCTAAGATTAGATGATGCACTTTGGGCTCACCGTACTGCCTACAAGACACCCATTGGAATGTCCCCTTATAGATTTGTTTATGGGAAAGCTTGCCACTTGCCTGTGGAGATAGAACACAAAGCCTATTGGGCAATTTGGGCTTTAAATTTTGACATTGACAAGGCTAGCTCGCTTCGCAAACTTCAATTAAATGAGCTTGATGAGATCCGGAACGATGCATATGAGAATTCGAGAATTTACAAGAGCAAGATGAAGGCTTTTCATGACAAGCACATCTTAAGGAAATCTTTCCATGAAGGACAGAAAGTGCCCTTGTATAATGCCCGACTTCATCTTTTTCTGGGAAAATTACGATCTCGATGGACCGGCCCATATATTGTCAAAGAAGTTTTTCCTCATGGGGCTGTTGAGATTGAGAATGCAGCGAATGGTGACTGTTTCAAAGTTAATGGACAACGCCTTAAACCATTTGTTGAGAAATTTGATTCAGAGGACATGTCCATCTCCTTGAATGATCCTGTCTATCAGGATGATTGATCTCCTAGTCTGATGGAGGTATAGCATAGGTAGGTTTAGTTTTCTTCTTCTGTTTTAATAGGTTTTAGTTGTTGTAGTTGCAGACTTCCATGATCGCTCTCTCAGGTACTATTGTTCTCACTCTCCCATTGTTTACCATTGCTCTCATGTTTGTGCTAGTTGCATATCTTTTTAGATTGAGGACAATGCAAGATTTGGTTGGGGGGTGAGATGAGATCCCTTATCTAGCATATTGCAACATTTCGAGCTTCATATGCACAAATTTTTTTCGAATTTTCTAAAATTTCAAAACTCTTTTAGAAAATCTGGTTTCTATACATTCGAGAAGCTATGAGTAGAAGAGGAGGAGAAGCGAAGTGTGTGATGTTGTAGTCTTAAATTTCTCCCAACATAATGGTGTTATATGATAGTTCCCCTATTGTTGTGATTGATAGAAAAATTTGAACACTTTTTACACCTAGTTCACATTACACGATTTTCATGAGTGACAGGTTTATGTGATTTGTAGATTAGCTAGACTTTGATTTAAAGGTGTTGAGCAGCCAAGCCGGGGTATTTTGTCCATCCTTGTCCATGGGAAAATAATGAAAGATATGGATTTTTAAAAATCCTATCTAATTTAAAAGAAAAGGAAAGAAAGGATGAAATCGGGAATGAAGGAAAAATGGTGGAAAATTCCAAAAAGGGCTACCTATTACCAACCGGGGGATGGTCGAACCGTAACCAAAGCCGAAAATGGGACGTAGTGTGAAAGCCGTCGGAAGGACGGTAAGGCAAATTCCTGTCATAGGCTTGCTGTTGCTCTGTGCACCTTAAAATCTTTGGTCTACTTAATCTATGAAGAAGATGATTCCAGGAACTCAAGAGATGAACTTTCACTATACACACTAGGTTGAATTTGTTCGAGTTCTTCTATTTATCAATCAATCAGCGGGAATTTCATGTAAACACTTCTTATGTTTTGAGAGTCCAAGGTTCAGCTTCTATCACCTAATTTCTCCAAATTTGATACTTGTACATCTTGGAGTGGGTAGAATCATGGTTTCTGGAAGACAGTTGGGTTTGGAGGTTTGAAATTGTTTTCACGCATGTTTTGCTCGGGACTAGCAAAAAGCTGGTTGGGGGGTGTGTTGAACCTCCAATTTATACATTGCATTGCCCATTACACGACAAGGTTTACATGATTTCATGGTTTAAAGGCCCACCTAACATATGTTTTGTGATTATAGGGATGAGAGCGGACTTCATTCAATTACGAGCCAAAAGGATGCATTTGGAGCTATTGCGTGAAGTCCTAAGATGGACCAAAGAAAGAAGAAGAAAGAGGGAGAAAAGAGGATGAAGAAAAGAAGAAAAAGTGGAAGAAACACAAGGCAGACCGGTCGTCCGACCGGTCAGCCACATCAAAGGACCAAGTAGAAGAGAGGCCGACCGGTCATGACCGGTCGGCCATGAAAGCTGAACAAAAAGAAGACAGGCCATGAAAGCTGACCAAAAGAAGACACGCACTCTGGAAGGCTAAAGGATCAGCCCGACCGGTCATGACCGGTCGGGTATACACGCTGGACTGCGGACAGGTCTGTCCGACCGGTCACGACCGGTCGGCAGCACTCCCTGGACTGTTTTAGAAGCTAGTCCGACCGGTCACGACCGGTCGGCTCCGCGTAACATGATTCCTTTCTAAAGTGGGACTCCGAAAAACGCTGCGCAATGCGTAGTCTTTCGCGGGATCCGACGCAAGGAAGGTTGCTTACTATAAAAGGACACCTAGGGGCTCTCCCTAGGGTATCAGAGAAGCTAGGGAACGTGGGTTTGAAGAGCGAAGGCGATCGTGGAGCGGCTGCAACTCTCCTATTCGGGTTTTCCTGTTTTTATGCTTTATTTTAGAGTTTTTAGTTGTAGCATGACTATGCTCGGCTAAAACCTCTCAGCTAAGGCTGAGAGGTGAAGCTTGTAGCTAATTCTATGTTGGTTTAAGTTTAATTCAAGTAATTTACATTCAAGTTTGGATTTTTGCATGGTTTAGTTCCAAAAAATGGTAGTTTGAGATGTTTTATCTGAGTTTATGTGCTCCGGACATGAATTCCTTTTAATTCTCTGAGATTATCATGTTTGTTTATCTAAATTCGGATTATAGTAATCCTTGAGCAGGCCATAGTCCAGAGGCATGGCTGTTACTCCGCAGGCTATAGTTTTGAGTTTTGTATTGATTGAATGGAACTAGAACTTGGAAGTTTAACTTGAATGTGATGGAATGTGTGTGAATGCTTTATTCTCCAACTAGATGAGAGATAGGACTTCGATTCTAGTTGTGTTTTTCTACTTGGATTGACTGAATTGGCATAGGATTGCTACAAGTGGATCCTTGAAAGCCTTAGTACTTATTATCTCTGCTTTTCCATTAAGTTTCTGTTTTAAGTAAACATTCAATTAAATCTGATTTCTTTTAAAAACTGAGTTGCTGGAGTGATTTGGTAGCTTTTACTATTTCCCTGTGGATCGACCTCGGTCTTACCGAGTTTTATTACTACATCGCAGCCTTACACTTGAGGCGAGCGAACACTAGCCTTTCAATCATTCCAGGGGGTGCTGCCGACCGGTCATGACCGGTCGGACTGGCTGTCCATTCATCCAGCAAGTGTGGTCGACCGGTCATGACCGGTCGGACTGGCTGTCCATCATCCAGTGTGTATGGCCGACTGGTCAAGGCCGGTCGGCCTGTTCTCCCTTTTTATCAGCAACTGTGACCGGTCAGCCCTCTTCACATTGTTCTTCTTTCCTTCTTTTCTTCTCTTCTTTCCTTCTTTCTTCGAATCTCTTTCTTCTTCTTTCTTTGGTCCATCTTAGGACTTCATGCAATAGCTTCAAATGCATTCTTTTGTCTCGTAATTGAATGAAGTCCGCTCTCATCCCTATAATCACAAAACATATGTTAGGTGGGCCTTTAAACCATGAAAATCATGCAAACCTTGTCGTGTAATGGGCAATGCAATGTATAAATTGGAGGTTCAACACCCCCCCCAACCAGCTTTTTGCTAGTCCCGAGCAAAACATGCGTGAAAACAATTTCAAACCTCCAAACCCAACTCTCTTCCAGAAACCATGATTCTACCCACTCCAAGATGTACAAGTATCAAATTTGGAGAAATTAGGTGATAGAAGCTGAACCTTGGACTCTCAAAACATAAGAAGTGTTTACATGAAATTCCCGCTGATTGATTGATAAATAGAAGAACTCGAACAAATTCAACCTAGTGTGCATAGTGAAAGTTCATCTCTTGAGTTCCTGGAATCATCTTCTTCATAGATTAAGTAGACCAAGGATTTTAAGATGCACAGAGCAACAGCAAGCTTATGACAGGAATTTGCCTTACCGTCCTTCCGACGGCTTTCACACTACGTCCCATTTCCGGCTTTGGTTACGGTTCGACCATCCCCCGGTTGGTAATAGGTAGCCCTTTTCGAATTTTCCACCATTTTTCTTTCCTTCCCGATTTCATCCTTTCTTTCCTTTTTCTTTTAAATTAGATAGGATTTTTAGAAATCCATATCTTCAGTTATTTTCCCATGGACAAGGATGGACAAAATACCTCGGCTTGGCTGCTCAACACCTTTAAATCAAAGTCTAGCTAATCCACAAATCACATAACCCTGTCACTCATGAAAATCGTGTAATGTGAACTTGGTGTAAAGGTGTTTAAATTTTCTATCAATCACAATAATAGGGGAATTAACATATAAAACCATTATGTTGGAAGAAATTCAAGATGATGACATCACACACTTCGTTTCTCCTCCTCTTCTACTCATAGCCTCTCGAATGTATAGAAACAGGATTTTCTAAAAGATTTTTGAGATATTAGAAAATTTGAAAAAATTTGCCGCATGTGAAGCTCGAAATGTTGCAATATGCTAGATGAGGGATCTCATCTCACCCCCCAACCAAATCTTGCATTGTCCTCAATGTAAAAAGATAGTCAATTAGCATGATCATGAGAGCAATGGGAAAATATGAGAGAGTGAGAACAATAATACCTGAGAGAGTGATCATGGAAGTCTGCAACTATAACAACTAAAACTTATTAAAACAGAAGAACAAAACTAAACCTACCTATGCTATACCTCCATCAGACTAGGAGATCAATCATCCTGATAGACAAGATCATTCAGGGAGATGGACATGTCCTCTGAATCAAATTTCTCAACAAATGGTTTAAGGCGTTGTCCATTAACTTTGAAACAGTCACCATTCGCTGCATTCTCAATCTCAACAGCCCCATGAGGAAATTTTTTTTTGACAATATATGGGCCGGTCCATCTAGATCGTAATTTTCCCGGAAAAAGATGAAGTCGGGCATTATACAAGAGCACTTTCTGTCCTTCCTGGAAAGATTTTCTTAAGATGTGCTTGTCATGAAAGGCCTTCATCTTGCTCTTGTAAATTCTCGAATTCTCATATGCATCGTTTCGGATCTCATCAAGCTCATTTAATTGAAGTTTGCGAAGCGAGCTAGCCTTGTCAATGTCAAAATTTAGAGCCCGAATTGCCCAATAGGCGTTGTGTTCTATCTACACAG
The DNA here is from genome assembly GCA_003013855.2 of Liriodendron chinense. Lineage (NCBI taxonomy): Eukaryota > Viridiplantae > Streptophyta > Magnoliopsida > Magnoliales > Magnoliaceae > Liriodendron > Liriodendron chinense. Next base: position 4,048,060 of record ML058325.1, on the reverse strand, counting down.
GCAAGTGGCAAGCTTTCCCATAGACAAGTCTATAAGGGGACATTCCAATGGGTGTCTTGTAGGCAGTACGGTGAGCCCAAAGTGCATCATCTAATCTTAGGGACCAATCCTTGCAATCCGGTCTCACCGTCTTTTCCAAAATCTGCTTGATTTCCCTATTGGAGATTTCAGCTTGCCCACTTGTTTGTGGGTGGTATGGGGTACTCACTTTGTGCCTAATACCATATTTCTTCATCAAAGTTTCAAACGGTCTATTGCAAAAGTGAGAACCACCATCACTAATAATGGCTCGAGGCGTCCCAAATCTAGAAAGTATATTTTCTTTGAGGAACTTGAGAACCGTACGATGATCGTTGGTTCTACATGGGATAGCCTCTATCCATTTAGACACATAGTCTACGGCAAGCAGAATATAGACATGCCCAAAAGATGAGGGGAATGGTCCCATGAAATCGATGCCCCAACAGTCAAAGACTTCAAGATGTTGAATTGGGGTGAGAGGCATCATATTTCGACGAGATAATCCTCCTAGCTTCTGGCAGCGCTCGCACGCTTTGCAAAACTCGTGGGTGTCCTTAAATAACCTGGGCCAATAAAAACCACACTGTAGAATTTTCGCAGTTGTTTTCTTGGCTGAAAAATGACCCCCACATGCTTGATCATGACAAAAGGAGATGACTGAATTGTGTTCATCATCAGGGACGCATCTCCTTATAATTTGGTCTGGGCAATATTTAAACAATAGAGGTTCATCCCAGAAGAATCTGCGCACTTCCCTTAGAAATTTACGTTTGTCTTGCGCAGTCCAATGAATCAGCATCGCACCTGTGGAAAGATAATTGGCTATATTAGCGTACCATGGTGGATGCATAGCAACAAAGAGTTGCTCATCAGGGAATGAGTCCTCAATAGGTGACTCGTCAATGGAATTTGGTAGGACTAGGCGGGATAAATGATCCGCCACCACATTTTCTACCCCCTTCTTATCTTTGATTTCCAAGTCGAATTCTTGAAGGAGTAGGATCCATCTTAACAAATGGGGCTTAACATCCTTCTTAGAAAGAAGGTATTTCAGCGCCGCATGATCTGTGTAAATAATAACTTTGGATCCTATTAAGTATGGCCTGAATTTGTCCAAGGCAAAAATGACAGCTAGGAGCTCTTTCTCCGTAGTCAAATAATTAACTTGGGCAGGATTCAAGGTCCTACTTGCGTAGTAGATGACATGGGGCTTTTTATCTTTCTTTTGGCCTAACACCGCCCCAATAGTAAAATCACTCGCATCGCACATCAACTCAAAAGGCATGGACCAATCTGGTGGTTGCATGATAGGAGCGGTTGTCAACATGTCTTTTAGCTTTGAAAAAGCTAATTGACATTCGGCACTCCACTCAAATTGGTTCTCCTTTTGTAGAAGGTTGCATAAAGGCCTTGAGATGTGACTAAAGTCCTTTATAAACCTTCGATAGAAACCGGCGTGTCCAAGGAAGGACCGCACATCGCGTATGCTTTTGGGTGGTGGTAGATTGGAAATTATGTCAATTTTCGCCCGGTCTACCTCTATTCCATTGGACGAGATGATGTGTCCAAGGACTATTCCTCTTTGTACCATGAAATGGCACTTTTCCCAGTTTAATACAAGTTGCTTTTCCTCACACCTCATCAAGACCAACTTCAAGTGCTCGAGACACTCATCAAATGTACAACCAAAAACAGAAAAGTCATCCATGAATACCTCAAGAAACTCACCCACCATGTCCGAGAAAATACTCAACATGCATCGTTGGAATGTGGCAGGTGCATTGCATAACCCGAATGGCATCCTTCGGTAAGCGAAGGTACCAAACGGGCATGTAAATGTGGTTTTCTCTTGGTCTTCTGGAGCTATCTCAATTTGGTTGTATCCGGAATAGCCATCTAGGAAGCAATAATAGGGATGACCTGCCAACCTCTCCAAAATTTGATCCATAAATGGGAGAGGGAAGTGGTCTTTCCTAGTAACTATATTGAGCTTCCTATAATCAATGCACATACGCCAACCGGTTGTCACCCTCGTCGGTATAAGTTCATTGTTGGCATTCTCAATGATGGTAATACCGGATTTCTTGGGGACAACTTGGGTAGGACTCACCCATTGGCTATCTGAGATGGGGTAGATAATACCCACATCCAATAGCTTCAACACCTCGGCTTTGACAACCTCCATCATGTTTGGATTTAGCCGTCTTTGAGGTTGTCTAGTCGTTTTTGCATTTTCTTCAAGGTGTATTCGGTGCGTGCAAACCGAAGGATCTATCCCTTTGAGATCCGCTATTGTCCAACCTATGGCTTCCCTATGTTCTTTGAGTAACTCAATCAACTTGAGCTCTTGGTCCTTCTCAAGGTGGGAGGCAATGACAACTGGGAAAGTTTCCTCCTGACCCAAATATACGTATTTAAGCTCGGATGGCAATGGTTTAAGGTCAAGCTTTGGTGGTTTGATGTTAGATGGTAGAGGTCTTGATGTGGTTGGTGGTAATTTCTCAAAATGGGGCCTCCACCGGCTAATATCTACCACCGGTCTTTCTATATTTAATGCCTGCACAATCTCACTAATGATGGGATCTTCAGAATCCATGAAATGTGCTAAGCATGTCTCCAAGCTTTCTAGTGGTTCAAGTTGGAGGAGTTCTTCTTCTTCAAAAGTTTCAAGCATGTTCACATCGAAGAACTCATTATCATCGACATCCCTATATCTTTTGCCCAAGTGAAACACATTCACCTCTAGTGTCATGTTTCCAAAAGATAGTTGCATCACCCCATTCCGGCAATTGATGATTGCGTTTGATGTGGCAAGGAATGGGCGACCTAATATTACCGGTATTTGGGTGCTAGCATCCAAAACCGGTTGTGTGTCCAAGACTATAAAATCTACCGGGTAGTAGAATTTGTCAACTTAGACTAGAACATCCTCAACTATCCCCCTCGGTACACGGATAGATCTATCAGCGAGTTGCAATGTGGTTTTGGTGGGTTTTAATTCACCAAGACCCAATTGCTCATATACCGAGTATGGGATCAAGTTCACACTCGCCCCCAAGTCTAACAAGGCACGTTCAATCCGGTAGTCTCCAATGATACATGAGACGGTGGGACTACCGGGATCTTTGAATTTTGGGGGGGTCTTTTGAGTGAGGATGGCACTCACTTGCTCAGTTAAGAAGGCCTTTTGCTGCACATTATATTTGCGTTTTGTTGTGCATAGGTCTTTTAGAAACTTGGCATAAGAGGGAATTTGTTTGATGGCATCTAGCAAAGGGATATTGATCTTGACTTGTCTGAAAATCTCTAGAATATCTTGAGAATTTGGGAGAGATTTTGGGGCAACCAATCTCGAAGGGAATGGTGCTACGGGCTTGTAAATGCGTTCCGGTTGTTGTGGGGCTAAGTTAGATCCATTTTCATCCTCAGAATTTACCGGATCATTAGGCTCATCGGCCTTCACCGGAATAGTTTTGTCAATTTGTTTACCACTTCTAAGGGTGGTAATGGATTTAGCTTGCTCCATGTTTTGGTTGGAAGGATTTGGGATGCTCACTTCATGTACTTGCTTTGGATTGGGTTGAGGTTGGGCCGGAAAGGTCCCTTCCCTAGCATTCAAGCGTCCCTTAATCTCATCAACCGAGACTTTAAGCTCTTGGAACAATTGCTGATTCGATTCATTTATTTGCGCTTGCCCTTGCATAAACGCTCTCAAGGTATCCTCCAATGAGAATTGAGGTGGGGCCATATTTTGCATGGGTGGCCCTCTTTGGGAGTTGGTAGGATTGCTCGTAGGAGCATTCTTCCAACTGAAATTTGGGTGATTCTTCCAACTCTCATTGTACGTATTACCTACCGGTCCATTGAAGGGCCGTTGATAACCATATGTGGCATTGGCTGTCTCTTGTAGCACTTCCTTAAATGCAGGAATTGTGGGACAATCTTGCGTAGCGTGTAAGTCGGTGAGGCAAATCCCACATGTGGTTTCAACAGCTTCCTTGGATTTGGGAACTCCACTTTTGCTAAGTTCCATGGCCTCAACCTTCCTTGTGAGGTTGGCTATCCTTGCATTCACGTCATCTTCCTCTTTAAGGACATAGATCCCTCCTTTCTCTTGAGTGGGCTTGGGGTTCTTGGGTTTATCCGAGGTATCCCAAGATTGGGCGTTTTCAGCCAACATGTCCAAGTAACTCCAAGCCTCATCTGGATTTTTACTCATAAACTCGCCATTGCACATCATTTCCACAAATTGGCGTATATTGGAACTTAATCCATCATTGAAAAAATTTATAACTCGCCAACTCTCATAGCCATGATGTGGGCAAGCAAGCAGGAGTTCCTTAAATCTTTCCCAACATTGAAAGAAAGATTCACCTTCTTTAGCCGAAAAATTCATTATGGCCCTTCGAAGAGTGTTTGTTTTATGAGCTGGGAAGAACTTTTTCAGGAATTCCCGGTTCATCTCAACCCATGACCCAATCGAATGTGGTCTAAGAGAGTGAAGCCAATCTTTGGCTCTTTCTTTCAAAGTGAAGGGAAAAAGTTTAAGTCTGATTGTATCCTAAAAAACATTGGGATAATGCAAGGTGGCCAACACTTCTTCGAATTCTTGCAAGTGTAAGTATGGGCGGTCAGAGTCTAGCCCATGGAATTTAGGTAAAAGTTGAATTACACCCGGTTTTATGTCAAGGGTCCCACCGTTAGCTGGTAGAACTATGCAAGAAGGTGTAATTGCACGGGCAGGTTGTAGGTAATCCCGTAGTGATCTCATTGGAGGAACATTATGTACCTCATTCTCTCCTACTCCTTCCTGATTTGCGTTTGTAGTTGGAGTAGGGGGGAGGATTCCTTAAAGGTGTTTGATCCATATTCCCCAAATTTTCACAATGCTCTTGATAATTCCGGACTCGTCTATGGGCTGACAATGGTCCAACTAAACCACCTTCAGATTGGAGACGATTCGAGTGATTACTGAAAGTGTGTTTTCACCGCTTGTAGAGACACTTGGAGATATGGCTATGGACCTAGAGGGGGGGTGAATAGGACCTTTTTGAAAATCTTTTTGCCTACTAATACAATTCAACAAAATAAGCGTTATAAGCAAGAACACCTCGGCTTCCAAGCCTTGGTGGGTCCAATCAAATAGACTAGCAAGGGTTAAGCAATAATCAAACCTAGTCTAAGCATGCATAGGTAAGAAAATGATTCAACTAATAAAGCTTCTTTCCTATGCAACTTGTGTAGACTTAAAAGAGTGGATCAATGAGCTCAAGTCTACACAAGTAGTGAAGGTACATCTTGTGTGAGGATGCCTAAAAGGTGCCTAGCATGCATTCATATCAATCATTCATAATTAAGCAATTTAAACTAACAATGCAAAGATAGAATATGCTCAAGAACAATCATAAACACAAGGATGTATAGTGGTTCGACTACGTGTCTACTCCACTCCCGGTTCAAGTACTCAACCCCTTTGAGTACACCGGCATTCACTAACGGAGGTTTTAAATGAGGCTTCACCTCTCAACCTTTACACACGGAGGTTTTATCGGTTCACCTCTCAACCGTCACCGGAGTTTTGAACCAAGGGCTAACTCTCAACCCAATCGCACGTTTACTCCCGTGTCGGAGGCTCCCCCTTGGAGACTTAGTTTAGGCCCGGCTGACGGACCAAGGAACGGCTAACATCCCTAAGACGAGCTTGACAAACAAACTCAAATTGGACTCTCAAATGAGACAACTTACTTGTCGGATGAGCCCCTTGTTTAGCGCCGTAATGGGTTGCTTGATCTCCGCTCTCCCGTGCTTCAATCAGCTTCCCTTTGCTCCCTTGATCGTATCGCCGTTGCGTCGCCAATGCCTCAGCCACATTCGATCAAACACCTTGCATGCGATGCCTTGAAATGCCCAAGGTGTTAGGAGGATGGGTGAATCTCATACATGGGATGTGTAGGTTGTTCCAACTAGGAGATTCACCTAGAGAGTCTTCTAGAGGTCTTGGACAAAGGATATACCTATGTGGAATAGTGTCACACCTCTAGATTTGAGAGAGGAATCAAGTCATCTCTTGATAGCATTTGAATGCCCATACTTGTGCTTGAAACACAAGGGATATGACTTGACAACCTCCTCTTTGAGGCCCCAAATGATGTATAAGATGAGTATGGAATGGGCTCTCTAAAACCTCTCTCACTGACCCAAGAATGGAGCTCCATATTTATAGAAAAGAGGCTCCAACGGTCATAAAACGGCTCTATGCCGACCTGTCCCGACCGGTCATGACCGGTCGGACCCCCCTGCTGGAGAACATCAAGAGTATAGGCCAAGAATATGGGCCGACCGGTCATGACCGGTCGGACCCCCTCACTGGATAGCCCAAAACTCATAAGGCCGACCGATCATGACCGGTCGGCGTACCTTGCTGGACACATGAGTCCTCCAGGCCGACCGGTCATGACCGGTCGGCCACACCTGCTGGCCATATAGATGTGTAAAAGGGGCCGACCGGTCATGACCGGTCGGCTGGCCATTGCATAAAGCAGCAAGGCTGCTGGCCGACCGGTCATGACCGGTCGGACCAGCCTGGTTCCCCCTATGCAATACGCTGAATCGAACTTCCTTCAGCATGTCGATTAAGGCCAAGGTTTGGTTGATCAAATGGGACACCTAGGGCCTATCTATGATGACTAAATGTACTCTAATATGGTCAAGGTCATCAAAGATACACAGGGGATGGGTTTTGGTCGAGGTTAAGGCACCAAGGCATCTCATATACCTGAATCTTCATCCTAGATGCGGCTGGACGTCTTGAGTCTTCGGTCTTCGTCTTCTTTGGGCTCAACCGACTCTTTTCTCACTGCTGTAAGTGATTAACAAACAAGGTGCACTAGTATGCCACGGAAAAGTGCACTAACAATTACGTTCCCAACGGGACATAAACCACTCAACCAGAAACTGGCTAAAACTAGATCCTAAAAATCTGAAATCTGAGAGTAATCTAAAAAAAATTAAGTTAGAAAGATATCACCTGATGCGCTTGAACTAGAGAAGAATTCCTACAAAACAGAAAAAAATTAGTTAGTTCTAAGAAAATCAGAAAGCCTATCTATTTCTACTTCTACAGCCACTGAAATTATTTGGAAACCGTTATCTAAGTTCCCCGGCAACGGCGCCAAAAACCTGTTCGCTCGCCTCAAGTGTAAGGCTGCGATGTAGTAATAAAACTCGGTAAGACCGAGGTCGATCCACAGGGAAATAGTAACAAGCTTCCAAATTACTCCAGCAACTCAGTTTATGGGAGAAATTCAGATTCAATTGAGTATTTAACTAAAATAGCAACTAATGAAAAAAATCAGAGATATAAAGTACTAAGGCTTCAAGGATCCACCCATAGCAATCCTATGTCAATTCAGTCAATCCAAGTAGAAAACACAACTAGATTTGAAGTCCTATCTCTCATCTAGTTGGAAAATAAAGCATTCACACACATTCCATCACATTCAAGTTGAACTTCCAAGTTCTAGTCCAATAAAATCAATACTAAACTCAAAACCATAGCCTGCGGAGTAACAGCCATGCCTCTGGACTATGGCCTGCTCAAGGATTACTATAATCTGAATTTAAATAAACAAACATGATAATCTCAGAGAATTAAAAGGAATTCATGTCCGGAGCACATAAACTCAGATAAAACATCTCAAACTACCATTATTTGGAACTAAACCATGCAAAAATCCAAACTTGAATGTAAATTACTTGAATTAAATTGAAACCAACATAGAATTAGCTACAAGCTTCACCTCTCAGCCTTAGCTGAGAGGTTCTAGCCGAGCATTGTCATGCTATAACTAAAAACTCTGAAATAACGCATAAAAACAGAAAAACCCGAATAGGAGAGTTGCAGCCGCTCCACAATCGCCTTCACTCTCCAAACTCACGTTCCTTAGCCTCTCTGATACCTTAGGGAGAGCCCCTAGGTGTCCTTTTATAGCAAGCAACCTCCCTTGCGTCGGATTCTGCGAAAGATTACGCATTGCGCAGCAATTTTCGGAGTCCTAATATAGAAAGGACTTTCCATACGTAGAACCGACCGGTCGTGACCAGTCGGACTAGCCTTTCAATCATTCCAGGGGGTGCTGCCGACCGGTCATGACCGGTTGGACTGGCTGTCCATTCATCCAGCAAGTGTGGCCGACCGGTCATGACCGGTCGGACTGGCTGTCCATCATCCAGTGTGTATGGCCGACCGGTCAAGGCCGGTCGGCCTGTTCTCCCTTTTTATCAGCAACTGTGGCTGACCGGTCAAGACTGGTCAGCCCTCTTCACATTGTTCTTCTTTCCTTCTTTTCTTCTCTTCTTTCCTTTTTTCTTCGATTCTCTTTCTTCTTCTTTCTTTGGTCCATCTTAGGACTTCATGCAATAGCTTCAAATGCATTCTTTTGTCTCGTAATTGAATGAAGTCCGCTCTCATCCCTATAATCACAAAACATATGTTAGGTGGGCCTTTAAACCATGAAAATCATGCAAACCTTGTCGTGTAATGGGCAATGCAATGTATAAATTGGAGGTTCAATAGATCATTCTCCCTTGGATCCAACGAGGCGGCCATTGGAAGACTTGATGAATTTTGCTCTATCATCATAACTGGACTCGCCTGAGTTTTCTTTCGATCTTATAGGGCTATCTCGTAACAAGACCGGGCTTCTTTCTGATTTTCTTGCACAACCCCAACACCATTGGGGGTAGGAAATTTCATGCACAAATACAAGGGATGTAAAGCTGCCCCAACCTTATTCAGCGATGGTCGCCCCAAAATGACATTGTACGCCGATCTCCGATCTACCATGAGGAAGCTGATGAAGATAGTCGTCTTGGCAGGGTTCTCACCAAAGGTGACTGGAAGGTCAATGCTGCCTTCAGGCGTCACCACTTCGCCCTCGAAGCCGACGAGGGGAGTTGAGACTGGCTTGAGCAGGCTTCTGGCAAGTGTCATTTTGTTGAAAGCCTCCAGGTAGAGAATATCAGCAGAGCTACCTGTATCCACCATAATACGATGAGTCAAATAGTTTGATACCTTTAGTGCGACTACGATGGAGTCCTCGTGAGGGAAGTGAATTCCCTCTGCATCTTCAAGGGAGAAGGAAATTGGAGGATGACTGGTTTTTGACGCGTTGGGCGTCTGTTCTAGCCAGTAGATATGCTGGGGCTTCTTGGACGCCTTATGGGTATACGCTTTTCTTAAAGCTCGAGAATCTCCCCCGCAAGCTGGTCCTCCTGCGATGGTCCGTATCTCGCCGGTAGGCTCAGCGTCTTCTTGTGAAGTATGTCCATGAGATGACTTCTTCTGTTGTAGCAGGGCTTCCCCCCTCTTTGGCGAGCGACCTTGCCAGACAACATAATCTTAAAGATGACCTTTTCGAATAAGAACTTCGATGTGGTCACGCAAAGATATGCAGTCTTGGGTGGTGTGTCCATGATCTTTATGAAAATAACAAAACTTGCTCTTGTCTCTTTTCTCAGGGTCGAATTTTATTGTTGCGGGCCATTTCACATATGGTTTATGCTTAATCTCCATTAGCACCTTTTCTGGAGGCCGATTAAGGGGGGTGTAGTTATGATACTTACCGGAGTAAACTTTCTTGGGAGCGCGATCTCGCCGATCGCGCCTATACTTCTTATCTGAAGAAGAGACTTCCTCCGGCTTGCGTTTCTTGCCCTGTATACCATGACGTGCTAATGCCACCTCTTCTGCATTGATATATTTCTGAGCTTTAGCTTGGAATTCTATCATGGTTTTGGGAGGATTCTTATCCAAAGCGAATCTGAATTTTTCGCTGGTGATCCCGGCTATTAGGGCGGTGAGGCCTTTCTCCTCAGTATAGCCTTCAGTTTGGACTGCTTCGGTTGTGAACCGCACTGTAAACTCCTTTATTGTTTCCCCATGCTGCTGTTTCAAATCCGTTAGGTGAGACGCCGGTTTTTTGGTACGGATGCTTCCCATAAATTGGGAGAGGAACAGCTCCGATAGCTGTGAAAAGGAACCGATAGATCGAGGTTTTAACCCCCGGAACCAAGTACGGGCTGCTTCCTTCAAGGTTAGAGAAAAGGTCCTACACATGATTTCCGACCCATGCCCCTCCAGCTCCATAAGAGACCTATAAGTTTTCAGATGTTCGAGAGGATCGCCGGTACCTGTATATGGGGTGATGATGGGTGTACGATACTTTCTCGGTAGAGGTGCTTCCATGACTTCGCTGGTGAAAGGGGACTCGGATCGATGTATCGACGCCACAGCGGTTAATGGTTGATTCGCCTGATATCGTTGCTCCATGTCATCAAAACGATCATGGATTTTCTTGAGGTCTCCTTCCCATGGTAAAGTATAACCTGATACTTCGACGGTGGACCCATGAGATTGTTGTTAGCGGGAAGCACTGGAATATACAGAATGTGGAGATAGTACGGGGGGTTGGTTGCCGATTGGCATTCGGTTCGATGGAGGATGATTTGGTTGGACCTGTGGTTCGTCCACAGAGTGTTTGGAAGCCATCGGTATGGGCTGCACTAGCAACCCCCCGGAAGGTAGCTTCTGAGGCTCTAGGAAATGCTGATCAAATCGGTTAGACAAGGCTTGGAACCCAGCATTGAGAGTTAGAAGCGTGTTTCCTAGGAAACGTATGACATCTTCTTGACTTCCGGAAGCCTCAAATAACGGGTTTTGTGACGGTACGCTAGGACCCCCTTGACCCTTGAGGAATGCCCGTCGAAGTGGCTTGAGGGATGGGTATCGGTTCTGTAACGTCAGGTGGAGGTAACGTCTGCCTTGATGTGGAAGGATGAACAGTCTTTTTAGGAGGCATGGTGGAAGGATTTTGATCGGTGGTAAAACGATTGATTGTGATGATCAAATCGTTCCAACAGACGGCGCCAAACTGTTTACGTCAGATTTTGTAACAGGGTCCTCCAGATGTACACCTTTCCTTGCGAGCGATTTTCTCCTGACCTGAAAAAGGAAAAGGAAAACTATGGGTGGCCGGCGTCCAGCCGTTGGCCCTCCGATGCTTAAGTTAGATAGGGTAAGGAAAGAGAACTAAGCAATGACAGGGATTAGGGATTGAGTGTTGTGTACCTTTATCATCAATAGAGTCATCTATTTATACAGATCTAAATGACCCAACCTGCTAGGCAAGCTGTTAAGATTAGCACTGATTTCCTGGGATAAGAAGCTTATCTCGTTAATCCTTTCATAAAAGAAGTAGTCAAAACATCCTAGACGTCTAACTGATTACGTCTCTGGATATTCGGAGCTAAGAATATATATAAACCGAAACCAGCCTATACGGGCTGCTGGTACTATGAGACGAAGGCCGTCCATGCCAGAGACCAGAAACCACGATCACTCAGATGCCGAGAGCTGCTCATATCAAGAGTGCTCGCATTTAGCATACGGAATGCGACCCCTTCCGTCGAGCACGAGCCGAGCTGCTCGCATTCTGGAGATGCGACCCCTTCCGTCGAGCACGAGCCGAGCTGCTCGCATTCTGGAGATGCGACCCCTTTCGTGGAGCACGAGCCGAGCTTCTCGCATTCTGGAGATGCGACCGCGATTCCTCACATCTCTTTCTAAAGCCAAACTTATCTACAACACCTATTTCTTGCTCTCTTTGTTGGTTTTCAAGTGAACATCTCATAATCCTTCTTCTCTTATTAATGCGGCGCTAACGACCATAGAAGACACAGATAAATAAAGAAGGAGCTACTCGTGTAAAACAGGTTTTGATAAAATAGGAGGCGTGCTCATATATTGCTTCAGTTGTTGAAATGCTTCTTCGCATTGCGGAGTCCACACCCATTCGGTTTTTGTGGTAGCTCGAAGAAGCTTAAAGAAAGGAAGGCACTTATCAGAGGCACGCGAAATAAACCTGTTCATTGATGCAATGCGACCAGCCAATCGTTGGACATCTTTGAGAGTGGACGGAGACTTCATTTCGATCAAGGCTTTTATTTTCTCGGGATTCGCCTCGATTCCTCGTTGGCCAACCATACACCCAAGAAATTTCCCGGCGGAAACCCCGAAAGCACATTTTTCTGGATTTAGCTTCATTCGATACTTCCTCATTAGGTCAAAGGCTTCTCGGAGATCTGTGAGATGGTCGTTGGCTGCGATGCTTTTTACGAGCATGTCGTCGACATAAACTTCCATGTTCTTTCCGATTTGTGTAGCAAACATTTTATTGACCAGACGTTGATAGGTGGCTCCTGCATTCTTGAGACCAAAAGGCATTACCTTATAACAATACAAGCCACGATCAGTGATAAAGGCAGTGCGTTGACAATCGGGTGGGTGCATCATGATTTGGTTATAACCAGAGTCGGCGTCCATAAAACTGAGCAGGGCATGCCCTGCTGTTGAATCAACCAATTGGTCGATGCGTGGAGTCGGAAAACTATCCTTCGGGCATGCTTTGTTCAGATCAGAGTAGTCCACCCACATTCTTCACTTACCATTAGCTTTTGGAACAAGGACCACGTTCGCGACCCATTCTGGGTAATTAACTTCCTCAATGAAATTGACAGTCAACAACTTTTCGACCTCAGTTTTAATCACCATTTGCCTTTCTGCGGTGAACGCTCGTCGACACTGATGAACAAGTTTTTGCTTTGGATCAACTTTCAGACGATGAACTATGACGTTGGGGTCGATACCTGGCGTGTCACTATGAGACCAAGAAAATACATCTTGATATTCGGTTAGAAAATGAATTAGATTTTCATGAAAGACATCACTCAAAGAAGATCCAATGTAAACCTTCTTAAACGAGTTTTCTATAGATAAGTGGACTGCGAGTGTCTCTTCCACCGGGATACCTGATTGAAGAGCGCTTTCTCTTGGGTCTAACATTGTAGCTATCGGGAGATCCGATGAGTCTCCTGTAATCGTCATAATAGGAGCTACTTGGGCTTTCTTTCGATCTTGTACGGCGATTTCGTAACATGCTCAAGCTTCTTTTTTATTTCCTCGTACAACCCCGACTCCACTTGGAGTAGGGAATTTGATGCATAGGTATAAGAGGTGTAAAGCTGCTCCTATCTTGTTGAGCGAAGGTCAGCCCAGAATAGTGTTGTATGCTGATCTCCGATCTACCACGAGGAAATTAACAAAGACCGTAGTTTTGGCTGGACTTTCTCCGAAGGTGACCGAAAGGTCGATGCTTCCTTCTGGTGTTACAACTTCGCCCCCGAAGCCGACGAGGGGAGTGGAGACTAGTTTGAGCAGACTTCTGGCGAGTGTCATTTTATTGAAAGCTTCTAGGTAAAGAACATCAGAGGAGCTACCTGTATCCAACATAATACGATGAGTTAAATAATTTGAGACCTTTAATGCAACCACGATGGAGTCCTCGTGAGGGAAATGAATCCCTTCTACATCTTCAAGAGAAAAAGAGATCGGATGATGGCTAGGATTTGTCATATCGGATGATTTTTCCAGCCAATAAGTATGCTAGGGCTTCTAAGATGCCTTGCGAGAATATGCTTCCCTTGACGCTTGAGAATCTCCTCCACAAGATGGACCTCTAGCAATGGTTCGGATCTCACCAGTGGGTTCAGCATCTTCTTGTGAAGGGTGATGTTGAGGTGACTTTTTCCTTTGTGATGGGGCTTCCGTTCTCTTAGGCGACCAACCCTGTCGCGCCACGTAATCCCGGAGATGACCCTTTCGAATCAGGGCTTCAATGTGATCTTTTAATGATATATAATCTTGGGTATTATGCCCATGATCTTTATGAAAATAACAGAACTTCCTCTTGTCTCTTTTTTCAGGATTGGACTTGATCCTTGAAGGCCACTTCACATATGGTTTGTGCTTGATCTCCATTAATACTTTCTCAGGAGATTGGTTAAGAGGTGTGTAATTATGATATTTACCAGAGTAGGGCTTTTTTGGGGAACGGTCTCATCGATCGCGTCGATATTTCTTATCAGGAGGAGAGATCTCCTCAGACTTACGCTTCTTGCCCTGCATACCATGACGTGCCAAAGCAACTTCTTCCGCATTGATGTGTTTTTTAGCCTTGACTTGGAATTCTAACATAGTTTTAGGGGGGTTTTTGTCTAATGCGAATCGAAATTTTTTGCTTGTAATTTCGGCTATATGGGCGGTGAGGCCTTTGTCTTCGGTGTAACCTTCAGTTTGGACGGCTTCCGCAGTGAACCGAACAGTGAACTCCTTAATTGTCTCCCCATGCTATTGCTTCAGATCCATTAAATGAGATGCCGGTTTTTTGGTGTGGATGCTTCCCATGAACTGAGAAAGGAAGACCTCCGATAATTGGGAGAAGGATCCAATAGATCGAGGTTTTAGGCCTCGAAACCATGTACGCGCTGCATCCTTTAGAGTTAAGGAGAAATCCCTACACATAATTTCTGAACCATACCCTTCTAGCTCCATAAGAGACTTATATGTCTCCAGATGTTCGAGAGGATCGCCAGTGCTCGTATATGGGACGATGATAGGCGTTCGGTATTTTTTAGGCAAGGGAGCCTCTATAACCTCACGGGTGAAGGGAGATTCAGATCGATGGATTGATGCAAGAGCAATAGGGGGGAGGTTAGACCGATATCGTTGCTCCATATCGTTGAAGAGATCCTCGATTCTCTTGAGATCTCCTTCCCATGGTAAGGTATAGCTTGAAGTTTTGACGACAAACCCCTGAGATTGTTGTTGCCGAGAGGTACTGGAACGTATATATTATGGAGGAGGTACTGGGACTTGATTGCCGAGTGGCATTCGATTTGAAGGAGGATTTGGTTGGGTTCGTGGCTCGCCTGCAGAATGTCTGGAAGCTACTGGTACAGGTCGCATCAGCGGCCCTTCTGGAGGTTGTTGTTGTGGTTCTAAAAAGTGCTGAGCAAATCGATTAGATAAGGTTTGAAGCCTAGCTTTGAAAGTAAGAAGTGTGTTTTCGAGGAAACGCATAATGTCGTCTTGACTGCCGAATACATTGTAAAATGGGTTTTGTGACGGCAAGCTGGACTCTCCTAGAGGCATGCCCGTCGAAGCAATCTGAGGGAGATTAGACACTGGTTCAGTGATGTGTTGAGCTCTTAATTGTGCATATTCTGACCCTAATTCATCACTCACTATGCATGATTTTCATGTTTAAAGACTAATCTAATGCATGGATTTGTGATTGTAGGAATGAGAAGGAGACTTCACCAATTCATGGTTAAAAGAGTCACTTTGTATGCATTGAAGATCAATATAACAAGTGCCAAAAGGTGGAGGAAAGAAGAAAAAAGAAAGACAAGAAAATATGGAAAAACAATACCAAGACCTGTCCAAGACCTGTCCCAAGACCGGTCGCCAGATAGGTCTACACAGCTAGACCGGTCGCCAGATCGGTCGCCCGACCGGTCGCCAGACAGGTCGAGATGAGTCCAGAAAAACATAACTCACTGGACTATTTTGATGTTTCGAGACTGGTCTTGCGACCGGTCGTCCATGGGCTCAGACCGGTCGTCCGACCGGTCGGCAGCGTAACAAAGCTTGTCCGTGAAGCTCTGATTTTCTCTGCGCAATTGCGTGATTTCTTGCTCAATCTGGAATCTACCGCTCCAACTTATAAAAGGCCACCTCCACTCTCTTCCTAGGGTATCTAGCAACGTGGGGAGCAAAGGATTCAAGACCTAGGAGGCTTCCTAGCCTCCTACAACTAGTTTTCTTCTTCTTTTAGTTCTAGTTCTAGTTTTATTTTTAATATGCTTTTCATTAGCTACTCTCTTAGCTAGATCTAAGAGGTGAACCTTATAGTTTTCTTAGATTGTTTAATTCGTTTTATTGGTTTCAAGTTGGATTTTTAGTGAAGAACAATGGTTTGAAGTTTGAATAAAGTTCTAAGTAGTTTTTCTCTTAATCCTATGATGGCTCATGGATGTTTAGAAGAATTGCTTGAGTTCTTAATTATTTTTGAATGATTTTAGACCTGTATGCTCCGAGGAATTGGATTTAATACGCTCTAGACCTTTGATCCTCATGTGGGAGCTTCAAATCAAAGTTTTATCTTTTTGTTCTAAAATCTGAATATTGTGTTGATTGTTCATATGATTTGAATGAAGTTCAAATCATAATATAGTCAAGTCTTGTGACAAGGTTTGAAGATTATTATGGTTATGATCTTAATCTATTGGAATTAGGATTGACCTATGCAATTGAGTGTGCTCAAGTCCTAACTTGAATTGAGGGAATCATGTTGATGAACAACACATATGACAGATTAATTTGATAATATAACCGCTCTATCATCTGGCTGGATAGGACTTAATTTCGATTTTAGTTGAGTATTGAGAAACCACAGCGAATTATGCATCTAAGGAGAGCTATAAGTGGATCCTTGATGCTCTAGTTATCTTTCCATTATCAGATTTTCTATTTTATATTCAAAGCCAATTTCACAAACCTCTTTGATTCTAGTTATTAGGATAGTTGGAATGGTTTACCTCCTTCCCTGTGGATCGACCTCGGTCTTACCGAGATTATTACTACATCGCAACCCTACACTTGGGGAAGCGAACAAGTTTTTGGCGCCGTTGCCGGGGAAGAGGTTAAACGGTTCTAATTGTTTTAGTAGCTATAGAGTAGTCTTAGTTAGGTAGGATTTCTAGTTTTTCTAGAAGTAGTTTTTTTTTTTTTTCTAGACTACTAACAAATTTTTTTTTGTGTTTGGTAGGAACTTAGTTGCTTACATAGTTCTCACCTTCATGGGTAACATCTCACCATCTCCCTTTCTTCTTTTTGTTCTTCTTCCTAGATTAGGGTAGTTTCGACTCTTTAAAATCTCATTATGGCTACTTGGAAGTGTGGTGCTTATGCATACCTTTTAGAAGATGAGATGTCGGACCATGAAATCCAAACTCATTATGATTGGAACAATTATAAGCATAAATATTTTCCTAAGACTGAATCTACTTCTAATACTCCCCCAAGTAAGACATTGCGAGATTACCGGAATAAGGACAATGTGCATAACTTTTCGTCGGGTAAGACAATTGGAGAGTATCGGAAAGAGATGAATAATGTTCCACTGGTTAGGACAATGTATGATCACTTGTTTGGCTACACATATCAACAACCATCAAATAGCCCAACATATGACATGCATAAGCCTAATAGGTGGGAGCATCAAAATTTCAATTTGGGAGACGAGCCAACCATGGATACCAACAATTATCCTCAAGAGTTTCTTTCTCATGAGCCACAACCGACACGAACTCTTGAGCATATGCTGCGAGCGTTTATGAAAATAACTGAGCAATGCATACAAAACCTCTCACCATCTCAAAATCCTGAACTCAACATTGGGAACACCGAATCATTCCCCAACAATGAGGAGGATGAGGCTATCCAAGCCCAACCCTCTTCCGATTTGATGGCAAAACTTTTAGGGGATGTAGATCTCAGTAATCCCAACATTACCATTGATTATGGTGAATCAACTATCTCTTTTAGCTATTCTGATTTGAATGATGAAGAGATTTCAAGGACGGTTGATGAACCCGAGAAATCTACAAAATCTGAAAGTGATATTTTGATTGCCCACAATGAGGGTTTGAAGGATGATTGTGAGTCCATGATTTCTTCCTCCAAAGGGCCAAATGTTTATGAGTCGTCGGAAGATATTCTTGCTAGAGAGATGGCCGAAGTCAATATTTTTGAGTTCTTCCACAAACAACACATGCCAGATTCTATTGTGGAAGAACTCCCCTGGGTTGAAAATTCTGTTTCTTTAGATGATGTGGTAGCACAATCTGAAATTGTAGATCAACCAATGCTAGATGATGTACTTACCACTGAATCTAAAAAAATTTCTTTGGAAGACCTCCCCTCTATAGAGGAGGAATTCATTAACCTTGAAACAGAATTTCCTCAATCATTTAAGGAGAACGAGGACTCTTCATCCGACTCTCTCGATTTCCTAGAGGAATGCATAACCCACCCTATGATCCGGATGATGAGATGATTATGGAGTTTGATAGTTTGTTAGACACGGTGTCAGTGCCTGAAGAACACCATTCCACTGATTTACACTCTTTACCATTGTTTGTGGAAGCACCGTGCAATTCTGAAATTGTGGATGAGACAACCAGAACTGAAGAATACTTGATGAACGTCTCTCCACCATCATGGGTTCTTTAACCCAGTGAAAATTTTGATTGGGAGGACCCATTTTTAATCAATTACAACTCAATTCAGAACTTGAGGAGATATCCTTTTGCTGCTCTTATCTCCTACTTACATGCATGTGGTGCACACTATGATTGTTGAGCCTCCAATTTATACATTTGCCGACCCATTACATCACATTATATGCATGATTTTCATGTTTAAAGACTAATCTAATACATGTTTTTGTGATTGTAGGAATGAGAGGGAGATGTCATCAATTCATGGTTAAAAGAGTCACTTTGTATGCATTCAGGATCAATAGAACAAGTGCCAAAAGGTGGAAGAAAGAAGCAAGAAAGAAAGAGAAGAGAAAAAGAAGATAATTTGAAATTTTTGCCTTAGACCTGTCTGTAGATCGGTCGCCAGACAGGTCTACAGTGTAATTTTTGGGCTGTAATTTTTTTCTTCTTAGACCGGTAGCCAGACAGGTCGAGGGTAGTCCAGAAATACAAAACTCACTGGACTGATTTCGAGGTTTTGAGACCGGTCATGCGACCGGTCGTTCATGAGCTTAGACCGGTCGTGCGATCGATCGTCAGCGTAACAGAGCTTGTCCGTGAAGCTCCGATTTTCTCTGCGCAATTGCGTGATTTCTTGCGCAATCTGGAATCTTCTACTCCAACTTATAAAAGGCCACCTCCACTCTCTTCCTAGGTCATCATAGAAGCCAAGGAAGGTCGTGGGAACGGACGGAAGTCGTCGTGGAGCGTCAGCAACCCTCCAATTTCTGGTTTTTCTAATTTTTATGCTTTCTTATTTGAGTTCTAGTTGTAGTATGACAATGCTCGGCTAGAATCTCTCAGCTAAGGCTGAGAGGTGAAGCTTGTAGCTAATTTCATGTTTGATTGAAGTTAATTCAAGTAATTTTCAATTCAAGTTTGGATTTTTCATACTCTAGTTCTTTAAGTGGTAGTTTGAGATGTTTTATGAGAGTTCATGTGCTCCGGACATGAATTCCTTGCAATTCTCTGAGATTATCATATGATGCTTGTTTAGATTCGAATTATAGTAATCCTTGAGCAGGCCATAGTCCATAGGCATGGCTGTTACTCCGAAGGCTATGGTTTTGAATTCTACATTGATTGAATGGGACTAGAACTTGGAAGTTCAACTTGATTTGGATTGAATGTGTGTGAATGCTTTATTTTCCAACTAGATGAGAGATAGGACTTCAAATCTAGTTGTGTTCTCTACTTGGATTGACTAGATTGACATGGGATTGCTACAAGTGGATCCTTGAATGCCTTAGTACTTTAAATCACTGAATTTTCATTAAGTTACTGTTTAGTTTTATCACCCAATTAAATATGATTTTCTTGCAAAACTGAGTTGCTGGAATAGTTTGGAAGTTGTTTCTAATTCCCTGTGGATCGACCTCGGTCTTACCGAGTTTTATTACTGCATCGCAGCCTTACACTTGAGGCGAGCGAACAAGTTTTTGGCGCCGTTGCGTGGGAACTTAGATAACGGTTTTCAAATAGTTTTAGTGGCTGTAGAAGTAGAAGTAGATAGATTTTCTGATTTTCTTAGAACTAAAAAATTGTTCTGTTTTGTAGGAATTCTTCTTTAGTTCAAGCGCATCAGGTGATACCTTTCTAACTTAGCTTTTTGCAGATTTTTTTTTTAGATTAATTTCAGATTTCAGATTTTTAGGATTTAGTTTAGTCAGTGTTTGGTTGAGTGGTTTATGTCCCGTTGGGAACGTAACCACTCAAATCGTCTCCAATCTGAAGGTGGTTTAGTTGGACCATTGTCAGTCCATAGATGAGTCCGAAATTACCAAGAGCATTATGAAAGTTTGGGGAGTATGGATCAAACACCTTTAAGGAATCCTCCCCCCCTACTCCAACTACAAACGCAAATCAAGGAGTAAGAGAGAATGAGGTACATAATGTTCCTCCACTGAGATCATTGCGGGATTACCTACAACCAGCCCGTGCCATTACACCCTCTTGTGTGGTTCTACCACCAAACGGGGGAAACATTGATATAAAACTGGGTGTAAATCAACTCTTACCAAAGTTCCATGGGCTAGACTCTGACCGCCCATATCTACACTTGAAAGAATTTGAAGAAGTGGTGGCTACCTTGCATTACGCCAATGTTTCAGAAGATACCATTAGACTTAAACTTTTTCCTTTTTCATTGAAAGAAAGAGCCAAAGATTGGCTTCACTCTCTTAGACCACATTCGATTGGGTCATGGGTTGAGATGAACCGGGAATTCTTGAAAAAGTTCTTCCCGGTTCATAAAACAAACACCCTTCGAAGAGCCATAATGAATTTCTCGGCTAAAGAGGGTGAATCTTTTTTTCAATGTTGGGAGAGATTTAAGGATCTCCTTCTTGCTTGCCCACATCATGGCTTTGAGAGTTGGCGAATTATAAATTTTTTTAATGATGGATTAAGTTCCAATATGCGCCAATTTGTGGAGATGATGTGCAATGGCGAGTTTATGAGTAAAAATCCAGATGAGGCTTGGAGTTACATGGACATGTTGGCTGAAAATGCCCAATCTTGGGACACCTCGGATAAACCCAATAACCCCAAGCCCACTCAAGAGAAAGGAGGGATCTATGTCCTTAAGGAGGAAGACGACGTGAATGCAAGGATAGCCAACCTCACAAGGAAGGTTGAGGCCATTGAACTTAATAAAAGTGGAGTTCCCAAGTCCAATGAAGCTGTTGAAACCATATGTGGGATTTGCCTTACCAATTTACACGCTACGCAAGATTGTCCCACAATTCCTGCATTTCAAGAGGTATTACATGAACATGCAAACGCCACATATGGGAATCAACGACCTTTCAATGGACCGGTAGGTAATACGTACAATGAGAGTTGGAAGAACCACCCAAATTTTAGTTGGAAGAATGCTCCTATAGGAAATCCTCCCAACTCTCAAAGAGGGCCACCCATGCAAAATATGACCCCACCTCAGTTCTCAATGGAGAATACCTTGAAAGCATTTATACAAGGGCAAACACAAATCAATCAAACAAATCAGCAAATGTTCCAAGAGCTTAAAGTCTCGGTTGATGAGATTAAGGGACGCTTGAATGCTAGGGAAGGGACCTTTCCGGCCCAACCTCAGCCCAATCCAAAGCAAGTACATGAAGTGAGCATCCCTAATCCTTCCAACCAAAACATGGAGCAAGCCAAATCCATCACCACTCTTAGAAGTGGTAAACAAATTGACAAATCTATTCCGGTGAAGGCCGATGAGCCTAATGATCCTGTAAATTCTGAGGATGAGGATGGATCTAACTTGGCCTCACAAGAACCGGAACGCATTTACAAGCCCGTAGCACCATTCCCTTCAAGATTGGTTGCCCCAAAATCTCTTCCAAACTCTCATGATATTCTAGAGATTTTCAAACAAGTCAAGATTAATATCCCCTTGCTTGATGCCAACAAATCCCCTCTTATGCCAAGTTTCTAAAGGACCTATGCACAACAAAACGTAAATATAATGTGCAGCAAAAGGCCTTCTTAACTGAGCAAGTGAGTGCCATTCTCACTCAAAAGACCCCCCCAAAATTCAAAGATCCCGGTAGTCCCACCGTCTCATGTATCATTGGAGACTACCGGATTGAGCGTGCCTTGCTAGATTTGGGGGCGAGTGTGAACTTGATCCCATACTCAGTTTATGAGCAATTGGGTCTTGGTGAATTAAAACCCACCAAAACCACGTTGCAACTCGCTGATAGATCTATCCGTGTACCGAGGGGGATAGTTGAGGATGTTCTAGTCCAAGTTGACAAATTTTACTACCCGGTAGATTTTATCGTCTTGGACACAACCGATTTTGGATGCTAGCACCCAAATACCGGTAATATTAGGCCGCCCATTCCTTGCCACATCAAACGCTATCATCAATTGCCGGAATGGGGTGATGCAACTATCCTTTGGAAACATGACATTAGAGGTGAATGTGTTTTACTTGGGCAAGAGGCATAGGGATGATGATGATGTCCACGAGGTTGATATGATTGATTCAATCGTGGAAGAGGAGTTCGCTTTAAGGCAGAATTTTGATCCTCTAGATGTTGTTAGCTTTGATCCCTTTGAGGATTGGGACGAGAATGATGGTCCCCATGAGGTAAACATGATAGAATCCATGGATGATGGGGGGTTTTTCCAACATGATCTACCTGAAAGTTTGGGGACATGTTTGACACATTCTAAGGATGAATCTAAATTTCATTTTCTTAAGACCTTGGAAGTGTCAATTTCTGAAAATCCATTCGACAAGTCACCAATTCCTGATTTACAGAAATTTGTTGTGCAGGATTTGGAAGAATTGGTGCTTGACTTGCCTACAGAGAGGCCAATTTCTGAAGGTGTAGAGGTTGAGGACCCACTCCAACCTACACAAAATTCTGAGAAGGAGGAAAACATAAAGGGTCCAAATCTGAAAACTTCCTCCGATGAAGTCTCCTACACTCTAGAGGAGTGTTTAGCATATTTTGAAGATTGGGATGATCCCATGATTCAAGATATCATGCATGCTTTGAAGGAGACCCCTCCGGTGCCCAAAAAGCTTCATTCCACAAAGTGCCAAACTGAAAATCAATTGTGGAAGCACCGGTGAAATCTGAATTTGTGGAGATCATATCGACTTGTGAAAAAGAAATACAAGTCTCCACATCTCTTTAGTTTGTTCAAACCGAAGAAAACTTCTGGGATGATCCGTACTTGAATAATTTTCGCCCAGACAAGATGGAAAGGAGATCCATATTCAATGATTTCTAACCAATGCAATTCTCCTTTCCTAGTACATGTGACAATTTTGAACCCGCTGAAATTTTTCAGCTGGATTTTCAATGGGGTAGAATGATCAATGTCACCAATGTACTTTCCAAAGTAGGATGGTGGTTAGTTCTATTGAAAAATTTGTTACACCACTTGATGATCCTGCTCAACTTTGTCCTTTTGGATGTTATAATGATAATCGATCTCCTAGTCTGATGGAGATCATCTTTTTACAAGGACAGGTTAGTTATCTTTACTGCTTTCCGTAGATTAGGTTTAGTTTATCTAGTTTTACTGTTTTAGTAAGATTTAGTTATTGGAGTTGCAGACTTCCATGATTGTTCTCTCAGGTAATATTGTTCTCACTCTCACATATTTTACCATTGCTGTCATGTTCATGCTCATTGCATATCTTTTTACATTGAGGACAATGTAAGATTTGGTTGGGGGGTGAGATGAGATCCTTCATCTAGCAGTTTGCAACATTTCGAGCTTCATATGCGCAAATTTTTTTTGAATTTTTTAGAATTTCAAAACTCTTTTAGAAAACCTTATTTCCATGCATTCGAGATAATATGAGTATAAGAAAAGGAGATACGAAGTGTGTGATGTTGTAAGTCTTGAATTTCTGCCAACATAATGGTTTTATATGTTAGTTCCCCTATTGATGTGATCAATAGAAAATTTGAACACTTTTTACACCTAGTTCACATTACACGATTTTCATGGGTTGAAAGGATTATGTGATTTATGGATTAGCTAGACTTTGATTTAAAGGTGTTGAGAAACCAAGCCAGGGTATTTTGTCCATCCTTGTCCATGGGAAAATAACGAAAGATATGGATTTATAAAAATCCTATCTAGATTAAAAGAAAAAGGAAAAGAAAGGATGAAATCGGGAATGATGGAAAAATGGTGGAAAATTCCGAAAAGGGCTACCTATTACCAACCGGGGGATGGTCTACCCGTAACCAAAGCCGGAAATGGGACGTAGTGTGAAAGCCGTCGGAAGGACGGTAAGGCAAATTCCTGTCATAGGCTTGTTATTGCTCTATACACCTTGAGATCTATAGTTTAGTTGATCTACGAAGAAGATAATCCCAGAAACTCATGAGATGAACTTTCACTATGCACACTAGGTTGAAGTTGTTCGAGTTCTTCTATTTATCAATCAATCAGCGGGAATTTCATGTAGACACTTATTATGCTTTGAGAGTTTAAGGTTTCAACTTCTATCACCTAATTTCTCCAAATTTTATACTTGTATGTCTTGGAATGGATAGAAACATGGTTTCTTAAGGAGAGTTAGTTTTGGAGGTTTGAACTTATTCACGCATGTTTTGCTCGGGACTAGCAAAAAGCTGGTTGGGGGTGTGTTGAGCCTCCAATTTATACATTTACCGACCCATTACATCACATTATATGCATGGTTTTCATGTTTAAAGACTAATCTAATACATGTTTTTGTGATTGTAGGAATGAGAGGGAGATGTCATCAATTCATGGTTAAAAGAGTCACTTTGTATGCATTGAGGATCAATAGAACAAGTGCCAAAAGGTGGAAGAAAGAAGCAAGAAAGAAAGAGAAGAGAAAAAGAAGAGAATTTAAAATTTTTGCCTTAGACCTGTCTGTAGACCGGTCGCCAGACAGGTCTACAGTGTAATTTTTGGGCTGTAATTTTTTTCTTCTTAGACTGGTCGCCAGACAGGTCGAGGGTAGTCCAGAAACACAAAACTCACTGGACTGATTTCGAGGTTTTGAGACCGGTCATGCGACCGGTCGTTCATGAGCTTAGACCGGTCGTGCGACCGGTCGTCAGCGTAACAGAGCTTGTCCGTGAAGCTCCGATTTTCTCTGCGCAATTGCGTGATTTCTTGCGCAATCTGGAATCTTCTACTCCAACTTATAAAAGGCCACCTCCACTCTCTTCCTAGGTCATCATAGAAGCCAAGGAAGGTCGTGAGAACGGACGGAAGTCGTCGTGGAGCGTCAGCAACCCTCCAATTTCTGGTTTTTCTAGTTTTTATGCTTTCTTATTTGAGTTCTAGTTGTAGTATGACAATGCTCGGCTAGAATCTCTCAGCTAAGGCTGAAAGGTGAAGCTTGTAGCTAATTTCATGTTTGATTGAAGTTAATTCAAGTAATTTTCAATTCAAGTTTGGATTTTTCGTATTCTAGTTCTTTAAGTGGTAGTTTGAGATGTTTTATGAGAGTTCATGTGCTCCGGACATGAATTCCTTGCAATTCTCTGAGATTATCATATGATGCTTGTTTAGATTCGAATTATAGTAATCCTTGAGCAAGCCATAGTCCATAGGCATGGCTGTTACTCTGAAGGCTATGGTTTTGAATTCTACATTGATTGAATGGGACTAGAACTTGGAAGTTCAACTTGATTTGGATTGAATGTGTGTGAATGCTTTATTTTCCAACTAGATGAGAGATAGGACTTCAAATCTAGTTGTGTTCTCTACTTGGACTGACTGGATTGACATGGGATTGCTACAAGTGGATCCTTGAATGCCTTAGTACTTTAAATCACTGAATTTTCATTAAGTTACTGTTTAGTTTTATCACCCAATTAAATCTGATTTTCTTGCAAAACTGAGTTGCTGGAATAGTTTGGAAGTTGTTTCTAATTCCCTGTGGATCGACCTCGGTCTTACCAAGTTTTATTACTACATCGCAGCCGTACACTTGAGGCGAGCGAACACCGGTCGTCCGACCGGTCCGACTACTCAACAGCAGAAGACCTCCTTGCAAGGCTTCCTGGACCATCCACTGCTCAGACCGGCCGTACGACCGGTCCATGAATTAAAATTTTAAAGTCAGATTTCGGCAAAACTCTCTAGACTGTTTTTGCGGTTTTGAGACTGGTCATGCGACCGGTCGTCCAAGAGCTCAGACCGGTCGTACGACCGGTCGTCTGCGTAACAGAGCTTCTCCGTGAAGCTCCGATTTTCTCTGCGCAGTCCGGGATTTCTTGCGCAATCTGGAACCTTCCATGCTACACTATAAAAGGACACTTAGGGCCTCTTCTTAGGGTATCATAAAAGCTAAGGGACGTCGTGGGAAAGGACGGAAGTCATCGTGGAGCGTCTGCAACCTTCCAAACTCCGATTTTTCTAGTTTTTATGTTTTCTTTCATGAGTTTTAGTTGTAGTATGACAATGCTCGGCTAGAATCTCTCAGCTAAGGCTGAGAGGTGAAACTTGTAGCTAATTTTATGTTTGATTCAGTTGATTCAAGTAGTTTCAATTCAAGTTGGGATTTTTAATTATTCTAGTTCTTCAAGTTGATAGTTTGAGATGTTTTATGAGAGTTCATGTGCTCCGGACATGGATTCCTTGCAATTCTCTGAGATTATCATATTGCGGTTGTTTAGATTCGAATTATAGTAATCCTTAAGCATGCCATAGTCCATCAGCATGGCTGTTACTCCGAAGGCTATGATTCCAAATTCTACATTGTTGAATGGGACTAGCACTTGGAAGTTCAACTTGAATGGGATTGAATGTGTTTGAATACTTTATTTTCCAACTAGATGAGAGATAGGACTTCAAATCTAGTTGTGAATCTTGCTTGGATTGATTGGATTGACATGGGATTGCTACAAGTGGATCCTTGAATGCCTTAGTACGTTAAACTACTGATTTTCATTAAGTTACTGTTTTAGCATAATTATCCAATTAAATCTCTCATCTATTGCAAACTGAGTTGCTGGAATAGTTTGGAATTTGTTATCCAATTCCTTGTGGATCGACCTCGGTCTTACCGAGTTTTATTACTACATCGCAGCCTTACACTTGAGGCGAGCAAACAAGTTTTTGGTGCCGTTGCCGGGGAATTTAGATAACGGTTCTGAATTATTTTAGTGGCTATAGAATAGAAGTAGTTAGGATTTATTGTTCTCTTAGGATTGGTTTTTCTGAATTCTAGAACTAATAAAGTCTGTTTTATTTTGTAGGAAGTTCTTCTAGCTCAAGCGAATCGGTACTATCCTTCCAACTTGAACTCTTTTAGTTTTTAGTCTTTTTATTTCAGATTTTAGGACTAGTTTAGTTTTTAGTTGAGTGGTTTATGTCCCGATGGGAACGAGACCACTCCAATCTTCTTCAATCCGAAGGTGGTTTAGTTGGACCATTGTCAGTCCATAGATGAGTTCGAAATTACCAAGAACATTGTGAAATTTTGGGGAGTATGGATCAAACACCTTTAAGGAATCCTCCCCCCCCTACTCCAACTACAAATGCAAACCAAGAGGGAGTAGGAGAGAATGAGGTACATAACATTCCTCTAATGAGATCACTGCGGGATTACCTACAACCAGCCATGCAATTACACCCTCTTACGTGGTTCTACCACCAAACGGGGGAAACATTGACATAAAGCCGGGTGTAATTCAACTTATACCAAAGTTCCATGGGTTAGACTCTGATAGCCCATATCTGCACTTGAAAGAATTCGAAGAAGTGGTGGCTACCTTGCAATACACCAATGTTTCAGAAGATACCATTAAACTTAAACTCTTTCCCTTTTCATTGAAAGAAAGAGCCAAAAATTGGCTTCACTCTCTTAGACCACATTCGATCGGGTCATGGAATGAGATGACCCGGGAATTCTTGAAAAAGTTCTTCCCGGCTTATAAAACAAACACCCTTCAAAGAGCAATAATGAATTTTTCAGCTAAAGAGGGTGAATCTTTCTTCCAATGTTGGGAGAGATTTAAGGACCTCCTACTTGCCTGCCCACATCATGGTTATGAGAGTTGGCGAATTATAAACTTTTTCAACGATGGATTAAGTTCCAATATGCGCCAATTTGTAGAGATGATGTGCAATGGCGAGTTTATGAGCAAAAATCTAGATGAGGCTTGGAGTTATTTGGACATGTTGGCTGAAAATGCCGAATCTTGGGATACCTCAGATAAACCAAATAACCCCAAGCCTACTCAAGAGAAAGAGAAAGGAGGGATCTATATCCTCAAGGAGGAAGATGACTTGAATGCAAGGATAGCCAACCTCACAAGGAAGATCGAGGCCATGGAGTTCTAAAGTCCAATGAAGCTATTGAGACCATATGTGGGATTTGTCACCCCGATTTACACGCTACGCAAGATTGTCCCACAATTCCTGCATTTCAAGAGGTGTTACATGAACATGCAAATGCCACATATGGGTATCAACGGCCTTTCAATGGACCAGTGGGTAATACGTACAATAACAGTTGGAAGAACCACCCAAATTTTAGTTGGAAGAATGCTCCCATGGGTAATCCTACCAACTCTCAAGGAGGGCCGCCCATGCAAAATATGGCCCCACCTTAATTCTCAATGGAGGATACCTTGAAAACGTTTATACAAGGGCAAACACAAATTAATCAAACGAATCAGCAAATGTTTCAAGAGCTTAAAGTCTCGGTTGATGAGATTAAGGGATGCTTGAATGATAGGGAAGGGACCTTTCCGGCCCAACCACAGCCCAATCCAAAGCAAGTACATGAAGTGAGCATTCCTAATCTCTCCAACCAACATATGGAGCAAGCTAAATCCGTCACCACTCTTAAAAGTGGTAAACAAATTGACAAATCTACTCCAGTGAAGGCCGACAA
The DNA here is from genome assembly GCA_003013855.2 of Liriodendron chinense. Lineage (NCBI taxonomy): Eukaryota > Viridiplantae > Streptophyta > Magnoliopsida > Magnoliales > Magnoliaceae > Liriodendron > Liriodendron chinense. Next base: position 4,019,451 of record ML058325.1, on the reverse strand, counting down.
GCCTAAGGATCCGGTAAATTCTGAGGATGATGACGGATCCAACTTAGCCCCATAAGAGAAGGAACACATCTACAAGCCCGTAGCACCATTCCCTTCGAGATTGGTTGCCCCAAAATCTCTTCCAAACTCTCATGATATTCTAGAGATTTTTAGACAAGTCAAGATCAACATTACCTTGCTTGATTTCATCAAACAGGTCCCCTCCTATGCCAAGTTTCTAAAGGACCTATGCACAACCAAACGTAAATATAATGTGCAGCAAAAGGCCTTCTTAAATGAGCAAGTGAGTGCCATTCTCACTCAAAAGACCCTCCCAAAATTCAAAGATCCCGGTAGTCCCACAATGTCATGTATCATTGGAGACTACCGGATTGAGCATGCATTACTAGACTTGGGGGCAAGCGTGAATTTGATCCCATACTCGGTATACGAGCAATTGGGTCTTGGTGAATTAAAACCCACCAAAACCACATTGCAACTCACTGATAGATCCATCCGTGTACCAAGAGGGATAGTTGAGGATGTGCTAGTCCAAGTTGATAAATTCTACTACCTGGTAGATTTCATCGTCTTGGACACACAACCGGTCATGGATGCTAGCACCCAAATACCGGTGATTCTAGGCCGCCCATTCCTTGCTACATCAGACGTAATTATAAATTGCCAGAATGGAGTGATGCAAATGTCCTTTGGAAACATGACGTTGGAGGTGAATGTGTTCCACTTGGGCAAAAGGCATAGGGATGATGATGATGTCCATGAGGTTGATATGATTGATTCAATCGTGGAAGAGGAGTTCGCTTTAAGGCAGAATTTTGATCCTCTAGATGTTGTTAGCTTTGATCCCTTTGAGAATTATGACGACAATGATGGCCCCCATGAGGTAAACTTGATAGAATCTATGAAAAATGGGGGGTTTTTCCAACATGATCTACATGAAAGCTTGGGGACATATTTGACACATTCTAAGGATGAATCTAATTCTAATTTTAGTAAGACCTTGGAAGTGTCAATTTCTTAAAGTTTATTTGACAAGTTGCCAATTTCTGATTTACACAAATTTGTTATGAAGGATTTGAAAGAATTGGTGCTTGACTTACCTACAGAGAGGCTAATTTCTGAAAGTGTAGAGGTTGAGGACCCACTCCAACCTACACAAAATTCTGAGAATGAGGAAGACGTAAAGGGTCCAAATCTGAAAACTTCCTCTCCTAAGGTCTCCTACACACTCGAGGAGTGTTTAACATATTTTGAAGATTGGGATGATCCCATGATTCAGGACATAGTAAATGCCTTGAGAGAGAGACCTCATGCACCTAAAAAGCTTCCTTCCACAGAGTGCCAAATTGAAGAATCAACAGTGGAAGCACAAGCGACAAATGACTATGTGGAGACCATCCCAATGATTGAGGATGAAGCAATTGAAGTCTCCACATCTCTTTGGTTTGTTCAAACCGAAGAACACTTCTGGGATGACCCATATCTGACATACTTAAATGATTTTTGCCCAGACAAGAAGGAAAGGAGATCAATATTCAATGATTTCCAACCAATGAAATTCTCCTTTCCTAGTACATGTGACAATTTTCTTGAGGAACCCGCTGAAATTTTTCAGCTGGATTTTCAATGGTTTAGAATGATTGATGTCACTAATGTACTTTCTAAAGCAGGATGGTGGATAGTTCTTCTGAATAATTTGTTACACCACTTGATGATCTTGCTCAACTTTGTCCTTTTGGATGTTTTACTGATAATTGATCTCCTAGTCTGATGGAGATCCTCTTTTTAAAAGGACGAGTTAGGTATCTTTATTGCTTTCCGTAGATTAGGTTTAGTTTTATTTAGTTTTACTGTAGGTTTTAGTTGTTGGAGTTGCAGACTTCCATGATCGACTCTCTTAGGTATTATTGTTCTCACTCTCTTATATGTCATCATTGCTCTCATGTTCATGCTCATTACATATCTTTTTACATTGAGGACAATGCATGATTTGGTTGGGGGGTGAGATGAGCTTCCTCATCTAGCATGTTGCAACATTTCGAGCCTCATATGCGGAATTTTTTTTTGAATTTTCTAAAATTTCAAAACTCTTTTAGAAAACCTTATTTCTATGCATTTGAGATGATATGAGTATAAGAGGAGGAGATACGAAGTGTGTGATGTTGTAAGTCTTGAATTTCTACTAACATAATGGTTTTATATGTGACCTCCCCTATTGTTGTGATTGATAAAACATTTGAACACCTTTACACCTAGTTCACATTACACGATTCTAATGGGTTGAAAGGATTATGCGAATTGTGGCTTAGCTAGACTTTGATTTAAAGGTGTTGAGAAACCAAGCCGGGGTACTTTGTCCATCCTTGTCCATGGAAAAATAATGCAATATAGGGATTTTTAAAAATCCTATCTAATTTAAAAGAAAAAGGAAAAGAAAGGATGAAATTGGGAATGAAGGAAAAATGGTGGAAAATTCTGAAAAGGGCTACCTATTACCAATCGGGGGATGGTCTACCTGTAACCAAAGCCAGAAATGGGACATAGTGTGAAAGCCGTCGGAAGGACGGTAAGACAAATTCCTGTCATATGCTTGTTGTTGCTCTGTACACCTTGAGATTTATAGTTTAGTTGATCCACGAAGAAGATAATCTCAGAAACTCATGAGATGAACTTTCACTATGCACACTAGGTTGAAGTTGTTCGAGGTCTTCTATTTATCAATCAATCAGCGAGAATTTCATGTAGACACTTATTATGCTTTGAGAGTTAAGGTTTCAACTTCTATCACCCAATTTCTCCAAATTTTATACTTATATGTCTTGAAATGGATAGAAACATGGTTTCTGGAGGAGAGTTGGTTTGGAGGTTTAAAATTGTTTCACGCATGTTTTGCTCGGGACTAGCAAAAAGCTGGTTGGGGGGTGTGTTGAACCTCCAATTTATACATTGCATTGCCCATTACATCGCATTATCTGCATGGTTTTCATGTTTAAAAGGACCATCTAATGCATGTTTTGTGATTTTAGGAATAAGAGCGGAATTCACCCAATTGGAGACTAAAAAGAGCCATTTGAAGCCATTGGATAAAGGTTGAAGAAGGATCAAAGAAAGTAGAAAGGGAGGAGAAGAAAGGAAGAAAGAAGCCAAAGGAGAAGAAAGGAAAAAAGAAGCCAAGATCGGTGGTGCGACAGGTCGTCCATAGCTAGGATCGGTCGTCCGACCGGTCCGACTACTCAACAGCAGAAGACCTCCTTGCAAGGCTTCCTGGACCATCCACGACCGGTTGTCCACTGCTCAGACCGGTCGTACGACCGGTCCTTGAATTAAAATTTTAAAGTCGGATTTCAGCAAAACTCTTTGGACTATTTTTGCGGTTTTGAGACCGGTCGTGCGACCGGTCGTCCAAGAGCTCAGACCGGTTGTACGACCGGTCATCTGCTAATAAAGCTTCTCCGTGAAGCTCCGATTTTCTCTGCGCAGTCCGAGATTTCTTGCGCAATTTGGAACCTTCCGTGCTACACTATAAAAGGACACCTAGGGCCTCTTCCTAGGGTATCATAGAAGCTAAGGGACGTCGTGGGAGAGGACGAAAGTCATCGTGGAGCGTCTGCAACCTTCCAAACTCCAATTTTTCTAGTTTTTATGTTTTCTTTCATGAGTTTTAGTTGTAGTATGACAATGCTCGGCTAGAATCTCTCAGCTAAGGCTGAGAGGTGAAACTTGTAGCTAATTTCATGTTTGATTCAGTTGATTCAAGTAATTTCAATTCAAGTTGGGATTTTTAATTATTCTAGTTTTTCAAGTTGATAGTTTGAGATGTTTTATGAGAGTTCATGTGCTCCGGACATGGATTCCTTGCAATTCTCTGAGATTATCATATTGTGGTTGTTTAGATTCGAATTATAGTAATCCTTGAGCATGCCATAGTCCATCAGCATGGGTGTTACTCCGAAGGCTATGATTCCGAATTCTACATTGTTGAATGGGACTAGAACTTGGAAGTTCAACTTGAATGGGATTGAATATGTTTGAATGCTTTATTTTCCAACTAGATGAGAGATAGGACTTCAAATCTAGTTGTGTATCTTGCTTGGATTGATTGGATTGACATGGGATTGTTACAAGTGGATCCTTGAATGCCTTAGTACCTTAAACTACTGATTTTCATTAAGTTACTGTTTTAGCATAATTATTCCAATTGAATCTCTTATCTATTGCAAACTGAGTTGCTGGAATAGTTTGGAATTTGTTATCCAATTCGCTGTGGATCGACCTCGGTCTTACTAAGTTTTATTACTACATCGCAGCCTTACACTTGAGGCGAGCGAATAGATTTGCGGTGTTAAGAAACCAAGCCAGGGTACTTTGTCCATCCTTGTCCGTGGAAAAATAATGAAAGATATGGATTTCTAAAAATCCTATCTAATGAAAAAGAAAATGGGAAAGGAAGGATAAAAATATGGGAATGATGGAGAATATAGTGGAAAATTCTGAAAAGGGCTACCTATTACCAACCGAGGGATGGTATACTCGTAACTAAAGCCGGAAATGGGACGTAGTGTGAAAGCCGTCGGAAGGACGGTAAGGCAAATTCCTGTCATAGGCTTGTTGTTGATCTATACACCGTTGAATCCATACCTTAGCTAATTCATGAAGAAGGTAACCCTGGAAATCCATGAGATGAGCATTTACTGAGCACACTAGGTTAATTTATTTGGATCCTTCTATTTATCAATCAATCAGCGAGAATCCCATATGAACACTTGTTATGTTTTTGCAAGTTTAAGGTCTCAACTTCTATCACTTAGTTTTACTGATTTTTGTACTTGCATGTCTTGGAATGTATAGAAATATAGTTTCCGAAGAAGAGTTGGGTTTTAGAGAATGAAACTTGTTTCACGCATGTTTTGCTCGGGACTAGCAAAATGCTAGTTGGGGGTGTGTTGAGCTCTTGATTGTGCATATTCTGACCCCAATTCATCACTCACTACGCATGATTTTCATGTTTAAAGATTAATCTAATGCATGGATTTGTGATTGTAGGAATGAGAAGGAGACTTCACCAATTCATGGTTAAAAGAGTCACTTTGTATGCATTGAAGATCAATATAACAAGTGCCAAAAGGTGGAGGAAAGAAGAAAAAAGAAAGAGAAGAAATATGGAAAAATGATCAACTTATAAAATACATAAGTGATGTCAGGCAGAGGTAACGTCTATCTTGAAGTGGAAGGATGAACCATCTTTTTGGGAGGCATGGTGGAAGATAACGATCAGCGATGAGAATGGCTAATTCTGACAACCTCGTTTCCCACAGACGGGGCCAATCTTTTTACGTAGGATTTGGTAACAGGATCCTCCAGACGTTCACCTTCCTTCGAGCAAGCTTCCCTCCAAACCTGAAAGAATAAAAGAGAAAACTAAGGGTGGCCGGGGTTCAGCCGCTGGCCCTCCGAAGCTTAAGTCAGACAGAACATGGTTATAAAGTGAAAAACTGGATATGAGCTCAAAGATTGTGTACCTTTATCATATGTGAGGCCATATATTTATATAGATCCAAGTGATCCAATCTTTTACGCAAGCCGTTAGGATCACTGCTAATTTTAAGGGATTAGGTGCTTATCCTGTTAATCCTTAAATGGAGGGATGACTTAACAACCTTGGACGTCTAACTGATTACGTCTCTTGATGGAGATGCTCAGAGTTATGGATAAGGACGAACCAAAACCGATATGTACAGACTGATACTGAAAGGTAGCAATTATTCGCCTCGAAGATAACCTCGTTTAATAACCTTGAAGTGGGTTGCTCGCATGTTGATATATGATTCTTTTCGACGACCACGAGTTGAGCTGCTCGCATGTAAAACCTTTGCTTTGTAACCAAGAAGTAAAGACAGACGAATTAAGAAAATGCCCTCATCCGATGACCAACGACCAAGCCAGCTCCCATATTCGGGAGTGTATACCGTACTTTTACGATCTGCAAGCCTTGACCATAAGGGCTCGCAAGTTAAACACCATAAAAGAAAAAGGCGCTCGTGAGTCTTGAGTCTTTGATATCTTCGACCACTGCTTTTCGGCTATAACAATGTACAATTCTACTTAGAATAACCACCCAAATTTCAGTTGGAAGAATGCTCCCACAGGCAATCCAACCAACTCTTAAGGAGGGCCACCCATGCAAAATATGGCCTCACCTCAATTCTTGATGGGGGATACCTTAAAAGCGTTTATGCAAGGGCAAACGCAAATCAATCAAACAAATCAGCAAATGTTCCAAGAGCTTAAAGTCTCGGTTGATGAGATTAAGGGACGCTTGAATGCTAGGGAAGGGACCTTTCCGGCCCAACCTCAGCCCAATCCAAATCAAGTACATGAAGTAAGCATTCCTAATCTCTCCAACCAACATATGGAGCAAGCTAAATCCGTCACCACTCTTAGAAGTGGTAAACAAATTGATAAAACTATTCCAGTGAAGGCTGACAAGCCTAATGATCCGATAAATTCTGAGGATGAGGACGGATTTAACTTAGCCCCACAAGAAACAGAACGTGTTTACCAGCCCATAGCACCATTCCCTTTGAGATTGGTTGCTCCAAAATCTCTTCCAAACTCTCATGATATTTTAGAGATTTTTAGACAAGTCAAGATCAACATTCCTATTCGCTTCCCCAAGTATAGGGTTGCGATGTAGTAATAAACTCGGTAAGACCGAGGTCGATCCACAGGGACTTGTGTAGGAATTCACAAACACATCCAATAGTGTCTATCGAAAGCTAACAACCAGATTTTGTATGGATTTGATGTGAGTAACAAAATGGAATTAAATTGAAGGTAAATAATTATAAAAAAGCACTAGGGGTTCAAGGATCCACTTGTAGCAATCCTTGATGTTCAATCCGCTGTGGTTTCTCACTTTCTCAACTAGAATCGATATTAAGATCTATCTAACCGGATGATAGAGCTGTTAAACCAAACAATCCGTTATATGTAAGTCCAATGCATAGGATTCACTCAATGTAAGATAGGCTGAGCATGCTCAATTGCATAGGTCAGTCCTAATTCCAAAAGGCTCAGTTCACAATCATAACCATCCTCAAGTCCTGTCACAAGACAAGGCTAGATCATGATTTGAACTTGATTCAAATCACATGCACAGTCCATACACATTACAGAAATTCAGAAAAGTAGAACTTTGATAGGAAGTCCCCACATGAAGATCATAGTACTAGAGCGTACTCCAATTCCTCGGATCATACAGGTCTAGACTAATACAAACTAATTAAGAATTTAAGTAATTCTCCCAAACATCCATGAGTCATCATAAGACTAAGAAAAACTACTTAAAACTTGTATAAACTTCAAACCATAGTTCATAAACATGAATTCCAAACTTAAAACCAACTTAGAACGAATTGAAACATCTTAGATCCACTACAAGCTTCACCTCTTAGCCCTAGCTAAGAGGTTTAGCTGCTCATGATCCAAGGAAACATGAAACAACAAAAAAACCCGTAAAAACAGTAAAACAAACTAGGAGTTGTGGAACTCCGAAATTCACTTCCACCGCCTCCAACCTTGCTTAAACCCTTCTAATATATCTTAGGAACGATCCCTAGGTGTCTTTTTATAGTGGGGAGGCTCTGCAACTTTAGAAAATTCGAGAATCTGCGTAACACTTACGCAGTGCGCAGAGAAATTCGGCGCCAGAATTAAAAATTCGCCTCTTACGCATGGCCGACCGGTCGGACGACCGGTCTGAGTAACTGGCCGACCGGTCGCGACCGGTCGTGCCTCACTGGGAAATCAGTCCAGCAAGCTTTGGACTATAAAAAGACTTTTGGCCGACTGGTCTTGACCGGTCGGACTGGGCTGGCCGACCAGTCACGACCGGTCGGGCTGTGTTTGGCTTAGGTCCAGCGAGTGCACAGGGTTGGCCGACTGGTCTTGACCGGTCTGGCTCCCTTGGCCGACCGGTCGAACGACCGGTCGTGGCCATTGCTTCTTCATGTTCTTCTTCTTTTCTTCTCTTTTTGCTTCCTTCTTTCTTTGGTCCTCCTTGATCTTCATTCCAATGGTTCTAAATGGACCTTTTCACCTTCAATTAGGCAGAGTTCACTCTCATTCCCGTAATTACAAAACATGCATTTAATTAGCTTTTGAATCATGAAAACCTCGCACAATGAGTGATGAATTGGGGTTAGAATATGCACAATTAAGAGCTCAACACACCCCCCAACCAGCATTTTGCTAGTCCCGAGCAAAACATGCGTGAAACTAATTCCATTCTTCAAAACTCAACTCTCTTTCAGAAACCATTCTTCTATACGTCCCAAGACACACAAGTGTAAGATTCAGAAATATTTGGTGATAGAAGTTGAAACCGTAAACCCCCAAGACATGATAAGCATTCATATGAAATTCCCGCTGATTGGTTGATAAATAGAGGAACTTGAACAAATTCAATCTAGTGTGGATAGTGAAAACTCATCTCATAAGTTTCTAGGATTATCTTCTTCATAGATCAACCGGACCATAGATCTCAAGGTACATAGAGCCACATCAAGCCAATGACAGGAATTTGCCTTACCATCCTTCCGACGACTTTCACACTACGTCCCATTTCTGGCTTTGGTTACGGGTAGACCATCCCCCGGTTGGTAGTAGGTAGCCCTAATCGGAATTTTCCACCATTTTTCCATCATTCCCAATTTCATCCTTCCTTTTCCTTTTTCTTTTAATTTAGATAGGATTTTTAGAAATCCATATCTTGCATTGTTTTCCCTTGGACAAGGATGGACAACGTACCTCGGCTTGATGTCAACACCTTGAGTCAACATCTAACTGATCCACAAATCACATAATCCCTTCAACCCGTGAAAATCGTGTAATGTGAACTAGATGTAAAACTGTTCAAATTTTCTATCAATCACAAAAATAGGGGAATTCACATATAAAACCATTATGTTGTGAGAAATTCAAAACTTGCAACCTCACTCACTTCATATCTCCTCCTCTTATGCTCATATCATCTTGAATGCATAGAAGCAAAGTTTTCCAAAAGAGTCTTGAATTGTTGAAAAATCGAAAAATTTCTACACAGTTGCTCGAAATGTTACAAAACGCTGGATTCATCCAAGTGATCTTACACCCCCTAACCAAATCTTGCATTGTCCTCAATGTAAAAGATGTGCAATAAGCAAAACATGAGAGGAATTTGAAAATAAAAGGGAGTGAGGAACAATAGTACCTGAGAGAGTGAAAAGTGGAATTCTTCCTCCTTCTAACAAACCTAAGCGAAAGCTAACAAAAGCAACAAAATCCTAATCCTAACTACTCTATACCTCCGTCAGACTAGGAGATCAATTCCATCAACTCATCCAAAAGCATAAAGTCAAGCAGAATCATTAGATGGATCAAAAGGTTTTGCAATAACGTCATCCAATATCCTGCGTTACAATACACATGTGTGTGAGTGATCCAGATAAGCCACTGAAGATTCCAAAAAAGAATTTTAGTGGGTTCATTAATGTTTTTACCACATGTATAAGGGGAGACATCGTCATATTTATCAGAAAAAATATGTCTCCATTCACATTTTCCTGGGCATTGAATTTGCAAATACGGATCATCCCAGGGTTGGTAGGGATCGGTATGCATGATCTATAGAGGTGCGGAAATATGAATTGATTTCTCAGTACAACAAAGTGTTGTTTCCACATCCCTCTTTTGGCTAACGTTATATGCCAATATCGACTCAAAAGGTGAGACTATGTCCCCTATCACATCAACATTTTTATCAAGAGAATAGGCCGCATCTTCTTCTAAGTGATTGGGGTAAGGAGTTGAGAGGGACACATCTTCCACAATAGAATTGATCATGTTTATTTCGTGGACCTCTTCATCTTCATCCTCTTGTTGGTTGTCAACAATGAAAGCATTTAACTCAATCGTCATATTACCAAAGGACATTTGTATGACCCCACTCCTACAATTTATGATAGCGTTTGATGTAGCTAGGAATGGACGGCCAAGTATGACAGGAATTTGAGGGCCACTATTAACCATGGGTTGTGTGTCTAAGACAATGAAGTCCACTGGGTAGTAGACCTTGTCAACTTGGACAAGAACATCCTCAATCACCCCTCTCGGAATACGAATTGATCGGTCAGCGAGTTGTAATGTGGTTTTGGTGGGTTTTAATTCACCTAAACGCAATTGTTCATAGACCGAAAAGGGTATTAAGTTCACACTTGCTCCTAGATCAAATAAAGCATGTTTCACCCGGTAGTCTCCAATTATGCATGATATTGTCGGACTACCAAGATCTTTGTATTTCTTGGGCATCCCGTGATTTATAATGACGCTTACATTCTTTGTCAAAAATGCCTTCTTTTGTACATGTATTTTTCTTTTTATCGTGCAAAGATTCTTAAAAAACTTAGCATATGACGGAATTTGTTTAATGTCATCCAACAATGGGATGTTGATCTTCACCTGCTTAAAAACCTCTAAAATTTTCAGATTTTTGTCTAAAGGTTTAGGTGAAATCAACCTTTGTGGAAACGGGGCAACCGGTTTATATTGCCTTTCCGGTTCTTTCTCCTGTGGAGTGTTGTTCAAGTTATCATCCTCTTTAGAGATTTTCGGATCATTAGGCTGTGGGGCCTTCACCGGATTAGATTTATCAATAATCTTCCCACTTCTCAAAGTGGTGATAGCTTGAACATGCTCCATATGTTGGGAGGATAAGCTTGCATCTTGTATCTCAAATTGGGTCCTTAGGTTAGGAAGAGGTTGGGCAGGAAGTGTGCCTTTCTCCCTAACACTAAGGTGCGATTCAACCCTAGCCATTGAGGTTTTCAAGTCATTGATTGCTTAGGTTGTATTTTGATTAAATTTCAATTTCTCTTGCATGAACCCATCTATTTTCAGAGAATTAGTCTTGTTATACTCAGCTTGGACCGATACAAATGCACCCAACATCTCCTCTAGCGAAACTTTTAGAGTAATGACTAGAGATGGACCTAGTATAGGTTGAGCTTGAGGGATATTGGTTGCATTCGCAGTGGGTCCATTCTTCCAACTGAAGTTGGGATGGTTCTTCCAACTAGAATCATACGTATTTGAGTTTGGAGCACCAAATTGCCGTTGATAACTGTTTATGGCATTTGCTTGTTCTTGTAAGATGTCTTGAACTGCTGAGTCTTGTGTTGTATGTTGATTTCCGGCACAAACTCCACAAACAGTTTCAACGTCCTTAGAATTGATCGTCTCTCCTTTCCTTAATTTCATGGCCTCGACTTTTCTTGTGAGGCTAGCCACACGTGCACTTAAGCTATCTTCTTCCGATAAGACGTAAATTCCCCCTTTTTCCTTTTGTTGGCCAGTCTTGGAATTTATTGGTTTAGATGTATCCCAAGACTGTGCATTCTCAGCCAATTCTTCCAAATAATCCCATGCTTCATCAGCCTCCTTATTCATGAATTCCCCATTACACATCATCTCTACGAATTGGCGCATGGGTGAAGTCAGTCCTTCATAGAAAAAGCTTATAACCCGCCAAATTTCATAGCCATGATGTGGGCATGCGTTTAATAGGTCCTTAAACCTTTCCCAACATTGGAAGAAGGTTTCATCTTCCTTTTGGGCAAAGTTCATGATAAGACGCTTCAACATGTTTGTTTTGTGAGTAGGGAAGAATTTTTTTATGAATTCCCTATGCATATCAGTCCATGCACCAATTGATCTTAGCCTTAATGCATGAAGCCAACCTTTAGCTTTGTCTTTAAGAGTAAAAGGAAAGAATTTGAGTCTCACCACATCATCAGTTACATTAGCAAAGTGCATGGTGGTTATTACCTCATCAAACTCCTTAAGGTGTTGATAGGTACTTTCACTGTCTAATCCATGGAATTTAGGGAGAAGTTGGATCACTCCCGGTTTTCAAATCCACATTCCCTGCATTTTGTGGAAAAACTATGCATGAGGGAGTGCTTGTTCTTGCTAGTTGCAAGAAATCACGTAAAGTTCTTGGTCGGGGAACATTCTCAACCACATTCTCCCCTGTTTCAGTTTGGTTTTGGCCCAAATTAGGATTGGCCATCGGATTAGGTTGATTTCCAGCCATGTTTTCAGATAAAATTGGAGAGTTTAGATGTCTCCTAGCACGTGGCTCTCTGTCAATCCCTTCTACTATCCCCCCTTCACTTATGAGTCGGTTATTGGAATCCCGAGCCCAATGTGGCATGCAAAACCAAACAAAATATGAAACAAAGAGAAAGAAGAATTCTTCGTCCCTTTCTTTACTCTTCTCTAAGACCGAAGCACAAGGTGTCCTGCAATGGCTAAGCCAGAAGCAAGGATAGAGATCGATTTCTCCTGGTCAATAGGGGTTCAGAGAACTCCCCACCCACTCTTTGAATCGTTTGAGAAAAAGTGCAGAAAAAGGAGAAAGAGGAGTAGAGGTGAGAAAAGAATTCTCTGAGCACAAGGTGATCCAAGACAGCAGAACCAACCAATAGGAATCCAGGTGGCACAAGGCCGGCCTTTCGAAGATCCAAAAGGAGTCTCCACCCACTCTACAAGAGATGAATATGATAAGAATGAATAGGAGAAAGAGAAGAGTAAGGTTTAGAAAGATAGAACCTGATTCGGCACTTGAAATCCTTGTATCTTCTTCAGCTTCCTAGAAATCCCTGAAAAGAAAAATCAAATAAACAAGCTAAGTTAGTCCTAAAATCCTAAAAATCCTAAATAGATACTAATTTCAGAAATTTGTGAAAAACCGTCAAAGTCCCCGGCAACGGCGCCAAAAACTTGTTCGCTTCCCCAAGTGTAGGGTTGCGATGTAGTAATAAACTCGGTAAGACCGAGGTCGATCCACAGGGACTTGTGTAGGAATTCACAAACACATCCAATAGTGTTTATTGAAAGCTAACAATCAGATTTTGTATGGATTTGATGTGAGTAACAAAATGGAATTAAATTGAAGGTAAATAATTATAAAAAAGCACTAGGGGTTCAAGGATCCACTTGTAGCAATCCTTGATGTTCAATCCGCTATGGTTTCTCACTTTCTCAACTAGAATTGATATTAAGATCTATCTAACCGGATGATAGAGCTGTTAAACCAAACAATCCGTTATATGTAAGTCCAATGCATAGGATTCACTCAATGTAAGCTAAGCTGAGCATGCTCAATTGCATAGGTCAGTCCTAATTCCAAAAGGCTCAGTTCACAATCATAACCATCCTCAAGTCCTGTCACAAGACAAGGCTAGATCATGATTTGAACTTGATTCAAATCACATGCACAGTCCATACACATTACAGAAATTCAGAAAAGTAGAACTTTGATAGGAAGTCCCCACATGAAGATCATAGTATTAGAGCGTACTCCAATTCCTCGGATCATATAGGTCTAGACTAATACAAACTAATTAAGAATTTAAGTAATTCTCCCAAACATCCATGAGTCATCATAAGACTAAGAAAAACTACTTAAAACTTATATAAACTTCAAACCATAGTTCATAAACATGAATTCCAAACTTAAAACCAACTTAGAACGAATTGAAACATCTTAGATCCACTACAAGCTTCACCTCTTAGCCCTAGCTAAGAGGTTTAGTTGCTCATGATCCAAGGAAACATGAAACAACCAAAAAACTCATAAAAACAGTAAAACAAACTAGCAGTTGTGGAACTCCGAAATCCACTTCCGCCACCTCCAACCTTGCTTAAACCCTTCTAATATATCTTAGGAACGATCCCTAAGTGTCCTTTTATAGTGGGGAGGCTCCGCAACTTTAGAAAATTTGAGAATCTGCGTAACACTTACGCAGTGCGCAGAGAAATTCGGCGCCAGAATTAAAAATTCGCATCTTACGCATGGCCGACCGGTCGAACTACCGGTCTGAGTAACTGGCCGACCGGTCACAACCGGTCGTGCCTCACTGGGAAATCAGTCCAGCAAGCTCCGAACTATAAAAAGACTTCTGGCCGACCGGTCTTGACCGGTCAGACTAGGCTGGCTGACCGGTCACGACCGGTCGGGCTGTGTTTGGCTTAGGTCCAGTGAGTGCTCAGGATTGGCTGACCGGTCTTGACCGGTCTGGCTCCCTCGGCCGACTGGTCGGACGACCGGTCGTGGCCATTACTTCTTCATGTTCTTCTTCTTTTCTTCTCTCTTTGCTTCCTTTTATCTTTGGTCCTCCTTGATCTTCATTCCAATGGTTCTAAATGGACCTTTTCACCTTCAATTAGGCAGAGTTCACTCTCATTCCTGTAATTACAAAACATGCATTTAATTAGCCTTTGAATCATGAAAACCTCGCACAATGAGTGATGAATTGGGGTTAGAATATGCACAATTAAGAGCTCAACAATTCCCTTGCTTGATGTCATCAAACAAATCCCCTCTTATGCCAAGTTTCTGAAGGACCTATGCACAACTAAACGCAAATATAATGTGCAGCAAAAGGCCTTCTTAAATGAGCAATTGAGTGCCATTCTCACTCAAAAGACCCCCCAAAGTTGAAAGACCCCAAGTAGTCCCACAATCTCATGTATCATTGGAGACTACCGGATTGAGTGTGTACTGCTAGACTTGGCGGCAAGCGTAAACTTAATCCCGTACTCGATATATGAGCAATTGGGTCCTGGTGAATTAAAACCCACCAAAACCACATTGCAACTCGCTGATAGATTCATCCGTGTACCGAGAGGGATAGTTGAGAATGTTTTAGTTTAAGTTGACAAATTCTACTACCCGGTAGATTTTATCGTCTTAGACACACAATCGGTTATAGATGCTAGCACTCAAATACCGGTAATTTTAGGCCGCCCGTTCCTTGCTACATCAAATGCAATCATCAATTGTTGGAAAGGGGTGATGCAATTATCCTTTGGGAACATGACATTAGAGGTGAACGTGTTCCACTTGCGCAAAAGGCATAAGGATGTTGATGATGACGAGCTCTTCGAGGTAAACATGCTCGAATCTTTTGAAGAAGAAGAGCTCCTCCAACTCGAACCACTAGAAAGCTTGGAGACATGATTGGCACATTTTGAGGATTCCAAAGATCCCATCATTAGTGAAATTGTGCACGCATTAAATATTGAGAAACCGGTAGTTGATACTAGCCGGTGGAGGCCCCATTTTAAAAGATTGCCACCGACCACATCAAGGCCTCTATCATCTAACATCAAACCACCGAAGCTTGACCTTAAACCATTGCCATCCAAGCTTAAATATGTATACTTGGGTCAAGAAGAAATATTTTCGGTTGTCATTATCTCTCACCTAGGGAAAGACCAAGAGCTCAAGTTGATTGAGCTACTGAAAGAACATAGGGGAGCCATAGGTTGGACAATAGCGGATCTCAAGGGTATAGACTCTTCGGTTTGTATTCACCGGATACACCTTTAAGAAAATGCGAAAACGACTAGACAACCTCAACGAAGACTAAATCCAAATATGAAGGAAGTTGTCAAAGCCGAGGTGTTAAAGCTACTAGATGTGGGTATCATCTACCCCATCTCGGATAGCCAATGGGTGAGTCATACCCAAGTTGTCCTTAAGAAATCCAGTATTACCATCGTAGAAAACGCCAACAACGAGCTTATACAGACTAGAGTAACCACCGGTTGGTGTATGTCCATTGATTATCGAAAGCTAAACACGGTCACTAGGAAGGACCACTTCCCTCTCCCATTCATGGATCAAATTTTGGAGAGGTTGGCGGGGCATTCCTATTATTGCTTCCTAGATAGCTATTCCGGTTACAATCAAATTGAAATATCCCCAGAAGACCAAGAGAAGACCACTTTTACACGCCCGTTTGACACCTTCACATACTGAAGAATGCCATTCGGGCTATGTATTGCACCCGCCACATTCCAACGATCATGTTGAGTATTTTCTCAGACATGGTGGGTGAATTTCTCGAGGTATCCATGGATGATTTTTCTATTTTTGGTTGTACTTTTGATGAGTGTCTCAATCACTTGAGGTTGGTCTTGACAATGTGTGAGGAGAAGAACCTCGTTTTAAACTGGGAAAAGTGTCATTTCATGGTAAAGAGAGGAATAGTCCTTGGATATATCATCTCATCAAATGAAATAGAGGTAGACCAGGCGAAAATCGATATAATTTTTAATCTACCACCACCCAAAAGCATATGCGATGTGCGGTCCTTCCTTGGACACGCCAGCTTTTATAGAAGGTTCATAAAGGATTTCAGTCATATCTCAAGGCCCTTATGTAACCTTCTCCAAAAGGAGAACTAATTTGAGTGGAGTGTCGAATGTCAATTAGCTTTTTCAAAGCTAAAAGACATGTTGACAACCGCTCCTATCATGCAACCACCGGATTGGTCCATACCTTTTGAGTTGATGTGCGATGCGAGCGATTATGCTATTGGGGCAGTGCTAGGTCAAAAGAAGGATAAGAAGCCCCACGTTATCTATTATGCGAGTAGGACTTTGAATCCCGCCCAAGTCAATTATTTGACTACGGAGAAGGAGCTCCTAGCCGTCATTTTTGCCTTTGACAAATTCAGGCCTTTACTTAATAGGATCCAAGGTCATTGTTTACACAGATCATGCGGCACTGAAACACCTTCTTTCTAAGAAGGATGCTGAGCCCCGCTTGTTTAGATGGATCCTACTCCTTCAAGAATTCGATTTTGAGATCAAAGATAAGAAGGGATAGAGAATCTGGTCGCAAATCATCTATCCCGCCTAGTTCTACCTAATTCCATTGACGAGTCACCTATTGAGGACTCATTCCCTGATGAGCAACTCTTTGTTGCTACGCATCCACCATGGTACGCTGACATAGTCAATTATCTTTCCACAGGTGCAATGCCAACTCATTGGACTGCGCAGGATAAACGAAATTTTTAAGGAAAGTGCGCAGATTTTTCTGGGATGAACCTTTACTGTTTAAATATTGCCCAAATCAAATTATTAGGAGATGTGTCCCTAATGATGAACATAATTATGTCATCTCCTTTTGTCATGATCAAGCATGTGGGGGTCATTTTTCCGCCAAGAAAATCACTGCAAAAATTCTACAGTGTGGTTTCTATTGGCCCACGTTATTTAAAGACACCCACGAGTTTTACAAAGTATGTGAGCGTTGTCAAAAGTTAGGAGGATTATCCCGTCGAAATATGATGCCTCTTACACCAATTCAACATCTTGAAGTCTTTGAGTGTTGGGGCATCGATTTCATGGGACCATTCACCTCATCTTTTGGACATGTCTACATATTGCTTGTCGTAGAGTATGTGTCTAAATGGATAAGACTATTCCACGTAGAACCAACGATCATCCTATGGTTCTAAAGTTCCTTACAGAAAACATACTTTCCAGATTTGGAACGCCTCAAGCCATCATTAGTGATGGTGGTTCTCACTTTTGCAACAGGCATTTTGAAGCCTTAATGAAGAAATATGGCATTAGGCATAAAGTGAGTACCCCATACCACCCACAGACGAGTGGGCAAGCTGAAATTTCCGATCGGGAAATCAAACAGATTTTGGAAAAGACGGTGAGGCCGGATCGCAAAGATTGGTCACTGAGATTAGATGATGTGCTTTGGGCTCACCGTACCGCTTACAAGACCCCCATTGGAATGTCTCCTTATAGACTTGTCTATGGGAAAGCTTGCCACTTGCCTGTGGAGATTGAACACAAAGCCTATTGGGCAATTCGGGCATTGAATTTTGACATCGACAAGGCTAGCTTGCTTTCCAAACTCCAACTTAATGAGCTTGATGAGATCCAGAATGATACTTATGAGAACTCGAGGATTTACAAGAGTAGGATGAAGGCCTTTCATGACAAACGTATATTTAGAAAATCCTTCCATGAAGGTTAGAAAGTGTTCTTGTACAATTCCCGACTTCATCTTTTTTTGAAAAAATTGAGATCTCGATGGACTTGCCCATATATTGTTAAAGAAGTTTTTCCTCACGGGGCTATCGAGATAGAGAATGCCGCAAATGGTAATTATTTTAAAGTGAATGGACAACGCCTTAAACCATTTGTTGAGAAATTTGATTCAGAGGACATGTCCATCACTCTGAATCATCCTGTGTATCAGGATGATTGATCTCCTAGTCTGACGGAGGTATAGCGTAGGTAGGTTTAGTTATTTTAGTTTTGTTTGCTTAGTAGATTTAGCTGTCGGAGTTGCAGACTTCCATGATCGACTCTCTTAGGTACTATTATTCTCACTCTCTTGTATTTTACCATTGCTCTCATGTTCATGCTCATTGCATATCTTTTTCCATTGAGGACAATGCAAGATTTGGTTAGGGGGTGAGATGAGATTCCTCATCTGGCAGTTTGTAACATTTCGAGCTTCATATGTGCAATTTTTTTTTCTTTGAATTTTCTGAAAATTCAAAACTTGTTTAGAAAACCTTGTTTCTATGCACTCGGGATGATATGGGTATAAGAAAAGGAGATATGAAGTGATGAATATTGCAAGTCTTGAACTACTCTTAATCTAATGGTTTTATATGTGAATTCCCCTATTTATGTGATTGACAGAAAATTTGAACACTCTTACACCTAGTTCACATTACACAATTTTCATGGTTGAAGGGATTATGTGATTTGTGGATTGACTAGACTTAGATTTGAGGTGTTGACGAACCAAGCCGAGGTACTTTGTCCATCCTTGTCCATGGGAAAATAATGAAAGATATGGATTTCTAAAAATTCTATCTAATGTAAAAGAAAAGGAAAAGGAAGGATGAAAATTGGGAACGATGGAAAACATGGTGGGAAACTCCGAAAAGGGCTACCTATTACCAATCGGGAGATGGTCTACCCGTAACCAAAGCCGGAAATGGGACGTAGTGTGAAAGCCGTCGGAAGGACGGTAAGGCAAATTCTTATCATAAGCTTGTTGTTGCTCTGTACACCTTGAGATCCATAATTTAGTTGATCTAGAGGAAGATAATCCCAGAAACTCATGAGATGAACTTTCACTGTGCACACTAGGTTGAATTTGTTCGAGTTCTTCTATTTATCAATTAATCAGTGGGAATTTCATATGGACACTTATTATGTTTTGAGAGTTTAAGGTTCCAATTTCTATCGCCTCATTTTTCTGAATTTTACACTTGTATGTCTTGGAATGGATAGAAACATAGTTTCTGAAGGAGAGTTAGTTTTTTGAGGTTTGAACTTGTTTAATGCATATTTTCTCGAGACTAGCAAAAAGCTGGTTGCGGGGTGTGTTGAGCCTCCAATTTATACATAATTTAGCCTACCACATCACATTATATGCATGGTTTGCATGTTTAAAAGGCCCATCTAACGCATGTTTTGTGATTGTAGGAATGAGAGTAACTTAGCCCAATTGGTGACCAAAAGGATCCATTTAGAGCCATTGGATGAAGATTGAAGGAGGACCAAAGAAAGAAGAGAGCAAGTAGAAGAGAGAGACAAGGAAGGAAAGAAAGAAAAGTAAAAAACAAAGGTCCGACTGGTCTTGACGGGTCGGCCAAGGGAGCCACGACCGGTCAAGACCGGTCAGCCACCCTGTTGGAAGTCACTGGACTAAGGTCCAGATAGGTCTGACAGGTCAGCCATCAGGTCAGGCCATTCCCTGTGCACGCTGGACCCATTACAGCCCTGTCCGACCGGTCAAGACCGATCAGCCTTGCGTAAAACAGCAATTTCCAATTTGAGTTCCGAGAATTTCTGTGCAAGTGCGTAATGCTACGTAATTCTGAAAGATTCCGACGTGGTAGAGCCTCCCCACTATAAAAGGACACCTAGGGTCTCTTCCTAGGGCATCATAGAAGCTGAGGAACTTCGTGGGGAGTAAAGGAAGCTGTCGTGGAGCGTTTACAACCCTCTTAACTCCGGGTTTTTATGCTTTTTATGTTTTTTTCATTGAATTCTAGTTGTAGTATGACAATGCTCGGCTAGAATCTCTTAGCTAAGGCTGAGAGGTGAAGCTTGTAGCCAATTTCATGTTTAATTTAGTTTAATTCAAGTAGTTTCACTTCAAGTTTGAGTTTTGAATGTTCTAGTTCTTATAAAGTTGATATTTTTAGAAGTTTTATAAGAGTTTATGTGCTTCGGACATGGATTCCTTGCTATTCTTGAGATTATCATGTTTTGCTTGATTAGATTCGAATTATGGTAACCCTTGAGCATGCCATAGTCCGTAGGCATGGCTGTTACTCTGAAGGCTATGATCTCGAATGCTATATGTGGTTGAATGGGACTAGAACTTGGAAGTTCAACTTAAGTGGGATTGAATGTGTTTAGTGTTTTATCTTCCAACTAGATGAGAGATAGAACTTCAAATCTAGTTGTGTATTATGCTTGGATTGATTGGATTGACATGGGATTGTTACAAGTGGATCCTTGAAAGCCTTAGTTCCTTAATTACTATTTTTCTTAAGTTACTATTTTAACAAAATTCTCTCAATTGAATCTCTTAATTATTGCAATCCTAGTTGCTGGAATATCTTAGAAGTTATTTTCTAATTCCCTATGGATCAACCTCGGTCTTACCGAGATTTATTACTACATCGCAGCCTTGCACTTGAGGCGAGCGAACATTCACCTCTTCCCTGACCTCAACATGGCCGAAGAGCAACCTCCAGCGCAACAGCCAATCGAGAATATGCGAATCATGCAAGAATTGGCACAAGGAATGAGAACAATGCAAGAAATGTTCTTAGAATTCATGCAAGCATAAGCTACCGCAGCAGCCAACAATCAAGTTGGCCCAGTTCAGGAATCTCAGCAGCTATGCTGGGTTCCTCCAGCCTCTAGTTCAAATCAAGCACAACCATTGGAGTCTGCCCAAGACTACCGACAACACCCATCTCAGCACTCTGTTATGGGACATCCTCCTCAATACCTTCCTATGACGATGAGACCATCTCAGAGTATTCCGGACGCAGGGACTTCCAGTCAATCTTGCAAGCAACAATCTCAGTGGATTCCATAACGTCCCCGTCGATGGGACCCCTTTTCTTTCTCAGCATGTCCCCGCCGATGGGACCTTTACTCTATTTCAGCACATCCTCGCCGATGGGATTTCAATTCAATTTCTAGCATCAGGGACAGCACTGGAGAATGCTCACAATGGGGGTCAGTGTCAAGCCCACATCAATTAGCGGATAGTGATGAATACCTAACAAGGGGGTCACTTCCCAACATCTTAACCTCCTACAAACAGGAGCACTTTTCAATTCCAACACATCCCCGCCGATGGGATTCCAGTTAATTTTCAGCAATCTTTAATTCAGCAAACTCCAATTAATTTTCAGCAATCTTCAATTCAGCAGTCTCCAATTAATTTCCAACAAATTCCAGTTCAATCTCTAGCTTAATTACAGTCATTTCAAGCACAAGTTCATCAGAATCCGATCTAATCATCAAGACAAATTCAGCAACTTGCAGTTGCTTTCCAACAAGCCCATAGGGTCGAAGACATTGACCACTAAGCCGAAGAAGAACGTGCCTTGCTACGAGAGGCACCAATTGCTTGAGTGGACCATGCGGGACTGGACGAGTTGTGGGAGCAGCTCTAGACCTTGCAAAATCAACTACAGCGGTAACAGGGAATCGATCTACCCTCGACCAAGTTCAGAGGCTTGTGTCCATTTCTAGATGCTCAAATACCTCAAAATTTTGAGGTACCAAAATTCAAAAGATACGACGGCAGCGGTTGTCCCACAACACATCTCAAGGCTTTCTGTGGAGAGCTGAGTGCAATCTCAGGAAATGAAGGAGCCCTAATTCGCTTGTTCCAAAAATCTCTGAAGTACGATGCCCTAGAATGGTACACATCATTGGATTGTCATCGCATCAGGACTTGGGAACAGCTTTCCCAAGCTTTCGTCGACAAGTTCACATCCAATCTTAACATGACACCCAGGAGAGCGGACCTCGTAGCTCTCAGGCAAAGGAGTGACGAAACTTGTCAACCTATGTGGGATGTTGGCAAGCTATGGCAACGAGAATGTGGACACCCATCGACGATGAAGAACAAATCTCCATGATTGTTCATTTAACATATCCTGGCATATCTGGATACCTCATCTAAGATCCATATGTAAATTTCTCTCAATTGATCCGTGTTAGAGAGCAAGTCGAAGTAGGAATCCGCGCAGGGACAATCTCCCCATGGCCTCATCAGACCACCCCAGTCAAGCGGAACAGAGTGGAAGGAAGACCTATTGGATATAGGAATGGAAACCACAGTGGTTCTCCCCCTTGCCCGACAGAAGTCAACAACATCATCGCTACTGCTCAAGGCAACCAATATGCTCCCCCACAGGGATGTCAACCATATCAGCAGAATCAGGTTCAGCATTAACCTCAGAGATACCAGCCACAGTCGTCCCCACCACAACCGAATCCTTAACCACAGCTGCAACCACCTCGACAGCAGTAACAATTCAGGGGGAACGGCCAATACTCATATCAGAACAGGCAGAATTACAGAGAGTTTAGGAAATTCACTCATCTCACTTAGCCACTCAGTCAGGTCATGACTATGCTGGTACAAAAGCAGTTACTCACTCTAATGGCACCCAGGCCTCCTCCAAATCCTCTGCCTCTGAACTACCGAGAAAATGAATATTGTGCCTACCATCAAGGGCGTGGCCACACCACTGATCGATGCATGACTTTAAAGAATGCCATACAAAATCTGATTGACGATCGCAAGATCGTCATCTCAGTCCCTGGAACTCCTCCAGTAACTCCTACCAACATCGTTCAGAATCTTTTGCCTCATCATCCAACGGACCCCAGTTCGTCTCGCGACCCTGCCATCAATAGCATAGAAGGAGAATGCCTCAATCGCTTCTTCTCCCCTATCCAGTCCATTCATGCCTACACTTATGGGCCAACAAATTCTCCTTCGATCTTACAAGAGGCAAACCCCTTTCTTCCTTCAGTCTTCGAGCTGATAGTACTCGAAGGAGTACCTCCATATGATGAACTAGTCGTTCAAGGGCTTGTCCCTTTGCAAGGGGTACCTTACAACCATTCATGTTGGGAGCCAGTCATCCTGGAAGGAGTACAACATACATCGAGCCCGCATGCAAGGGGCAATTTCAGCTCAGGAACAATCCAATCCGCAATGGAGGGATTATACGTATCAGTAGCAAGAACCCATTGTCTTAGAAGGGACTCCTCTAATCGAGTCAGTCATATTGTAAGGAGGAATCACTGACCCCGAGCCACAAAGACGTCCTGGAGGTGTGTCAATTACACTACAACAGTTGGGTTGGATAGAGAGAGCCCTCGCCATATAAAGAGGACCAGTGTTCATTCCATGGGAATCTCCAGTTCCAAGAACAGTCAAGCCAGGACCACAACCTTATGTGATCTATGAAGACAGGCCTCGATATTATCCCTTCAGCACAGGCAACAATGTGGCCCTCAAGGCAAAGGCTCCATATGAGGAAGACCTGGTACCCACACTAGCACAGCTGCAAAAACCAGCGGTCTTGGAAAGTAAAGGAAAGGAAAATTATAAAGAAGTCCCGTGGCACTATCCAGAATGTGCAGAGATAGGGAACATGAATCCCAATGGGCATTGCATCCGAAGAGATAATCAGAACAAAGGGGATCCTAAAAGCACTCTCCCAGGCCTCTGCAACAAAAATGAAGCTGCATATGATGTTGTAACTCAGCTTAAGTCAATCCCTGCCCAGATCTCGGTATGGGAACTTCTTTGCACATCTCGAATACATCGGAAAATGTTCGCTAAGACACTGAGCGATGCCTACGTGCCCTCAAACACGGCACCCGAGATGATAACATTAATGATCAGACAACTTCTGGCTCTACGCGCCATCACCTTCACTGATAATGAGTTGCCACCAGAAAGATGCAACCATGGGCGATTGTTCGCTTCCCCAAGTGTAGGGTTGCGATGTAGTAATAATCTCGGTAAGATTGAGGTCGATCCACAGGAACTTGTGTAGGAATTCACAAAAACTCTTCTAATGGTTTCTACTAAAGAACTAACTAAACAGGATTTAGTAATTTGGGGAAGATAGCAATTTTCAACTAAACTGAAGGTAACTAATTTATAAAAAGCACTAGGCGTTCAAGGATCCACTTGTAGCAATCCTTGATGCTCAATTCGCTGTGGTTTCTCACTTTCTCAACTAGAATCGAAATTAAGCTCTATCTAATCGGATGATAGAGCAGTTAAAATAAGCAATCTGGCATATGTGTGAATCATGCACATAATTCTCTCAATTTAAGCTAGGACTTGAGCACACTCAATTGCATAGGTCAATCCTAATTCCAATAGGTTAAGATCACAACCATAATCATCATTAAACTCTGTCACTAAGCATAATTAGATCATGATTTGAACTTGATCAAAATCACATACACAATCTCACATAATCCAGAAATTCCAGAAAAATAGACTTTTGGCATGAAGTTCCCATATGAGGATTATAGATCTAGAGCGTATTGAATCCAATTCCTCAGATCATACAGGTCTAGAATCATGCAAAACAATTAAGAACTAAAGCAATTCTTCTAAAAATTCATGAGCCATCATAAGATTAAGAAAAACTACTTAAAACTTTATTTAAACTTCAAACTATTGTTCTTCACTAATAATCCAACTTTAAACCAAATCAAACGAATTGAAACATCTTAGATTCACTACAAGCTTCACCTCTTAACCCTAGCTAAGAGGTTTAGCCGTTCATGATCCAAGGAAACATGACAACAACTAAACAAAGCATAAAACTAGAAAAACAAACTAGGAGTTGTAGAACTCCGAATCCGACTTTCGTCGTCTCCCACCATGCTTAATCTCCTCTAGGATACCTTAGGAATGTAGTGGAGGAGTCCTTTTATAGCTTTGGAACCCTAGGTGCGAAGGAACTTCAAGAAATCCCGGAGATTTGCGTTTTGCACAGAGATTTTCGGAGCTTGCAGAAGAAGTTTTCTTACGCAGCCGACCGGTCGGATCCCCTGTCCGGCTGATCTGACAAAGTGCTTGCAATTGAAATTTTCACTGGAGTGTTTTTTACACAGTCCGACCCACCAGCCGACCGGTCGGCCGGCCGGTCGGTGGACATGCTTCAATCTGCTGAGTTTTCTGGACATTGCAATGGATAGGCCGACCCTTCAGCCAGCCGGTCGGCCGGTGGGTCGGCCTTCATAAAAATGTGTTCAAAGATTTTGCTCTTTCTGGAGGGTTTGGTCGGCCGGTCGGTGGCTATGATCGGCCGGCCGGTGGACATGAACTTGGCTGAAATCTTCAGCTTCTCCTCCTTCATCTTCAATGTTCTTTTGCTCCACCTTTGGTCCTTCATTCCTTTGATCTTCAAGGTGCGTAAATAACCTATCTTAGCCCTCATTTGATGACTTCTCTCTTTCACTCCTACAATAAAAAAAACCATGCATTAGTTGGGTCTTTAATAATGTATTTCAAGAATAGTTAGTGATAAAATGGGGTTAGAATATGCACATTTAAGAGCTCAACACACCCCCCAACTAGCATTTTGCTAGTCCCGAGCAAAACGTGCGTGAAACAAATTTCATTCTTCAAAACCCAACTCTCCTTCAAAACCCATATTTCTATATACTTAATGATATGCATGTTGTAGACAAATTTGGCTTTAAAGAGAAGTGAGGAATCGCGGTCGCATCTCCAAAATGTGACCAGCCCGGCTCGTGCTCGAAGAAATGGGTCGCATCTCCAAAATACGACCAGCCCTGCTCGTGCTCGAAGAAAGGGGTCGCATCTCCAAAATGCGACCAGCCCGGCGTGCTCAAAGAAAGGGGTTGCATCTCCAAAATGCGACCAGCCCGGCTCGTGCTCGAAGAAAGGGGTCTTATCTCCAAAATACGACTAGCCTGGCTCGTGCTCGACGAAGGGGTCGCATCTTCACATGCGAGCACTCTTGATATGAGCAGCTTCCGTCATGTGAGCAGCTCTGGTCTCTGGTCTCTGGTCTTTGGCGAGGACGTCCTTCAGCTCATAGAACCAGCAGCCGTATAGGCCGATTTTGGTTTACATTTATTTATAGTTCCGAATATCTAGAGACGTAATCAGCTAGACGTCTAGAATGTTTTGACTACTTCCTTATCCAAGGATTAACAAGATAAGCTTCTTATCCCATGAAATCAGTACTAATCTTAATAGCTTGCGTAACAGACTGGATCACCGGGATCTGCATAAATAGATGACCTCACAAATGATAAAGGTACACAATCTCTAAGCCTACATTTCACACTTCATCTTACTATCACAGTGCCCGTACTGACTTTGCCATCAGAGAGCCATAAGCCGGGCCAACCGGCGGTGGTCCTAACCTTTCTTGGTGATTGTAGGTTCCCCAATCTACACCATTCATCTCTGATTGGAGGTTAGACGACGAAGAATCAAAGTTGGTCTCTAACCAACATCTGTTAGCCAATTTTTGGCGTTAACAGATTGGCGCCGTCTGTGGGAACGACTAGATTGTTCTCGCCTATTTCTTCCTTCGTCGTTCAGTCATCTTCTCCCTTTTACCTAATCAATGGTTAGCATCATCTACCACACATGCTCAACCAAGAGTTGGTGGATCATCTCACACGTGCATCTCCACCATTCTCATCTTCCTCTCCAGCACTCCAACGTCAGGAGGGGCCCACATCTCCACCAAGCCGCTCAGTCGTCCATCAATTAAGGACGTCGCACCCATCATCGATGGCCTTCATCTTGCATGTACATCCCGTCTTCCAGAGACCAGGGCATCATAAGTGTACAACCCCTCATCCAACGTTCCTGATTCCACGTCACCTAGCCTTCATAAGTGTAAACATCCAACCTAATGGTGGACATCATCAACGCCCAACAGGTGGGCCATCTTCAATCATCAGCACCTGATCAACCAACGATGCAGATGGGCGTCCATCCTCTTTGTCCAGTGGGATCTGCATTCACATGTCATGCAACCATCACATCTTCTCAGCTCCGACATTCTGCAGCTGTCTGGAACGTGCAACCCCCTCAAAGCCCAGTCGTTGATCACACCTCATAGATCTGCCCCGTTCATCAGCATGAGAAACCTCAGCCACAAAGTTGCCTCATCTAGAACCTTGTCACAGACTCTAATCTGCCAAAATTGATAAATGACTTGGATTTCTCATAAGACTCCTCGGTGGATCCCACCTAACGTCCATAGCAAAATCGAGCTCCGGCATCTATTTCGAGAGTATCCGTCATAGCGGGACTCGCTCCTCACCAGCGGCAATGTCGCACACATCTCCCACTGGTTGTCCATGCAGAACCCTTCCAATTCAATCATTCTTAAGCATATCCGGATCTCACGGACCAACTTCACCATCCATCAGTCCATCAGAGCCAGCAAGCTACAACGTCTCTAGCAAATAAAAACCCAGCCGTTGTAGCATATGAAGCTCTTCCCAGCAACCGCTCATCCATCTCATGCGGTCAACCACACCTCCAACTCCATGCTAAGGACACCGTCAACCAACAATGGAGCTTGCATCATCTAACATCCAGCATGGATAATCCATCCTCTTTAACTATCCACTCAGCAGCTAGGACACCTTCTTCATTCATGAACCAGCACACACACCACCAGCGACATCCAAACCTTCTATAGTGATGGAACCCATGTTCCTGATCCAAACCGTCCATTTGATCCAAGCTCTTGGAAAACTTTGATCGTCCAAAGCTTTTTCATTATTTCCTGTTATGCAGCCCGCCAGAGTTCAAGACCTGCTTCGTATTTGAGTTCACAGATCATCTGAATCTCGCAAAACTAATCACCATTCGTCATCACATGTGGGGCCAGCAACCATCAACGCCGCCCAGTTGATCTTCATCATCCAGCTAGCGGTCATCCACTCCATCCATTGCAAATGGTTCGGCTTGTGGAGGAGATTCCCAAGCCTCAGGAAAAGCATATACTCGAAAGGCATGCCAGAAGCCTTAGCTTATTTATTGGGTGGAGGAATCATCCAGCACGTTAAGTTTCGAGCCATCATCCAATCTCTCTCTCTCACGAAGATGCTAAAGGAATCCATTTCCCTCACAAGGATTCTATCGTTGTAGCGTTAAAGCTCTCATGCCTCAACGAAACGGAATATGAAGCCTTAATTGTCGGCCTCAAATTAGCAAATATACACATAGTAAGGAACCTACTCATTCACAACGACTCTCAGCTCGTTGTATATCAAGTGCTCAACGAATTCGAGGCAACGGAGGAGCGGATGGCTTCATATAAATCTCAGGTACTCATCTTGCTCGCCCAAATTGAACAAATATAAAATAAGTCATATTCCTCAAGAGGAGAACAAGCTCGCAGGTTCTTTGGCAAAATTATCTTCTGCACCTGAGTCCGATCTGACGCAAGCTGTTCTTATCGAGCATCTACCCTGAGTGTCGATCAAGTTGCTTCAGAGCAGCTTGCACATTACTTTTATCTTCCTGTTGGATGGACCGCATCATCCTTTACTCCAAAGCGGATGACTCCCAGATGATAAAAATCAGCTTGACAATTCACTATCGTGCTGCCAGGTACATCTTACAAAATGAAAAATTGTTACGTAAAAGTTTTACTTTACTGTATTTAAAGTGTCTCCATCCAAAAGAAGCACACCGTGTTCTAGATGAAATACACCGGGGGGCATGCGGTAATCATCCCAAAGGACGGTCTCTAGCAAACAACGCAATGAGACAATGATACTATTGGCCCACTATGATGGCGGATGCTATCGAATTCTCAAAGAAATGTAACAAAAATTAGCGATATTCTCCATTCCCTCATTTACCGTCTGAGTAAATGACGCCGATGGATGGTCCTTGGCCTTTCGCTCAATGGAGAATTGATATAATCTGACCACTACCTATGGGAAAAGGACGTGGCAGTCAATTACTTCACCTCGATCTCCTAGATGAGAAAATGAACATATCTTGTCTTCGAGTAGTGGCTTATCAACAACGTATAGCCTGTTGTCATAATTCAAAGGTCAAAATCAGGGTTTTTTAGCTTGACAACTTGGTGCTTAGGCAAAACATCGGAACAGCCACTCGGTCATTGCATCTTAACTGGGAAGGCCCGTATCGAGTCATCGAGATTGCTCGACCAGGTACATATGATCTAGAAGACATGCGAGGAAGACCCCTATGTCACCCTTGGCACATGGAACATTTACTCTGATATTTTTCATAAAGCATGTGAATATTGGACCATTCTTAAATAAAGACAATCTCTCTCATTCCAGCTGTTCAGCTATGAAATCTATAACATGGTCGCTACTCCATTTTTTGGACCCGAATAGCCCCGAAGGGAATACATACATTCTCTTGGCCAATCTTCTGCCCTTGGTAGAATCAAAGCCTCAATCGATAGATCAGTCTATCTCTATGCGGATATGGTTGCCAAGACCTCCCAGATTGAGCCCAACTCATTTTCATGAGTTGAGTAAAACATTATAGCATGAAGTGACTAAGTCATCTGCTCACCGCAGGGCCAAAGACTCAATTGATAGGCCAGCCTATCTCTATGCAGAAAGCTGGCACTTATAAATGCATGCTCAATCATGTACGGCTTCTCCTCCGAAAATAGGCGGTTACATATACATACAAGTCCTTCACATAGCTCCTCAACACTAAGGAAAGTCATTATCAGATTGTTCGATAGCGAGCCTCCTCCATTTATAGTTCATCTCAGATCCCCAAGCAATGCCATCTGATCAACATGCGAGCAGCTCGGCTCGTGAGCACTCCGGACATATGACCACTCTCGTCATGAGCACTCCGGACATATGACCACTCTCGTCATGAGCACTCCCGACGTATGACCACTCTCGTCATGAGCACTCCTGACATGTGAGCAGCTCTCGAACATGCGACTAACGTTATGGCCTTTGGGGTCGGAGCCTGCTTCGGACTCCCAGTTGCCGGAGACGTAAAACCATTTTTTCCTCCATTCATGGCAATTGGAGTAGGGGTTCCCCAGAATGAAGTTATTCCAGTGCCAAAAGAAAAGCCATTCTGTTGTTATTTATACCCTGCAGCCATTCTGAATGAAGGCTAGAGGGTCATTCTTTTGTTATTTATACCCTGCAGCCGAAAATTCAAAAATGAAGAAAATTCTGCAGGGTATGATATTTATACGCAATCATTTCTTTGATTTGGTTGACACGCGGCAGCCTCTCATCCGGCACGACAGACGAACGGGCACAAGCATTAAATACAGAGACACGTGGCGACCGACGCCTCATTTCTTGCGGTAGAAAAAGCTGCGTAAAAGCTGGCCATCATAAATGAAGAATCATGTTAAATGAATCATGCGCGATTCTCTTCCAGCAGTCAGCTATGCATACAAGCAAAACCCTTAGCATAGTTCCTCAACGCCAAGGGTTTGGGGGGCACTTGTTGTAGACAAATTTGGCTTTAAAGAGAAGTGAGGAATCGCGGTCGCATCTCCAAAATGCGACCAGCCCGACTCGTGCTCAAAGAAAGGGGTCGCATCTCCAAAATGCGACTAGCCCGGCTAGTGCTTGAAGAAAGGGGTCGCATCTCCAAAATGTGACCAGCCCGGCTCGTGCTCGAAGAAAGGGGTTGCATCTCCAAAATGCGACCAGCTCGGCTCGTGCTCGACGAAGGGGTCGCATCTTCACATGCGAGCACGCTTGATATGAGCAGCTTCCGTCATGTGAGCAGCTCTGGTCTCTGGTCTCTGGTCTCTGGCGAGGACGTCCTTCAGCTCATAGAACCAGCAGCCCGTATAGGCCGATTTTGGTTTATATCTATTCATAGTTTCGAATATCTAGAGACGTAATCAGCTAGACGTCTAGAATGTTTTGACTACTTCCTTATCCAAGGATTAACAAGATAAGCTTCTTATCCCATGAAATCAGTACTAATCTTAACAGCTTGCGTAACAGACTGGATCACCCGGATCTGCATAAATAGATGACCTCACAGATGATAAAGGTACATAATCTCTAAGCCTACATTTCACACTTCATCTTACTATCACAGTCCCCGTACTGACTTTGCCATCGAAGGGCCATAAGCCTGGCCAACCAGCGGTGGTCCTAACCTTTCTTGGTGATTGCAGGTTCCCTAATCTACACCATTCATCTCTGATTGGAGGTCAGACGATGAAGAATCAAAGTTGGTCTCTGACCAACATCTGTTAGCCAATTTTTGGCGTTAACAATGCAAGTGCAAGAATCAGGAAAACTTAGTGATAGAAGTTGAGACCTTAACCTTCTCATAACATAACATGTACTGATATGAAATTCCTGCTGATTGATTGATAAATAGAAAGATCCAAACAATTTAACCTAGTGTGCTCGGTGAATGCTCATCTCATGGATTTTTGGGGTTACCTTCCTTGTGAATTAATTAAGGTATGGATTCAACGGTGTATATGTTGAGCTCTTAATTGTGCATATTCTAACCCCAATTCATCACTCATTATGCATGGATTTTATGTTTAAAGACTATTCTAATGCATGGGTTTGTGATTGTAGGAATAAGAGAGAGTTCACTCGATCAATAGCTAAAAGAAGCATATTGAGTTCACTCGATCAATAGCTAAAAGAAGCATATTTAAGAACCTTGGATGAAAACCCAAGGTGGGCCAAAGAATCATGAAGAAAGAAGGAAAGAATGAAAAGGAGCCCCACAAGGTGGTCCGACCGGTCAAGACCGGTCGGCCAACTCTGCTGCCTTCTACAGAGGTTGTTGGACCAAAACAGACAGGTCACGACCGGTCGGCCATGCAATTTCAGATTTTCAGATTTCAGACAGCGGGCTATTTCTATTTTTGGATTTTTAACATAGTTTTCTGGAGTCATCTTGATGACGGAGCTACGGATTAACCGTGGTGGCCAAAGCAATACGAACTGTCCAGAAAGTTTCAGATTCCGCCTACTCCACTCTGGGCCGGTCCAGGTGACCCATCATTGATGATATGAAGAATCTACTTTGACCATCTTCTAGACCACATCCATATATGAATAAACACAAAGTTTCAAATCAAAAGCATGTGTGGTTTGATCATACCGGTTGAAGAAAGATGGACCATCCAGAAAGATCCAACTGCGCAGATTTTATAAAAGGCCTGAGTGTTCTAATTTTTACACCTAATTCTGGAATTTTTTTGGACAATTTAATCCATCTATCATGTATATGAGGAAGTTTTCTACCAATATTCAAAATTTGAGATCAATCCGACCTCTGTATACTCCGGAGTGTTGAAAGCAAGATGACTGGTTCTGAAGGTACCCAAATTGCATGATTTTGAGAGGCGGTCGCTGATCTGATTGGTGGGCCCATTCAGAAGATAATCTTGGAAATTTAAATCATATATGAGAAAGATCATAATACAAGGAAGCTAAAAATCAAATTTTAAGGCAATCCGACCAATGGTTAAGCCGTACGAAGCGAAACAAAATATGTTATGATGCGGTACTCTTGTTGTATTATAAAAGGAGGTGCTCTCTTATATTCCAGGGCAAGCAAGGACGTGGGGAGCAAGGAGTTCAAGTCATAGGAGGCTTCCTAGCCTCCTCCAGCTAGTTTTTCTTCCTTTTCTTAGTTCTAGTTTTGTTTTTAATATGATTTTCATTAGCTAATCTATTAGCTAGAGCTAAGAGGTGAACCTTATAGTTTTCTTAGATTGTTTAATTCATTTTATTGGTTTCAAAGTTGGATTGAATGAAGAATAATGGTTTTTAGAAGTTTAAATAAAGTTCTAAGTAGTTTTTCTTAATCTTATGATGGCTCATGGATGTTTGGAATGATTGCTTTAGTTCTTAATTGTTTTGCATGGTTCTAGACCTGTATACTCCGAGGAATCAGATTCAATACACTCTAGACTTGGATTTCCATGTGGGAACTTAAACCAAAGTTTTACCTTTTTGTTCTAAATTCTGAATTATGTGTTGATTGTTCATATGACTTGAATGAAGCTCAAATCATGATATAGTTAAGCTTTGTGATAGGGTTTGATGAGTATCATGGTTATGATCTTAACCTATTGGAACTAGGATTGACTTATGCAATTGAGTGTGATCAAGTCCTAACTTGAATTGAGGGAATCATGTGTATTAATCACACATATGACAGATTGCTTTGATAATATAACCGCTCTATCATCCAGCTAGATAGGACTTAATTTCGATTCTAGTTGAGAAAGTGAGAAACCATAGCGAATTATGCATCTTAGGAGAGCTATAAGTGGATCCTTGATGCTCTAGTTATCTTTTCATTATTAGATTTTCCTGTTTCATGTTTAAAAATTGATTTCACAAACCTCTTAAGATTTTAGTTATTAGGATAGTTCGAATTGTTTACTTCCTTCCCTGTGGATCGACCTCGGTCTTACCGAGATTATTACTACATCACAACCCTACACTTGGGGAAGCGAACAAGTTTTTGGCGCCATTACCCGGGAAAGAGTTTAAACGGTCCTAATTGTTCTAGTAGCTATAGAGTAGTCTTAGTTAAGTAGGATTTTCAGTTTTTCTAGAAGTAGTTTTCTGATTTTTTCTAGATTACTAACAATTCTCTGTTTTTATGTTTGTAAGAACTTAGTTGCTGACATAGTTCTCACTTCCACGAGTAACATCTCCCCATCTCCCCTTCTTCTTTTTATTTTTCTTCCTAGATTAGGGTAGTTTCAACTTCTTATAATTTCATTATGAATGATTGGATGGGTGGATTGTCCAAATACCTTTTGGAAGAAGAGAGGTTGAACCAAATAAAAAATCATTTTGATTGGAACCATTACAAGCATGAATATTTTCCTAAGACTCAATCTGCTTCTAATACTCCCCCAAGTAAGACATTGTGAGATTACCGGAATAAGAACAATGTGCATAAATTTTTGCCGGGTAAGACGATGGGATAGTATCGGAAAGAGATGAATAATGTTCCACTGGTTCGGACAATGTATGATCACTTCTATGGCTACACATATCAACAACCATCTAAATGCCCAACATATGACATGCATAATCCAAATTGGTGGGAGCATCAAAATTTCAACTTGGAAGATGAGCCAACCATGGATGCCAACAATTATCCTCAAGAGTTTCTTTCTCATGAACCGCAACCGACACGAACTCTTGAGGATACGCTGTGAGAGTTTATGGAAATAACTGAGCAATGTATACAAAACCTCTCACCATCTCAAAATCCTGAACCCGACATTGGGAACACCAAATCAATCCCCAACATAGAGGAGGATGTGGCTATCCAAGCCCAACCCTCTTCCGATTTGATGACTAAACTTTTAGAGGATGTCGATTTCAGTGATCCCAACATTACCATCAATTATGGTGAATCGACTATCTCTTTTAGGTATTCCGTTTTGAACGATGAAAAGATTTCAAAGACGGTTGACGAACCTGAGGAATCTACAAAATCTAAAAGTGATAAGTTGATTGCCTACAATGAGGATTTGGAGGATGATTGTGAGTCCATGATTTCTTCTTCCAAAGGGCCAAATGCTTATGAGTCACCAAAAGATATTCTTGCTAGACAGATGGCCGAAGTGGATCTCTTTGAGTCCTCCCACCAACATAACATGACCAATTCTATTGTGGAAGAACTCCCTTAGGTTAAAAATTCTGTTTCTTTGGATGACGAGGTGGCACAATCTGAAATTTCAAAAGATCAACCAATGCTAGATGATGTACTTACCACTGAATCTGAAAAATTTTCTTTAGAAGACCTCCCCTCTATAGAGGAGGAATTCCTTACCCTTGAAACAGAATTTCCTCAATCACTTAGGGAGAATGAGGACCCTTCATCCGACTCTCTCGATTTCCTAGAGGAATGCATGACCCACCCCTATGATCTGGATGATGAAATGATTAAGGAGTTGGATAGTTTGTTAGACACGGTGTCGGTGCCTGAAGAACACCATTCCACTGATTTACACTCTTTACCATTATTTGTGGAAGCACCGTGCAATTTTGAATTTGTGGAGGAGACAACCCAAACTAAAGAATAATTAATAAATGTCTCTCCACCATCATGGGTTCTTAAGCCCATTGAAAATTCTGATTGGGAGGACCCGTTTTTAATCAATTACAACCCAATTCAGAACTTGAGGGGATATCTTTTTATTGCTCTTATCTCCTCCTTACATGCATGTGGTGCACACTATGATTGAACCTTAATGAAGAAACGCACCCATGTGTACATTCGAGTAGGACTTTGGATGGTCCTCATGAGAAACCTATTGAAATTCATGAAGATCCTGCTCAAATTTGATCATGTAGTCGATCGGACTAATCAAAGGTAGCTAGGTAGGTTAGGATTTCTTTCTGCATTTAGGATTGAATAAGTATCATCGAGACAATAGAAGATGCTAGAATTGATCAACTTGCTACCTCAGGTACTCTCGTTCTCACTCTCCTTTGTTTTATGTCATTGCTCTCATGTCATGCATATTGCATATCTTATTTCATTGAGGACAATGTAAGATTTTGGTTGGGGGGTGAGATTCCTTAGATGAATCTACTAGCTTTTGTGACATTTCGAGCAATTATGTAGAAAATTTTTGATTTTTTTAAAAATTCAAAACTCCCTTGGAAAACCGTGTTTATATGCACTCAGGATGTCGTAAGTATGAAAGGACGAAAGATGTAGTGAGATGATTTTAAAACTCTTAAAGGACTTGTAACACGATGGTTTTCTAATTGGATTCCCTTATTGATTTGATTGATAGAAATATTGAAACACTTTTACTCCTAATTCACGTTACACGATTCTCATGTTTTAAAAGGATTATGTGGAATTGTGGATTTGTTAAGTTTGGATTTGAGGTGTTGAGAAACCAAGCCGAGGTACTTTGTCCATCCTTGTCCATGGGAAAATAACGATAGATATGGATTTCTAAAAATCCTATCTAATGTAAAAGAAAAAGGAAAAGGAAGGATGGAAATTGGGAATGATGGAAAACATGGTGGAAAATTTTGAAAAGGGCTACCTATTACCAACCGGGGGATGGTCTACCCGTAACCAAAGCCGCAAATGGGATGTAGTGTGAAAGCCGTCGGAAGGACGGTAAGGCAAATTCCTGTCATAGGCTTGTTGTTGATCTGTGTACCTTGAGATCGATAGTTTAGTTGATCTATGAAGAAGATAATCCTGAAAACCCATGAGATGAACATTCACTATGCACACTAGGTTGAATTTGTTCAAGTTTTTCTATTTTATCAATCAATCAGCGAGAATTTCATATGAACACTTATTATGTTTTGAGAGTTTAAGATTTCAACCTCTATCACCTAATTTTTCTAACTTTTACACTTGTGTGTCTTGGGATGTATAAAAGAATAGTTTCTGAAGGAGAGTTGGTTTTTGAAGAATTGAACTTGTTTCACGCAAGTTTTGCTCGGGACTAGCAAAATGCTGGTTGGGGGGGTGTGTTGAGCTCTTAATTGTGCATAACCCCAATTCATCACTCATTGTGCATGGATTTTATGTTTAAAGACTATTCTAATGCATGGTTTTGTGATTGCAGGAATAAGAGAGTTCACTCGATCAATAGCTAAAAGAAGCATATTTAGAAACCTTGGATGAAGATCCAAGGTAGGCCAAAGAATCATGAAGAAAGAAGGAAAGAATGAAAAGTAGCCCCACAAGGTGGTCCGACCGGTCAAGACCGGTCGACAAACTCTGCTGCCTTCTATAGAGGTTGCTGGACCAAAACAGACAGGCCACGACCGGTCAAGACTGGTCGGCCAGCCCTGTCCGACCGGTCAAGACCGGTAGGCCATGCAATTTCAGATTTTTAGATTTCAGACAGCAGGTTATTTCCATTTTTTAATTTTTGGCATAGTTTTCTGGAGCCATCTTGATGATATTTGGAAATCCAAATGTCGAAGAGGAGCTCGACGCAGAAATAACCCAAGTGGTTTCGTGTCGATTGGAGCTACGGATTGACCGTGGTGGCCAAAACAATACGAACTGTCCAGAAAGTTTCAGATTTCGCCTACTCCACTCTGTGCCGGTCCAGGTGACCCATCATTGATGATATGAAGAATCTACTTTGACCAACTTCTAGACCACATCCATATATGAATAAACAAAAAGTTTCAGATCAAAAGGATGTGTTTTTATATCGTACCAGTTGAAGAAAGATGGAGCATCCAGAAAGATTCAACTGCGCAGATTTTATAAAAGGCTTGAGTGTTCTAATTTTCGCACCTAATTCTAAAATTTTTTTGGACAATCTAATCCATCTATCATGTAGAGGAGGAAGTTTTCTACCAATATTCAAAATTTGAGATCAATCCGACCTTTGTATACTCCGGAGTGTTGAAAGCAAGATGACTGATTCTGAAGGTACCCGAATTGCTCGGTTTTCAGAGGCGGTCGCTGATCTGATTAGTGGGTCCATTCAGAAGATAATCATAGAAATCTAAATCATCTATGAGGAAGATCACATTATAAGGAAGCTACAAATCAAATTTTAAGGCAATCCGACCATTGCTTAAGCCATACGAAGCAAAATAAAATCTGTTATGCTGCGGTACTCTTGCTGTATTATAAGAGGAGGTGCTCTCTTCTATTCAAAGGCAAGCAAGGACGTGGGGAGCAAGGAGTTCAAGTCATAGGAGGCTTCCTAACCTCCTCCAGCTAGTTTTTCTTCCTTTTCTTTATTCTAGTTTTGTTTTTAATATGCTTTTCATTAGCTAATCTCTTAGCTAGAGCTAAGAGGTGAACCTTATAGTTTTCTTAGATTGTTTAATTCATTTTATTGGTTTCAAAGTTGGATTGAATGAAGAATAATGGGTTTTAGAAGTTTGAATAAAGTTCTAAGTAGTTTTTCTTAATCTTATGATGGCTCATGTATGTTTGGAAGGATTGCTTTAGTTCTTAATTGTTTTGCATGGTTCTAGACCTGTATACTCCGAGGAATCGGATTCAATACGCTCTAGACTTGGATTTCCATGTGGGAACTTAAACCAAAGTTCTACCTTTTTGTTCTAAATTCTGAATTATGTGTTGATTATTCATATGACTTGAACGAAGCTTAAATCAGGATATAGTTAAGCTTTGTGACGGGGTTTGATGAGTATCATGGTTATGATCTTAACCTATTGGAACTAGGATTGACCTATGCAATTGAGTGCGCTCAAGTCCTAACTTGAATTGAGGGAATCATATGTATTAATCACACATATGACAGATTGCTTTGATAATATAACCGCTCTATCATCCAGCTAGATAGGACTTAATTTCGATTCTAGTTGAGAAAGTGAGAAACCATAGCGAATTATGCATCTAAGGAGAGCTATAAGTGGATCCTTGATGCTCTAGTTATCTTTTCATTATCAGATTTTCCTGTTTTATGTTTAAAAACTGATTTCACAAACCTCTTAAGATTTTAGCTATTAGGATAGTTCGAATTGTTTACTTCCTTCCCTGTGGATCGACCTCGGTCTTACCGAGATTATTACTACATCACGGCCCTACACTTGGGGAAGCGAACAGTATAGATCAACAACAAGCCGATGACAGGAATTTTCCTTACCGTCCTTTCGATAGCTTTCACACTACGTCCCATTTTCGGCTTTGGTTACGGGTAGACCATCCCTCGGTTGGTAATAGGTAGCCCTTTTCGGAATTTTTCCACCATATTCTCCATCATTCCCATATTTTCATCCTTTTTTCCGTTTTCTTTTTAATTTGATAGGATTTCTAGAAATCCATATCTTTCGTTATTTTCCCATGGACAAGGATGGACAAAGTACCCCGGCTTAGTTTCGTAACACCTCAAATCCAAACTTAACCAATTCACAATTCTACATAATCCTTTTAAAGCGTGAGAATCGTGTAATGTGAACTCAGTGTAAAAGTGTTTAGAAATTCTATCAATCATTAAAAAAAAGGGGGAATTCACATATAAAACTAGTATCTTAGAGATTGTTCAAGGTATTCAACTTCCCTCACTTTACTTTTCCTTTTCCTTTTCCTTATACTCACACTATCCCAAATGCATAGAAACAAAGGTTTCCAACGAAGTTTTGAATTTAAAAAATTGAAAAAGTTCCTACATACTTGCTCGAGATGATACTAAACACTGGATTCATCGTAGTGATCCCACACCCCCAACCAAATCTTGCATTGTCCTCAATGTAAAAGATATGCAGTGAGCAAAACATGAGAGCAAATCTAAAATAAAGGGAGTGAGGAATGATAGTACCTGAGAGAACAAAAAGTGAAATTCTACCTCCTTCTAACAAACTTATGAAAAAGAAAACAAAAGCAACAAAATCTTAATCCTAACTACTCTATACCTCCATCAGACTAGGAGATCAAACATCCTGATACACAGGATCAGTTAGAGGTATGGACATACCTTCTGAAGGAAAATTCTCAAAGAATAGCTTTAATCGCTAACCATTCGCCTTAAAGATGTTCCCGTTCCTTGGATTCAATAACTCGACAGTCCCATATGGGTAGATAGTTTGTACAATGTAGGGACCGGTCCATCGAGATCTCAATTTCCCCGGAAATAAATGTAAGCGAGAATTGTACATAAGGACTTTTTGATTAATTGTGAAAGTCTTACGAAGGATGTTCTTATCATGGAACACCTTCGTCTTGTCCTTGTAAATTCGCTGCATTTTCATATGCCTCGTTCCGGAGTTCCGCAAGTTTATTCAATTGAAGTTTGCGCAACGAGCTTGCTTTGTCAGAATCAAAATTCATCTTCTTTATCGCCCAATATGCCCTATGTTCTAACTCCATGGGCAAGTGACAAGCTTTCCCATAGACAAGTCTATAAGGAGACATTCCAATGGGGGTCTTAAAAGTGGTACGATAAGCCCAGAGTGCATCGGTAAGTCGAAGCGACCAATCCTTACGATCGGGGTTCACTGTTTTCTCCAAAATATGTTTAATCTCCCTATTGGATATCTTAGCTTGTCCACTTGTTTGTGGGTGATAGGTAGTTCTCACCTTGTGATTTACGCCATATTTCTTCATTAAGGCTTCAAATGGGCGATAACAAAAGTGAGATCCTCCATCACTTATAATCACTCGAGGTGTTCCAAACTGGGAAAGAATATTCTCTTTTAAGAAACGAATGACTGTTTTATGGTCATTATTCCGACATGGAATCGCCTCGACCCATTTGGAAACATAGTCGACGGCAAGCAAGATATATAAGTTTCCAAAAGAAGATGGGAATGGACCCATGAAATCGATGCCCCAACAATAAAAAATTTTGATTGGTAAGA
Organism: Liriodendron chinense; assembly: GCA_003013855.2. Lineage (NCBI taxonomy): Eukaryota > Viridiplantae > Streptophyta > Magnoliopsida > Magnoliales > Magnoliaceae > Liriodendron > Liriodendron chinense. Next base: position 3,979,179 of record ML058325.1, on the reverse strand, counting down.
TGGGATTGAGTGGCATCATATTTCTACGGGAGATTCCTCCCAATTTCTGACAAGGCTCACATGTTTTACAAAACTCATGGGTGTCCTTGAACATGGTGGGCCAATAAAACTCACACTGCAGAATTTTTGTTGTGGTCTTCTTAGCCGAAAAGTGGCCACCACATGCCTGAGAATGACAAAAGGAGATGATACTTTCTTATTCATCATCTGGCACACATCTCCTTATGATCTGATTGGGACAATACTTGAGTAAGTACGGGTCATCCCGTAGGAATTTCTTCACCTCGTTGAAGAACTTATCTTTATCTTGCTTTTTCCAATGTTTTGGAATTGTACTTGTAGCAAGATAGTTAGCAATGTTCGCATACCATGGCAATTGGGAGACTTTAAAAAGTTGTTCATCAGGGAACATGTCATTGATCGCGGTCGTCTCAGGGGAATCAGTGAGAACAAGTCTAGAGAGATGGTCAGCCACTACGTTTTCTACTCCTTATCACGTATTTCGATGTCAAATTCTTGGAGTATGAGGATCCATCTTAACAAACGTGGCTTAACATCTGTTAATGTCAGATTTCGTAATGAGATCCTCCGATTTTCCTCCTTCACTCCATGAGGGATTTCTACCACCAGACCTGAAAGAAGACAGATAGCAACTAAGGGTGGCTGGGGTCCAGCCGTTAGCCCTCCGATGCTTAAGTCAGGCCAAAGCAAGGAGAAGAGAAGCCAAGTAAAATGGGACAGAGCTTGAATGTTGTGTGTACCTTTCTCTTAATGGAGTCACCCCTTTATATAGATCTGAAGCAACCTAATTTGTTACGTAAGATATCGAAATCCCGCTGATGTCGCATACGATACTGAGATCTTGCTGATTTCGTGGGATAAGATCCTATCTTTAGAGATGAGATCCAACCGAGATCCAACCCAATGACTTATTTAGCAATCACGTCCCTTGATGGCAATCCCTTGAGATCCGGAACGATACAGAGAAGATAAGCCCAAAAACCGACCTATACGGGCTGCTGGTAGGCGTAGTAATAGTGCTGATTGCTCGTAGTTGGAGTCATAGCTACCGAAAAGGAAGGAGACGCCGAAAGGGTGAAGACCGCCACGCTGGATGTAACTCTGCTTGGTGCCGCAGAGGGATTGAACAAGCCGCTCGACGGGAACCGGATGCTGGAAGCATGAAGACCATCCAAACCAAAAACGAAGACTCAGGACTATTCTGATGTCGGGAGCTACTTGTGTCAGGGATGCTCGCATCCGGGAGGTGCGACCCCTTCTAAAGAGCACGAGCCGAGCTGCTCGCATCCGGGAGATGCGACCTCTTCTAAAGAGCACGAGCCGAGCTGCTCGCATCCGGGAGATGCGACCTCTTCTAAAGAGCACGAGCCGAGCTGCTCGCATCCAAGAGATGCGACCCCTTACCGCGAGCACGACCTGGACTCCTCGTGTTCATATTGCCGTGATCCTTAACTTCTTGTCAGACTATATTTGCCTACAACAGATGCCCCCCAAACCCTTGGTATTGAGGAACTATGCCAAGGGTTTGCCAGTGTTGACAGCTGGGTGCGGGGAGACAATCGCGCATGATTCACTTAACGTGCTTATGCATTTATGATGGCCAGCTTTCACGCAGCTTTTTCTGCCACCAGAGATGAAGCGTCGGGCGCCACGTGTTTCCGTATTTAATGCTAGCGTCCGTTCGTCTGGTGTGCCGGATGAGAAGCTGCCACGTGTCCAGCAAATCAGACGGAATGATTGCGTATAAATACCGAACTTAGAAGAAATTTCTTTCATTTTCGAATTCTTTACTGCGGCGCTCTCTGCTTTCTTCTTCTTCCTTTGCTTCTGGTGCGAAAAACCTCTTCACAGAGGTAGTTTTTTCCAACTTTCTCCCTTCATCTCTGCTTCCTTCATCTTTCTTTCTTGCTTTTCTTCTTGCGATGGCGGGGTCCTCAGATGAAGAGATTGTTCCCTTGGGAGATCACACCCCTGATTCTTCCGAATCGAATAATGCCAGAGTACCGGTTGGTAGATATTCTGCCTCCAGGTATTCTTCCATCTTGACGGAGGAGAGGCTCTCTAGCCTTAGGGAGGCATACAGAGTCCCGGACTCTGTTTTATTCAGATTGCCTAGGAGAGGGGAGACAGCCGATGCACCACCGCCTGGGTGTGTGGCTGTTTATGAATACTTTTTCAAAGTAGGCGTACGTCTTCCCCTCCACCCCTTCATTCGAAATTTCCTCCGTCTCTATAAGATTGCCCCGGGCCAGCTTATAGTTAACAGATGGCGAGTTCTTTTGAGTGCTTTCACCCTTTGGAAGCAGGCGGGTAACGAGGAGTTAACCGCTCAGGAATTTTTGAGGTTATTCCAGCTGAAGAAGGCGCCAGCTAGCGAGGGTTGGTACTACCTCTGTTTCTGGCACCGGAATAACTTCATTTTGGGGAACCCTTCTTCCAACTGCCCGGGATGGAGAAAGAAGTGGTTCTATGTCTCCGGAAACTGGGAGTCCGGAATGGGTTCTGACCCCAAAGGCCATAACGTTAATCGCCATTTTGGCGAAGGTGGGTCAAGTGCTCGTTTATTTGTCCGACAGAAACAATAACTTTGCTACTTTGACGATTTAACGAACCTTCTATTTTGCTTGTAGGAATCCCAATCAGTGTGAAGCCCAATCTGCGAGGAGGGCTCAACGAGAAGCTTGTCAAGGTCTACAAGCTCCCTGCGGCTGCACGCCACGTCAACGCTGCACTAGAGCCTCACTGTCTCCGTGCAGCGGGTTTAATCTCTCAAGACGAAATGGCGAACGTAGGAGACAAAAGAGGTGCACTGGGGGCACTTCCACGTCTGAAAGGCGCAGCCTCAAAGAGGCAAAAGAAGACTGCGGGGGGTCCTTCTAATGCGCCCACTCCCGCAGAGGGGTCTGCTCGCGATCCTCAATCGCGAGGGATCGGTTCGGGTGGGGTCGCTACGACTTCTCGTACGACCACGACCCTTCCGGTTATCGCGACCCCTATATCTGCCATGCCCCCTCCGGCTACTGCGACTCCACCGCCAGGTGCTCACGGACAGCCGGTGATCGAAGTCGCCGATAATTCGCCGAAAGGCGATCGGAGGGAGGGGGGCCTCCCTCCTAAGGATATGAGATGCGAGCCTACTGGTGCTAGCGAGTCTGCGACGCCCTCTATGGGTGCCGTGAGTGCTCGCGAGACGGGCTCTGGCGAGATGGTGGTGGCCCAACCTTCCGGGTCGGGGGTTTTTGTTATCCCTCCACACTTGCATCCTGTATGCAAGTTTATGTTTGATAACATTCCCCCCAACTCCTTCGGGAGTTTGCCTGAGCCAAGCCCAGAGGCTCTCTCTACTGATATTGGAGTGAGACTGGTTTAGGTAACAACCTTTTCTCTTCCTACCAATCTCTTCAGAATTTGATTAGATGACTAGCAATCTAATCCTTTTTTCTTTATTTGTTTCAGAGCCTGGATCTCACACTCCGCGTTAGACGGGATGTCGAAGCAGCCTGCCGCAGCGTGGAGGATGTGGAGAAGAAGAAGAAAACCATGGAAGCCGAGGTCCAAGGGAGGGACCGTTTGGTGAAGGCCTTGGAGGTTCAGATCTCCAACCTGGATGAAGAGAAGAAAATTCTCCTTGTCAAGATCCAATCCCTGACTGAGCGCTTTCAGTCAGTGGACCTCCAACTCGCAAAGCTTCAAGAAATCCATACCAAGAGCGACAAGGAGAAGGAGATCTTCCGCCAGGATAAGATCCAGCTTGAGGGATGGCTCAAGGATGCGCGGACCAAGCTCGAGGAGACCCAGAAGAAGCTCGAGGAGGCCCAGAGGAGCTCAAGGGAGCCCAGCAGCAACTTCACCAGTTGAAGGATGACTCCATCCACTGGGAAGAGGAGCGAGTGGCCCTCGTTCAAATGATCTCTGATGAGGGTCCTCGCGCAGTTCAGGAGTTCCAGACTTCTCCACTTTACGATGAGGAGCGGTACGATGCGTATATCACTGGTCGCGATTTTGCGGTCAGAGTTATGCAGATGATCGCTCCAACTTTTAACGTTGAGGAGTTCGACAGGGTGGCATTCGAGGTTGCAGCTAAGGAACGGGCTGCCGCTGAGAACGAAGCCACTGAGGCAACAGATGCCGCTCCTGCTCCTGAGGCTGGTCCTGAAGCTGAGAGCCGCGAGCCTGCGCAAGATGAGGATGACCAACCTTGAACTCGGCAGCTTCACACATCATGTATTTTTTTTTTTAAAGAAATTTGTAATTGTCTCGACTTTTTGGTCTTTTTGAATGAATATTCGTTTCTGTAATGTATTCTCCTTTTCTTTCATTTTTTTGCTTTATGTTGATCTCAAATGATTCATCAGAGATGCGACCCTTTAATTCGAGCACAAGCTGCGCTGCTCGCATTAAGGTGTATGACCACAATTCGAGCGCAAGTTGTGGTGCTCGTAATTAAGGTGTACGACTGCAATTCGAGCCCGAACTGCGGTGCTCGCGATTAGGGTATATGCCTACGACCCCCATTCGAGCACGAGCTGCGGTGCTCGCATTCCGGAGTGCGATCCCTCCTCTCACCAGTCGCGAGCAACTAACTCATGAAAAAATGAATTAGACTCAATCCGGGGGTCGTGTGACCATGTCCGCGTTGAGATAGACTGATCTATCGATTGAGATTTTGATTCTACCAAGGGCGGAAGGTTGGTCAAGAGATGGTATACATTCTCTTCGGGGCTATTCAGGTCCATGTAAATGGAAAAGCAACCAACTAGTAATGATTTCAGTCCTACCAAAGGTAGGCAATTGGCCAAGAGGATGTGTAAGCACTATCTTCAGGGCTATTCAGGTCCATATAAATGGAGTAGCGGCCAAAAGATATCTTTCACTTTATTCATAAAACGTTGTACTAAACTACATCAAATCTAGGGGTAGTATCGTAGCAAATGCTCCACGTGCCAAGGGCGACGTATAGGCTTCCCTTGCATGTCTTCAAGATAATAAGTACCGGGTCGCACCACCCTAATAACCCGATACGGGCCTTCCCAATTCGGATCCAATGAACGAGCAGGAACTCCAAGATTTTGCCTTAGGACCAAATCTCCGAACTGGAAGGATCTAGGCCGAATCTTCGCATTCCGATAACGAGCAATACGTTGTTGATATGCTGCCACTCGTACTTGGGAAGCATTTCTTCGCTCTTCCAAGAGATCGAGATGAAGTCGGAGGTTTTCCTGATTGCTCGCGAGATCATACTGCTCGATCCGATATGAGGGCACTTGAATTTCCACTGGTACCACTGCGTCAACACCAAATGCTAAGGAGAAGGGAGTTTCACCTGTTGATGTACAAGCCGTGGTTCTATAGGCCCATAATACCTCTGGCAGAAGTTCTGGCCACACCCCTTTACATTCACCTAGCTTGGTCTTCAAATGATGCTTTATGATCTTATTCACTGCCTCAACCTGCCCATTCGCCTGAGGATGATATGGAGAAGTGCGAAGATTACGTATCTTCCATTTGTCGTAAAATTCATCAAAGGCTGCGTTGTCGAACTGCGTTCCGTTATCGGTAATTATAGTATGAGGAAGTCCGAAACGACATATGATATTTCTCCATATAAACTTAGTAGTTTGTTTTTCAGTGATCTTGGCTAATGGTTCTACCTCGGCCCATTTGGTGAAATAATCAACCGCCACGATCGCGAACCTATTCTGTCCCTTTCCCATAGGTAAGGGCCCGATGATATCGATCCCCCACTGAGCAAAAGGCCAAGGGCTATCAACTGGGGTCATCCGCTCAGACGGTACATGAGGTATAGGTAGATATCGTTGGCACTTGTCGCATTTTTTAAAAAATTCGATGGCGTCTGCTTTCATAGTAGGCCAATAATATCCTTGCCTCATTGCTTTATATGCTAGGGATCGCCCCCTGGGATGGTTACCACATGCCCCCTGGTGTACTTCATCTAGAACACGAAGTGCTTCTTCTGGATGAAGACACCTTAAATAAGGCAAGGAGAAGCTTTTTCGCAACAATATTCCATCTTGTAAGGTGTACCTGGCAGCTCGAAGACAAATTTGTCTTGCAGCTTTCTTGTCTTCTGGTAGGTATCCATCTCTGAGATAAAGGATGATAGGATCCATCCAGCATGGAGACGATTGTACCGATTTAACTTGCTCGAGAGTCACTTGGTCGATACTCAAGTTCTGACGGTGCTCGATGGGGATCGAATGTGATAACTCCGATTCCGGTGCAGAAGCGAGCTTTGCCAAGGAATCAGCAAGTTGGTTCTGCTTGCGAGGGATATGAATTATTTTATAAGTCTTTAGTTTGTCGAGCAGGATGAGGACACGAGACTTGTATAAGGCCATTCTTTCTTCTTTGGCTTCGAATTCACCAAGAACTTGATTGACAATGAGCTGGGAGTCGCTATGAATTATCAAATTCTGGACTGCGAGGACAATGGCCAGTTCGAGGCCAACAATCAAGGCCTCATATTTTGCTTCATTATTGGAGACGCGTGATTCGAAACGCAGAGCATATTGAAAATGCGACCCGTCGGGAGCCACTAAAATCAGGCCCGCTCCACTGCCAGTGGCCCGCGACGACCCGTCCACGAAGAGTGACCAAGGAGGCTGGTCGCTGGTCGTGGCATTATCTTCAGAAGAATATGTAAATTCGGCGATGAAGTCAGCCACGGCCTGGCCCTTGACTGCGGTCCTAGGACAGAATGAGATATCATGCTCACTGATCTCGACCGCCCATTTAGTTAAGCTCCCGGAAGCCTCAGGTTTTTGAAGGACTTGTCGTAGTGGATGATTTGTTGGTACTAAAATAGCATGGGCTTGAAAGTATGGTCGCAGTTTTCGAGCTGCCGTGACTAAGGCTAGGGCCAGTTTCTCCATATCAGAATACCTAGTTTCTGCATCCACCATTGCTCGACTGATATAATAAACGGGCCTTTGCACCCCGGAATCTTCTCTTATTAAAGCGGCGATAACGGCCGTGGAAGAGACAGATAAATAAAGAATGAGTTGCTCATGTGCTACAGGCTTAGATAAAATGGGGGGAGCGCTCATGTATTGCTTCAGTTGTTGAAAAGCTTCTTCACAATGAGGTGTCCACTTCCAATTAGACTTGGCCGTTGCACGGAGGAGTTTGAAGAAGGGCAAGCACTTGTCAGATGCTCGCGAGATGAACCTGTTCAATGATGCGATGCGACCAGCCAGACGCTGGACGTCCTTCAGAGTAACGGGGGATTTCATCTCTATCAATGCTTTAATCTTTTCAAGATTCGCCTCAATTCCACGCTGGCCAACCATGAACCCAAGAAATTTCCCTGCAGACACTCCAAACGCGCATTTTTCTGGGTTCAATTTCATTTGATACTTCCTCATTAGATCAAAGGCTTCTCAAAGATCAGAAATGTGGTCATCTTCAACGATGCTTTTCACGAGCATATCGTCAACATATACTTCCATATTCCTACCGATTTGAGCAGCGAATATTTTGTTGACAAGACGTTGATAAGTGGCCCCTGCATTTTTAAGACCGAATGGCATTACCTGGTAGCAATATAGTCCTCGATCTGTGATGAAGGCAGTATGCTGGCTATCAGGTGGATGCATCATAATCTGGTTGTAACCAGAATAAGCATCCATAAAGCTGAGGAGAGCATGTCCAGCTGTTGAGTCGACCAACTGGTCGATCCGCGGTGTCGGAAAGCTATCTTTAGGACATGCTTTGTTCAAGTCTGAATAGTCGACGCACATCCTCCATTTGCCATTAGCTTTCCGAACGAGAACTACGTTTGCGACCCACTCTGGGTAGTCAACTTCTTTTATAAAATTAGCCGCGAGCAGCTTCTCAACTTCAGTTTTGATTGCCATTTGTCTTTCTGCAGTAAAGGCACGTCGACGCTGATGTACGGGTTTATGCTTCGGGTCAATGTTGAGACGATGTGTGATGACATTGGGATTGATGCCTGGCATATCTTTATGAGACAAAGCAAACACATCCTTGTATTCAATGAGGAAACGAATCAAATCTTCACGGTGGACACTGGTTAAGGAGGACCCGATGTACACGATCTTAGACAGGTCGTCTTCGGTCAGGTGGATCGCCACTGTTTCCTCCCCCGGAGTTCCCGACTTCAGAGCATTTTCTCTCGGATCCAACGAGGTGGTGGAGGGAACGTCGGGTGATCCTTGAGCTATTTCCATGACGGGCGTCGCTTGAGCCTTCTTTCGATCTTGGAGGGCTATCTGGTAACAGGACCGTGCCTCCTGCTGACTTCCTCGCACGACCCCGATGCCATTTGGGGTAGGAAATTTAACACATAGATATGAAGGGTGCAAGGCCGCTCCAACCTTAGTTAGAGACGGCCGCCCCAAAATGGCGTTATATGCTGATTTTCGATCCACGACGAGGAAGTTTACGAAGACGGTGGTCTTCGCTGGACTCTCTCCAAAAGTAACTGGGAGATCAATGCTACCTCTCCTCCAAAGCCGATGAGGGGGGTCGATACTGACTTGAGGAGGCTTCTGGCTAGTGCCATCTTGTTGAAAGCTTCTAAGTACAGAATATCGGCTGAGCTACCTGTATCCACCATAATTCGATGAGTCAAATAATTTGATACCTTTAATGTGACTACGATGGAATCTTCATGAGGGAAGTGAATTCCTGCTGCATCTTCGAGAGTGAAAGAAATTGGAGGATGGCTCGCTTTTGATGAGCTGGACGTCTGTTCCAGCCAATAGATCTGCTGGGGTTCTTTGGACGCCTTTCGAGCGTATGCTTTTCTTGAAGCTTGAGAGTCACCCCCGCAAGCTGGTCCCCCGACGATAGTGCGAATTTCTCCCGTGGGCTCAGCGTCCTCTTGGTCGGTTTGATGATGAGGCGGTTCCTTTTGGCGAGATGAGGTCTTCGCCCTTTCTGGTGATCGATTTTTACGAGCAACATAATCCTGGAGATGGCCTTTTCGAATAAGGGCTTCGATATGGTCTCGTAGAGAGATGCAGTCCTGGGTCCTATGCCCGTGATCTTTATGGAAGTAACAGAACTTGCTCTTGTCCCTCTTCTCGGGATCGGATTTAATCTTTGCAGGCCACTTCACATATGGTTTGTGTTTAATCTCCATTAGAACCTTTTCAGGAGACCGATTAAGAGGAGTGTAGTTATGATATTTACCAGAGTAAGGCTTCCTGGGAGAACGATCGCACTAATCACGACAGTATTTCTTATCTGTAGAAGAAGTCCCCTCTGGCTTGCGTTTCTTACTCTGTACTCCATGGCGTGTCAACGCGACTTCTTCTGCATTGATATATTTCTGAGCTTTGGCTTGGAATTCTGTCATAGTTTTCGGCGGGCTTTTATCTAAGGCAAACCTGAATTTCTCGCTCGTTATTCCAGCAATGAGGGCTGTAAGACCCTTTTCCTCAGTGTAACCCTCAGTTTGAATGGCTTCGGCAGTGAACCGTACTGTGAACTCCTTTATGGTCTCCCCATGCTGCTGTTTCAGATTCATCAGATGGGAGGCTGGCTTCTTAATGCGAATACTTCCCATGAATTGAGAAAGGAATATCTCCGATAATTGGGAAAAGGAACTGATGGAACGGGGCTTTAACCCCCGAAACCACGTACGAGCTGCTTCCTTCAATGTTAGGGGAAAAGCCCTACACATGATTTCTGAACCGTGTCCCTCCAACTCCATGAGGGACCTGTATGTTTCCAGATGTTCAAGAGGGTCGCCAATGCCTGTGTACGGAGCGATAACAGGCACAGGCGCTCGATACTTTCTGGGTAACGGGGCTTCCATGACCTCGCTGGTGAAGGGAGATTCAGATTGATGTATCGCCGCCATGACGGCAGATGGCCGATTTACCTGGTATCGCTGTTCCATGACATCAAAACGGTCATGGATTCTTTTGAGATCTCCTTCCCATGGTAGGGTATAGCTAGATGTTTCGGCGGTGGAGCCTTGCGGTTGAGGTTGTCGAGACGAACTGGAATGTATAGAATGTGGAGACGGCACAGGGGGATGGCTGCCAAGTGGTGGGACCTGTGGTTCGTCCATAGAATGTCTGGAAGCCACCGGTATGGGTTGCGGTGGTAGTCCTTCGGAGGGTTGTCTTTGCGGTTCAGGGAAGTGCTGATCAAGCCGATTTGACAGCGCCTGAACTTCGGCGTTTAGAGTTAGGAGAGTGTTTCCGAGGAAATGTAGGACATCATCTTGATTTCCAGAGGCCTCCAATAATGGGTTTGTTGATGGCATATTCGGGGCTCCTTGAGGGATATTCGTCGGAGCAGGTGGGAGGGCAGGTACGGATTCCGTCTCATCAGGCGGAGGTGGTGCCTGCCTTGAAGTTGAAGGATGAACGGCCTTTTTAGGAGGCATCGCCGAAGGATTTTGATCGGTAGTTAGAACGATTAATTTTGACGATCAAATCGTTCCCACAGACGGCGCCAAACTGTTAATGTCAGATTTCGTAATGAGATCCTCCGATTTTCCTCCTTCACTCCATGAGGGATTTCTACCACCAGACCTGAAAGAAGACAGATAGCAACTAAGGGTGGCTGGGGTCCAGCCGTTAGCCCTCCGATGCTTAAGTCAGGCCAAAGCAAGGAGAAGAGAAGCCAAGTAAAACGGGACAGAGCTTGAATGTTGTGTACCTTTCTCTTAATGGAGTCACCCCTTTATATAGATCTGAAGCAACCCAATTTGTTACGTAAGATATCGAAATCCCGCTGATGTCGCATACGATACTGAGATCTTGCTGATTTCATGGGATAAGATCCTATCTTTAGAGATGAGATCCAACCGAGATCCAACCCAATGACTTATTTAGCAATCACGTCCCTTGATGGCAATCCCTTGAGATCCGGAACGATACAGAGAAGATAAGCCCAAAAACCGACCTATACGGGCTGCCGGTAGGCGTAGTAATAGTGCTGATTGCTCGTAGTTGGAGTCATAGCTACCGAAAAGGAAGGAGACGCCGAAAGGGTGAAGACCGCCACGCTGGATGTAACTCTGCTTGGTGCCGCAGAGGGATTGAACAAGCCACTCGACGGGAACCGGATGCTGGAAGCATGAAGACCATCCAAACCAAAAATGAAGACTCAGGACTATTCTGATGTCGGGAGCTACTTGTGTCAGGGATGCTCGCATCCGGGAGGTGCGACCCCTTCTAAAGAGCACGAGCCGAGTTGCTCGCATCCGGGAGATGCGACCTCTTCTAAAGAGCACGAGCCGAGCTACTCGCATCCGGGAGATGCGACCTCTTCTAAAGAGCACGAGCCAAGCTGCTCGCATCCAAGAGATGCAACCCCTTACCGCGAGCACGACCTGGACTCCTCGCGTTCATATTGCCGTGATCCTTAACTTCTTGTCAGACTATATTTGCCTACAACAGCATCCTTCTTAGAGAGAAGGTACTTAAGCGTGGCTTGGTCTGTGAATATGATGATCTTGGATCCAATCAAGTAGGACCTAAACTTGTCCAAGGCAAAAACTACGGCTAAAAGTTCTTTTTCTGTAGTAGTGTAGTTTGCTTGGGCTGAGTTTAAAGTTCTACTTGCATAGTAGATGACACATGGCTTCTTCTCTTTTCTTTGGCCTAACACAGTCCCAATAGCTTAGTTGCTCGCATCACACATAATTTCAAAAGGAAGGCTCCAATCAGGTGGTTGCATTATGGGAGCACATGTCAACATACCTTTAAGTTTGGTAAAGGCATTTTGACAATCTTTATTCTACTCGAATGAGTTATCCTTTTGAAGTAGGTTACATAAAGGACGAGAGAGTGAACTGAAGTCCTTTATGAACCGTCTATAAAATCTGGCGTGTCCCAAAAAGGACCGCACATCTCGTACGCTCTTGGGTGGTGGAAGGCTAGAGATAAGATTAATTTTAGCTTTGTCCACCTCGATTCCATTTTGTGAGATAATGTGACCAAGTACAATTCCCTTTTGAACAATGAAGTGACATTTGTCCCAATTCAACACAAGGTTCTTCTCTTCACATCTTTTCAACACAGTTTTCAAGTGCATAAGGCACTCATCAAAGCTACAACCAAATACAGAGAAATCATCCATGAAGACTTCGAGAATTGTCCCCACCATGTCAGAAAAATACTCAGCATTCAACGCTGAAAAGTGGCAGGGGCATTACATAGTCCAAATGGCATCCTTCGATAGGCGAAAGTGCCGAATGGACATGTGAATGTTGTCTTCTCTTGGTCCTCTAGGGCGATCTTTATTTGGTTATACCCTGAATAGCCATCAAGGAAGCAAAAATGAGAATGACCCGCCAACCTTTCTAAAATTTAATCAACAAACGGTAGGGGGAAGTGGTCTTTCCTCGTAACTGTATTTAGTTTCCTGTAGTCAATGCACATTCTACAACCGGTAGTTACTCTGGTTGATATGAGTTCATTATTGGCATTGGCTACGATGGTTATTCTGGATTTCTTAGGTACCACTTGAGTTGGGCTCACCCATTGACTATCGGATATTGGGTAAATGATACCCACATCCAATAGTTTCACCACTTCGGCGTCTTTGTGGTTGCCTAGATGTCTTCAGATTTTCCTCAAGGTGTATGCGATGAGTGCAAATCAGTGGGTCTATGCCTTTGAGATCCGCAATTGACCATCCAATGACACTTTTATGCTCTATTAGAGTGGCTATTAGCCTACTCTCTTGTTCTTCATCCAAGTGGGAAGAAATCACTATCAGATATGTCTCATCTCGACCTAAATATACATATTTCAAATCACTTGGTAATGGTTTTAGGTCGAGCGTTGGTGCCTTGATATTGGATGGGAGGGGCTTATTCTTATTTAAGGGTAAAGGTTCAAATAGTGCCCTCCATCTTTTGTTATTAAGTACCTGCATCACATCTAAGATGGCATCCATCTCTCGTATTGTGTCATCATTTATCTTATGAGAGTGGGCCAAACATGCCTCCAAAGGGTTGGAATATAATGTCAAGGGGAATGTATCCTCCACGAATGATTCAATCAAATTTATCTCGTGGATCTCATCATTAACTTCCCGTGGTTGTTTGCATAAATCAAATATATTCAGCTCGAGTGTCATATTTTCAAAGGACATTTGTACAAGCCTGTTTATACAATTGAGAATGACATTTGAAGTAGCTAGAAAAGGGCGGCCAAGTATGATGGGAATTTGAGCACCAGTACCTATCACGGGATGCGTATCCAAGATAATAAAGTTTACTGGTAATTGAATTTATCAACTTGGACTAAGACATCCTCAATCACTCCTCTCGGTATACGAATAGATCTATCAGCAAGTTGGAGTGTGGTTTTGGTGGGTTTCAATTCACCTAACCCAAGTTGTTCATAAACCGAGTATGGAATGAGGTTAACACTTGCCCCTAAATCAAGTAAGGCGTGTTTAATTCGGTAGTCTCCTATGATGCATGAGATGGTTGGACTACCTGGATCCTTGTATTTTTGGGGCACCTCTTGTTTGATAATGGCACTCAAATTTTCAGTCAAAAGTACTTTGTTGTGAACATTGTGTTTCCTTTTGACTGTACACAATTCCTTTAGAAATTTGGCATAGGATGGTATTTGCTTTATGGCATCCAACAACGGGATGTTGATCTTCACTTGCTTAAAAACCTCTAAAATTTTTGGGTTTTTGTCTAAAGGTTTGGGTGAAATCAACCTTTGGGTAAACGGGGTAACCGACTTGTATTGCTTTTCCGGTTCTTTCTCTTGTGGAGTGTTGTTCGGGCTATCATCCTCTTTGGAATTTTTTGGATCATTAGGCTTTGGGATCTTCACCGGATTACATTTATCGATTATTTTTCCACTTTTCAAAGTGGTGATAGCTTGAACATGTTTCGTATGTTGGGAGGATGAGCTTGCGTTTTATATCTCAAATTGGGTCCTTGGGTTAGGAAGAGGTTGGGCAGGATTTGTGCCTTTCTCCCTAACACTGAGGTGAGATTCAACTCTAGCCATTGAGGTTTTCAAGTCATTGATGGCTTGAGTTGAATTTTGATTAAATTTCAATTGCTCTTGTATGAACCCATCTATTTTCAGAGAATTAGTCTTGTTATATTCAACTTGAACCGATACGAATGCACCCAACATCTCCTCTAGTGTAGCTTTTGGTGTAATTACTAGGGATGGACCTAGTAAAGGTTGAACTTGAGGAGTATTGTTTGCATTCGCAGTGGGTCCATTCCTCCAACTGAAGTTGGGATGGTTCTTCTAACTAGAATTATACGTGTTTGAATTTGGAGCACTAAATGGCCGTTGATAACTATTTATGGCATTTGATTGTTCTTGTAAGATGTCTTGAAATGCTGAAATTGTGGGACAATCTTGTGTTGCATGTTGATTTCCAGCACAAATTCCACAAACAGTTTCAACGTCTTTTGAGTTGATCGTCTCTCCTTTCTTCAATTCCATGGCCTCGACTTTTCTTGTGAGGCTAGCCACATATGCACTTATATTATCTTCTTCTGAGAGGACATAAATTCCTCCTTTTTCCTTTTGTTGGCTAGTATTAGAATTTGTTGGTCTAGATGTATCTCAAGACTGTGCATTCTCGGCTAATTCATCAAAATAGTCCCATGCTTCCTTGGCTTCCTTATTCATGAATTCTCCATTACACATCATCTCTACGAATTAGCGCATGGGTGAAGTCAGTCCTTCATAGAAAAAGCTTATTACCCGCCAAATTTCATAGCCATGATGTGGACATGCATTTAACAAGTCCTTGAACCTCTCCCAACATTGGAAGAAGGTCTCATCCTCCTTTTGAGCAAAATTCATGATAAGGCTCCTCAACATGATCGTTTTGTGAGTAGGGAAGAACTTTTTAATGAACTCCGTAGACATCTCAGTCCATGTGCCAATTGATCTTGGCCTTAATGCATGAAGCCAACCTTTAGCTTTCTCTTTAAGGGTACAAGGAAATAATTTGAGTCTCACCACATCATCGGTTACGTTTGCAAAGTGCATTGTGGCTATCACCTCATCAAATTCCTTAAGATGTTGATAGGCACTTTCACTGTCTAGTCCAAGGAATTTGGGGAGCAGTTGGATTACTCCCGGTTTCAAATATATGTTCCTTGCATTTGTGGAAAAACTATGCATGAGGGAGTGCTCGCTCTTGCTGGTTACAAGTAATCACGTAATGTCCTGGGTCGGGGAACATTCTCAACCACATTTTCTCCCGTTTCGGTTTGGTTTTGGCCCAGATTTTGATTGGCCATAGGGTTGGGTTGATTTGCAGCCATACTTTCAGACAAAATTGGAGAATTTAAATGTCTCTTAGCATGTAGCTCTTTATCAATTCCTTCAATTGTTCCTCCTTCACTAATGAGTCGGTTATTAGAATCTCGAACCCAATGTGGCATGCAAATCTAAAAGAATGAAACTAGAAAGAAGAATTCTTCCTTCCTTTCTTTACTCCTCTCTAAGACCGAAGCACAAGGTGTCTTGCAATGGCTAAGCCAGAAGTAAGGATAGAGACCGATTTCTCCTAGTCAATAGGGGTTCAGAGAACTCCCCACCCACTCTTTGAATCTTTTGAGAAAAGTGTAGAAAAAGAAGAAAGAGGAATAGAATTGAGAAGAGAAATCTCTAAGCACAAGATGATCCAAGACGGCAATGTCGACCAATAGGAATCAAGGCGGCTCAAGGACAACCTATCAGAGATCCAAAAAAAAAAAGGAGTCTCCACCTACTCTATAAGAGATGAATATGATAGGAATGAATAGGGGAAGAAGAAGAGTAAGGTTAGAAGGACAAAACCTGATTTGAGAACTTAAGATGCCTAACTTCTTCTTCAACTTCCTAAAAATCCCTGCAAAAGAAAAAAACCAAAATAAAACAAATTAAGTTAGAAAAATTCCTAAAAATTTCAACAGAAATTATCTTCAAAAATTCTGTCAAAACCGTCAAAGTCCCCGGCAATGGCGCCAAAAACTTGTTCGCTTCCCCAAGTGTAGGGTTGCGATGTAGTAATAATCTTGGTAAGACCGAGGTCGATCCACAGGGACTTGTGTAGGAATTCACAAAAACGTTTCTAATGGTTTCTACTAAAGAGTTAACTAAACAGGATTTAGTAATTTGGTGAAGATAGCAATTTTAAACTAAACTGAAGGTAATTAATTTATAAAAAGCACTAAGGGTTCAAGGATCCACTTGTAGCAATCCTTGATGCTCAATTTGCTGTGGTTTCTCACTTTCTCAACTAGAATCGAAATTAAGTTCTATCTAATCGGATGATAGAACAGTTAAAACAACCAATCTGGCATATGTGTGAATCATGCACATAATTCTCTCAATTTAAGCTAGGACTTGAGCACACTCAATTGCAAAGGTCAATCCTAATTCCAATAGGTTAAGATCACAACCATAATCATCATTAAACTCTGTCACTAAGCATAATTAGATAATGATTTGAACTTGATCCAAATCACATATACACTCTCACATAATCCAAAAATTCTAGAAAAATAGACTTTTGGCATGAAGTTCCCACATGAGGATTATAGATCTAGAGCGTATTGAATCTAATTCCTTGGATCGTACAGGTCTAGAATCATGCAAAACAATTAAGAACTAAAGCAATTCTTCTAAAAATCCATGAGCCAACATAAGATTAAGAAAAACTACTTAGAACTTTATTTAAACGTCAAACCGTTGTTCTTCATTAATAATCCAACTTAAAACCAAATCAAACGAATTAAAACATCTTAGATTCACTACAAGCTTCACCTCTTAGCCCTAGCTAAGAGGTTTAGCCGTTCATGATCCAAGGAAACATGAAAACAACTAAACAAAGCATAAAACTAGAAAAACAAACTAGGAGGAGTTGTAGAACTCCGAATCCGACTTCCGTCATTTCCCACCGTGCTCAATCTCCTCTAGGATACCTTTAGGAACGTAGTGGAGGAGTCCTTTTATAGCTTTGGAACCCTAGGTGCGAAGAAACTTAAAGAAATCCGTAGATTTGCGTTTTGCGTAGAAATTTTCGAAGCTTGCAGAAGAAGTTTTCTTATGCAGCCGACCAGTCGGACCCCCTGTCTGGCCGGTTGGACAAAGTGCTTGCAATTGAAAATTTCACTGGAGTGTTTTTTACACAGTCTGACCCACCAGCCGACTGGTCGGCCGATGGACATGCTTCAATGTACTAAGTTTTCTAGACATTGCAATGGATAGGCCGACCCTTCAGCCGGTCGGCTAGTTTGTCCAGCCAGTCGGCCGGTGGGTCGACCTTCATAAAAATGTGTCTAGATATTTTGCTCTTTCTGGAGGGTTTTTGCTCCACCTTTGGTCCTTCATTCCTTTGATCTTCAAGGTGCGTAAATAACCTATCTTAGCCCTCATTTGATGACTTCTCTCTTTCACTCCTACAATCACAAAACCATGCATTAGTTGGGTCTTTAATCATGTATTTCAAGCATAGTTAGTGATAAAATGGGGTTAGAATATGCACATTTAAGAGCTCAACAGCGATCCCTCAACATAGCCTTACGATATAAAGACCTTTGTGTCCCATTGGTTCTTATCGATAATGGCTCAAGCTTAAATGTTTGCCCGCTCAAGATTGCGAAACACCTGGAAATCAGTCCCTCCTCATTTCGACCTAGCACCATGTACGTCAGAGAATTCAACAACACCCGCCGATCAGTGGAAGGAGAAGTCGATATAGAGATACAGATAGGTCCAGAAGTCTCCACCATCACATTCCAAATCCTGGATATATCAGCCTCTTTCAACATGTTGCTCGGACGACCTTGGCTGCATAAGGTCGGGGCCATACTATCAACTGTGCATCAACGGGTGAAGTATATCTATGGGAATCAAGTGATCTCTGTCCATGCAGAGAAGGAGATCATCATTCCTTCTAATGTTGCTGCCGTTGAACCAGATATCCCTGTCATTGACCCAACACTCTGAAGAAGACGTTCCGTTCCATAGTTTTGAGTTTGAGACCGTGAACGCTATTGCCAATCCAGAACCGATAAATGTGGATCGTGTCTTTTCACCAACAGAATGTCTAAGTCTCAAGTATCATATGAAGAATCATTTCAAGTTCAGAAGGATCCCGCTGGTATATAATCAACGTAAAGGATATAGGTCAGTCATCATGGACAAAAGAAAAAAGAAATTTCGATGCTCACCCATCTAATTCATCAGGTCAGGAGAGCCTTCCAGAGATCCAAGAAGAAATCTACCGACTGCATTACATAAAGGCATCCCGATGAGCCTAGCTTGGGCCATGTGGCCTCCCATTCGATGGGACTGGATTCTCGAACCATCTAAGCCTCCAGAAGAAGAAGAAGAGGATATAGGTGAGGAAGAAGATTAAATACAGCAGCTTCAGGACTAAGGGCACAACCTGCCCACTTCAATCAAGTAGGGGTACAACCTGCCCAATTCCATTCCAGCAAACCAGGGGCACAACTCGCCCATCTCAGCATCAATCAATAAGGGGCATAACCCGCCCATCTCTGTGGAATCAACACCATCAACCATCAGCCGGGGGCAGAAGCAGCCCATCTATTGGACCAAGAAAGGGAAATGGCCAGCCCTGGATTGGTTCGATGTCCATATTCCAAGCCTGTGTCTTGCCATGGAACCAGACGAACTGCAATGCGAGGTAAGTGATCCGGGAGGGACTGAGTACGACTCAGATCTCGAACCCAACCAGTAAGAAATCATGGTCATTGGGCCAGACTGTGATTCTCCGCACAAACCATCAATCCCCACCTCTCCGGGGGAAGGAGCGTGGGGTCCTGAATGGTCATCTATTACCTTAACTTTTGAATCAGCCAGAGAGTCATCTGAGGGCTTTGGCTTTAAAAAAATGCCGGTTTACGTACCAAGCGGTACGTCTGCAATGCCCGCTTGTTCAGGGTCCCGTAAAATTCAAAAATCCAAAAAAATAAAAAACTTTCAAAAACCAAAAATATCTAGCATTTCAATTCTAGAAAATTCTCAAAAACCAAAAAATATTTCTTTTCCTACATTAAATAATGTGCCAAGTTCGTCTAAAGAGTCGCATGAGTTTGAAGTCGAATCATATGATTTTGACATCGAATTAGACTTCGAGCTCATGGATCTGGACGAAGTTCGGAATAGAAAAGATGATGACCCGGCTTCCGAACTAGAGGATCTCCTCAAAAAGTTCGAATCCAAAGCCAATGTTGTAGCTAATGATTTTGAGGTAGTAAACTTGGGGACACCAGAGATCCTTAGGGAAGTACGCATTGGAAAATCGTTGCCACTAGAGATGAAGCAGAGAAGGATAGAGTTCCTACTCCAAGACTGTCCAACTTCGCGTTCTCATATGAAGACATGCCGAGGCTTGATGAAGAGCTCGTTGTACATCATCTGCCAACAAAGTCAGATATGAAGCTAGTGAAGCAGAAACTCCAAAGAATGAAGCCAAAATTGGCCCTGAAAGTTTGAGATGAAGTCATCAAGCAGTACAATGTGGGATTCTTGGTAGTCTCCAACTACCCTGAATGGCTCGCCAATATCATACCAGTACCGAAGAAGGATGGCAAGGTTCGAATTTGCATCGACTTCTAAGATCTCAACAAAGCCAGTCCTAAGGATGACTTCCTTTTGCCACATATCGACACTCTGGTTGACAACATTGCAGGGTATACGATCTTTTCATTCATAGACAGATTCTTACATTACAATTAGATCAAGATGGTTGTCGAAGATCGCGAAAAGACATCGTTTATCACTCCATGTGAAACCTTCTGTTACAGGGTAATGCCGTTCGGTCTGAAGAGCGCAGGAGCAACATATCAGAGAGCAATGATAGCATTATTCCATGATATGATGAATAAAGAGCTCAAAGTATATGTGGACGATATGATCGTCAAATATAGCACAATTAAAGGACAATTTGAAGATCTGAAGAAGTTATTCGACAGGTTAGAAAAGTACAAGCTCTGTCTCAACCCTCAGAAATGTGTCTTCGGTGCAACTGGAGGTAAACTCCTTGGCTTTATGGTGAGAGAGGGTGGCTTTAGGGTCGACGAGACCAAAACCAGGATCAAGATGCCCCCTCTAAGAACTGAGAAAGAATCTGTGGTTTCCTTGGCAGAATTTAGTACATCAGTCGTTTCATTGCACAACTCACACCTATCTGTGAGCCCATATTCAAGCTCCTTTGGAAGAACGTTCCAAAAGAATGGAATGACGATTGCCAAGTCACCTTCAACCGCATTAAGAAATATCTCATGAATCCTCTAATTCTAGTATCGCCCACTCCCGGACGAGCATTATTGTTATACATCTTGATAGCAGCAAAAGCCATTAGTTGTGTCCTCAGCCAACACGACGAGACTGGGAAGGAGGAACAAGCAATATACTATTTGAGCCGAAAGTTCACTGACTACGAGACCAGGTATTCCCCAATCAAGAAGACTTGCCTCGCCTTAGTCTGGGCAACTCAGCGACTTCGACAATACATGATTGTGTTCCCTATTGTCCTCCTCGTTCGCATGAATCCTCTCAAATACCTGTTCGAGAAGCCAGCACTCACTGAAAGGATAGCTAAATGGCAACTACTCCTTTCTGAATTCGACATCACCTATGTCACTCAGAAGGCAATCAAGGGGCAGGCCCTCGCCAATCATCTCACCGCTCATTCTCTCCTAGATTATCAACCGCTCGAAACATTCTTCCCTGATAAAGATCTCTTGCTTATCGAAAATGAAGAGAAGAAGAAGGATGAGTGGACATTATTCTTCAACAGCGCAGCAAACTCTAAAGGAAGTGGTATTGGAGCAATCATCTACTCTCCACACGACATTCCTATTCCTATCTCAAGGCGCATAGCATTCGAATGCACCAACAACATGGCAGAGTATGAAGCATCCATTACTGGTCTAAGGGAAGCCATAATCTTGGGCATCAAGAAGCTATGAGTATTTGGAGACTCACAGCTTATCGTCAATCAGACCAATGATGAATGGAAGACCAAAGATGAGAAGTTGATACCATATCATGTGTACTTTGAAAATCTAGTTGAAGAATTCAAAGAAATCACCTTCTCATACTTGCCCACGGCCAAGAATCAGTTTGCAGATGCTCTCACCACTCTTGCATCAATGATCGAGATCCCGAAAGGAACTTCAGAATGTGAACTTATAGTCGAAACTCAAGATGAACCTACTTTCTGCCTGCAAATAGAAGAAGCCGAAGCCGTCCCTAACAAGCCTAGGTATGCCGACATCAAGCAATATCTCGAAACCCAGGAATATCCAGAAGCCGCAACAGCAACAGATCGCCGAACCATCCAGCGTTTGGCCGGCCAGTTCACCATCAGTGGTGAGATTCTTTACAAGCGATCCTATAATCAAGTCCTACTTCGATGTGTCGATGAAGCAGAAGCTACTAAAATCATAAAAAAATACACGAAGGAATCTGTGGCCCACACATGAACGGGCACATGATGGCGAAGAAGATTCTACAACTCGGCTACTATTGGCTCACCATGGGGACAGATTGCTGCCAGTATGCTAGAAAATGCTTCAAGTGTCAGGAGCATGCGTATCAAATTCATGCCCCCCATTAGAACTGTACAACCTGACAACTCCCTGGCCCTCTCTATGTGGGGACTTGACATCATTGGGAAGGTGAGTCCCAAAGCATCAAACGGTTATGAGTATATACTTGCGGCAGTCGACTACTTCACCAAGTGGGTAGAAGCAGCCTTATACACCACGATTGCAGCATCCCAGGTGATCAAATTCATGAAGAACAAGATCATATGCCAATATGGAGTCCCTAATGCTATCATCACATATAATGGGACCCCGTTCGTCAACAAGAAGATGGATGACTTCCTCAGCAAGTTCAAGATTCAACGTTATTGATCAAGCCCTTACCGTCCTTAGATGAATGGTGGGGTAGAAGCCGTAAACAAGATGATCATTAGGATACTCGAGAAGATGGTCGTTACTTATCGAGATTGGTCAGACATGCTCCCATATGCACTTTGGGCCTATCGAACGTCGTATGGTCTGCTACAGGCGTTACTCCTTTCGAGCTTACTTACGAAATGGAAGTGATTCTACTAGTCGAGGTAGAAATACCGTCACTACGAGTCTTACTGGAAAGCGAAATTAAAGAAGGGGAATGGCAATGAGCCAGATTTGATCAGTTACAACTAGCAGATGAGAAGCGCATGCGTGCGCTAAGTCATTCCCGATATTATCAGAAAAGGATCACTCGGGCTTACAACAAGAGAGTCCGAAAAAGAATTTTCAAGGTGGGCGACATGGTCATGAAGAAGATCCTACCATCGCACCTTCCGGATCCCAGAGGAGAGTTTAAACCATCATGGGACGGACCACTGATCATCAGAGAAGTACTTCCCGGAGGCGCCCTCAGACTCACCAGCATGAGAGGGGTGGACCTTCCTAAGCCAATCAACGTCGACAAAGTGAAGATCTTTCACGAGTAAGTTATTCTAACCTTATCAAGAGTTACATTAGCAGCGTTGAATTCAAGGGGTCAAAGCTAAGACCTTTGAGAAGTCATTTTCATCCACCAATAAGTGTTCCAAATAAAGGAATTCAAAAGAAAAAAGAGAGAAGAAAAAAACACAAAATAGAAAAGAAAAAAGAATACAAAGAATAAAAAAAAGAAAAAGAAAATGGGAAGCCAAAACAAAGGCATTCGAGAAAAATCAACCCGAAAGAAAACACAATGATCCATCTAACCATCTTAGAAGGGTCTGTAGCTAAGGCCGACAGCTCTACCATTGTAACTTAAGATAAGGACCGAAAGGCTACCATCTGCCGGCAACGACGGATTCCCGACCTTTAGGCACTGCGGTTATCCAAAAAAAATAAAAAAAGGAAAGTGTGTGCCTAAACAAAGAGGGCAGAGTAAAAATCCGAAAGGGCGCTCCAAGTAGAAACAGTGCACACACAACGGACTTGGTGAAAACCCAAAATGGTGTTGAGGGTAAAAACAGCATTGTTACCAAGGGACATGGTGAAAACCTGAAAGGGCGCCACGGTAAAAAATGATGGGAAAAAGCCGGCTGTAGTGAAAACTCGAAAGAGTACTATAGGCAAAAATGACTTAAAAAGAAAAAGAAAAATAAAAAGTGCATGTACCAAGAAATTAGATAGTCCAGATCAGCTCAGGCAGTTACAGTTCAAGAACAAAAAGAAGTACAGTCGGGGACAAAGAACTTTACAAACTCCGATAAAACTCTCAGGAAGTAATGGTTTCTACTGCCTACCTCTCTAGGGAACCAAAGGGATCCCACATAAGTTAATCTCGAAACATCGGTCAAAGCATTGGCCGAGCCGCAGTTCTGATTCCTACGTCCCAGCACAAAATCCAGACACACACTCAAAAGACAACTCATGGCACAATAAATTCTCAAAAAGTTTTCTCTTTTCATTAAATGTATCATGTTTCTTTTACATATATCATATCATTTCTTTCAAAATACAAAAAAAAATATCATCGCCAGTCATGTACTATGCAAAAAGGAACATACAAACGGCTGACAAAGCCCTCAAAAGCAAAAAATAATCTCTACTCTTCTCCTCGGCCACATCAAGTAAGTCCTCTGACTCATAATGAAATAGCCTCGCTCTCAACCTGCTCACTTCCATGCACAGGTAATACACCTTATCTCTCTCAAGCCTACGGATCGCCATCTCCTCATCAGACAACCTTTGATCAGTGGCCAATCTCCTCGACATCATCTCACAATGATACCGAAGCGCAAAAATCTCAGATAGTAAGTGGCCATGAGTGGCCAAGAGGAAGCCGAGGTCGATAAATGGGCGCTCCTCAAAGGGCTCATATGAACCAGATGAAGAACCAGCGTCCTCAAGGACATCCAGCTCATCCTCAGCAGCAGTCAAGTGCCAACAAGAAATGCATCGATATAGAGACTGATCAGCAACCCAATACTGATATGGAGCAGTCGCCATCGGAAAAGTCATAACTCAAAACCAAGCAAATCAGCAGTAAAGTGACTTGCCTAGGACCCATCAACCTGAGTCCTAAAGTTAGATGATCTAGCCGGAAGAGATCGACGCCCGATACCCGAGAAAGCAAAATGTGGAACATCCTGTTCATACCCAAACTGCCACGGGAACTGGATAGGGTGATAGGAGAAATAAGAGCGAAAGCCTACCAGCATTAGAGGAAGGCGATGAACATCACAAAGTACTAGAGGAAGTGAAAGCCAATATGACTCCCAACAAACATTCCAGTCATGCAGCTCAGCAAACATCTTGTGATACAAAGGCTTGCTCATCCTGGCTGTATATGGAAGAAACTCCATGATATGGCATATAAGATCAGGGCGACAAGTGCTGAGAAATGATACAGGAACAGTCAGCGAAAGACGCTCCCATAGCCAAATCTGATCATGAGAAAGAGACTCAGCTAAAGCAAATGGTTCCAAAAGACAAGAAAGGAAAAGAAAGTACAAAAGGGATACCTAAAGAAATGCACAGCAACCACGAAGGATGCGTGTACGGCCTAGGGCACAATCAGTTAGCCTATTGAACAGCTCAGCCAGGACAAGAGAAATGATCCCCTGCCGACGAACAACTCGGCTCATCACCTAGAAGAGCAAAGGAGTTCGAGATCTGTGCCATCCCAAGAATAGTACCTCAGCTATCAGATAGAACATCAATGCATTCCGAGAAAGTAGGGACCCTGCCACACTTCGAGGGCCCGAGAAGAGATCGTATAACAAGTCTAAAGAGAAGACTATAACATCCTGACTACCAGCTGCAAGATGAATAAGATACGGAATCCTAAACCAGTTCTGTAGAGTGGCAGTCTTCGGCAAAGTCTTCAACGAGAAATACTGAGCATAATCCCAGGGAAGACTTGTCAAGTGCACGAACTCCTCCAAAGAAGGTCCCATCTATATATCGTTAAACGCAAACAAGTTCAACGAAGGGACCCAGTTAATCAATGCGGCCCCGAGCATCCTCCAATCAATGTTAACGCTAGCCTTATGGATCAGACCGCCAAAGTCATAGGACTATAGCTCTCAAATATCATAAGCTGACAATCTGTGAAGCTAAAAAAGCAGTCGTGGCGAATAAGAAGACGAGGAAGTAACTGACAAGTCCTCACAGGAATCCCCTCCAGAATAAAAGGTCTAGGAATCGCTGACAGCTCATGAATGATCGGAAGATCAACGGGCGAAGGAGAAGGAAAAGCTAGAACTCTTGCGAACTCAACAGTCCCTGACATATCCCTAGTAATGACTATGTTTGATTTAGTCGCATCACTGTCTGAAACTGTCATGACCTCAGCAGCATGAGAAGACTCGCCCACCTCGTGAATGGAGTGCGTAAAGGGTCAATGATCAGGAGAAGGTTGGTACTCTTCATTAAGAAGGCTATCAGCAAAGAACACACCGCACATCGTGGCGTCCTAACTAATTTGACCACTGAAAAATGCATATGAACCGTCAAGAAGAGCCCCGACAACCCCGATCAAAGAATCTACGGTCAGATCTGGACCTGCAGTCCTCTCCAACATAAAGTCAAGAATCCAACCATCACTCCGTCCAGTCGAAAGAATCATCTGGACATCCACACCGTCCATCATCAAAGGGACATCATCAATGATCACATCAAGTCCACCCAAGCAAGTGTACCTCGCATCTCGACCGTCATCAAGTGCATCCAAGCCGTCAAAGGTATCATCTGAACCATCCATATCATCTAGGTATGAGATCAGCCCATCAATGTCCATCATGGCATCATCATCACCATCGATCACATCATCCATGCAGCCCACACTCAAGGGATGCATAGTCTCACCTATGGCAACTCTCCCATCTCATCCATACCATCCATTCCTCCCATAGTCAAAGCCCCATTAAGTCAGAATTTTCAGCCATCCCACTATTAATGGAGCCATTAAAAGCTCAATCAACCACCATTCTTAAACCCCCATCAATGGCCCCATTTAAACCTCCATCTACCCCGTCCATTAAAGGCATCTCCCCTCCATTAAAGCTCCATTGAAAATCTGAAGTGGGTGACCCATCATGGTCAGCCCCCACAGCCCCTAAATCTCCTCCATCCATAGCTTGAGAGAGGACAAGAAGAAGAAGACAAAATGAAGAGAAAAGATAAAAGGAAAGAAGGATTCATGGCTAGAATCGAACTCTCCAGTAAAGGGAATGTGAGGACAAGAACAGAGAACAACAGATCACATCCGAACCAGGGCATGCACGAACCGCACATGAGGAGAGATTTCGGTAGCCCCCTGTGGGCCACCCGTATGGATGGTCTCCCTCTCTCTCCATGGGATTGGCCCCGCAGCCTCTGGTAGGTGATACTGTTAGTCCACATCAGCAATTGGCCCCCTAGGGGCCGCCCAAAGCTACGATCTACTCCAGATTTTGATCGAATCTGATCTGAATCATTTGGAAGGTGCCCCACCTGTCCAATCATGAAGAACTACGACCAAAATGGGTTTGACCAAGTCAAAGAGAAGAAAAAACGATCAAGAGGGGCCCATAAGCAATCTAAGCCATCAAAAAGCTAGATCATCATGATCCAAACCACGGAAGAGCTTACATGGGTCATCAAATAGCAAGATCAAAGGATGGATCGTAAAAAAGAAGGCCAAAGTCCAGGATCTGATCATCAAGTGGGCTCACATGGCTAAAAAGAGCAATCCGAACCGTTCAAATCATCATCCGCATCATGGAAAGTCTTCTTAACCCCACAAAACATCAAGGATAGGTGTTCCAAAGTAAAGCTGAAATATGAAAGGGCCCACATGGCCAAATCAAGCAATCTGAACCATTCGAGTCATCATCCATGCAGTTGAGAATCCTATCTTCCATAAAGCATCAGAGAATGGATTAAAGATTAAAGCAACAACAACCATCAAAGCATCCGAGCATCATCAAGAAATCCAAGGTGTTAGAACTTAGAAAAAAGAGAATAGAACTTGCTCGTCAGTAGTCCTTCTTTTATTTTTTTCCTGTATTTCTTTTATTCTGGGGAATTCTGAGTATAGAAACATTCATAGACAGTCATAAGCAATCACAAAGTGTACACAAGAGAGAGATATCGCAAGGTGAATTTTATTCCAGAGATTCTGAGATCTTTTACATTCCAGGCTGTGATACTGTTCACGAGCCTTTAATTACATCAATGGTTGATCACCCTTGATTGGAAGGCAAAAGACTAATCCGCCGGGGATTATGGTCTTGAGTTCATGGTCGTTTAGACCTTTGTTTTCTTGTTATGGACTGAGCCACATTTATTAGACACGCTGGATGTCTATGTCCCATTTTCTTTCGGATTGTCCAGGTTGAGAGACTGTCAGGATTCGAGTGGTGCAACTCGGGGCACGCGCCTGTTACTATGAACAGGTGATCGTTGGACTCCCGTTCATGCCAATTTCTTATGAATAATGGGGATCGGTGCCCCATAAATGCTTAACTCGGCTATTGGATAGCCTGAGTACTTTAGCTTTGCCTCGGCGTCTTTGAGATCGCGGTTGATTTCAACTCGCATTAGTCAATTTTCAAGCCAACAGGGCACTTCCCAGGGTTGAAAATGACTGAGTAGTGGACCTGTTTGCGGTCTGATTAGAGAAATCGGTGAGTATTATCGATAACCTTCTTTGAACAGTGGTGGATTATGTCCACGAAGATCGCTGTGAGATCGCGTTTCGATTTGCTTAGCAGAAGTCAATTTCTGGGCCAACAGGGCACTTCCCAGGGCTGAAAATGACTAAGTAGTGGACCTGTTTGCGATCTAATCAGGGAAATCGGTGAATATTATCGATGACCAACTTGGAACAGGGTGGATTATGTCCACGAAGATCGCTGTGCGATCACGTTTTGATTTGTTTAGCAGAAGCCAATTTTCGGGCCAACAAGGCACTTCCCAGGGCTGAAAATGACTAAGTAGCGGGCCTGCTGACCGCTTGATTAGAGTATTCGAGGGTCCTGAGATCGGATAAGCTTGTCACGGTGCATGATTATGGTGCATCATGTCATGTAGAAGAAAAGTTTCCCTCTTAGGCTCGGTCCAATTTCGCCCGATTCTTCTCGTTTTCGGCCATTTTCGGCTCTTTCGGAAGGATTTCCAGAGCTGCCAAATTGGCTAAGTGTTGGTCATTTTGGACCAAAATACTGATTTGGGCCATTTATCATTGACCGTTGGAGAATCTAATCAGATGGATGGATAGAACTCATCGAGACGCATCTACGAGAGGCGGTTTCATCAAAATCCGATCTCGGACGAAGGTGGGCCGCGCGATCGAAGGTCCACCCCTCCCATCAGTGTCCAAGAGCATGGGGGTTAGTACAGGCGCATGTGACCATTAGTGCAGGCGCATGTGGTGATGTACATGCTGACATGCGCATGTGGTTGGGGAGCAGGCGCATGTCTCATCTCTCGGGCACATGTGGAGGTGTTTTTTCATGAAAAATGGGAGTCCAGAAGCAATCCCGGCGCATGTGGTGGTGCACATGCGCCTGGGGCTCCACCTTGGGCGCATGTCAACCCAACACTTTGAGAAATTCGGGATTTTCCGATGGGAAAAGCCGGCGCATGTGATGGAATAAGCCGGCGCATGTGGGGTATAAGCCGGCGCATGTGCCTAACACTTAGAAATTTTCAGGATTTCTTCTTGAACTTGGGATTCCGGCGAGGAAATCCCTTTTTAGCAAGGGAATCCACTCCGGCCAAGGCATCCGACGAGGAGAAAGAAAGCAAGCACATGTGGTGCTTACATCACTCTGAGGTCGGCAGGGGATGATCTCATACTGATGAAATGAAGTGACATCGCTATTTATAGGGGAGTAATCAGGTTCGGGTCCGGTCCGGTGGGTATTTCCCAGCGCATGTGGTAGAAAACAGTGTCAAGCGCATGTGGCAGAAAGCAGCCAAGCACATGTGGTGGATCCGGGCGCATGTGCTTTACCGGCGCATTTCCCGGTGCTTTTCAGAAAAGTGTTTAATTCACTCCATTTCACTAATAGGGTGCAAGCGCATGTGGTTGGAGGCCAGGCGCATGTCCTTTGCCGGCGCTTTCCCACTACTTAGCCAAATTTTCAGGATTCCAGCACTTAGAAAATTTCAGGATTTCAGCTCCGACGAGGGACCTCCAAAGGACAGCTACCTTTTATAGGACATGCACTCACTGTCGCCAAGCCACTTCTAGGCTATGATTGACCTTCTGAATGAACGGGATGGTGTGTGGAAGTTCAGATGTTGTTAATTTTGGTACTTCCTTACTAATTTGGAGCCTCCGAGTCGGCTTGTCGTATAGGAACGTTGTTCCGGGGAGCGCACGCATGGAAATACGCATCGTAATGACTTCAAACTTGCTATTTAAGGGTTTTGGGGCACTTCAGATCATTTGGCGATGAAGCGTATGTCCAGTTCCACTCTAAAATGGTAGCTGTAGGCTTACGGACCCTTTTTGGTTGGTTTTGGGCAGAGACAAAACGCATTTCAAGGTGCGTAGGTAAAAATATGCACTGGATGACTTTGAAACTTACAGGTTAGGGGTTTTAGGACATTTCGGATCATTTGGCGGTGAAGCACATGTCCAATTCCACTCTAAAATGGTAGCTGTAGGCTTACGGACCCTTTTGGTCAGCTCCGGGCAGGGACGAAACGTATTTCGAGGTGCGCGGGTAAAAATATGCATCGGATGACTTCGAAACTTGCAAGTTAAGGGTTTTAGGACGTTTCGGATCATTTGGCGGTGAAGCGCATGTCCAGTTCCGCTCCAAAATGCTGTTTACGAATTTTGGTCGCTACCAAGTGATCAGGGTTGTGTTGGCGTTTGCAGGGCTTTCCCGACCTCAAAACTGATCCACATTATTGTCAATAGACCACGGGATGTTGTTTTACAATGGGTGTAAATTTGAGCCCCAACAAGTGCCCCCCCGGTGTGTTGCGCTGGATGCTTACGTCACGCTAGTGCAGTGCACCGGTCCCTTAGGCTCAAGTATAAATAGTTGACTCACTGAGTCATTCCAAAATTTTTAGAGTCAGAAAACCCAATTTTCCCAAGGTGAGAGAGCTCACCCTTAGGGTACAGGCGCATGTGGTCCCCTTGTGGGCGCATGTGGCCTTCCATCCATTTTCCGACGGAGGACTTAACTTCAGGCGCATGTGAGATGCCATATGGGAATGAGCGCATGTCCCAGGCGCATGTGGTTCCGGGCATGGGCCCAAGGCACTGCCCCGGACTTTTATTTGTCTAAAAACTTGAAGATAGGCACATGTGAGATGCCACATGCGCTTGGAGCTTTGGATTTCAAACTTGCTCTCTTTCTTCTTCTGAGCCGGGCGCATGTTAGACTGCACATGCGCCTGAGGCCTTGTGTGATGAACTTGCACTCACACATTTTGTGGACTGGGTGCATGTGAGGGGCCACATGCACCTGGGGCTCTACCTTGGGCGCATGTGAGCCCAACACTTAGTGAAATTCTGTGGGTTTTGGCCCCGCTTTGCACTCGGTGAAGAAATGGCATTTCCGGCTCCATTTCTCAGTCAAATTCAGTGCTGTTTGAGGCTAGATCACTTAAAATTTTAGCATGATTGGAGCTCAGTGCCTTGGGCCTGCAGTTGGCTGCCTACTTTAGCCTGTCACAGCCTGCAACTGTCTATTTTAGGCAGGTTCAGAGTATGTCTGCCAGAGTGCGCCTATAGCGTCCCGATTGCTTGTAAAGTTACTGTGTGCGAACAGTTGCGTATGTATGATGCTGAAACTGTTTCCTGACTCTGTCCAGTACCTACTTATAAGCACCTGGACTTGTCGAGGCTGCTTTTAGACTAAATGCATGGATGTATTGTGGGTTCAATCTGTGATTTTGTGTGTGCATCAATCACATGTATGCGTGCATGTATGATGGCAGTTGTTTTGTTGTGAAATGAGTATGATGATTGATATGCTATGCTCTTGATTTTGTTGTTCTCATGCTCTTCATGCTGTGCTTGTGTTTGTGATATGATTTCGTTAGGCTATTTGCCCATGTGTATTGAGTCATTTTCTAATGTTGCTCTGTTTACGCGTTGCAGTGAATTGCAGTAGCGACAATGGGATCTTCTGGTGAAACCTCTGGGTCGCATGCTTCTGGTCCGACGCCGATGAAGCACGGTCGGAAAAGAACAGCTGAAGGTCCTTCTAACCCTCCTCGTCCAAGATGTAACTCTCATTTCTTTCCTATGGTTGAACTCGAGATAAAGGATTTCTCGGAGCGTATTGGGCAGCTTCCTCATGAAGTGCTGGTACGCATCTTTGTCAACAAGACAGCGCCCGAACCTCCAAAGAAGGGAACAGAACAAGAGTGGGTCTATTGGTATGCCCAACTTGCTGGTGTGGCGAGTGCCATCGAGGCAGGTCCTCAAGATATACCTGTTCAAAATGTAGAAGAAAACCTGACAGGTTAGAAAGGTAAGAAGAAAGGAGGACGAGGAAAACAACCGATCAAGGCGCTCAGTCAAGCGGAGCGATTGACACAGCTCCTCGACTTGAAATATGAACGGATGAAGATTGGATGGGAGAGCAACAAGATCACTGCTGAGCGTGGCATCTGCATCACGAACCCCTACGATGGCGAAGTCATCTTGCACCAGAAGTCTCTTATGAGGTGTAAACCTTTTCCGAGCATCGAACCATCTGATGTTCGTAGACCTAGCCAATTCTATGGAGTGGAGAGATGGTCTTCAGTTCCTGAGAGATTACTCACCGCCACCCTGGGAAGCAACGGGAAGCAACAGAAGGTTGGTGAGATTAATGAAATGACTTTCCTCATGCCTACATGTGTTCCGCATGCACCTTATCCGACTCATTTCTTTGAGACGGTGCGCCAAAGATTCCTTCCTACGAGCAATTCTGCAATGTAGGAGACTTCGAGCTTCCGTACCCGAGGGCATCTGAATCGTCGTGACAGCTACATCCCCTGGGCGAAGGAGATTCTGATCCGGCACGAGGCTGTGCTGAGGGAGGTCGGGCTCTACTATGCCATCGAGTCGACTGCTGGCTTCTTTCCGCGAGATCCGACGATTCTCAGGGGCTTCTTAAATTACTGGAGTTTCGTTACCAACTCTTTCCATCTTCGTCAAGGAGAGATGAGCATAACCCTCTAAGATCTTAAGATGATGGCGGGCCTGCCCATACACGGCGGGTATTATCACGAATATATCCCCTCTGATGAAGAATTGTCTGGCTTTAAGCGCGAAGGTGATCGGAAGGCCTATCATTCCAAGGTGTGTTTGGAGTTGTTCAATGAATTGCAACAATTTGACTGCATTACAAAGATACACTATGAAGATTGGTCAATCTACTTCAGCCACGGCTTGAAGTAAGTCTTCCCGGGACGTCCCTTACTTTCTTTTCATGATGTATGCTCTTTTCTCCTGCATAGCTTCTTATGTGAAATTCTCTCTCCTCTCTCTTTCAGGATCGACTACAGAAAATATAAAGTTGATGTTAAAAGAATAAGGGCTATACGACAAAGGTTCCAATGCAAGTTTCCTTGCCCGAACGTATTGTCTCCCACTTGCGAGCTAGCAGGCTTCCTCGCTTACTGGTTGTCCGTAGTCGTGCTTCTCAGCTCAAAGAGTGCTGATGACGTCAGGGTTTCTTGCTTCGTTATGGCAGGTGCCCTTGCCAGTGGTCAACGTCTTACTATAGCGCCACCTGTACTCTGTAGCATATATAGAGAGTTTAGTTATGTTGCCAGTAATTCGGACAAACCTGCTGATGGAATGGATGCTGCCCATTGCCCGTGGCATTATTTCTGTGGCTGGTTAGGCATTTATTTCCCATGGGTATATGGCATGAAGCCTCATGCCTATTTCTTTCCAGACCGAGCGCCTCTTATCAGGTTCATGAAGGCCAAGATGGTGCTTAAGACGCCAGAATGGGTGTCTTCAAGGATCTGCAGTGAGAATGAAGTTGACTTCTACCATTTTCCCGCTTTCATTGCTGATGAAGATATCGAAGTCGTCAATGATGAGGATTCGGTTGACTCTTCTGACAGAGAATTCCTAATATCGATCCAAACCGCCTCTCTCCCGTTCCGCGAAGGAATGGAGTTCTGGCGCGAGCCTTACTACCCGAGCAGGTTCGCAAGACAGTTCGGCTACGATCAGGGTGTTCCATCGACTCTTCCGAGCGTGACGAGGATAGAACGAGCATATGGCACTGGTCCTGTCCATTGGGAGTGGATGTGGGACCAACTTTTGCTGACGCGAACTGGTGCGAGGTTCGTGTTTCCTGGTGGTAGTCGACGTCCTACGACTTCTTATGGTTGGATGAGATGGTGGGGGCATCAGTACGCGCGCATCCGGGATGCCAAACCTGTCGATTTCCCTCTCTATCTCTCTCCTCCAAGGTTGAATGACGTTCCTGAGGACGGTCTTGGTTATCTTCGTGAGCAGCGTGAGGCCGTTGGAGTTCCTAGTACCAGCCATCTGACTTCCTTGAACATGCCGATCACTCGTAAGAAAGAAGATGGGGCGTTAGACGGATGGTATTGCTTCGGGGTCCCTATACAGTGTCGTCAACGGGAGGTCGGATCTTCACGTCCTCCGACAGAGACTGCTCCTCCATCTGTCGAAGAGGATGACCCTACGGAATGCATGGAAGGAGTTAGACCTTCTAATGATTTCGTTGATGATTTTCCACCGGGGCGCGGGAGAGATCAGTTGAGAGTCAAGATAAAACTCACACCAAGAGTTCGCCCGTCAGCACCTGAGAAAAACTTAAGAAAGGCAGAAATGTTACATATCAAGAAGTGGGGGAGTTTGGATACGTTGTTGCAGATCAATCCTCCAGAAATAGTGGCAGGTGCGGCTGTTGCCGATAGCCGCGAAGAAGGTGAGCTTCGGTCTGGTGCCACAGAGGAGATTGCAGATGAAGAAGATATAATTATCGATAATCGTGACGGAGGTGAGTCCAAGCCTGCAGATGTCGAGGGGGATAGTGCGGAAGGTGGTTCTGAAGACGGTGATGGTCAGGGAGCGGCACGCCTCGATGGTTCAGGGTCACAGCTCGAAGATGAGCCTGTAGATTATTCTGGCAATGATTAGGGAGTGGATCATGCCAATGATCACAGCAACGATGATTCCCTCGCGAACTACTATGATAACGACACCGGAGTCGGGGGTGTAGGTGATCTTGATGATGTTACCATAGCTGCGCTCGAAGCACAACTCTACAACAACGTCAGGGTCCAACCTTCTTCAGAGCCTTTAGTCTTCGTTTCTCAGGCTGTTGCGGTATCGACTACGAGGTTGTCGACGGATGTTCCTCCTTGTTTGCCCATTCATGCTGATAACGCCGAGGAATCTATTCCTAGGCTTTTGATACGTGAAGGGAACGTCGATCCTTCTTCGGTCCTTCCATCAGGCTGTTCATCGCGAGTACATTGTCCTGTTGAGTTGGAGGTCGTGGATACATCATGCTCCGCTGCGATCGAAGTCAGACCCGACATTCCGCGAGCACAAGGTAAGAAATGCGATTGTGGTTCTGCTTTGTACTTTTCTTCTTTGATTCCTGCATAATCATACTAACTATATTTTGTTATTATTATCTTATTTTTATAGATCTTATTGAGTTAATACCTGCCTCTGCCACTTCTGTCGCATCGTCTCCGGTTGTGACTATTGAACTGCCGGGCGAAGCTTTGGAAACAGTTGTTGATTCCGGGACATGCATTGTGGGACCTTCGGAGCCTGCTGTTGATCTTCCTGCCATTCCTGGTATGACTCCTTCGCACTTTACATTAGATTATGACTTGTAGTTTCTGCTTTCATTTTTTGCTAATGCACCATTTGTTCTTCTTGCATTCTTTCTTGCAGCTGCCGTCGATTCTGGCGTCGCCATTGCTATGATGCCGGACATTCCTGCATTTGAACATTTAGATTGTTTTGGTCAGAGCGTGCTGAAGGGCCTGCTGTCTAGCCTTGAGAAGGCGTTGGCTGATCCACAAGAATGGCATATGCTAGGTGCTGGCATGAAAGAGCTGGAAGCTTGTGTCGAAGTAGTTGGGTCTGATGCACTCGTGGTTGTCAATCACATCTCTGCGCTCGAAAGCTCCCTAACAAACATAGCGGCTGCTGAGCGCGTCGAGCCCGATCCTGCCATTGAGTAGAAGCGGGGAGTTGCAGAGTCTTTGAGGCCTGCAGTGGAACGTCACGCGCATTCTACGGCGAACGCACAAGAATCCCTACAAAATAATAAGATACAGTATGAAGGGTGCTTGGGCCGTATAGCAGAAATCGATGCTGAGATTGAGCGTCTGTAAGCAGGAGAAGATCGCCGTGAGCTTCGAAGCTGCCCGTCTCGAGTCAGTAGTTGCTCAGGGTCAGATAGCGGTCACGCGGCTCGAGAGTGAGGGCGAAGCAGCGCGCAAGCAGTTGGAAGATTTAACTGCTGAACTTCAACATGTTCCTGATCCTGCGGAGGTGTTATCTGCAGCAAGGTCAGCGATGGAAACTGCCAGGGTGGCCGTGATCAGGCTGATATCGGGATGTTTGGAGAAGCTTTGATCTTTCGCTCCCGACGCTCTCCTTCTTGATTTCAAATGTATAGAAATGATCGTAGGATCTTACCTTTAGAAAATTTTGTAGTTGGTGTAAGAGATACTTACCATTCATGTATACGGCGTCAAAAAGATGTCAACCAAAATTTTGTTAAATGAAATGACAATAGCAATTACTTTTCTATCGTGTTATGTTTGTGTGATGTGTGTTAGAATGGTCTACAATAATAACAATAATAATCGCAGTTCTAATAAGTGATGAATGTAGAATGAAATGAAAAGAGTAATACTTCCCCTTGTCGTCGATTTCGGGAGTGTCCAGGGTTTCTAAACTCGGGATACGCTCGTGTCGTAGACGAATGGTCCTTCTTGGTAATTTCTCCATAGTAAGGGCAAGGAAGACCTGCAAGAATACGGAGTAACTGATTAGCTTTTGTAACTACAGGCTTATCTACTGTATTCTACTCCATTTCATTCTCCATTTCTATCCTTACTTATTACATTCCCTCTCTTGGGGAGTTTACATTTCTCATATTTATGTAAAGGAAAGTAATAGGTTGACCGTTAGGGGTAATATTTCTTCAGAAACCGGCCATTAATTGCAAAACCGGCTCCGCCACCATCGAAATTCACTAAACGGTAGGCCCCATTGGAGTAGACTTCTTCTATGATGCATATTGGGTCCCACTTAGGGTCGAACTTGCTCTTTGTAGTGTGCGCGGCTGTCGGTCGCTTCATTACGAGTACCAAGTCACCCTTCTTGAAGGATCTACCTCTGACTCGCTTGTCATACGCTGTTGAGACATGCTTCTGGTACATCTCTAGCTGTTGTTGTGCCGCAAGCCTCTTCTCATCCAAGGCATCGAGCTCGACCATCCTGAGCTCAGCATTACGGTCATCTGTCAAGGAGTTCCGAAGTGCTACTCGCAGGGACTCGACCTGAACTTCCATCGGGATGATGGCCTCCGTGCTGTATACCAGTGAATAGGGAGTAGCCCGCGTTGCTGTGCGGTGCGTAGTACGATATGCCCAAAGTGCTTCGGGCAACCGTTTGTCCCAATCTTTCTTATTCTCTGCCACCGTTTTCTTCAAAATCTTCACGATGGTTTTGTTGAATGCCTCAGCAAGCCCATTTGTAGGAGGATAATAGGGTGTTGAGTAGCAATGCTTGATCTTGAACTTGGCACACAGCTTGTCGATCACAGCATTTCGGAAGGGCGTGCCGTTATCCGTGACGATCCGATCGGGAATACCATGTTGGAGATGATGGCGTTTCGAATGAAACCCTCCACTTGTTTAGCTTTCACGTTCTTCAGGGCCACAGCCTTAGCCCACTTAGAGAAGTAATCTGTTGCCGCTAGTATGTACTGGTGCCCTTGAGAGGAAGAGGGGCTAATGGGGCCTATCACATCCATTCCCCAGGCCGCAAAAGGCCAAGACATCACTGACTGATGCAATTCTTCTGGAGGCACGTGTATGATATCGGCATGTATTTGACACTAATGGCATTTTCTGACATAGTCCACCGCATCTTTCACCATGGTGGGCCAATAATAGCCCATGTGCCGCACTCGATGATGTAGGTTCCATCCGCCTTGATGGGCACCACATTCTCCTCCGTGCGCCTCTCTCAGCGTATCATGAACTTCTTCTCGGGCCAGGCATCTTGACAGCATTTCGTCGCTGGAGCGTCGATACAATACTTCCTCTAAGAGGATGAACGAGCTGGCACGCCTTCTGACTTGAGTGCGCATCTGCGGATCCTCGGATAAGAACCCATACTTCAAGTAATCAGAGAATGATCTTCTCCAATCTTCCTCTTCTGTGATCTCAAAGCAATGTACGGGACTTGCACTCGTTACATTCTCGGCTGCTGTGAGGGATGGCAATATTCTCCTTTCTTCTATGGTGACTTGAAGTGGGCTGCCCCCTGGGTGCGCGAGAGCCGCGGCCAGGTTAGCCAATGCGTCTGCTTGAGAATTTTCAGCTCTTGGGACGTGCGACACTGTACTATCCCGAAAATGATCGAATAGGGCTCGGGCCTGATGGCAAAGGGATGACAGCTCTGGCTTGCGGACTTCATATTCCGTCATAAGCTGTCCCACAACTAACCGAGAATCGCCGTATACTTGTAGTGATCGGATTCGCATGTCTCGTGCCAACTGTAACCCAATGATGAGGGCCTGATACTCTGCCTCGTTGTTTGTGCATGACGGCACTATTGTGAATGAGTAGGGCAACAAGTCGCCTTGAGGACTGATGAAGATCACACCGGCCCCTGATCCTGCAGCTCTAGAGGCTCCCTCAAAATACATCCGCCACTGCCTCGCGACCCTTACCATCATGGCCTGGTCGTCAGGCAAATCACATTCCATTTCCATGTCATCTGGTATCAGGTGAGCTGCTAGAAAATCTGCTGTCGCCTACCCTTTAACAGCTCAAGACGGCAGATACGTGATGTCGAACTCGGTAGCAGTAGGGCCCATTTGGCTAATCGCCCGGACAACATAGGTCGGTTCATCAGGAACTTGATGGGATCTGCTCTGGAGATCAATGTAATCTAGTACGACAGACAGTAATGCCTCAACTTCTTCACAGTGAATATCAAGGCCAGGCATATCTTCTCAATCGGTGAGTAATTAAACTCAGCGCCGACGAGCGTGCGGCTCAAATAATACAGGGCATTTTCTTTCCCTTCTTCATTCTTCTGGGCGAGCAGTGCCCCCAGTGAGTTCTCTCCCACTGCTACATATAGTATCAGAGGCTTTCCCTCGATTGGCGCTGCGAGAACCGGAGCTTTCCCGAGTAACTCTTTGAGGGAATCGAAGGCTTTCTGGCACGCTTCGTCCCATTCGAAGCGGATGTCTTTCTTGTTCAGCCGAGAGAAAGGCTGGCAACGACCTGACAAGTTCGAGATGAACCGCCGCAAGTAAGCGACTCTCCCTTGGAAGCTCTTCAGCTCTTTCAAATTCTTCGGAGGAGGCATTTCTCAGATCGCCTTGATCTTCACGGGGTCAATTTCGATTCCCCGATGCCTGATCACAAAGCTAAGGAATTTTTCGGAGGACACCCCAAAGGCGCACTTCAACGGGTTCATGGGGAGGCTCTTCTTCCTCAACCTCTGAAATACTAGCTTCAAATGTTCGCGATGCTGTTGATGTACGTCAGACCTCACTACCAGGTCATTGACGTAGCATTCCACATGCTTATGCATCATGTCTTGGAAGATTACCTGCTGTTGGAACTAGAAAATGGATCATAATGACATTTTCTGAAATGTGGTGTTTTTTGCTCTAGGGTTATGAATAATAGGAACATTCGTACACAATCACAAGCATTCACAAAAGTACACAAGAGAAGAGATATTGCAAGGAAAATTTTATTCCAGAGATCCTGAGATCTTGTACATTCCAGGTCGTGATCTGGCACGAGCCCTTAATTACATCGGATGATTGATGACCCTTGATTAAAAGGCAAAAGACTAGTCAGCAGAGACTGCGGTTTTAGAGTTTGTGGTCGTAGAGACCTGTATTTGTTTTGCTGTGTACTGAACCACCTTTGTGTTAGTCAGATGTCTATGTCCCATATTTTGGCCGGAGATCCGGGCTGAGACTGTCAGGGTTTATGACTGAGATGGACGACTCTGGGCCCGCGCTTGTCAATGTAGGGACAGGTGACCTCGGGAAGTCCATTCTACAGTTGTGTGTACCTGCGCAGCCCAACCAACGGAGACCGTTTGGATGGGTAGGGCATCGACTGTTGTGATGTGGCAGTTGAGAGCAATTGGTTTGTAGAGAATCGAAACTCTTTGGCATGGTTTATCGTGGTAACCATAGCCCTGCTTGTCTAGCTTTTGACCCGAATTGGATCATGCCTTTATAGTAAACATAAATGATGGCATATTTGCATAGCTCTGGATGCTGGCGTCTCCTTTCCAGGAAGTCACTTCGTTCATCGCGTCGAATCGGGTCAAACCTCGAAGATGCTCGATTCCACTCGTTTAGAGTTCCCGAAACATTCGTTCGATCGTTCCATTACGTCCGGAATGCTCAAAATACCCAAGATAGGCTCAAGCGGACCTTGAAAACACTTAAAATTGAACCCAGTGCACCTGCGAACATGTTCTACAATTGGCTGAATTTTTAGGTGCGTGGGACTTATTAAACGGGTGCGTGGGACTCCACATACCTAAAAATTAAGTACAGAATTTCTGATTAATTTAGGGGTGCGTGGGTCCATATTCAGGATGCGTGGGACCAAATTTACAAATCTGATTTTGATGAATTTACGGACGCGTAGGACCCGAATTAATGGACGCGTGGGCCACTTTTCGGGTGCGTGAGAGTCCGATGTACTTGTTCGATTTGTCGATTTTATGGATGCGTGGGGCCGAATTTACAGACGCGTGGGCCACTTTCGGGTGCATGGGGTCTTTTACGGGTGCGTGGCCAAACTTATGATTGTAGGATTCAGACCTGTAGTGGAGTATCTGCGATCAGAAAAGGGTATTCCGATGCTCGGAAAAGTATTCCGGCGAGGATTCCGGCAGGGATTTTGGGTTTTCGGCAGTAGCAACTCTCTCTCTCTTTTTGGAATCGTCCCGAATGAATGGGTGGAGGGGGTATTTATAGCCGAAGAAGCCGGAAGTCAGCCAATGAGGGGCTGCCACGTGCCACGCACCTGTTAAATGTCCCCCACGCACCTGTTTAATAATGTGCGGATGTCCGACGCTCCCAGAAACATGTTCTGAAAATACTCAATTTTTTGGGTGCGTGGTACTTAATTTACGGGTGCGTGGGGCTCCACGCATCTGTAATTTGATTCCTGAAAATTTATGGAATTTACAGGTGCGTGGACCCATTTTCAGGGTGCGTGGGAGTCTAAACACCTCCGTAATGAGAATCACAAAATATCATTTTTAAGGGTGCGTGGCACCATTTTCAGGGTGCGTGGGACTCAAAACACCCTTGGATGAATTCCTGTTCTTGTTGATTTTTCCGGCGCGTGGGGTGTCCGAATTTTATGGGTGTGTGGACACGTAAATGTGGGCTCCATTAATTGGGTTTTGAATTTTGGAGGGTTTGTGGGGCCCGTTTCATTGCGCAATCACTTGCACTGTTCATCATGAGTAGTAATGAGGTTGCGGGTCCACTTCCGGGCGGTTCTGAACATGATGATCGGCGGGGCCCTTTGGAGAATTTGTCCCACCGGAAGGTGTTTTACGTGATTCCTTCAGAGGTATACGGTTATTTTGTTTATTTTGAGAGTCCCTACCTTTTGGGACCCCAACAGATGCCCCTCCGGTGGGTCGCGACAGACGCACGATCTTCTGGTGCGACGAACCGGACTTCCTGGGTCCCACTATAAATAGAGGAGACGGCCTATTCTCGTCATTTCACTGTTTCTCATTGAATTTTCCGGACCCATCTCACGCACCCATTTATTCACCAACGCACCCAACAATTGTCTCCAACGCACCCTTTTAATCGGCACACACCTGTTTGTTCGAGGTAAAGATGATTTTTCGGGTGCGTGGGACCTCAACGCACCCAATAATTTCGAACTTTTTGAATTTGAATCCTTTAGGGGTGCGTGGGGAGTCACGCACCTAGAATTTTTCGAACTTTGGCAAATTTCTCAGAATTTCGGGGTGCGTGGGGGCCTACGCACCCTTCGTCACATCATGGAGGGTTTTAGCCCCTGCACGCACCTAAGAATTGGGTTTTACATGGGTGCGTGGGGCCTCACGCACCTCAAATTCTAACTTGGCAAAATTTTCATGTATCATGTATTACGAGGTGCGTGGGACCCTACGCACCCAAAATTCAACTTTCAGACTCCGGTCATTATTGGGGTGCGTGGAGCTGCACGCACCTGGAATGGCAACTTGGTATTTTGAGGTGCGTGGGGCCTCACGCACCTGGAAAGGCAGCTTGGTATTTTTGAGGTGCGTGGGGCCTCACGCACAGTCCATGGGACTTCGTGGAGTTCGGGATTTTACGTACTTTATTTTAATGATTTTGTTAGGTCTCTAAAGAGTATGAGCCCCTACTCCTCTGCTTCATATTTTGCGTATATGTGTCCGTTGTTTTAAGGAGCCGTAGGGTCTCATACTCTTGAGATTTATGGATTGCACCAGCTTAATAGGTAGTTCTAGTGGTTAATTTAAGTGATGTTTCGAGCATACCTTTGCATGTCTCTTCTAGCCTTGCTGACTTCACACGATTAGCTTCTCTTGCTTTCTCTTTTTTGTCGGACTGCCGTATCGGTTCATCAGTCTTATTTCTTAGCAGACAATGGCCATAAGTCGTGCTTCTCTTCGTGCGGCCCGAGATTGTCTGAGGCGGCTGCTGGGCTCTCTAGATCATCCTGAGACTTGGTCATCTCTCGTTGTTCAGCGTGATGAGGTGGCCGAGGCCTTGACCCGACTGGGCGCGGACTCTCGCCCTATTCTTCAAGCCATTCAGAACGTCTCCCTGATGGCCTCCATTTCTGATGAACATAAGGAGGTCATCTTTGACTTCATCGGCGATTCTTTCCTCTTGGAAGAGTTAGCGATTCTCGAGGCGGCGGAGCCTTCCCTGGCCGCTTCTTTCTTTTCCTTCTCGAGCCGGCTTCACTCCCTGAAGGAGGAAAAAATGGAGAGCAAAAGACTCTTAGCTTGGCTTGTCCTGCTGGCGGAGGCCGAGTTTCCAGATCGCTGCGCTGGTATCTGGAGGATGGTCAGGGAGGCCCTACGGGAGCATGACAGGCTGGCGATCGACGTCTCCATTATGAGGAATTATGCCAATGCTGAGCACTTGAACTTCGACTTTGTGCAGCAATGCATTTCCTTCCTAAGGGACCTGATTTCCAAGGAAGCCCAGGTCCAGGCGAAGGTGGACGAGTTGAAAGCTCGGGTTCTTCCGCTGGTGCAGGAGTGAGATCCTCTTTTTCCGGCTATGGGGAGGGGTCCCCGCAATTTTGTGTCATTTTACATCGATTATTAATTTCTAATTTAAACAGTTGATATAACAATCTAGACATTTGGAATTGTCCTTGCGGTTGATGGATGAATGATAATTGTATCTTTCTTCTTCCCTGCTGTCCTTCCTTGTTTGTATGTTTGTGATGATGATGTTGTGGTTGTGGTTGTTGCTTTATTTCTTTCTCCGTTGCTTTGGGTGTGCTCTGCCGGGGCTTTGATTGGCGCTCATATTTTGTTTACCTGCCGCTTTGTATTCCTTTGGATCTTGTGACTGTTTGATTGTCTTTATGTAAACATCTTCGCTTTGCCCTGTATCTGAGTCTTTTACATACCGTTGCAGGTTACAATGGCTAGCGATCCCTCACAAGCTGGTCCTTCGGGTCCACCCCCAACTCCGTCAAAGCGCAAGCGCGCCGCAGCTAAGAAGGTTTCCACGCCATCGGCTGAGAATCCGCAATGGTTCCTTCCCCCGATGATGTTCAACTTCTACGATCGCATCCTTACACTATCCAAGGACATACAGAAGAAAATCCTTTGTGATAGGATCATGCCACCCCCTCCAGATAGGGGTACACAAGAGCAGTGGGATGCCTAGTATGCTCCTCTTCGTGGCTTCCGGTCGGACAGGGCCGTAGGTTCTGAGGAAGGCGAAGTGAGCCCGTCGATCCCTGCTCAGGCTACCAGGCGCGGTCGCCCGAAAAGGGCTGGCAAAGACGCCAAGCAAGTATATTTGGAGAATCAGGCTAAATCTAAGTCGGATAAAATGAAGGTGACCTGGTCTAGCGCTAAACTTGTCACTGCACCGCTTGTCGTTAGAAACCCCTATACTTGGGAATACATTCGTTACTCAAAGAGTTACCAGCGGCAGCGATCCCTCCCAAGTATCGAGCCGTCTGATATTTGCAGGAACAACTCTTTTTATAGCGTTGACGCTTGGACGTCCGGCCCGGCACCGTTTCTCAGTTGTTCTTTATCTAAGAACGGGAAGCATCAGTCAGTCCTAGGCGTGAAGGACATGATCTTCTTGGAGCCGAATCACAGCCCCCATCAGCCCTTTCCCAAGCATTATTTTGAGACCCTCCACCAGCGGTTTCATCATCTAGGGGATACTGAAGTCTAGTTGACCGGGGCATTTCGAAGCCGCGGCCATCTGGTCCTCCACCCAGGCTACGAAGCGTGGGCGAACCGGATCTTAGAACAACACCGGGCTACCCTACGGGCGGTGGCTTATATAAGGCGATCGAAGCGACGTCAAGTTATTTTTGCCGAGAGCCCTGGGTATACAAGGGCTTCCTTAATCACTGGTGCTCCATTACCAACTCCTTCCATATGTCGTGGGGCGAGATGAGCATCTCGCTTTGGGATCTTAATAGGATCGTAGGTCTCCCAATTCGTGGGAGAATCTACGACGAATGGGTCCCAAGCGACGACGAGCTGTCGCGAAGGAAGAAAGGCATCAACGAAGGCTTCTTCTCTGAGGCCTATTATAAGTTGTTCGCGGAATTACCCCAATTTTGGGGCCTCAAAGATAAGCTCCCATTTGAGGACTGGCTGGTCTATTTCAGCCATGGCTTGAAGTAAGTGTTCTGCAATGAGTTGTACCTTACTGCTTAGTCACACTTCTTT
Organism: Liriodendron chinense; assembly: GCA_003013855.2. Taxonomy (NCBI): domain Eukaryota; kingdom Viridiplantae; phylum Streptophyta; class Magnoliopsida; order Magnoliales; family Magnoliaceae; genus Liriodendron; species Liriodendron chinense. The sequence goes on along the minus strand of ML058325.1, from coordinate 3,935,017 downwards.
CTTTCTGCTAACGCCTCGTCTCTTTCCCTTCAGCTTAGACTACGCGGCCTATGATGAGGGCCGTGGTGATAAGGCACTTCTGGAGAAACGGATGAGAGAGAACTTCCCTCGTCCTAACAAGCTCTCCCCCACCTGCGAGCTGGCTGGTTTCCTGGCGTACTGGCTCAGCTATGTAGCGCTTCCAAGCTCCAAGCAGGCAAATAACATCAGGGTGTCTTGTTTTGCCGTTGCGGGGGCCCTAGCAAACGGTCATCGGTACGAGTTGGCTCTAGTGGTCCTATGCTCCATCTATTGGGCATTCGGCTATGTTATCAGCAATAAGGAGCGCGCCGCCTACGGGATGAACTCCGCCTACTGCGGATGGCACTTTTTCTCTGGTTAGCTCGGGGTGTACTTCCCCTAGGTCTACGGCGTGCGGCGCGGGGATTATATCAGAGAGGGGAAGCTCCCGCTACACTTCTTTTAGAAGAAGAGGATGATCAGTCATAACCTGACCACTATTGAGGATAGGATCGCGCAGCTCGACGATGTATATTTTTATCACTTCTCCAGTACCCGGAGTGAAGAATCGGTCCTGTGCACGGATGATGATAGCGTCGACTATTACGAGCGTTCCTTCTTGATTGCGATTCGTCCTTCGTCACTACTGCTTCGCGAAGGGTTGGAGTTCTGGAGGGAACCCTATTATCCGAATCGTTTCGCCCTCCAATTCGGGTACGATCAAGGGGTGCCAGCAACATTAGAACCAGTGACGCGCGAGCAGCGGGCGTATGGTGTTGGGCCCATTCATTGGAAGTGGATGTGGCGGCAACTTCTGCTGACTAGAATAGGGTGCTCCTTCATCATCCCGGGGACGCAGTGTTTTACCGGGGCTACCTTCGGATGGATGAGGTGGTGGGCCCACCAGTATGCGCTGGTTCGGAATAAAATGCTCGTCACTGAGCCCGTCTTCGTCACGCCTCTTATCATTACTCCCTCCCCTGCCAACAGACTTGGCTATGTATTAGAAAATCTTCATCAACCTGTGGTGCCAGGCACGGAGAGATTGCAGACCTCCTTGAATGTAGTGATCGACCATGAAAAGCCGGAACATACCCTGGAAGGTTGGATCGCCCATGGAGAGGGAAATGTGACAACAGAGGGGCCAGAGTTCCCGTCACTCGGGCCCATTGATGAGTTATCCGCAGAGGGCGATGTTCTGAGAGGGGGGAATGAAGGTGATGATGGCGAAGAGGGTGACGATGATGATGATGTCACGGGCGAGGTAGCGGGTGATGAAGATGATGCTGCCGCTGAGGGTGACGGTGGTAGGGATGGTGATGATGCTATGGGTGGAGCTGGTAGAGGTGATGAAGATGTGGGTGGCAGTGAAGGCGGAGGCTTTGATGGTGATGACGGTGATGACGATGGTGGTGATGATGATGATGGTGATGAGGGGGTATGGGCTGAACGCACTGGTCCTCGGGTGAAAACTGCCCCTAGTCTCCCTGCCGTTTGCGGTGGCAAGAAGATAAAGGACTTGTGGAAACTGCGCAGAGCCGAGCGTCTGCGGGAGCGGCTTTCCAAAGAGGTCGGCGACGCTCCGGCCGTCAACGCAGGAGAGGCTAGGGAAGAGGGTGAGTTAAGCTCTCAAGCCAACTTGAGTGAAGGCTGCCATACCCGGGGGAGTAACGAGAGTGAGCCTATATATGATAGATCTGTCCCTGAGGAGAACGTGGGGGCAATCTTCATGGACCTGGATGATGAAGCACCTGCTGAATCCGTCCTTCCCCCCAATCCTCGTGTGGCAGACGCTGAAGCTCAGAGCACGATTCTAGAAGTGACCGTCGCCGCCGTAGTGGAAGAGATCGCGGCCCCTACTATCGAGTTAAGTGTGCCCGAACCTGTTGTGGGAGCTCCTCCTTTTGCTGAGCCGTCATCAACCGAACCCGTTACTGAAGTTCCTCCTACCGTTGGGCTAGCAACTGATGCTAATATTCCCGAGGTTGTGGTGATATCTTCTCCAGAATTACCCGAACCATTGACTGAGGGAACAACGGAACCGGCCCCAGTGTCACCAGTGCCCACTGCTCCATCCGGCGCTCTTGCCGCCGACATTCCTGAAATTGTCGGTATATCACTTGCTCTTACTGCCTCGACTGCTTTCTTTCTGATGGCGATTTTCCTGTATTGACGTTTGTCGTTTGTTTTGTCAGCAGTAGCTCCGACCTGTGCCCCTGCCCCTGTGGTTTTGCCCGAAGCACTCACTTCTTCTTTTCGAGGTTTGTTGAAGATAAAGGCGAACCTCTTGAAGAGTCTTTTGATGACTATCATCGATTCTTTAAAGAACGAGGATGAATGGTGCATTCTGGATGAAGGGCTACAAGCGCTTGAGCATAACGCTACGTGGCTCGGGGTTGACGTCTCTTCGATGGTCGATCACGTGGTCCAGTTCAAAGAGGGGATGGCTCGTGTCGTTGGCGCAAAGCGTCTCAAACCTGATCCCTCTACTGAGGAGAAGCGTAGCCAGTTGCAGTCTCTTCTTCCAAAGCTGGAACTTCACAGGCAGACGTGGCTGCGGCGAGGTAAGATTGGCAAGTTGCTAGCACTGGATGTCAGGGGGCCACAGATCGTCTAGAAGAGATTGACAGTGAAATAACACGGCTGCAGGCCGAGCGTTTGATTGTTCACCTGAACTTTTCCAAGTTTACCAGTCAGAAGGCTCGCTTGCAGTTGTCTATCGATCAACATGAGGCGAAGTGCAATGACATAGAGGCCCAGGTCACAGAACTGCAGCAGTTTCTTCAGAACATCCCCAACCCTGCACAAGTTTTGGCTGAAGCAGAGGCGGCACAAAGGGATATCCAAAGTTCTGCGATCAATATGGTAGAACAATGAATGAAGAACTTAGATGGATAAACAGTGACGGTTTTTTGTTTGTAATTTAAGCACATGTTTGTGACGGATATTGTATCAATATGTATACTATCGCAAATATTGTATCAATATGTATATCATCGCAATTAATGTATCAATATGTATACTATCGCAATTAATGTATCAATATTTATACTATCGCAATTTCGGATTCATGCTGGGTTTCTAGTTTATTTGCGAGAATGTAAACTGATTGAGCTATTTGGGAAAGAACGACCCCCTGTCAGACCCAAACTTGTGCTTGTATGAGCAGGGATGCGACCGAGCCTTTGTTAAGGGCTTATCCCCTTTCTTGATGGTCTTGAAGGGCGGGGTGCCATACTTGACGTGTCTTGAGTCTTAACGACTTTCTGACACCTGTGGAAGCAAAAGAAAAAGTAGATAATTAGTACTTCGCTTCAAACCCTATGCGGTATCATTTCTTTTGGTATTTCCTTCATTACATTCTCTCTCTAATGGGGTGTTTACAAAATATAATGATAGGCTTGCGTCAAGTATAATATCTTTTCAAGAATCGACCGTTCACCAGTGAACTGATGCCCTGTCCTTTGTAATCTGTCACCCAGTAGGTTCCATTGGAGTACACTTCATCGATGATACACACCGGATCCCATTTCGGATCGAATTTACTCTTTGGACCTTGAGCCGGTGCCGGACATTTCATCATTAGCACCAAGTCGCCTCTTTTGAATGACCTACCACGGACTCGTTTATTGTATGAAGCTGAGATTTGTTTTTGATACATTTCGAGCCTTTGCTGAGCGGCGAGTCTCTTTTCATCCAGATCGTCCAGCTCGACCATTCTGATTTTAGCATTGTACTCGGTCGTCAAGGAGTGTCGGAGCGCTACCCGTAGTGACTCCACCTGTATCTCCATCAGGATCACAACTTCCGTACCGTACACCAATAAGTAGGGTGTGGCTCGAGTGGCTGTGCGGTACGTGGTCCTATATGCCCATAACGCTTCGGGCAATCGTCTGTCCCAGTCCTTCTTATTCTCTGCCACCGTCTTCTTCAGGATTTTCACGATAGTCTTGTTGAACACCTCGACCAACCCATTCGTGGGAGGGTAGTAAGGCGATGAATAGCAATGCTTAATCTTGAACTTTGCGCATAGCCTATCGATAGTGACATTTTTGAAGGGCGTTCCGTTGTCGGTGGTGATTCTTTCGGGGATACCATGCCGGTATAATATGGAGTGACAGATGAAACTTTCGACGTGTCTGGCTTTCACATTTCTCAAGGCAATGGCTTCAGCCCATTTAGAGAAATAATCGGTCGCAGCAAAAATGTACTGGTGCCCCTGAGAGGATGGCGGATTGATCGGCCCTATCACGTCCATGCCCCAGGCGGCGAAAGGCCAAGATATTACTGATTGATGTAACTCTTCCGGTGGCGAGTGTATTATATCTGCATGTATCTAGCATTGATAACACTTCCTGACGTATTCCATCGCGTCTTTCGTCATTGTGGGCCAATAATACCCCATGTGTCGGACATGGTGATGTAAGTTCTTGCCCCCTGGTGAGCACCGCACTCTCCTCCGTGAGCTTCTTTTAGTGTGGCGTATGCTTCATCCTGGTCTAGGCAGCGTAGCAACACTCCCTCATACGAGCGCTTGTAAAGGACATCATTATGTATTATAAATGAATCGGCGCATCTTCTAATCTGTGTGCGCATCTTGGGCTCTTCCGGTAAAAATCCGTATTTCAAGTAGTCGACAAATGGCCTTCTCCAGTCGTTTTCTTCTGTGATTTCGAAGCAGCAGATGGGATTCACGCTCGATTCATCGCTGCGCGACACGGTAGTTGGTAAGATCCTTCTTTCTTCGATTGTTACTTGAAGTGGGCTGCCTCCGGGATTAGCCAGAGCAGCGGCTAAGCTGGCCAATGCGCCGGCTTGTACATTCTCTTGCCTTGGTATATGTGAAATGCTACCATTGCAAAACTGGTCGAACAACGATTGCGCTTGGTGGCAAAAGGGCGACAACTCGGGTTTGCGAACCTCATATTCTGTCGTCAGCTGTCTGATGACCAACCTGGAGTCACCGTAGATCTGTATTGCCTTGATACGCATCTCGAGGGCGAGCTGTAGTCCGATAATGAGGGCTTGATATTCTGCTTCGTTGTTGGTACAGGATGGCACGATCGTAAATGAATAGGGCAGTAGATCTCCCTGCGGGGTAATAAATATAACTCCTGCTCCTGCCCCTGTGGACCTAGAGGCTCCGTCGAAGTACATTTGCCAGAGTCGCGGTTCTTCAATTATCATAACCTGGTCATCTGGGAGGTCACATTCCATTTCTTCGTTGCTTGGGACGAGGTGCGCAGCGAGAAAATCCGCAATCGCTTGTCCTTTAATGGCTCTGGCCGGGACGTAAGTGATATCGAATTCAGAGAGGAGAAGGGCCCATTTTGCTAGGCGTCCAGACAGCATAGGCCGATTCATGAGGAATTTGATCGGGTCGGCCTTGGATATCAACGTTATTTGGTGCGAGAGGCAGTAATGTCTGAGTTTCTTCACGGCGAAGATGAGAGCCAGACATATCTTCTCGATCGCTGAGTAGTTAAATTCGGCCCCTACAACCGTGCGGCTCAAATAATATAGCACGTTTTCCTTGCTTTCCTCGTTTTTCTGTGCCAGGAGCGCCCCTAGCGAGTTATCACCTACTGCGATGTATAGAATCAGTGGCTTTCCCTTGATTGGGGCGGCAAGGACTGGCAAATTCCCGAGCATCCCTTTTAATGAATCGAAAGCTTTCTGACAGGCGGCGTCCCATTCAAACTTGACATCTTTCTTGTTGAGGCGGGAGAACGGTTGATAACGACCAGCCAGGTTCGAAATGAATCTTCTCAGATATGCTACGCGGGCTTGGAAACTCTTCAATTGCTTCAGGTTCTTCGGAGGCGGCATTTCTATGATGGCCTTGATTTTTGCGGGATCGATTTCTATGCCCCTGTGTCTGACCACGAAGCCTAAAAATTTACCAGACGCAACTCCGAACGCGCATTTTAGTGGATTCATACGGAGACTCTTCTTGCGCAACCGTTGGAACACTTGCCTTAGGTGCTCCCTATGCTGCTCATGATCGGCCGACCTTACGACTAAATCATCTACATAGCATTCGACGTGTTTATGCATCATATCCTGAAATATGACGTGCATTGCGCGCTGGTATGTTGCCCCTGCGTTCTTTAATTCAAGGGGCATTACGCGATAACAGTAGATGCCGAGAGTTGTGCGGAAAGCCATGGCTTCTTCATCTTCTGGGGCCATACGAATTTGATTGTATCCCGAATACCCGTCCATGAAGGACATCACTGCATACCCTGTCGTGCTATCAATCAACAGCTCTGGAATTGGGAGGGGAAAATCGTCTTTAGGGCAGGCTTCATTTAGATTTCAAAAATCAACACATACTCGGATTTGTCTGCTCTTCTTGTTGACCGGCACGATGTTTGAGATCCATCGGGGGTACTTCACCTCTCGAACGAACCCGGCCTGAATCAGTCTCTTGACTTCTTCTTCAATCTTGGGTATAATGTCCGGATGAAATCGTCGCTGCGGTTGTTTCACTGGCTTCTTTTCCTTCATGATACTTAGCTTGTGCATGGCGATCGTCGGGCTGAGCCCGGGCATTTCTGAATATGTCCAGGTAAAGATATCCTTATTCTCCTTTAATAGCTGTAGGTATCTTTCTCTCTCTCACTTTCCGAGACGTTTCTGCTCAAGTATGTATTCCTAGGTTCTTCGGGGGTGCCCAGATTTATCTCTTCGAGTTCATCGATCGTCGGTTTCCCACCATCTTCTAGTTGCACGGGTGCGACACTTGGCTGGACAATATCGATAGGCTCCTGCGACTGAATCTCTTCTGCCGGGCCGATGGTTACCATGTTTACACTTGCCCTAGCCCCTAGACCTTCTCCGTTTCGGTATACTCGCTTATGTTCTTTAAATGGAGCTAGTAACCTCTTCTTTGTGTCTGTCCCTTGGCCGGAGAATCCCATATTCTTCATGATCTTCCGGCTGGCTCTGCTATATCTCTTCTCTTCTATCGGTCGAGGTTGGGCAAGTCCCCTTCCCTCCTCTCTTTCTTCTGATGGTACTGGTTGGCATGGCCCTGAGTGAAACACGATGTCTTTCTGGGTGACGTCTCTTGACGGCATAATGAATCGGCTTGGAGCTTTTGGAAATGGTTTGGTTCTTCCTATCTTGGGTACCGGCATATTGAAGCTGGACTTGAGCACGCTCATGTCTTGATCTGAGATTAGTTTTAACACAGACTACCCTGGCTGACGCAGATGTTGCGGTACCACAGAACTTCTTCGTAATCGGCTGAGAGTGATTTTCTAGCTGATGTCGGGATCTCCCCTGGGCGACGGTTTGAGGCTTACTTCTCTGCACGAACTTCTCTATTCGAGGCTTTGCCCCTTGCCTCTTCTTCGATACCTCGGACCTTTCGCTGGTTTCACTGCCGTCGGCCGAGTTGTAGTACTTTGCATCGGCTAAAAATAACTCGGCTATTGTGTATGGTTTTGGATCCGCCGCTACCCTGCGTTGGACCCCGTCTCTGCTATATTTAAAACACTGGTGATATGTTGAGGGGATTATGCGATTTTGATGGAGCCAAGGCCTTCCTAGAAGGAAGTTGTATGTTGTCACTGCATCGATTACCTGACATGTCACTTTCGTTGTCAGTTCTTTGATCTTTAACATTACTGTGATTGATCCGAGCGTACGCTGACTGTCTTGATTGAAACCTTGAATCATCTTGAAACTCGGGAGTAACGCCGATTGCCTATAACCCAGTCTCTGCAATGTTTTCAAGGGCATGATATTCACGGCAGACCCATTGTCCAGCATGCACCTCTTGATCTCGGTATCCCTGATTATTCCTATGACCATTAACGGGTGATTGTGGTCCATTGATTCTATCGTGCAGTCTTCTTCTGAGAAAGTGATGGTCGAAGGATGGTTGACAGGTATGACTTGTGACACCGGCATATACCCTTCCCAAAATTTATCTGAATTATTCATTTCTTCTTCTATCTCTATTATTATGACCTCCCTGACTTCATTGTCAAGTAAGGCGTTGATTAACATTTCCCTGTACACTTTCGAGAGACATAGAGCATCGTAATGCTTAGGCGGGCGGGAACCTTTCGTAGGTGCGACACGATGTTGTATGCCACTGGCCTAGGGTTTAGCTGATTGGTCGTAGCTTCGACGACCTTTTCTCTTGACTTTTGCATGCGAGGTCTTTCCTGTGATCTGTCAGGGGTACTGTCTTCTGGCATCGGGTTGTCTGGTCTTGGGGGAATACGGTCAGGCATTTGCTTTCCTGACCGTAGGATGACTGCGTCAACTTCCCTCTCCACTATTTGTGGGGTCTCTTCAGGCGATGCTTGTTAGGCGAACGACACCATTCCGCAGTGGGCCATGCTTGTCATGAGTCGTTCCTGTCCCTGCGACCTCTCTCTTCCTCCTCTTCCTCTGCTCTTCTTTCGTTTCACGAGTCTTCGTCTGTTCTCAAGTCTTTTCTTGCTACTGACTAGAGTCCATGGTTCCTTCGGCTCAGGGAATGAGGTTGATCGGCTGGTTTCACCTTTTATTAGGACTGTTGAAATTGTCCCGGCTGCCTCCTTCGCTGTCTCAGGTACCTTCATGCCGATGACCCCTTGATTGATCAACCTCTGTATTCTTCCTTTTAAGGAGAAGCAATCTTCTGTTTGGTGGCTGATGCACCGATGATATTTGCAGTATTTAGGGTCGTTTGTTCGTCCAATTTCGTGTGGACGAATTGGCTCTGGTAGGCGTATCAAGCCCTCTTTGATCAACTGTTCCATGATCGAAACCAGATTGGCCATGTCGAATGTGTGTGGGCCGTTCGCCCTCTCTCTCTCGGCTATCGACACACGCTTTGGTACATAGGGCTTTTTACTCTTGTCTTGTATATCTGCCGCCTTCACCTCTGACCCATGATCGGTAGCGGGACGTTTTCGGTCTTTATGGTCCCTACTTCTGTCGACCTGGTGAGTCTCAACTACTCTTCCTATCTCTCTTTTCTGTCTCTCGGGTCTGAAGTTTACCCGAGATGCTGCTTCCTCTACCAAATGTGCTTTCGTTGCCAGTTCGCGAAAGGAGTTAAAGGTATTGCCTGACAAGCCATACGAGAGCATCGGGTCTAGGGCCCTTAGACACATCTTCATCTGTTCGCCTTCGCTGGGTAATTCACGACATTGAGCTGCTGTGGTTCCCCATCTGTCGATGAACTTTTCGACTGGTTCCCCATTTCTTTGTCTGACCATTGCTAGATCTGTTAGGGAGATCTTTCTCTCGGTCTCGAAGAACTTTGAGATGAAGGCATCTTGCATCTGCTCCCATGTTCTCACAGAGCCGGTCGGTAGGGACATGTACCATTGAAAGGCTTTCCCTGTCAAGGTAGATCAGAATAGCCGCATGCAATACTGCGGGACTGCGGACCAGTTTCCCAATGTGGTCAAGAAGTGGGTGATGTGCTCCTCCAGCGACCCTCTGCCGTCAAACTTTCCGAAGTCTGGGCATCTAAAATTGGCCGGAAATGGTACCTCCTCTACCTCTGGCGGGTATGGGACCCGATATTTATAGCTGCCTCTCCTTTCTTTCTCCTTTTCTTGCTGCATCATATGGGCTATCATTTGAGACACCTCTTCTCGTGATACATGAGATGTGGCAAGCGGCACACGTCCTATTGGCACGATTCTGGGTTGGATGGGTGGTTCAGGCTCAACCGGACCTTCTGCCGCCCCTTGAGATTCTTCCGCCGACTGACGGGTGGGCGGCGCAATACTTCTGGTGGCATTCTGCGCTATCAGAGTGGTCAAGGCCTCCTGGATAGCCTTCATTCGCTCGTTTGCCTCGCGGTTAGCCTTAACCAATCTGTCGATCTGATCTTGTAACGGAGGTAATTCTTCTGTCTCATAAGGTTCTTCTTCTGCCTCTGCGGCCACTTGGACCATTACTACTTGCACCAACTGGATTTTTCGAGCCGGGCTTTGTTTCTGTACAAGGATTGTCGCGGTCTTGGACTTTACACTCACGAGCCTAGTGGTCTTTTGCGCGGTGCGAGTGGTTTTGGACAACAGCGGGAACTGCTCAACCGTCATTGCAGGCATTACGGGCTCAACTGACGCAATCCTCCAGCCGATAAGGGTCTTCTGCCCCTGCTTTGGCTGCCACTCACTACAAGAAAATTGCCTTTTTAGAACTGGCTATAACCGTTGTACAAATATTTTTACAACGGTCATATACCCGTTGTAACAGGCTCTGTTGCAAAAATCCAATGTTATTTACAACGTTCATAGCCTGTTATAAATAAACTTAGGACAGTTGTAAATGATACTTTACAACGATGGAAGGTGGTTTTTACAATGGTAGAACCCGTTGTAAGTAATAACATTTTACAACATGTGCTGCCTGCAGTAAATGGTCATACTTTACGACGGGTTACACCAGTTGTGAAAAGTTCAAACATCTACAACTTGTATGGCCCGTTACAAAATGTGGTATTAATAACAGTTCTCACCCGTTGTAACCTCTTGTACCTATTTACAGCAGAGTCGGTCAGTTGTAATTATCTTTTCAGATGTTTAGTTACAACGGTTCAGGCCTGTTGTAAATAGTTCTTTTTTTTTTTTTTGGTTCTCTCTCACTCCCCAAGATTTTATTAGTTCCCTGCATTCATTTGTCAAATAAGAATCACAGAATCACTAAAAGAATCTTACATAATTTAAACCATGAATGTAGGAATGATGAAAGTAATGGAAAGAATCTAACATTGAAAACTAAAATATCACAATTATCAGAAATAAGAACTTGAAACTCTATTTTGCTATAAGGATCTAACATTGAAAAATAAAATAACTAGAAAAGAATAAAATCTCAAAACAAACTATACTTTGCCTACCCGACAATATATTAACAAATTTAGCCCAGATTCAGGTTTATGGAGGTTCCCACAAGGCAATCAACCAACAGATAACAAGAAAAATAAGTATTGTAACAAATTTAGTTGTATAAAGTTAATGTGAAAAACCTAAAAATTTCGAGTTATTCAGATTTTATAGAGCTTTGACTTTTTAACCCATACGTAAGACAATTTTTATTAGTAGATGTTGCTAAACTAGCACAATCTTCATATAATCTTGTCAACAGATATGACGACCATGATGAAGAACATTACTTTGGCAAAGATTAACAGAAAAGCACGGCCTAAAGGATAAGCATCTTATCCCCACTGCTAAAAACTGGCACCCCGATATGGGCCTAACTATTGTGTGTGTTAACTCTAGTCTAAGCAACATCCTTTTTAATTGTCAGCCCTAAGAGATATTCTTTCAATATCTGGGCAGAACGGTTTTCAAAGCAATCTACTAGTAAAAAACAAATATTGAAACTTGCATCTGACCTCTGAGTTTGTAGAACTATTTGCCCATCTTCTTTTAAACGTTGTAACCCGGAGCCTCATTTGGCCTTCAGGATTCTAATAACTGCAATAAATGGCAGCAAGTTCTAATTAAAGATAAAAAAAGAAAGATGAGACAACCTCCAGAAGAAAGGGAAAACAATACAAATAAAAGAAATTTGTAAATGAAAGCAATACCATACTTCATTAGAAACTATAAGTATAATTGTTGATTTACAGTCCCTTGGGAACTTAACCATTCATTGGGTGAAATATCAAAGAATACAGTCAAACAAGTACTCTTGTCAAGGCCACACATTTTCCATGATGTTGTATTTCCTTGCCCAATGACTATATCAGCAGAAGTACCTTTCTACAAAGTGGCAAAACCATAACCAGTATAACAGTAGCCCCGTGCAATGAATTCTCGACTGCCAGGATAAATAAGAGCCAATAACAACAAGAAGATCATTTGTAACCAAACAAAGCCCGATATCACAACATGCTTATCTTAGAAGTTCTATGTACTGACATCCTCACCATACATGTGAATTCTATCATGAAGTTCTATCTAAAAGTGTACAGATTTGCGGTTCACTAGAGTTGTCCAACATGTATAGGTTTAAGGAAAATCTTTTTGTACCAACATGGATAGATTTGCAGCAGATTTTTGGACCGTCCAACAGGTTAAGATTGACCAGATTTTGTGGCATCTAACAATCCAGACTTCGGACAGATCTTGAGACAACCATCAGTCTAGTTTTGGACATTTTAAGGGCCATCTATTGGTTCAAATATGGACAGATAACATGGTCAAAATTTGAGCAATTTTACACCAAAATCAAAAGCCCCAATGGTTGGCGCCAGTACAAAATTTATTCAATTCTCAAGTTACAAGAAAAAAAAATTAAAAGGAAATAGCCACAAGATGCAAAATAGGAGTCTTTTTTTTAATTTTTTTTTTTTTTATCTTTTTTTGTTCGTATATAGGCCATTGGTCAGCCTATTAGGTGAACCGATCTGATTTTTGGATAAAGACATATTTTCCATTGGGTCAGCCTCATCCATGAGCCTGATTTCACATGCATTTGCTAGACTAAAGCGTAAAAGCCACATACAGGCTGAACTAGTGAAACATGTGGCTTATGTATATTACCTTGAGAATTCAGTCAAATTACTATGTGAACTATAAAACACCCGTGTGTTTATGATTGGAGGAAATATGAAATGTAAACTAAAAGAACTCTCACCTCCAAACGATACGTGATTTCAAATCCAGTCAAGTCGTCTAGAAAGAAAAACCTGTTTGTACAAATATCTGCATTAATAGAAGTGAGCTAGAATCTACAAACATATGCATGCACATTATGGTAGGCCACTTGGCCATGACCTAATAGAGACCAAACTTATAATCAACCATGAAGCATAATCTACCTAAACATGCTACTCGTTGCTCTAAGAATGTGAGCAACTCCCACAGATTGTAAGAATGATAACCCTTCAACAAACAGTTAAGAGAAAATATAACAATTGTGCAAATTCAACCAGGAAAAGGCCAAATACAGATAGGATCTTCCAAGTCCACAACAGGGCCCATATATCAACTATTTACATCTCTGAACCATCGGCCCCACCTGCCTCCAGTCGAGCAAGCTGCAAATCTGAATCGTGTTGCTAAGCCTTTCAGCCCTAGCACTATATTACCTGTAATAGGAATGCTCAGGAAAATACAATCTTTCTTCTTTTTTTCCTATAAGCAAAATCGATTTTATTAGAAGCTCCCAAAGGGCACATGATGTTCAGAAAAGAAAGATAGCCAATTAAAAAAATCGAGTGTGGCTAAGCAGCAAGGACGGCACTAAGAAGAGGTTCCAGAATCAGATTTGATCAAAATTTAGTAATAAAAATTGGCAGCTTTTATTAGAAAGGAGGCATTCTAGTTGCAAGTCGTTCCTCGGAGAAAGGAGGCATTCTATTTGTTTATATTGTTTGGATAAGACGTAAACATGCAAAATGGGTTAAAAGCCCCAAAGCTACAAGCCTACAACCCTGTGTAACATTAAAATAGAAAAATTTGTTAAAATCATATAAAATATAACAAACGTAAAAAAATAGAAAAGTGCCAAGATAATCTGCAACCTCTCTGGCAGCTATTAGATTTGGCGAGCCCTGGATAAGATTAAGAAGCATATATGCAAGTGTCAACTGAAGATACAGATAAAGAAACAATAGTGAGGAATAATATATAAATACTCTCAACAGAGAACAATTAACATAACAATGCCTCTTAGACAAGAATCAATATGCAACGTTGTCCAGGACTCAGAGCAGAGTGTACAAAACAAAGTCCAACATACCAATAGCAATGGCTCTCAAATTATCTGCACAAACTCATTTAAGAATATAAAATGCCTTCCAAATTTATACAATCGAAGAAACAAAAACAGAATGACTAAAACTGAAAGCAATGAATAGCATGTTTCCAAATGAGTGATTCCCTAAACAAAATCAGCCCACATATACATCCAAGTACATACTGGTAAGTTTTTACATATACCGGATTTGCTATACCGTACACAATTACAGCAGCTGTTGCTGCCCCGCTGTATACACACTTTTTAGTGTATCATCCTAAAACGGGCTAGAGAAATAGCTGGACGTCGTGGATATAATACACATCATTAAGGTGGGCCCCACGGTAACCCCACGGAAAGGGTCGCATTGCATTGTCTTGGGTGAGGACGGGGTCTCACCTAATTTGCTTTCAGGTTATGGTCACAAAACTTTTAGACCCAAATCTCAAGGGGGCATACCTTTTGAACCAATCATCAATGTCTTCAAGTGCATTAGAGCTAGCTAGTACATGTATAAGAGATCAAAGCCATTCAAAACTTTGGCAGGAGCCCTGATTGTGGGGTCCACTGTGATGCTCATTCCTTACCGTCTAGCTGTGTGGGTAAGTTTTATTCACTACTTGAGAAGTTTTGTAAAAATACAATATTTACAAAAGGCTGGAACTGTTGTACTCTTAACTCATTGTAAAAGGAACAATTGTTTACAATGTAGAAAGACTGTTGTAAAAACTTAGTATTTACAACATGCAAAAACAGTTGTAAATATTATAATCACAACAGTTCTTAAAGCTGGATGTAAAAAATAACAGATTTTACAACTAACCAGAGCCTAACCGTTGTAGAAGCATTTTATTTACAACAGGCATGCTATGCCCGTTGTAACAAGTACTATTTTACAATGGTTTTGGGTGTCTCGTTGTAAAAAACCTGTTGTAAAAAGCTTATTTTCTTGTAGTGACTGTTTCCTGATCACGGGGCGAGGTCTTGTAATGTTTGCCTTCCTGTATGCTGCTAAGATGGCAGCTTTCTTCTGTTCCTTCTTCTGCCTTCGGGTCTCAACCATCTGCCACTCTGGTTTTGGATTTACAGTTGCAGTGAAACTGGGGGAAGCTGAAGCCTCCGGTGGCAAGGAAGGTGCATGAACCGGTCATCGGGCCTGCCATTTCTTTTATCTGTCCTGATATCTTGCTAATTCTGTAGTGTCAGAAAATCATTAGAACAGTTCATAAACGCTGCCGGGAACGTGAATCCATCGATCGCGGTACATAAACTAGCAGGAATAAGCAAGGAGAAGACAAACGTGCGTAGTTGTAGTGGTTTGTGGTTAAACCTTTGATTTACCGTCTATTGCCTTAAAGATGAAGGGAGGAACGTTCACGTTGAGAGTCGCCAGTTTGGCGCCCGAGGGCGCTGAAACATTATGCCTCGCGATAAATCCCCTGTGTACACATTCGCATATGTGAATGATTGATCTTAGAGCGTTTCTATACTCAGAACTAACCAGAGATTCTGGGTTCGATCCCCAGCAGAGTCACCAGTTTGTTTGAACTAGAAAATGGATCATAATGACATTTTCTGAAATGTGGTGTTTTTTGCTCTGGGGTTCTGAATAATAGGAACATTCGTAGACAATCACAAGGATTCACAAAAGTACACAAGAGAAGAGATATCGCAAGGCGAATTTTATTCCAGAGATCCTGAGATCTTGTATATTCCAGGCTGTGATCTGGCACTGAGCCCTTAATTACATCGGATGATCGATGACCCTTGATTAAAAGGCAAAAGACTAGTCAGCAGAGACTGTGGTTTTAGAGTTTGTGGTCGTAGAGACCTGTATTTGTTTTGCTGTGTACTGAACCACCTTTGTGTTAGTCAGATGTCTATGTCCCATATTTTGGTCGGAGATCCGGGCTGAGACTGTCAGGGTTTATGACTGAGATGGACGACTCTGGGCCCGCGCCTGTCAATGTAGGGACAGGTGACCTCGAGAAGTCCATTCTACAGTTGTGTGTACCTGCGCAGCCCAACCTAACGGATACCGTTTAGATGGGTAGGGCATCGACTGTTGTGATGTGGCAGTTGAGAGCAATTGGTTTGTAGAGAATCGAAACTCTTTACCATGGTTTATCGTGGTAACCATAGCCCTGCTTGTCTAGCTTTTGACCCAAATCGGATCATGCCTTTACAGTAAACATAAATGATGGCATATTTGCATAGCTCTGGATGCTGGCGGCTCCTTTCCGAGAAGTCACTTCGTTCATCGCGTCGAATCGGGTCAAACCTCGAAGATGCTCGATTCCACTCGTTTAAAGTTCCCGGAATGTTCGTTCGACCATTCCATTACGTCCTGAATGCTCGAAATACCCAAGATAGGCTCAAGCAGACCTTGAAAACACTTAAAATTGAGCCCGGTGCACCTACGAACATGTTCTGCAATTGGCTGAATTTTTATGTGCATGGTACTTATTAAACGGGTGCGTGGGACTCCACGCACCTAAAAATTAAGTACAGATTTTCTGATTAATTTAGGGGTGCGTGGGTCCATATTCAGGATGCGTGGGACCAAATTTATAAATCTGATTTTGATGAATTTACGGACGCGTGGGACTCGAATTAATGGACGCATGGGCCACTTTTCGGGTGCGTGAGAGTCCGATGTACTTGTTCGATTTGTCGATTTTATGGATGCGTGAGGCCGAATTTACAGACGCGTGGGCCACTTTCGGGTGCGTGGGGTCCTTTTACGGGTGCGTGGCCAAACTTATGATTGTAGGATTCAGACCTTGTAGTGGAGTATCTGCGATCAGAAAGGGTATTCCGATGGTCGGAAAAGTATTCCGGCGAGGATTCCGGCGGGGATTTTGGGTTTCCGGCAGCGGCAACTCTCTCTCTCTCTTTTTAGAATCATCCCGAATGAATGGGTGGAGGGGGTATTTATAGCCGAAGAAGCCGAAAGTCAGCCAATGAGGGGCTGCCACATGCCACACACCTGTTAAATGTCCCCCACACACCTGTTTAATGATGTGCGGATGTCCGACGCTCCCAGAAACATGTTCTAAAAATACTCGATTTTTTGGGTGCGTGGGACTTAATTTACGGGTGCGTGGGGCTCCACGCATCTGTAATTTGATTCCTGAAAATTTGTGGAATTTACGGGTGCGTGGACCCATTTTCAGGGTGTGTGGGAGTCTAAACGCCTCCGTAATGAGAATCACAAAATGTCATTTTTAAGGGTGCGTGGCACCATTTTCAGGGTGCGTGGGACTTAAAACACCCTTGGATGAATTCCTGTTCTTGCTGATTTTTCAGGCACGTGGGGTGTCCGAATTTTATGGGTGCGTGGACACGTAAATGTGGGCTCCATTAATTGGGTTTTAAATTTTGGAGGGTTTGTGGGGCCCGTTTCGTTGCGCAATCACTTGCACTTTTCATCATGAGTAGTAATGAGGTTGCGGGTCCACTTCCGGGCGGTTCTGAACATGGTGATCGGCGGGGCCCACTGGAGAATTTGGCTAAGGAAATCCTGTATATTTTCATTTTGCGTGCACCGGAAGGCGTTTTGCGTGATTCCTTCAGAGGTATACGGTTATTTTGTTTATTTTGAGAGTCCCTACCTTTTGGGACCCCAATACCTGCATCGCTCTCTGATACGTGGCACCCGCATTTTTTAACCCAAACGGCATCACCCGATAACAGAATATCCCGAGAGACGTGCGGAAGGCAGTGGACTCTTCGTCTTCTGGAGCCATTCGGATCTGATTATACCCCGAGTAGCCGTCCATAAAGGACATCATTGTATATGCTGATGTGCTATCGATCAAGAGCTCCGGGATGGGTAGAGGAAAGTCATCTTTGGGACAAGCCTCATTCAGGTTGCGGAAATCAACGCACACCCGGATCTGGCCGCTCTTCTTCTTTACAGGCACTATGTTTGAGATCCATTTGGGATATTGAACTTCCCTGATAAACCTGGCCTAAAGCAGCTTCTTCACCTCTTCTTCTATCTTCGGGACGATGTCAGGATGGAAGCGCCTCTGTGGCTGTTTGACTGACCTCTTCTCCTTCGCAATATTCAACCTATGCATTGCGATTGCCGGGTTCAGTCCTGGCATTTCAGAATAGGTCCATGCGAACATTTCTCTGTTCTCTTTCAAGAGTTGAATGTAGCTTTCCCTCTCTTCTTCTGGAATGTTCTTACTGATATAAGTATTCATCGGCTCTTCGGTGGCCCCTAGATTGACTTCTTGTAGCTCATCTATCGTGGACTGACCCCCACTTCGATCTGCTCTGGTGCGGCACTCGGCTGTATGACTTCATTCGGTCTAGCGGGCCTCACCTCTTCCACAGGACTAATTGTCACCATGTTAATATGCCTGATCTCACATCCTGCCCCCAGGGCTTCTTTTCCTCTATATACCTTCGTCTTTACTTCGAAGGGTTCTAGCATGCCTTTCCGAGCTGGCGGTTCTGAACAAATGAACCCCATGTTTCTCATGATGTTGCTACTGGCCTTGCTATATCTCTCTTCTTCGATGGGCGGTGTCTCTACTGGCGTTCTCTTTGCGTTCTCTTCGATCTGCAACGGGTTGTGGAGTCCAGCCTGAAACCTTATCTCATGCCCGGCTCCCATTGTCGGCGGCACGCAGAACTGGCTTGGAGCTTTAGGGAAGGGATGAGTCCTCTCAACCTTTGGCACCGGCATATTGAAGCTGGACTGTAACACGCTCATCTGTTGGCTTGTCATCTGTTTCAACACTGACTGCCCTTCCTTCTGAGGTGCTTCGGGATCAGATAAAACTTCTTCCTTTGCAACGGGTTTCCTCTGTGAGCCCTTGTCACTTCAGCGACCACTCGCGGAGCTTCATTCGCTTGTCTTGGATTCTCGCCTTGGGGTTCTGCCCCCTGTGCCACCTCTGTCGGTTTGTTGGCTTTTCTGGCGGTCTAGGCCCCCTCGCTCTCTTGATAGTATTGCGCATCTACTAGGAAGGATTCAGTGACGGAGTAGGGCCTCGGGTCTGCCGCCACTCTATACTGGACGCCATCCCTATTGTACTTGAAGCATTGGTGGTATGTCGAGAGAATGATACAGTATTGATGAAGCCATGATCGTCCCAACAAGACATTGTATGTCGTCATCGCATCGATCACCTGACAGGTGACTTTGGTGCTCAATTCTTCTATCTCCAGCATGGCAGTAATGGACCCTAGGACGCGCTGGCCGTCCTGATTGAACCCTTGAATAACCATAGCGCTTAGGCGAAGTGCTGTCTATCTGAAACCCAACTGCTGCAATGTCTTCAGAGACATAATATTCACAGAGGATCCGTCGTCTAGCATGCATCTTCAGACCTCTATATCTCGGATGAGACCTAGTCACCATCAACGGGCGGTTGTGGTCTATTAAGCTAATCGTTCTGTCTTCTTCAGAGAATGTGATCATGGACGACCGGTAAATCTGCATGACCTATTCTGCGGGTCGACCCTCAGTTCCCGTTATCTTCATTTCTTCCATCTCTGACTCGATCTCTGCCATCATGACCTCACGGGCTTCTTGATCGAGCAATGCATTGACCAACATTTCCCGGTATTTCTTTGAAAGGCACAGGGCATCGTAGATGCTGAGTCGGGCTGGAACCTTCTTCAAATGAGACACCACATCATAAATCACCAGTGCCTTATCTCGAGCGCGATCTCGTTGGTCAGCTGCTGGCTCATTGACTGCTTCTGTCGGTTCTTTTTCTCGAGGTGTCCCTGATGGCTCACCTATGACCACATTCGTTCTTCTAGGGTCCGGTCACCTCAAAAATTCTCTCTGTATGACCTGCTTTCCCGACCGCAGAGCCACTACATTGGCTTCTCCTTTCTCTAGGACTTGGTCCTTGTCATTGGCCCCTGGTTGGGCGACCACTGAGACCATGGCGCACTGAATGGGCTATGCGCGTGGTTGTTCTTGTCCAACATTTCTTCTTCTCATTCTGTTCTTCATCTTCCTCTCTTTCTCCAGGAGTCTTCTTTTGTTCTCTAGCCTCTTCTTGCTGCTCACAAGTGTCCATGGCTCTTCCGGTTCTGGGAATGGATTCGCCGTTGGAATTTGAACTGGCGCAGGGAGGGCAGACACCACTGTCTCAGTGTTCCGGCTCGCCTCTTCCGCCTTCATATTGATGGTGCCATCATTAATCATCCGTTGAATCTTGCCTTTTAGGACAAAGTAGTCTTCAGTCTTGTGGCTGGTCACACGATGATACCTGCAGTAGTTGGGATGATCGACCATCTTCGCTTCCTTTGGGCGTGTGCATTCTGGCAGTCTTATCAACCTTTCTTCGACCAGCTGTTCCATAATTGGAACCAGATCTTCCATGTCGAAAGTATAAGGTCCGTTTGCTCGATTACGTTCTTCTACCGTAAGATGTCGCGTCCTCTAAAAACTCTTGCCTTTATCTTGAGTCGTGGTTACTGGCCTGGCTTCAACTCTACGCTCGGTGTTTGGGCGTTTCCTGTCATTCGAACCCTTTCCTTTGTTGACGTAGTTAGATGTTATCATCCTTACGGCTTCTCTCCTGGGTTTTTTTGCCTTGAACTGGGCTTTGAACGCGGCTCCTTCCACCAGGTGGGCTTTCGTAGCTAGGTCTCGAAATGTCAAGAAGTTATGTCCAGATAAGCCAAATGAAATCATCGCATCCATGGCCTGCATGCACATCTTGACCTGCTCAGATTCGCTGGGCAGTTCCCGGCACTATGCTGCTATAGTCCCCCACCTGTTGATGAACTTCTCGACTGACTCTCCCTGCCTTTGACGAACCAAGGCTAAATCTGTCAGCGAGACTTCTCGCTCAGTAGAGAAGAATTTGGAGATGAACAAGTCCTGCATCTGCTCCCAAGATTTGACTGACCCTGCGGGCAGTGACATGTACCACTGGAATGCCTTGCTCGTGAGCGTCAAGCCAAACAATCTGAGACAGTACTGGGGAATTGTCGACAGGTTGCCATCATTGTCATGAATTGAGCCATGTGTTCCTCTGACAATCCTCTGCCATCGAATCTAGGGAAGTCCGAACGCTTGAAATTGTTGGGAAATGGGAGGTCGTCGACCTCGGGTAAAAACGACACCCGGTATACATACTTTCCTCTCTTCTCCTTTTCTCTTTCTTGACGCATCAGGTCCGCAACTGTCTGAGACAGTTCTTCTCTTGTGGCTTGAGACGGTAGTGGCGGTACACATCCAAACACAACGTTTCTCGGGCGAGCTTGTGGTTCAGTGGCAGCTGGTTCTCCTGCTGCCCCCTGACATTCCTCCACAGACTGTCGAGTAGGTACGGCTGGGCTTCTGTTTGCCCCCTGGGCAACTAGAGCCAACAGTGCTTCTTTCATCTCTCTCATCTCTCTGGCTGTGTCTTCTTGGACCTGGATAATCTCATCTATCTATTCTTGGAGTGGAGGCAACTCTGGGTATCGCTCACTCGTCTCTCCTTCGGTGACCTGCACCATCATTACTTGCGCTCGCTGCGGCCTTGTCTCGGTCACAGCGACTTCAGTAGGGGTTGTCTCCGTCGTCGTCTTAGTCGACTGTTGGGCAACGGATCTGTTCAGTATCTTGGCTGACAGTGCTATCTTCAGTATCGCTGGGAAGTCGATATCGGCGAAGGAGAACTCTGGCCTGGCTGACACGGTAGTTCTGCTTGAGTCGCGAGTGTCGCCCCTGTAGACTGGCTTCCACCGTCTCTCTGTTCTGCCCTGTACCCTCGCTGTCATCTCTATCTCAGCTGGAATAACCTTCTTGTTCTCAGTCTTCTTGACAGTCTTGCACTTCTGCACAATCTGCCATCCGGCTTCAGAGGTTGCTGCCAAATGGGGGAAGTAGAATCCTCCAGACATTAAGAAGATCATCGTAGATGCCATTTGGTTGGTTCTTTTCTGTCTTTCTATTTCTGTCTTTCTCTCTCTCTCTCTATCACTCTGCAAAGTCATACACGCATTAGAATATTCCGCGCGCTTGGAAAAGAGAGGGGACGCGACCTTACCAATCCCGATACGGCTTGACAGTGGATAGACAGAAACATACAAGTACAAACTACATGCATGCTATGCAAAGCTTCGAAATTCTTTTACCTTAAAGATGAAGGGAAGAACGTTCCCGTTGAGAGTCGCCAGTTTGGCGCCCGTGAAGGCGCCGCATATTTCTCCTTGCGGTAACCTTTCCCATGTACACATTAGTGTCTGCAAATGATTTATCACAGAATGTCTATTTACTCATAAATAACCAGAGATTCTGGTATTGAATGATCCCCAGCAGAGTCGTCAGTTTGTTAGAACTTAGAAAAAAGAGAATCAAAACTTGTTCGTCAGCAGTCCTTTTATTTTTTTTCCTGTGTTTCTTTTATTTTGGGGAATTCTGAGTATAGAGACATTCATAGACAGTCATAAGCAATCACAAAGTGTACACAAGAGAGAGATATCGCAAGGAGAATTTTATTCCAGAGATTCTGAGATCTTTTACATTCCAGGCTGTGATACTGCTCACGAGCCTTTAATTACATCAATAGTTGATCACCCTTGATTAGAAGGCAAAAGACTAATCCGTCGGGGATTATGGTCTTGAGTTCATGGTCGTTTAGACCTTTGTTTTCTTGTTATGGACTGAGCCACATTTATTAGACACGCCGGATGTCTATGTCCCATTTTCTTTCGGATTGTCCGGGTTGAGAGACTGTCAGGATTCGAGTGGTGCAACTCTGGGCCCGCACCTGTTACTGTGAACAGGTGACTGCTGGAATACACGATCCTCGAATGTTGGTTAGCATAACCCAAGGCCCACGCCTGTTACTGTGAATAGGTGACCGCTGGAATACACGATCCTCGAATGTTGGTCGGCATAATCCAAGGCCCGCGCCTGTTACTGTGAACAGGTGACCTTAGGAAAGCACTCCGCAACGTTCCCGAACGAGGTTTTTAATCGAGTGGTGCAACTCTGGGCCCGCGCCTGTTACTGTGAACAGGTGACCGCTGGAATACACGAACATCGAAATGTTGGTCGGCATAACCTAAAGCCCGCGCCTGTTACTGTGAACAGGTGACCTTAGGAAAGCAATCCGCAACTGCCTCATCAGCTCAACCGACGGATCCGTTGTCGATGGGTAGGGCATCTACTATCCTTTTCATAGTGGCAGTCCATAGCAGGATGTTTCAAGCTTAGTTTGAACTCTTTGTTTGTGGTTTCTCGTGGTAACCATAACCCCTTAGGTTTAGCCTCGAACCTTTATCCGGGATGAATAGAGCTTTGTACAGTAAAGTAAACGTACTTCTTCTGGAGTCGGGCGACTTGTCTTCGAGAACACTCTTTCCTCTGAGTATTTTCAATGATCTATTTGGGATCAAATAGGCTTTATCGAGCCAAGATCTTTTGAAGATTTCAATATTCAATGGGCTGGATCGGCTATTTCCGATGCCTGCAAATGGCTAAGTATCGGGTCCGATGGACTCCCGTTCATGCCAATTTCTTATGAATAATGGGGATCGGTGCCCCGTAAATGCTTAACTTGGCTGTTGGATAGCCTGAGTACTTTAGCTTTGCCTCTGCGTCTTTGAGATCGCGGTTGATTTCAACTGGCATTAGTCAATTTTCATGCCAACAGGGCACTTCCTAGGGCTGAAAATGACTGAGTAGTGGACCTGTTTGCGGTCTGATTAGAGAAATCGGTGAGTATTATTGATAACTGTCTTTGAACAGGGGTGGATTCGTCCACGAAGATCGCTGTGCGATCGCGTTTCGATTTTCTTACCAGAAGTCAATTTTCGGGCCAACAGGGCACTTCCCAGGGCTGAAAATGACTAAGTAGTGGACCTGTTTGCGGTCTAATCAGGGAAATCGGTGAACATTATTGATGACCGACTTGGAACAGAGTGAATTATGTCCACAAAGATCGTTGTGCGATCGCGTTTCGATTTGTTTAGCAGAAGCCAATTTTCGAGCCAACAGGGCACTTCCCAGGGCCGAAAATGACTAAGTAGCGGGCCTGCTGACCGCTTGATTAGAGTATTCGAGGGTCCTGAGATCGGACAACCTCGTTACGGTGCATGATTATGGTGTATCATGTCATGTAGAAGAAAAGTTTCCCTCTCAGGCTCGGTCCAATTCTGCCCGATTCTTCTCGTTTTCGACCGTTTTCGGCTCTTTCGGAAGGATTTTCGGAGCTGCCAAATTGGCTAAGTGTTGGTCATTTTGGACCAAAATACTGATTTGGTCCATTTATCATTGACCGTTGGAGAATCTAATCCGATGGATGGATAGAACTTATCGAGACGCATCTAGGAGAGGCGGTTTCATCAAAATCCGATCTCGGACGAAGGCGGGCTGCGCGATCGAAGGTCCACCCCTCCCATCAGCGTCCAGGCGCATGGGGGGTTAGTACAGGCGCATGTGACCATTAGTGCAAGCGCATGTGGTGATGTACATGCTGACAGGCGCATGTGGTTGGGGAGCAGGCGCATGTCTTATCTCCCGGGCACATATGGAGGTGTTTTTTCATGAAAAATGGGAGTCCGAAAGCAATCCCGGTGCATGTGGTGGTGCACATGTGCCTGGGGCTCCACCTTAGGCGCATGTCAACCCAACACTTAGAGAAATTCGGGATTTTACAGTGGGAAAAGCCGACCCGTGTGGGGTATAAGCCGGCGCATGTGCCCAACACTTAGAAATTTTCAGGATTTCTTCCTGAACTTGGGATTCCGGCGAGGAAATCCCTTTCCGGTGAGGGAATCCACTCCGGCCAAGGTATTCGGCGAGGAGAAAGAAAGCAAGCGCATGTGGTGCTTACATCACTCTAAGGTCGGCAGGGGATGATCTCGTGCTGATGAAATAAAGTGACATTGCTATTTATAGGGGAGTAATCGGGTTCGGGTCCGGTCCGACGGGTATTTTCCGGCGCATGTGGTAGAAAACAGTGTCAAGCGCATGTGGCAAAAAAGCAGCCAAGCGCATGTGGTGGATCCGGGCGCATGTGCTTTACCGGCGCATTTCCCGGCACTTTTCGGAAAAGTGTTTAATTCACTCCATTTCACTAATAGGGTGCAAGCGCATGTGGTTGGAGGATAGGTGCATGTCCTTTGCCGGCGCTTTTCCACTACTTAGCCAGATTTTCAGGATTCCAGCACTTAGAAAATTTCAGGATTTCAGCTCCGACGAGGGACCTCCAAAGGACAACTACCTTTTTTAGACATGCACTCACTGTCGCCAAGCCACTTCTAGGCTATGATTGACCTTCTGAATGAACGGGATGGGGTGTGAAAGTCCAGATGTTGCCAATTTTGGTACTTCCTTCCTAATTTGGAGCCTCCGGGTCGGCTTGTCGTATAGGAACGTTGTTCCGGGGAGCGTGCGCATGGAAATACGCATCGTAATGACTTCAAACTTGCTATTTAAGGGTTTTGGGGTGCTCTAGATCATTTGGCGATGAAGCGCATGTCCAGTTCCACTCTAAAATGGTAGCTATAGGCTTACGAACCCTTTTGGTCAGCTCCGGGCAGGGACGAAATGCATTTCGAGGTGCGCGGGTAAAAATATGCATCGGATGACTTCAAAACTTGCAGGTTAAGGGTTTTAGGACATTTTAAATCATTTGGCGGTGAAGCGCATGTCCAGTTCCGCTCCAAAATACTGTTTATGAATTTTGGTCGCTACCCAGCGATCAGGGTTGTGCTGGCGTTTGCAGGGCTTTCCCGACCTCAAAACTGATCCAAATTATTGTCAATAGACCACGTGATGTTTTACAATGGGTGCAAATTTGAGCCCCAACACAAGGTAAAACAGATGTTGCATTTCATTCATAAAGTTTGGTACAAAAGCAAAGCAAAATGCCTTAAATATCAGAAGGCCATACATCAACAAGCCGAATACATCCTCAAAGAAGTAGGCTACAGATCACTGACATAATCATCATCATCCCTCCTCTCCTTCTGCTCCCGACGGTGAAGGTCCATCAGAGGAGCTGTCATTGATCCTCTAGCATACCTGCGTCGGCCCCCTGGAACATATAGTGAAGGAAGAAGAGGTCCCTGTCCATATAGTAGATACCACTCATCATAATCACGATCTGAGATTGTGAAGAGAAATCCAGGCTAAACCTCGAGAGCATTGGCCATAGCATCAACAGGAATCTGAGTAGCCTGAGGGGGCGCTAAGCAAGGAACCTTAGTGATGCCGGTAATCTGTCGGAGTAGCCTCTCGCCGAGGGACCACTGAAATGACTCAGCATCTGAAAGCATGATCTGGAGACACGATGACTCATACACCTCCACGCGCTGAGGAGTATAGTAAAGGGGAAAACGAGCATATGGCATCCGGGCAAACTAAAAGAAAGAAAATCACACCACAGTCAGTTGCAGAATAGCACTACGGGTAGGGAAAATAATATACTTACATCCTCTGTGGTCAATCCATCTATGTCAGCACACCAATTATCCCCAGACACTCGGGGATTTCGTTGATAGTTTTCCTGACGCCAATGCATGAAGTGATACAAAGATGGTTCGACATTATCCCATATCCTTGGGGACAGGTGAGCGAAATGATCATAGAAACATGTCTGGGCAAGGGCAAACACAATGATCAGACGAAGAAAGAGGATAAAAATCGCCAAGGGAAGATAAAAAGAATACCTCCACGATAGGCCAAAAACCTATAAAAGATATCCAAGACTTGGTAGATGCGAGTCAAGATGGCCCCATTCCAATTGTACGAGTGATGAGGATCCTCAGTCAAGTGAAGAAATCTGGGACCGATCCTTTTATTCACATGACAGAAAAGGAAGGAACCGAAGGCGTAAGTGATCATTACCTGTGTTTTATGAAGGGCTTCCAGCTCGATAGTAGGGATGACAACAGCGAAAGTGTTATGAAACCATCGTAGTTTCACTTGGCTACTTTGAAATTCGCCCTCAGGTGGGAAAAATCCCGCAAGCCGCATCCAGCCATTGGGGGTAATTAAGGCAAGAGAGCCCGCATGGGGACTAACTGCCCTGTGGAATGGAAAGTCTATCTGCATATATATGTACAGGGGAGTTATCCCCCATTCACCACAGGGAAGTTGAAAGGTGTGGGTCTCATCCCTCCACCTCTCACAAAGGGCCGTGAGTAGCCTGCGGTTGGCATTATTGTTGTGAAAACGCAATGTAAGAAGGCTGACGAAAGGAGTGTTGGCTAGAACATATTCAAGCATCGGCTGTGGTTGATCCACCCAGTTATCCCAGAGGTTTCAAGTACCCCAAACTTTTATGGAAGGAAGAGGTTGGTGTTCTTTGGCCAGGGAACACATATGGCCCCCACGACGTACAATGAAAATAGGGTCGTCCTCACTGTTATAGTCAAAATTAGCGGAGATCTGCTCGAGGCTTCGTATTATCTTCATGATGTCCAGGTTTCGTGAGCGCCTTTATTCGACTATTGAGAAAGTCTTTTCGCGACTCGTATATTCTGAAGATACTCCGACCTCGCGAGCACCTTTATCCGACTATCGAGCACGTCTGTTCACGACTCGTATATTCTGATGGTGCGCCGACCCCGCGAGCATGTCTATCCGACTATCGAGAACGTTTGTTCGCGACTCACATATTAGGAAAAACGATGCTCGATTACCAAAGCTTCGAGAGGTTGTATTTTCCCTGCGAGCGTACCTTCTCACAAGTCATTGAAAGGTATCGTATCTAAATGAGCGGGCACTTGGACTCGCGACCATCTTACAACATGAGAACAGCTTCTTCTGTGGTGACATCTCTCAGCCCTCAAGTACCAGTAGCCCGTATAGGCCGAGATTGGGCTTATCTTCTTCAGTGGTTCCGAGTCTCAAGGAATCGCTATCAAGGAACGAAACTATCGGACGAGTCATTGGATTAAATTTTCCTTCTATCTGAGGATAAGAATCTTATCCCACGAAATCAGCGGGATCTCGATATCTTACGTAACAGATTGGATCATTTCAGATCTATATAAGGAGAAGACTCCATTAAGATATAGGTACACAATATTCAATCTCTAGCCTCGTTTTGCTTGGATATTCTTCTTCTTACTTTGCCTGACTTAAGCATCGGAGGGCTAACGGCTGGACACCAGCCACCCCTAGTTGCTTTCTGTCTTCTTACAGGTCCGGCGGAAGAAATCCCTGTTGGAAAGAAGGTGAACGACCGGAGGATCCTGTTA
The DNA here is from genome assembly GCA_003013855.2 of Liriodendron chinense. Taxonomy (NCBI): domain Eukaryota; kingdom Viridiplantae; phylum Streptophyta; class Magnoliopsida; order Magnoliales; family Magnoliaceae; genus Liriodendron; species Liriodendron chinense. The sequence continues at coordinate 3,907,117 of ML058325.1, read as the reverse complement.
CAAAATCTGACGTTAACAGTTTGGCGCCGTCTGTGGGAACGACTTGATCGTCAAAATCAATCATTCTAACCACCGATCAAAATCCTTCTGCGATGCCTCCTAAAAAGGCTGTTCATCCTTCGACCTCAAGGTAGGCACCACCTCCGCCCGGTGAGACGGAATCCATACCTGTTCTTCCACCCACTTCGACGAATATCCCTCAAGGAGCCCCAAATATGCCATCAGCAAACCCATTATTGGAGGCTTCTGGAAATCAAGACGATGTCTTGCGTTTCCTCGGAAATACTCTTTTAACTCTAAATGCCGAAGTTCAGGCCCTGTCGAATCGGCTTGATCAGCATTTCCCCGAACCGCAGAGACAACCCTCCGAAGGGTTACCACCGCAACCCATACCAGTGGCTTCCAGACATTCTATGGACGAACCACAGGTCCCGCCACACCATTCACCATCAAACCGGACGCCACTTGGCAACCATCTCCCTGTACCGTCTCCACATTCTATACATTCTAGTTCGTCTCGACAACCTCCACCTCAAGGCTCCACCGCCGAAATATCAGGCTATACCTTACCATGGGAAGGAGATCTCAAAATAATCCATGATCGTTTTGACGTCATGGAACAGCAGTATCAGGCAAATCGACCATCTGCCGTCATGGCGGCGATACATCAATCTGAGTCCCCCTTCACCAGCGAGGTTATGGAAGCACCGTTACCTAGAAAGTATCGAACACCTGTTATCACCCCGTACACAAGTATTGGCGACCCTCTTGAACACCTAGAAACATACAGGTCTCTTATGGAGTTGGAGGGACATGGCTCAGAAATCATGTGTAGGGCTTTTTCCCTAACTTTGAAGGAAGCTGCTCGTACGTGGTTCCGGGGACTAAAACCTCGTTCCATCAGCTCCTTTTCACAGTTATCGGAGATATTCCTTTCTCAATTCATGGGAAGCATTCGCATTAAGAAGCCAGCCTCCCATCTAATGGATCCGAAACAGCAACATGGCGAGACAATAAAGGAATTCACAGTACGGTTCACTGCAGAAGCCGTTCAGACTGAAGGTTATACTGAAGAAAAAGGTCTCACAGCCCTCATAGCCGGAATAACGAGTGAGAAATTCAGGTTTGCCTTAGATAAGAGCCCGTCGAAAACTATGGCAGAATTCCAAGCCAAAGCTCAGAAATATATCAATGCAGAAGAAGTCGCATTGACACACCATGGAGCCTAGGGTAAGAAACGCAAGCCAGAGGGAACCTCTTCTGCAGAAAAAAAATATCGTTGTGATCAGCGCGATCGTTCTCCCAAGAAGCCTTATTCTGGTAAATATCATAACTACACTCCTCTCAATCGGTCTCATGAAAAGGTTTTAATGGAGATTAAACACAAGCCATATGTAAAGTGGCCTGCAAAGATCAAATCCGATCCCGAGAAGAGAGATAAGAGCAAGTTCTGTTACTTCCACAAAGATCACGGGCATAGAACCCAAGACTGCATCTCTCTACGAGATCATATTGAAGCCCTTATTCGAAAGAGCCATCTTCAGGATTATGTCGCTTGTAAAAATCGATCACCAGAAAGGGCGAAAGCCTCACCACGCCAGAAAGAACCATCTCATCATCATATCGCCCAAGAGGATGCTGAACCAACTGGAGAAATCCGCACCATCGTCGGAGGACCAGCTTGCGGGGGCGATTCTCAAGCTTCAAGGAAAGCGTACACTCGGAAGGCGTCTAAAGAACCCCAGCATGTTTATTGGCTGGAACAGGCATCTAGCGCGTCAAAAGCTAGCCATCTTCCAATTTCCTTCTCCCTCGAAGATGCAGCAGGAATTCACTTTCCTCACGAAGACTCCATCGTAGTCGCATTAAAGGTATCGAATTATCTGACTCATCGAATTATGGTGGATACAGGTAGTTCAGCGGACATTATGTATCTGGAGGCTTTCAACAAAATGGCACTCGCCAGAAGCCTACTCAAACCAGTTTCAACTCCCCTCGTCGGTTTCGGAGGTGAGGTGGTAACACCTGAAGGAAGCATTGATCTCCCAGTTACTTTTGGAGAAAGTCCAGCGAAGACTACCGTCTTCGTAAACTTCCTCGTGGTGGATCGAAAATCAGCATATAACACCATTTTGGGGCGGCCATCGCTTAATAAGGTTGGGGCAGCCTTACACCCATCCTATTTATGCGTCAAGTTCCCTACCCCAAATGGTGTTGGGGTCGTGCGAGGAAATCAAAAGGAGGCTCGGTCTTGTTACCAGATAGCCCTACAAGATCGAAAGAAAGCTCAAGCGACACCCGTTATGGAGATAGCACAAGATTCACCCAACATTTCCACCAACACCTCACTGGATCCGAGAGAAAACGTTCTCCAATCAGGAACTCCTGGGGAAGAAATAGTGGCGATTCACTTAACCGAAGATGACCTGTCCAGGGTCGTATATATTGGATCCTCTTTAACCAGTGTCCATCGTGAAGATTTGGTCCGTTTTCTCACCGAATACCAGGACGTGTTCGCTTGGTCTCATAAAGATATGCCAGGTATCGACCCCAATGTCATCGTACATCATCTCAATATCGACCCGAAGCATAAACCCGTACATCAGCGTCGACGTGCCTTCACTGCAGAAAGGCAAATGGCGATCAAAACTGAAGTCGAGGAGCTACTCACGGTCAATTTCATAAAACAAGTTGACTACCCAGAGTGGGTCGCGAACATAGTTCTCGTCCAGAAAGCTAATGGAAAATGGAGAATGTGCGTCGACTATTCAGATTTGAACAAAGCATGCCCCAAAGATAGCTTCCTGACACCGCGGATCGACCAGTTGGTCGATTCAACTGCTGGACACGCTCTGCTCAGTTTTATGGATGCTTATTCTGGTTACAACCAGATCATGATGCATCCACCGGATAGCCAGCATACCGCCTTCATCACAGATCAGGGATTATATTGCTACCAGTTAATGCCGTTCGGTCTTAAAAATGCAGGGGCCACTTATCAACGTCTCGTCAACAAAATTTTCGCTGCTCAAATCTGTAGGAATATGGAAGTTTATGTTGATGACATGCTCGTGAAAAGCACCGTAGAAGATGATCATATCTCTGATCTTCGAGAAGCCTTCGACCTAATGAGGAGATATCAAATGAAATTGAACCCAGAAAAATGTGCGTTCGGAGTGTCTGCAAGAAAATTTCTCGGGTTCATGGTCGGCCAGCGTGGAATTGAGGCAAATCCTGAAAAGATAAAAGCATTGGCAGAGATAAAATCCCCCACTACTCTGAAGGACGTCCAGCGTCTGGCTGGTCGCATCGCATCATTGAATAGATTCATCTCGCGAGCATCTGACAAGTGTTTACCATTCTTCAAACTCCTTCGTGCAACGGCCAAGTCTGATTGGAAATGGACACCACAGTGTGAGGAAGCCTTTCAACAATTGAAGCTATACATGAGCACACCCCCCATTTTATCTAAACCTGTAGCACATGAGCAACTCATCCTTTATCTCTCTGTGTCCACTACGGCCGTTAGCGCTGCTTTGATAAGAGAAGATTTCGGGGTGCAAAGGCCCATTTATTATATCAGTCGAGCAATGGTTGATGCAGAAACTAGATATTATAATATAGAGAAGCTAGCCCAAGCCCTAGTCACGGCAGCTCGAAAACTGCGACCATACTTTCAAGCCCACGCGATTCTAGTACCAACAAATCATCCACTATGGCAAGTCCTTCAAAAACCTGAGGCTTCCGGACGCTTAACTAAATGGGCGGTCGAGATCAGCGAGCACGATATCTCATTCTGTCCTAGGACCGCAGTCAAGGGCCAGGCCGTGGCTGACTTTATCGCCGAATTCACATACTCTTCCGATGATAATACCATGACCAGCGACCAGCCTCCTTGGTCACTCTTCGTGGACGGGTCGTCGCGGGCCACGGGCAGTGGAGCGGGCCTGATTTTAGTGGCTCCCAACGGGTCGCATTTCCAATATGCTCTGCGTTTCGATTCTCGCGTCTCAAATAATGAAGCAGAATATGAGGCCCTGATCGTTGGCCTCGAACTGGCCATTGTCCTTGCAATTCAGAATCTATTAATTCATAGCCACTCCCAGCTCATTGTCAACCAAGTTCTTGGTGAATTCGAGGCCAAAGAAGAAAGGATGGCCTTATACAAGTCTCGTGTCCTCATCCTGCTCGCGAAACTGAAGACTTATGAAATAATTCATATTCCTCGCGAGAAGAACCAACTTGCCGATTCCCTGGCAAAGCTCGCCTCTACACCAGAATCTGAGTTATCACATTCGATCCCCATCGAGCATCGTCAGAACCTGAGTATCGACCAAGCGACTCTTGAGCAAGTAATATCGGTACAATCATCTCCAAGCTGGATGGATCCCATCATCGTTTATCTCAGAGACGGATACCTACCAGAGGACAAGAAAGCTGCAAGACAAATTCGTCTTCGAGCTGCCAGGTATATCTTGCAAGACGGAATATTGTTACGCAAAAGCTTTTCCTTGCCTTATTTAAGGTGTCTTCATCTAGAAGAAGCACTTCGTGTTCTAGATGAAGTACACCAGGGGGCATGTGGTAACCACCCCAGGGGGCGATCCCTAGCATATAAGGTGATGAGGCAAGGATATTATTAGCCCACTATGAAATCAGACGCAATTGAATTTTCTAAAACATGTGACAAGTGCCAACGATATTCACCTATACCTCATGTACCGTCCGAACGGATGACTCCAGTTGATAGCCCTTGGCCTTTCGCTCAGTGGGGGGTCGATATCATTGGGCCCTTGCCCATGCGAAAGGGACAAAATAAGTTCGCAATTGTGGCGGTTGATTACTTCACCAAATGGGCCGAGGCAGAACCATTAGCCAAGATTACTGAGAAACAAACTACCAAGTTCATATGGAGAAATATCATATGCCGTTTCGGACTCCCTCACACTATAATTACCGACAACGGAACGCAGTTCGACAACGCGACCTTTGATGAATTTTGTGAAAAATGGAAGATACGTAATCTCTGCACTTCTCCATATCATCCTCAGGCGAATGGGCAGGTTGAGGCAGTGAACAAAATCATTAAGCACCATTTAAAGACCAAGCTTGGTGAATGCAAAGGTGAATGGCCAGAACTTCTACCAGAGGTATTATGGGCATATAGGACTACAACTCGTACATCAACGGGTGAGACCCCTTTTTCCTTAGCATTTGGTGTCGACGCGGTAGTACCAATGGAAATTCAAGTGCCCTCATATCGGATCGAACAGTATGACCCCGTGGGTAATCAGGAAAATCTCTGACTTCATCTCGATCTCTTGGAAGAACGAAGAAATGCCTCCCAATTACGAGCGGTCGCATATCAGCAACGTATTGCTCGCTATCAAAATGCTAAGGTTCGACCTAGGTCCTTCCAGCTCGAAGATTTGGTCCTGAGGTAAAAACTCGGGGTTCCCGCTCATTCGCTGGATCCAAATTGGGAAGGCCCTTATCGGGTTATTAAGATTGTGCGACCCGGTACTTATTATCTTGAAGATATGCAGGGAAAACCCGTACATCGCCCTTGGCACGTGGAGCATCTGCTACAATACTACCCCTAGATTCGATGTAGTTCATAGCAACATTTTATGAATAAAAAGCCAAAGATATCTTTTGGTCGCTATTTCATTCACTTGGACCTGAATAGCCCTGAAGAGGATGCATACAATCTCTCAACATTGTAGAAGAGTCTGTCTGTACTCTCGACCATCCTTCTATCCTTAGTAAACTTGGAGTCTCAATCGATAGATCAGTCTATCTCCACGAGGGTATGGTCATCACGACCCCCCGGATTGAGCACACTACTTTTCTCAATCGATAGATCAGTCTATCTCCACGAGGGTATGGTCATCACGACCCCCCAGATTGAGCACACTACTTTTCTCAATCGATAGATCAGTCTATCTCCACGAGGGTATGGTCATCACGACCCCCCGGATTGAGCACACTACTTTTCTCAATCGATAGATCAGTCTATCTCCACGAGGGTTTGGTCATCACGACCTCCCGGATTGAGCACACTACTTTTCTCAATCGATAGATCAGTCTATCTCCACGAGGGTATGGTCACTATGACCCCCCGGGTTGAGCATAAACTCATTGAAACAAGAAGGCATTCATTGCATGAAAAGGAAAGAGAAAGTAAACAACAAGAACAAGAACACTTCTAAAAATATCTTTTCATTAATATCAAATGTTTACAAAATATCGGCTCGCGAGTACAGGAGAAAGGAAAACAAAAAGGAAAATCAATCTCTCGGAGGAGGAGCCGTGCTCTCGACTTCAGGGCCCATTTCTGGAGCCCCTCCAGCCTGTGTGGCTTCGGTCACCTCGTTCTCAGCAGCAGCTTGCTCCTCTGCAGCTATGATGGTCGCGACTCGCCCGAATTCCCCCATATCGAAGGATGGGGACATTCGTTGCACTACTCTTAGCGCAAAATCGCGACCAGCATCATATGACTCATATCTTTCATCGTCATATAGCTGCGAATTTCGGAACTCGAAAATTGCCCGAGGCCCTTCCTCCGAGAGCATTTTTACCAAGGCGACTTTCTCCTCGTCCTAGTGGATCGAGTCGTCCTTGAGCTGTGCGAGATCGGAACGCTCCTTCTCCAAGTTCTCGCTGACTTCTTTAAGCTGCGACTTGGCCTCCGCAAGCCGCTCCTCCAGCGAGATCTCGTCTTGGCGAAAGATCTCCCTCTCTCTCTCCGCTTTCTCCTTCAACCCTGTGAGCTTTGCGAAGTTCGAGTCCAAAGCCTGATACCTATCCGTCAGGACTTGGACTTTCTCGATGAGGATCTTCTTCTCCTCATCTCTCTTCGAGATCACTGCCTCACGGGCCTTGAGCAGTTGATCCCGTCCCTGGACCGCCTTCTCCAAGGCGATCCTCTTCCCTTCTGCCTCATCGATCACGCGGCGAGCGGCGACGATATCTCGCTTCGTCCGCAAGATGAGGTCTAAGCCCTGAAAAATGAAAAAGAAAAAACATGAGAAAAAATACTTGAGAGCCCAAAAAATAAATAAGTTAAAAATCTCCAAAGGCTTACCTGAACCATCCTTACCCCCGCCTCAAAGAAGAGGTTCTCAGGGCTTGGCTCGGGAAGAGAGCCAAAAGTTTGGGGGGTAACGTTGTCGAACAAAAATTTGCAAATTGGGTGAAGGTGGCGAGGAATGGAGTATGTCCCACCTCCAAACGGCTGGGCAATGACCAACCCAGCATTGCTCGCGACAGGCGGGGCCATCGACTGGCGAGGCGGGGCCATCGACTCGCGAGCAGGTCCCTGCTCGACAGCCGGGATCAGCTCGCGAGCAGGAACTGGCTCGCGAGGCTCTATTTGCTCGCGAGCCTCTTCAGCTAGGGGGCAGCTGGACCTTGCCCCATCAGGGGAACTGTCAGTAATGTTAATTACTGGTGGTCCAGCCGCGACCACCAGTGGAGGAACGATGGGCGCTGCTGTTGCCCCCCACTGTGCTCGCGGGCAGGGTAGGTTGGTCGCCACCCTTGTGGGTGGATGGTTGAGAAGGCCTGGCAGACTTCTTCTGCCTTTTCGAGTTTGTGCCTTTGAGGCGAGGCAACAAACCCCTCTTTTCTCCAGCTTTCGTCATCGCGACTTCTTCGCTAGATATTAATCCCGCTGCTGCCAGTCGCGAGCTGGACAAGCAGGTCTCGATGTGCCTATCTCCAACAGGCAACTTATACACTTTCACTATCTTCTCGTTGATCCCTCCCTTCAAGTTTGGCTTGTTCAGGGCCGGGATACCTGCAAACACAAATAGCGGTCAAAATATATATAAACCCTAGAATTCTAACTGAAGAAACAGCACAATATGGGACTGTGCCTACCTTCACAGAAAAAACGGGTCACTCTTGGACCCCTGGAGGAGGTAGACTCCCAGTTCCCGGAAGCATAGAACCACCTTTTCCTCCAGCCGGGATAGTTCGAGGAGGGCTTCTCCAGCACGAAGTTATCCCGGTGCCAGTAACACAGGTAATACCAGCCTTCGCTGGAGGGCGCCTTCTTCAGACGGAACATAAGGAGGAACTCTTCGGCCGTGAGCTCCCCGTTGCCGGCTTGAGCCCAGAGGGTGAAGGAGCTCAGGACCACCCTCCATCCATTTACAATAAGTTGCCCGGGGGCAATCTTATAGCTTCGCAGGACATCCCGAATGAAAGGATGGAGAGGAAGACGCACCCCCAGGATGAGTTGGTACTCATAGAAGGCTACACACCCTGGGGGAGGAGAGTTTGGTGTTTCTCCATCTCCGGGCAACCGGAGGGTGACTGAGTCAGGGATCCGATATCTCTCCCGTAACTCCATCAACCGGTCCTCCGATAGAATGGAAGGATATCCGGCCGCCGTGTATTTGCCTGCCGGAACCCTCGCATTGCTAGAAGCAGAGGATTCCGGTGTAGCATCTCCCAGCGGGACGGTGGTCTCATCAGAATCCCCAGCCATAAGGAGATTTAAGAAGATAAGAAAAAGAAAAGAAAAAGGATTGTACCCAGGAAAGAAAGAAAGGAGGAAAGGGAGCACCGGAGGAAGGAGTATGAGAAAAAGAAGATGATTGAAAATTCTTTTCGTTCGAAGAGCTTCTATAGAAAACCAGAGAAATGGTGGACTCCGTATATTTATAGGCAATCATTCCGCCGCATCTGGTGATACGTGGCAGCCCCTCCTTTGGCGTAGCAGTTGAGCAGGCACGCCCATTAACTCCCCAGACACGTGGCAAGCGCCCCTTCATTTCCTGTCTGCGGAAAGGCTGTGGAAAGCTGGCGCTCATTAATTCCAGCCCATCATGTACGGTTTTGTTCTCAATGAAGGCAGCAGGCGGTTACGTGTGATAGTAAATAAGTCCTTCCCTTAGAATTCTTGGCGGTAAGGACTTGGGGGGCATCGGTTATAGTCAAAATTAGCGGAGATCTGCTCGAAGCTTCTTATTATCTTCATGATGTCCAGGTTTCGTGAGCGCCTCTATTCGACTATTGAGAAAGTCTGTTCGCGACTCGTATATTCTGAAGATACTCCGACCTCGCGAGCACCTTTATCCGACTATCGAGCACGTCTGTTCGCGACTCGTATATTCTGATGATGCGCCGAACCCGCGAGCATGTTTATCCGACTATCGAGAACGTTTGTTCGCGACTCGCATATTAGGAAAAACGATGCTCGATTACCAAAGCTTCGAGAGGTTGTATTTTCCCTGCGAGCGTACCTTCTCACAAGTCGTTGAAAGGTATCGTATCTAAATGAGCGGGCACTTGGACTCGCGACCATCTTCCAACATGAGAACAGCTTCTTCTGTGGTGACATCTCTCAGCCCTCAAGTACCAGCAGCTCGTATAGGCCGAGATTAGGCTTATCTTCTTCAGTGGTTCCGAGTCTCAAGGGATCGCTATCAAGGAATGAAACTATCGGACGAGTCATTGGATTAAATTTCCCTTCTATCTGAGGATAAGAATCTTATCCCACGAAACCAGCGGGATCTCGATATCTTACGTAACAGATTGGATCATTTCAGATCTATATAAAGAGAAGACACCATTAAGATACAGGTACACAATATTCAATCTCTAGCCTCGTTTTGCTTGGATATTCTTCTTCTTGCTTTGCCTAACTTAAGCATCGGAGGGCTAACGGCTGGACACCAGCCACCCCTAGTTGCTTTCTGTCTTCTTACAGGTCCGGCGGAAGAAATCCCTGTTGGAAAGAAGGTGAACGACCGGAGGATCCTATTACAAAATCTGACGTTAACACTCACTAACCGCTCTACGCCCCCTTGTACCATCCGTCATCGAATCCTACAAGCTTGGCAAGGTAAGCTCATACTCTTTACCCATTAAAATCCAAATCTTTATCCAGGAAACCCATGGATTTGGACTTACATTCAAATGCAAAAGTCCAATGTCCAACTCCATGTGTCGCCTAGGATATGTGTTGGGCCCATTGAAGAAAGCAAGGCTCACCTTAAAAAGGGTTGCATGTCATGCCTTAGATAAGGAAAATTCACCATCAAAGGACACATCTTGGAAAACAAATGCACTCAAGTTCCATGAGATCAAAGTGGGGCAAGAATCAAAACTTCATGTGAAAAAACCCTTTTCAAAGTCCATGTGTGATCAAGGTTTGGTTCATTTTCCACATCAAGGTAATGAGCCTCATTTAAGATGTTTCCATTTTTTTACACATATACATGGACAAATGGGGAATAGGAAGGAAATTGGTCCCCAAGAGGAACTCAAATGCCCCACTTCAATGAATGGAAAGGTGCACATAGCCCACATGAAGAATCAAGCCTAGAAATGTCCATGCAAGGACAAGTTTGGACAACTTATGTGCACCACTTTTCTTTACCAAAGAGAAGACCATTTGAACACAAGAGGTCATGGCTTGTTGAGTCACCCAACCATCATGAAAATGGTTAAGAATGATATACATAGCCCACTTGAAAACCAAAATTCAAAGTGCCCAAAGCATGGGACAAACTTGGGCAACTTATGGGTATCATTCTTTCCCATAATTTGAAAAATCTCTCATCTTTGAGAAGGATGGTGGATGACCAACCAAATGCCGTACCAAGAGAGGATCAAGGAGCTAAGATTGCATGGATAACTCACTTGAGGAAGAATTATCCATTTGAGGGTGGTAAGATTAAAGGAAACTCTTGAGCACCACTCTCCTACAACATGAGAAAACCACTTGAACCTAGTGAGGTTGTCGAAATAACTCACTCATGGGCCTTGTAAATGATCTAGTGACTGTTGAGCTCATAAATGTGCTTATTCTAACCCCATTTCATTACTAACTATGCTTGAAATAAGTTATTAAAGACCCAACTAATGTATGGTTTTGTGGTTGTAGGAATGAGAGAGAGAATTCATCAATTGAGGGCTTACAGATGCTGTTTGCACACCTTAAAGATCAAAGGAATGAAGGACCAAAGGTGGAGCAAAAGTGCATTGAAGATGAAGGAGGAGAAGCTGAGAATTCAGCCAATTTCATGTCCACCGGCCGGCCGGCCACAACCACCGACCAGCCGGCCAAACCCTCCAGAAATAAGAAAGTCACTGGACACATTTTAGGAGGACAAACCCCTTGACCGACCAGCCGAACAAACTGACCGGCCGGTCGGCCGATGGGCCGGTTGAAGGGTCGGTCTATACATTCCAACATCCAGTGAATTCAGCAGTTTGAAGTAGTTCCACCGGCTGGCTAGCTGATGGGTTGGATTGTGTAAAAATGACTCCAGTGAGAATTGCATTTGCAGGCACTTTGTCTGACCGGCCGGACAGGGGGTCCGGCCGGTTGGTCAACACTCAGGAACATCTGGAGCTTCGAAAATCTCTGCGCAAAGTGCAGTTTTTACGGGATTTCTCGAAGTTTCTTCGCACCTACGGCCCCAAAGCTATAAAAGGACTCCTCTAGCTCGTTCCTAGGGCATGCTAGAAGAGATTTACCATGGTGGGAGGCGGCAGAAGTCAAATCCGAAGTTCTTCAACTCCTATTTTGTTCTTCTAGTTTTTATGTTTTCCTTAGTTGTTTTAATGTTTCCTTGGATCATGAACAGCTAAACGTCTTAGCTAGGGCTAAGAGATGAATCTTGTAGTGAATCTAAGATGTTTCAATTCGTTTGTTTTGGTTTCAAGTTGGATTAATAGTGAAGAACAATGGTTTGAAGTTTGAATAAAGTTCTAAGTAGTTTTTCTTAATCTTATGATGGCTCATGGATGTTTAGAAGAATTGCTTGAGTTCTTAATTATTTTGAATGATTCTAGACCTATACGCTCCAAGGAATCGGATTTAATACGCTCTAAACCTTTGATCCTCATGTGGGAACTTCATACCAAAAGTTCTACTTTTATGGAATTTCTGCTTATGTGTGGTTGTTTATGTGATTTGAATCAAGTTCAAATCATGATCTAGTTATACTTTGTGACAGAATTTAATGATGATTATGATTGTGATCTTAACCTATTGGAACTAGGATTGACTTATGCAATTGAGTGTGATCAAGTCCTAACTTGAATTGAGAGAATCATGTACTTGAATCACACATATGGCAGATTGTTTGTTTTAACTGCTCTATCATCCGACCAGATAGGATTTAATTTCGATTCTAGTTGAGAAAGTGAGAAATCACAGTGAATTAAGCATCAAGGATTGCTACAAGTGGATCCTTGAACCCCTAGCGCTTTTTATTATTGATTACATTCAATTTAGTTCAAAATCTACACTCAATTTCAAAATCATGTTTAGTTAGTTCTTAATTAGAAACCATTGGAAGTGTTTTATGAATTCCTATACAAGTCCCTGTGGATCGACCTCGGTCTTACCAAGATTATTGCTACATCGCAACCCTACACTTAGGGAAGCGAACAAGTTTTGGCATCGTTGCTTGGGACTTTGATGGTTTTTCAAAAAAATTTTGAAAATAGTTTTTATTTGAGATTTTTAGGACTCCTTCACTAACTTAATTTGTTTGATTTGTTTTATTTTTTCAGGAATTCTAGGAGGCAAAGTAGTCAATTCAAATTAGGTTTTTCTAACCCTTTTTCTTTTTATTTTTCTGAGATTTGCATGCCACATTGGGTTCGAGATTCTAATAACCGACTCATTAGTGAAGGGGGAATTGTTGAAGGGATTGATAGGGAGCCACGTGCTAAGAAACGTTTAGATTCTCCAATTTTGTCTGAAAGTATGGCTGGAAAGCAACCCAACCCTATGGCCAATCAAAATCTGGGCCAAAACCAAACCGAAACGGGAGAGAATGTGGTTGAGTATGTTCCCCGACCTAGAACATTACATGATTACTTCCAACCTGCAAGAGCGAGCACTCCCTCTTGGATAGTTTTCCCACTGAATGCAAGGAACATAGTGTGGACGCTCGCCTCTCCGCGCTCTCAAATTCTCCCTTCCTTTCAGAAAAGAGGGTGCGTGTGTGCGAATCGCCGTTTGTGCCATTGGCTTGCCTCGTTCTCGAGGGCTTTTTATCTGTTGTCGCGTTAAGCTCGATGTGTTGGATGAGTTTGTGTAAGACTAGAGTCACCACTAGCCAGTTACTTCAAATCTACAGTCGGCTAGACCCCGTAGAAACTTTAGAGAAGGGAATCTGAAGATTCCTTCCTCTAAAATGACTCCTTTTGATCTGTGGCTAGAGTTCAAGGAAAGGGATCCGGTTACAGGGTGGGAAGATGTTAGGCACCCCACACTACCCATACCGAAGTACGATCTTTAATTCATATAATCAAACTAGTACTTGAAAGTCTGATTTAATCCTTGTACATTCTCATGAATGACATGATGTATGAATGCAGGTATGAACAGTAAGAGTTTCTGATGGATAGGTTTCCATTAACAGGCAAGCCCAGAGCATACACTCGAACTGACAGGTGCTTTATATGGGATGCATGCTGTGTGTTTAAATAATCAAAGTGTTGGCAGTGATATGATAAGTAGGGGGGTTGGAAGAAAAGTAAATGTTGCACTTATGCTAGATGTGAATGAGATGATGCTGGTAAAAGAGTAGTTAGATGGACGGAGGTGTCGCAAGGGTTTGCTTCAAGTGGCCAGATCAAGACTTGGGTGGCTTGGGAGACTTAGACCAGGGTCAGGCTGGGCTGGACCAGGGCTAGGCTCTTCTCACTCGAGCTCTCCTTGGTGGAGGAATGGGCTAAAGGGGGAGATGGACTCGGAACTCTCGGGCTGGATAGATGGGAAGTGGATTTTTTTGGATTTGAGGGATTTGAGGGATGAATTTTTCTGAATTTTTTGGGATGCCGAAGCAGGAGAGGGAGCGGGGTATTTATAGCAGCGGAGAGTGGTAGCTCTCGTAAATAAGTTTGGGCGGCACCTAGGGTGCCGCCCGTACGGCCGTGCTGCTCCGGCTTCGGAGCGTACGGCCTCCGAACCTAAAGCAGAAAAGCCCGACGTTCGAAGTCAAGACCTACTCCGAAGCCGTGGTCCGGAACCAGGTGAGTTGACTGGGTTTGGAAAATGGGTTGACACGGTGATTTGGCTCAGCAGGTTGACTCACTAATTTTGACTTTTTAAGGATTTTTTTACTGGTTTTTCTTTTGGGGGGTTTTTCGGGACGATGTTTAGGGGTGAGTTGACTGGGTTCAGGCTTGAACTGGGCTATGGATTGGGGCTTACAAGGGTGAGTTTGGCTGGGTTTGGACATGGGATCTGGGGGTATGGTCCTCCATTCATTCAACTATCTCTACCAACATTGTAGCCGAAGGTGGGGTGTCTACAGATGCCCCTCTTTGGCAGAGGTTGCAGGCAGAGGTTGCGTGCAACCGAATGCCAGTGAGTGGACACCCCACTTCTGATCCGATCATTCATAGATCATGGTCTGAAATCTTTGCTTGCCTTTGCATCTACGTCAGTTGATTGTTTGGAAATTGATAACTCGCACATACAGCGGGAGTTTGGAGAAAACGTTGCGATTGTCCCTGCATGCGCTGCAACTTGGGTACCCAATCACAACCCTTCCATTCCCGATCGGTACTAACATCGAAAAGGTACAGTAGAGCCACTGCGTCAGTCATAGTCTTACAAGGTTACCGACCCGGAGATTGATTGTTTTATGCTTTCCCGGATCACTCTAGGATTACTTGTTTCGCTTGACTGTCAAAGTGGTTAGCTGCCCTACGTCTATGTAGTCTTACGGGAGATCACTACGCCGACTTGGACTCAGTCAAGGTACTTCAGGCATCCACGCCTAGGTATGTGCCGCTGAACTCTTTCCACCCGATCTGCTGGTTTTGATGCTTGGTTTGGAATTCATTCTTTCCTAGATTATGGTTTGGAATCTTTGTTTTCCTTTGTATCTGAGTCAGTTGATTGTTTGGAGATTGATAACTCGCACATACCGCGGGAGTTTGGAGAAAACGTTGCGATTGTGCCTGCATGCGCTACAACCTGGGTACCGAATCGCAACCCTTCCATTCCCGATCGGTACTAACGTCGGAAAGGTATAGTAGAGCCTCTGCGTCCGTCATAGTCTTACGAGGTTACCGACCCGGTGATTGATTGTTTGATGCTTTCCCGGATCACTCCAGGAGTACTTGTTTCGCTTGACTGTCAAAGTGGTTAGCTGCCCTGCGTTCATGTAGTCTTACGGGAGATTACTAGGCTGACTTCGACTCAGTCAAGGTACTTCAGGCATCCACACCTAGGTATGTGCGGGTGAACCTTTTCCACCCAATCTGTTGATTTTGATACTTGGGTTACAATTCATCGTTTCCACCGTTCAGATGGTTTCTTTGACCGAGCCTTTTGGCTTTCATCTTTTCGTATCTTGTCATGTAGTACGACCTCACTGTCGCTGGAGTTCAGTTTGACCGTACTTTGAGTGCATTGGATCTGATGGTCTTCGGGGAAACCGCGAGACATCGGATCTTATTTGATTTTTGTGTCAGCTCCTACCCAAAGATATGGAAGATCTCCCAGTGTTTTGGAGGCCGAACGCTCTACTGAAAAAATATTTTTGGATTTTGAAAAGGTAACCACTTTAGGGAGTGATACTCCGTGGGGTTTTTATTTACAATTAGGAAAATATGTTTTTGAATTTTTGAAAAGATACCCACTCTGGGGAGTGATACTCCGTGGGGTTTTTATTTGCAAATAGGAAAATATATATTTTTTGTCTTTTCGAAAAAGGAAATCTGGCTTGCACATACCTCCACTAGGGATGCGTGTGGGGACCAACTTTTATTTTAAAAGCAGGTAAACATGATGATTGATGCGATGGATGCTGATGCATGGGGATGCATATTTGATGATGGATGCATGGTTTGGCTCGTTATCTTTCAGTTTGATGATTTTGGTTTTGATGCGGAGAACTTTGAGCTTATTCCTTGTAGGGTTATGCTCCCCTGGGGATTTTCTTTTCAATGCGGATGTTTGGTCAGCGGGTTGGTCAAGATCTCGACCCATGGTTGATCAGGTCCATCGTCCCAAGATGTTGTTTCTTTGCTAATGGGGATGGATGAAGGAGATTGTCAGACCTCAAGATGTTCTTCTGGGAATGAATGTGATTGGGATGGTGCTTGGTCGCCGGTATTGGTCCAGATTCCAATTTGCAGGGGATCGGATCCGTCATCCCAAACTGTGAAGTGAGTGAGCAGAATTCGAGACCCCTGAATTGCCATGCTGCGGATAGTGACAATTTTTTATGATTTTTGCAAATATTTGGTCCGAATCTTTACCTGAGTAGTCAGGATGGAGATTGGTTATTGAAAACAAAGGAAATATTTTTGTGATTTTGAAAATATTTGGTTTGAAAGCAAGGGAAATATTTTGTGATTTTTGAAAGATGATTTTGCAAATGTTTTGATATTTTGTTAGATTTTCTAAAATACAGGGAAATGTATGAAATTTTCATCCATTTCCAGCTTCTACTGCTGGTAAGGCATCCGATCTATTTTACATCAGCGAGCAAGACGAATCTCACACAGTTAAGTACCGTAGTTTTACATCTCTGGATGAGGGAATTTTGAGGGTTTTCAGTCAACACACCCACAAAGTTGCCTGTTCCTCATGTGCAATGCACATAGACCATGTATCGTCCGACGAACTCCTTTGGCCACAAAATGAGCCACATCCTCACATTTCCCTTTGTCAATACAGTTTGGGGTCTTATGCTGCTCACAATTCCGTGAGGGTTCGCTTCACCTTCCAACTGCATTAATCCCCTTCATGAGTTTAGGAATAGGGAACATCCGTCAGATTCAATAGCAACTTCCAAATCAAGGTTGCCTATCACGGTGCATTCAACATGAACAGGGTCGCGGGGTTCTGCCTGCCTTAGCCTTTGCTTGTTTTAGAAGATTCCAGACACCCGTACGATCAAGTGTCAGCCATGTCCGGGACAGGTTGGGAAAGAAAGCCCTCGAGAAATTAATCCCAGTGTAGTTTTAGGTCTTCAGATCGCTGGGGATAGATTTGTGTAGTTAAAATTGAAAGTGAATTTTTTTTGTTTTGAGAAAGTTCCAGACTTCAACTCGAGTAATCGAGATTGATATTGGTTTTTATGGAAAGCTTAAAATCTTTTTGGTATTTTTTTGAAATGATCCAGGTTATCGAACCTTATCCGAGCGGTCGAGGCCGATGTTGGTGTTTTGTTGAAAGCAAGAAAAGTCCCCTGAGAAATTAATCCCAGTGTAGTTTAAGGTCTTCAGACCCAGAATATGTAAATCCTGAAAATACATTCTTTTTGTGATTTTTTGAAAGGATCCGGTCTATCTGACCCCCTCCCTTGATCGGTTGAGATCGAATGACGGTTTTTAT
This sequence comes from Liriodendron chinense, assembly GCA_003013855.2. NCBI lineage: Eukaryota > Viridiplantae > Streptophyta > Magnoliopsida > Magnoliales > Magnoliaceae > Liriodendron > Liriodendron chinense. The sequence continues at coordinate 3,889,785 of ML058325.1, read as the reverse complement.
TATAAAATCCCTCGGGATGTTGATCCCGACGTAGTTTAAGGTCTTTGGACCAAAAACTTTGTATAGGCGATGCTGGAAATACACATTTTTTTTGTTTTTTGTGTTTTTTTTAAATGATCCAGGTCATTAGATCTTGGCCCAAGCGGTTGGGATCGATGCCCGTTTTTATTATAAAATCCCTCGGGATGTTGATCCCGACATAGTTTAAGGTCTTCGGACCAAAAACTTATATATATATATATATATATATATATATATATATATATATATATATATATATATATATATATATATATATATATTGTTCCAGGCTGTTAAATCCCGATTCGAGCGATCAAGATTAACACTGGTTTTTATTAAAAATCTCTCAGGATTTTGGTCCCGACATAGTTTAAGGTCTTCAGACCCAGAATATGTACAAGAAATATTCTTTTTTATTTTTTGAAATGTTCCAGGCTGTTAAATCCCAATTCAAGTGATCAAGATTAACACTAGTTTTTATTGGAAATCTCTCGAGATTGTTAGTGCACTTTTCTATGGCATACTAGTGCACCTTGTTTGTCAATCACTTATGTCAATGAGTCTAGTATCGGTTGAGCCTAATGAAGACAAAGACCGAAGACTCAAGTGGCCCCGCTACATCAAGGAAGAAGATACAGGTAAAAGTGATACCTTGGTGTGCCTTGCCTTGACCAAAACCCAACCCCTTAAACTCTTTGATGACCTTGACCATATTAGGGAACCTTTAGTCATCATAGATTGGCCCTAGGTGTCCCAAAACATCACCTAAATCTTGGCCTAAGTGAGAGGGCTGAAGAATGGATGGGTCAGCAAAACAGTGGACTGAACCTAGGCCTGTCCGACCGGTCATGACCGATCGTGGACCCCTGGCCGACTGGTCAAGACCGGTCGGACAGACAGTCCAATTTGGATAGCAGGCTGCTGGAGTGGATGGCCATTGGGCCGACCGGTCGTGGACCCTGGACGACCGGTCGTGGACCCCTGGCGGACCGGTCACGACCGGTCGGACAGACTCCCCCACTACGACAGCAAGCATTATGTCTCTGGCCGACCGGTCTTGACCGGTCGTGGGCCCCTGGCCGACCGGTCGGGACTAGCCATTTTCTGCCCGTTTTATATCCGTTGCACACTTTTCTATATAAGGGCTTGGATCGTTTTGAGGGCCGGGTGAGAGGGTTTTGAGAGCCCATTACCCACACCTTGTGTACATTATTTGGGGCCTCAAAGAGGAGGAGTTTCAAGTCATATCCCTTGTGTTTAAACATAAGTGAGGGCATTCAAATGCAATCTAGAGATGACTTGATTCCTCTCTCAATTCTAGAGGTGAAACACTATACCATATAGGCATATCTCTTGTTCAAGACCTCTAGAAGACCTTCTAGGTGAATCTCCTAGTTAGAACAAGCTACATATCCCATGCAGGAGATTCAACCATCCTCCCATCACCTTGGGCATCTCAAAGGCATCACATACAAGGTGTTTGATCGAGTGTGGCTGAGGCATTGGCGACGCAACGACGACACAATCGTGGGAGCAAGGGAAGCTGATTGAAGCATGAGAGAGCAGAGATCAAGCAACCCGAACCGACGCTAAACAAGGGGCTCATCCGACAAGTAAGGTTGTCTTTATTGAGAGTCCATTTAGATTTTGTTTGTCAAACATGATTTAGGGACGTTAGCCGTTCTTTGGCCCGTTTGCCAAGCCTAAACTAAGTCTCCAAGGGGGAGCCTCCGACACGGGAGTGAACGTGCGTCGGGTTGAGAGTTAGCCTATGTCCAAAACTCCATTTGGGTTGAGAGTTAGCCCTTTGTTCAAAACTCCGATTACGGTTGAGAGGTGAACCGATAAAACCTCCATGTAAAGGTTGAGAGGTGAACCTCATTTGAAACCTCCGATAGTGAATGCCGGTGTGCTCAAAGGAGTTGAGTACTTGAACCGGGAGTGGAGTAGACCCAAAGTCGAACCACTATACATGCTTGTGTTTGTGATTGAATTGAGCACATTGATATCTTCGTATTGTTAGTTTAATTGTCTAATTATGAATGCTTGATAGGAATGTATTCTAGGCACTAATTAGGCACATCCACACACAAGATGTACTTTCACTAGTTGTGTAGACTTGAGCTCATTGATCTACTCTTATAAGTCTACATAGGTTGCATAGGTTAGGAGCTTGATTAGTTAAATCTTTTGATTGCCTATGCATGCTTTAGACTAGGTTGTTTATTGCTTAACCATATGCTAGTCTTGTGATTGGACCCACTTAGGCTTGGAAGCCAAAGTGTTCTTACTTACTTAGTTTGATTTGTTGATTTATATAAGTAGGCGAAAAGAATTTCAAAAAAGGTCCTAATCACCCCCTCCTATAGGTTTAGCTATAATTCTAGTTGCTCTTTAAGCTTCCGTACATACGTGGGTGTCGTGTTAGACTACTGATGTACTTTCAGAGATTTTGGTCCCGATGTAATTTAAGGTCTTCGGGCCAAGAATATGTACAAGAAATATATATATATATATATATATATATATATATATATATATATATATATATATATATATATATATATATTGAAATGTTCCAGGCTGTTAAATCCCAATTCAAGCGATCAAGATTAACACTGGTTTTTATTGGAAATCTCTCGAGATTTTGGTCCCGACATAGTTTAAGGTCTTCCGACCCGATGAGGGTGGGAGGTACGCAGAGATCAGGGTTGAAGATTCCTGGGGTTTTCTGCAAATGATTCAGATCATCAAGCCATGACTTGGATAGTTGAGATCACTGTTTGACCAAGTCAACTCTTCTTCTTTTTCTTAAAAATCTCATGGAGCCCTTTCCACATCATCAAGCCAATTTCTCCCCGATTTCTCACAAAATGAGATTTTGGTGAGATTCCTTTTTCTTTTTCTCCTCTTTCTCTTCCATCACTTCAATCTTTCATGGAGGTACTGTTGGGGGTCAAATTTGCACCCATTGTAAAAAAACATCCCGTGGTCTATTGACAATAATTTGGATCAGTTTTGAGGTCGAAAAAGCCCTGCAAACGCCAGCACAACCCTGATCGCTTGGTAGCGACCAAAATTCATAAACAGCATTTCGGAGCGGAACTGGACATGCGCTTCACCGCCAAATGATCCAAAATGTCCTAAAACCCTTAACCTGCAAGTTTCGAAGTCATCCGATATATATTTTTACCCGTGCACCTCGAAATGCGTTTCGTCCTTGCCTAGAGCTGACCAAAAGGGTCCGTAAGTCTACAGCTACCACTACAGAGCGGAACTGGACATGCGCTTCATCGCCAAATGATCCGAAATGTCCTAAAACCCCTAACTTGCAAGTTTCCAAGTCATCCGGTGCATATTTTTACCTGCGCACCTCGAAATGCGTTCCTTCCCTGCTCGGAACTAACTAAAAAGGGTCCGTAAGCCTACAGCTACCATTTTAGAGTGGAACTGGACATGTGCTTCACCGCCAAATGATCCGGAGTGCTCCAAAACCCTTAAATAGCAAGTTTGAAGTCATTACAATGCATATTTCCATGCGCGTGCTCCTCGGAACAATGTTCCTATACGACAAGCCGACCCGGAGGCTCCAAATTAGAAAGGAAGTACCAAAATTGGCAAAATATGGACTTTCACACCCCATCCCATTCATTCAGGAGGTCAATCATAGCCTAGAAGTGGCTTGGCGACAGTGAGTGCATGTCTAGAAAAGGTAGCTGTCCTTTGGAGGTCCCCCGTCGGAGCTGAAATCCTGAAATTTTCTAAGTGCTGGAATCCTGAAAATCTGGCTAAGTAGTGGGAAGCACCGGCAAAGGACATGCGCCTAGCCTCCAACCACATGCGCTTGCACCCTATTAGTGAAAGGGAGTGAATTAAACACTTTTTCGAAATGCGCCGGTAAAGGACATGCGCCCGGATCCTCCACATGCGCTTGGTGCATTTTTCTCACATGCGCTTGGCTTTGCTTCTGGCACATGCACTGGAAAATACCTGCTGGATCGGACCCGAACCCGATTACCCTCCTATAAATAGTGAAGTCACTTCATTTCATCAGCACGAGATCATCCCCTGCCGACCTCAGAGTGATGTAAGCACCACATGCGCTTGCTTTCTTTCACCTCGCCGAATGCCTTGGCCGGAGTGGATTTCCTCGCCGGAAAGGGATTTCCTCGCCGGAATCCCAAGTTCAGGAAGAAATCCTGAAAATTTCTAAGTGTTGGGCAGATGCGCCGGCTTATACCCCACATGCGCCGGCTTATTCCATCACATGAGCCGGCTTTTCCCACCGAAAAATCTCGAATTTCTCTAAGTGTTGGGCTAACATGCACCCAAGGTGGAGCCCCAGGCGCATGTGCACCACCACATGCGCCGGGATTGCTTCCGGACTCCCATTTTTCATGAAAAAACACCTCCACATGCGCCCGGGAGATGAGACATGCGCCTGCTCCCCAACCACATGCACCTGTCAGTATGTACATCACCACATGCGCCTGCACTAATGGTCATATGCGCCTGTACTAACCCCCCATGCGCTTGGAGGCTGATGGGAGGGGTGGACCTTGGATCGCGCGGCCCGCCTTCGTCCGGAATCGGATTTTGATGAAACCGCCTCTCCTAGATGCGTCTCGATGAAATCTATCCGTCCACCGGATCAGATTCTCCAACGGTCAATGATAAATGGCCCAAATCAGTATTTTGGTAAAAAATGACCAACACTTAGCCAATTTGGCAGCTCCAGAAATCCTTCCGAAAGAGCTAAAAACGGCAGTAAACGAGAAGAATAGGGCGGAATTGGACCGAGCCCGAGAGGGAAACTTTTCTTCTACATGACATGATACACCATAATCGTGCACCGTGATGAGGTTATCCGATCTCAGGACCCTCGAATACTCTAATCAAGCGGTCAGCAGGCCCGCTACTTAGTCATTTTCAGCCTTAGGAAGTGCCCTATTGGCCCGAAAATTGACTTCTCCTAAGCAAATCGAAACGCGATCGCACCGCGATCTTCGTGGACATAATCCACCCCTGTTTCAAGATAGTCATCGATAATATTCACCGATTTCTCTTATTAGACCGCAAACAGGTCCACTACTTAGTCATTTCCAACACTGAGAAGTGCCCTGTTGGCCCGAAAATCGACCTCTGCTAAGCAAATCGAAATGCGATCGCACCGTGATCTTCGTGGACCCAATCCACCCCTGTTCAGAGATGGTTATCGATAATACTCACCAATCTCTCTAATCAGACCGCAAACAGGTCCACTAATTAGTCATTTTCAGCCCTGGGAAGTGCCCTGTTGGCTTGAAAATTGACTGATGTCAGATGAAATCAACCGCGATCTCAAAGATGCCGAGGCAAAGCTAAAGTACTCAGGCTATCCAACAACCGAGTTAAGCATTTACGGGGTACCGATCCCCATCATTCATAAGAAATTGGCATGAACAGGAGTCCATCGGACCCTATACTTAGCCACTTACAGGCATCGGAAACAGCTAATCCAGCCTATTGAATTGATATCCTCAAAAGATCTTGGCTTGACAAAGCCTATCTGATCCCAAACAGATCATTGAAAAATACTAAAAAAAAAGAATGTTCTTGAAGATGAGTCGTTCGACTCCAGAAGAAATACATTTACTTTACTGTACAAAGCTCTATTCATCCCGGATAAAGGTCCGAGGCTAAACTAAGGGGTTATGGTTACCACGAGAAACCACAAACAAAAGAGTTCAAACTAAGCTTGAAACATCCTGCTATGGACTGCCACTATGAAAAGGATAGTAGATGCCCTACCCATCGACAACGGATCCGTCGGTTGAGCTGATGAGGCAGTTGCGGATTGCTTTCCTAAGGTCACCTGTTCACAGTAACAGGCGCGGGCTTTAGGTTATGCCGACCAACATTTCGATGTTCGTGTATTCCAGCGGTCACCTGTTCACAGTAACAGGCGCGGGCCCAGAGTTGCACCACTCGATTAAAAACCTCGTTTGGGAACGTTGCGGAGTGCTCTCCTAAGGTCACCCGTTATAAAAATACGGGCGCGGGCCTTGGGTTATGCCGACAAACATTCGAGGATCGCGTATTCCAGCGGTCACCTGTTCACAGTAACAGGCGCGGGCCCCAAGTTGCACCACTCGAATCCTGACAGTCTCTCAACCCGGACAATCCGAAAGAAAATGGGACATAGACATCCGGCGTGTCTAATAAATGTGGCTCAGTCCATAACAAGAAAACAAAGGTCTAAACGACCATGAACTCAAGACCATAATCCCCGGCGGATTAGTCTTTTGCCTTCCAATCAAGGGTGATCAACCATTGATGTAATTAAAGGCTCGTGAGCAGTATCATAGCCTGGAATGTAAAAGATCTCAGAATCTCTAGAATAAAATTCACCTTGCGATATCTCCCTCTTGTGTACACTTTGTGATTGCTTATGATTGTCTATGAATGTCTCTATACTCAGAATTCCCCCAGAATAAAAGAAACACAGGAAAAAACAAAAGAAGGACTGCTGACGAGCAAGTTCTGATCCTTCTCTCTTTTTTTCTAAGTTCTAACAGGTACAAGATTCACTTGTAACCACCCTTCCCAAGGGGGAGTTCTTCCCAAGAAGAGAGAGTGGGAGGTCATTTCAACCAGGTGTGAGGACGGACGACCCCCTGGGTGCCGCCCAAGCCTCTCCTGCCCACTGGTGGCTGGATAATGGGGTGCCCTCTCCCTTTCTATATAACATGGGGCACCCTTGGCCCCTCCAACGTGCAATCTCTCTCTCTTCTCTCTTACACTCTCTCTTTCTTCAAGGTTTTCTCTTTCTTTTGGTGGCCTTTTGCTCTTTTCAAGTGGTGAGGCCTTAGTGGAGCTTTGGGATAGCAAGGTGGTCCCCCCTTGGTAAGTGGTGAAGGTACAAACCACTCCCTTTTCTTTCATATCCTTTTTTTCTTCTTTACTTTCTCTTCTCATGTTTTCTTTCTTCTTTTCATGTAGATATTCCAAGGGAGTCAAGGTGGGCCCAAGTCTTTTGGCTTTTTCTACATCTCCAATCTCTTCTCAAGGTGGTGCATGGAGAGGAACATTGCAAGCTTCATTTCTTTCTTTCTTTTCTTGTTTCATACTCCCTTCATGTGTATGTAAAGGGTAATTTTGCCGTGTCCATCAAGTGTGCATGGAAAAATATCCTATCTTCTCTCATGGGAGTGAGGCCCCTTTTTATGTGTATTAAATGGGCTCAAAGTGAAGTCATGGCCCTTGGTGTATTTGATGGGCCCAACACTTCATTTTGGGCTCCCTCATGCTCTCTTTTCTTTGCCATATTTTCCTTAGGCCTTTCTTTTCTTTTCCATCTTTTTTTTAAGGTTTGGGCCCATGAGATTGGTAGGGCCCGCCTCAAGTTTTGGGCTCATAATGGTCACTTTGGATGGCCCCATCTTTCTCTGCATGTAAATGGACAAAAGTGACTAGCCCATCCTTCACTTGGATCTCAAGTGGGCTAGATTTCTTAGTTGGGCCTTTATGGTCAAGTGGCCCAAACTTTCCACCATCTCTTGATTATGATGTACATCCTTATGCACAAAGGATGGTGGGCTCCTTAGAATTTTTCCATATAAATGGGCTTTTGGGCCCTCATTGAGACTTAGGAATTTCTTTGAGTCGTATGTGCACCATTACACTTTGTGCATGGAGAATTCTTTCCCTTCATGCTTTTTCTTTGGATGGATGGAGGACTTGAGTTACTTGATCATCTACAAGTCCCATGAGTGAGTTGTTTCAACAATCTCACTAAGTTTAAATGGTTTTCTCATGTTGTAGGAAAGTGGTTCTCAAGAGCTTCCTTTAATGTTCCCAACCTCAAATGGATGACTCTTCTTCAAGTGGGCTATCCATGCAATCATTGCTCCTTGAACTTTTCTTGGGGCGTTTGGTGGGTCATCCATCATCATTCTCAAAGATGAGTGATTTTTCTTTCAATTTGTGGGAAAGAATGATATCCATAAGTTGCCCAATTTTGTCCCATGCTTTGGGGCCTTTTGGATTTTGATCTTCAAGTGGGCTATGTATACCATTCTTAGCCATTTTCATGATAGTTGGGTGACTCATCAAGCCATGCCCTCTTGTGCTCAAATGGTCTCCTTTTCGGTAAAGAAATTGGTGCACATAAGTTGCCCAAACTTGTCCTTGCATGGACATTTCCAACTTTGGCTCTTCATGTGGGCTATGTGCATCAAATTTTTTACCATTGGATTCTTTGATTCATATGTTTGTGGGTAGACCACTATGTTGTACTCTCATGGTTAAAATATTCATCAAGATGATGCACATAGGTTGCCCATGGTTAACCCATGAATGGGTTCTCATGTTTCTTCAAGTGGGCTATGTGCTCCTTTCAATCCATTGAGGTGAGGCACTTGAGTTGCTCTTGGGGACCCATTTCCTTCCTATCCCCCACTTGTCCATGTGTATGTGTAAAAAGATGGGAACATCTTAAATGAGGATCATGGCCTTGCTAGGGAAAGTGAACCAATCCTTGGTCACATATGGACTTTGAAGAGGGATTTCTTTATATGAAGTTTGATTCTTGTCCCACTTTGATCTCATGGCACTTGAGTGCATTTGTTGTCCAAAATGTGTCCTTGGATGGTGGATTTTCCTTACCTAAGGCATGGCATGCAACCCTCTTTAACGTGGGCCTTGCTTCCTTCAATGGGCCCAACACATATCCTAGGTGACACATGGAGTTAAACATTGGATTTTTACATTTGAATGTAGTTCCTAATCCATGGGTTTCCTGGATAATGATTTGGATTTTAACTGGTAAAGAATAGGGACTTACCTTACCAGGCTTGTAGGATTTGATAGCGAATGGTACGAGGGAGCGAAGGGTGATCGATGAGGATGGCTCGGCCTTCATTGTTCGTCGCGGGACCCATATGTGTTCTCTAGCTAAAGAGCACCAACCTCTCCCCTCCATAAAGGGTCAAGGTACTCGAGATCTTTGGGATGATTGGGTGCAGCAACCGCAGCCTATGCTCGAACGTGTTCTGGCCGATACTCCTTTTGCAGGCCTTCTCTCATTACTCTTTAACAGCAATAACAGCAACCGTACGCTACTTGCGACCCTCTGTGAGACGTGGAAGGATGAGACCCACACCTTTCAACTTCCCTGTGGCGAGTGGGGAATAACTCCCCTAGATATATATATGCAGATTGGCTTTCTGTTCCATGGGGCAGTTATTCCCCACGCCGGCTCTCTTGCTCCCATTACTTCCACTGACTGGATACGGCTTGTGGGAGCCATCCCACCCGAGAGCGAATTCCAGAGCCACCAAGTGGAACTGCGATGGTTTTACAACACCTTCGCTGGTGTCATCCCTACTACCGAGCTGGAGGCCCTTCACAAAGCACGGGCTATGATTACTTACGCCTTTGGGTCATTCCTTTTTTGTCATGCGAACGAGAGGGTTGACCCTAGATTTCTGTGCTTGGTTGGGGATCTTCACCATTCATATAATTGGAACGGGGCTATCCTAACTCTCATCTACCAAGGTTTAGATAAGACCTCTCGGAGGAGCCGGTCCTTCACAGGTTTCTGGCCTGTCGTGGAGGTATTCTTTTTAACCTTCCATGGAGATGTTTGTCTTCTTTCTTCCTCTGATCACTTCGTCTGCCCTTGTCCAGACCTATTTTTATGATCATTTTTCTCATCTCTCCCTGAGGATATGGGATGGTGTTAAACCATCCTTGTACCGCTTCATGCACTGGCATCAGCAAAATCGTCAACGAAATTCTCGAGTGTCTGGGAAAAATTGGTGTGCTGACATAGATGGACTGACCGTCGAGGACGTAAGTATCTTGTTTTCCTTATCCATCATGCTGTTTTGGGACTGACTGTGATGAACTTCTTCGTTGTAGTTTGCTCGGATGCCGTACGCCAACTTTCCACTTTACTATACCCCTCAACGTGTAGAAGCATATGATTCTTCATGTCTTTGGATCATGCTCTCTGATGCTGAATCATTTCAGTGGTATTTGGGCGAGAGGCTGCTCCGACAGATTACTGGTGTGGCTCGGGTTCCTTGTTCCGCATCTCCTCCGGCTGCTCAGATCCAGGCTTATGCTTTAGCCGATGCCCTCGTGGGCTAGCTTGGGTTTTATTTCACGATCCTGGATCGTGACTACGACGAGTGGTACTTGCTGTACGGACAGGGACCTCTGCTTCCTTCACTCTACGTTCCAGGGGGTCGTTGCAGATATGCTGGCGGATCAGTGACAGCTCCTCTGATGAACCTTCATTGTCGGGAGCAGGATGAGAGGAGGGATGATGACGATTATGTTGGTGATCTGTAGCCTGCACTTCTGAGGATGTATTCAGCTTTGTATGGTCTTCTTACATTTAAAGCCCTTTTTGCCTTTACTTTTCTTCTGTATCAAGATTTTCTGAATATACAGTCCATGTTTGTCTCAAATTTCTTGATGAGGCTTGGATGTCTTGATTTTCGACTCATTCTCAGATGCTTTGTGGAAGATAAGATTTCTCAACTGGATGGATGATGACTTGAATGGTTCAGATTGCTTGATTTGGCCCTGTGGGCCCTTTCCAGACTTCAGCTTCGCTTTGGAGCACTTATCCTTGATGTTTTGTGAGGCTAAGAAGGCTTTCCCTGGTGTGGATGATGAATTGGATGGTTCAGAATGTCTTTTTTAGCCATGAGGGCCCACTTGATGATTAGATCTTGGACTTTGACCTTCTTTCTTGATGATTCGGCCCTTGATGTGGCTATTGGAGGAGCTATGCAAGCTTTCCACGGCTTGGATCATGACGATCTAGCCTTTGTGTGGCTCAGATTGCTTGTGGGCCACTCTTGACCAATTTTCCTTCTCTTTGACTTCATCAAACCCATTTTGGCCGCAGTTCTTCATGATTGGATAGGTGGGGTATCTTTCAGACGATTCAGATCAGCTTCAAACGAAATCTGGAGCTGATTGGGGCCTTGGGCGGCCCTAAGGGTGCCAACTTCTGACATAGACTGGCAGTCCCACCTACCAAAAGACTAGTAGGCCAATCCCACGGGGAGAGAGAAAATACGTTCGTACGAGCGGCCCACAGGGGGCCACCCAGACCTTTCCTCATGTGCAATCCGTGCGGGCCCTGGTTCGAACATTCCTCACTGCCCTCTATTGTTGTCTCCTCGATTCTGTGCATACGAGGTTTCGATCCAACCATGAATACTTCTTTTGTCTTCACTTTTCTTCTCTTTTTATCCTCTTCTCACTTTACCCTTTCCCAAGCAATGGATGGTGGAGATCTAGGGGCTGTGGGGGCAGTCCATGGTGGGTCCCACACTCCAGATTTTCAAATGGGCTTTGATGGAGGGGACATGTTTTTAAGGGATGGGGTAGATGGGGCTTTAAGAGGGAGCATTGAGGAAGAATTAAGCTTGGTGGTTAATGGAGCTTTTAATGACTCCATTAATGGTGGGATGGCTGGAATTTCAGATTTGAATAGGTCATTGGATGATGGAGTTTTGGATGGTATGGATGAGATGGGGAGATGGGACATAGGTGAGGTTATGCATCCTCTGAGTGTGGGCCGCATGGATGATGTGATCAATGGTGATGATAGGGTCATGATGGACATGGATGGGCTGATCTCATGTCTGAATGGTATGGATGGTTCAGATGATACCTTTAATGGCTTAAATGCTTTTGATGATGGCCGAGATGTGTGGTACACTTGCTTTGGTGGACTTGATGTGATCATTGATGATGTCCCCCTGATGATGGACGGTGTGGATGTCCCGATGATCCCTTTGATTGGACAGGATGATGGTTGGATTCTTGACTTCATGTTGGAGAGGATTGCAGGTCCAAATCTGACCTAGATTCTTTGATCGGGATTGTCGAGGCCTTTCTTGATAGCTCAGATGCATTTTTCAGCGGTCAGATTGATCAGGATGCCACAATGTGCGGTGCGATCTTTTCTGATAGCCCTTTTGACGGAGAGTATCGACCTCCTTCTGATTGCCGACCTTTTATGCATTCGGTTCACGAGGTGGGCGAGTCTTCTCATGCTGCTGAGGTTATGACAGTTTCAGATAGTGATGCGACTATATCAGACATAAGCGCTATCGGGGATAGGTCAGGGGCTGTTGAGTTTACAGAGGTTCCAGCTTTCCCTTCTCCTTCTCCTGTTGATCTTTCGATCCTTGATGAGCTGTCATTGATTCCTGGACCTTTTGTTCTGGAGGTGATACCCGTGAGGACTTGTCAGTTACTTCCTCGTCCTTCTCGCTTGCCACGACTGCTTGCTTGGCTTGACAGCTTGTCGGCTTATGAGATTCAAGATTTGGAGTCCTATGGCTTCGGCGGTCTGATCCATATGGTTAGAGTTGACATTGATTGGAGGATGCTCGGGGCTGCATTGATTGACTGGGTCCCTTCGTTGAACTTGTTCGCCTTCAACGACATGGAGATGGGACCTTCTTTGGAGGAGATTGCGCATTTGAGTGGTCTTCCTTGGGATTACATTCAGTATTTCTCACTGAAGGCTTTGCCGAAGACTGTCATGTTGCAGAACTGGTTCGGGATCCCATACCTTGTTCAACTTGCAGCTGCCTGCCAGGATGCTGTGGTGTTCTCCTTGGACTTGATGTATAATCTTTTCTCGGGCCCTCAGAGTGTAGTAGGGTCCTTACTTTCTCGGAATGCATTGATGTTCTGTTTGATAGCTGAGGTGCTATTCTCGGGATGGCGCAGATCTCAGACTCCTTTGCTCTTTGAGGTGATGAGCTGAGTTGTTCGATGGCAGGGGATCATTTCTCTTGTCTTGGCTGAGTTGTTTAATGGGCTGACTGACTGTGCCCTGGGCCGCACTCGTGTCCTTCTCGGCTGCTGTGCATTTCTCCAGGTATCTTTTCTGCACTTTTCTTTTTCTTTTCTTTTAGGAATTACTTTGCTTTATTTGAACCTCTTTACCTTGATCAGGTTTGGCTATGGGAGCGTCTTTCGCTGACTGTTCCTGTATCATTTCCCGGCACTCGTCGTCCCTGACCTCATGCGACACCTCATGGAGTTTCTCCCGCATAGAGCTAGGATGAGTGAGCCCTTGTATCGCAGGATGTTTGCTGAGTTGCGTGACTGGAATGTTTGTTGTGAGTCATCTTGGCTTTCACTTCCTCCATTACTTTGTGATGCGCACCGCCTTCCTCTGATGCTGGTAGGCTTTCGATCTTACTTTTCTTATCACCCTATCCGGTTCCTGCGGCAGTTTGGGTATGAGCAGGACGTTCCTCCTTTTGCTTTCACGGGTATCGGGCGTCGAGCACTTCCATCTAGATCATTTGACTTTAGGACTTGGATTGATGTATCCTAGGCGAGTCACTTGACTACTGATTTACCTGGTTTTGAGCTGCGGACTTTTCCGATGGCGACCGCCCCATACCAGCACTAGGTTGCTGAGTAGTCTCTATACCGGTGCATTCCTTGCTGGTACGAGACCGCCGATGAAGATGAGCAGGATATTCTTGGGGATGTTAGCTCTTCATCTGGTTCATATGAGCCCTTTGAGGAGTGCCCATTCATCGATCCTGGTTTCCTCTTGGCCACTCATGACCACTTGTTGTCTGAGAACTCTGCACTTCGATATAATTGTGAGATGATGTCGAGGAGATTGACCTTTGATCAGAGATTGTTTGATGAGGAGACAGCGACCCGTAGCCTTGAGCGAGATGAGGTACATTACCTGCGTATGGAGGTGAGCAGGTTGAGAGCGAGGCTATTTCATTATGGGTCAGAGGACTTACCTGACATTGCCGAGGAGGAGGGCAGGGATTGATTGTGTCGGCTATCTGTACGTCCCTTTTTGCATAGTACACGACTAATGATGATGCATTTTTTATATTTTTGAAAAGAGATGATATGATAGAAATACGATGCATTTAATGAAAGGAGAAAACTTTTTGAGAACTTATTGTGCCATGAGTTGTCTTGTGACTGTGTGTTTGGATTTTGTGCCGGGACGTAGGAATCAGAACTGAGACTCGGCCAATGCTTTGACTGATGTCTCGAGATTGACTTGTGTGAGATTCCTTTGGTTCCCTAGAGGTGTAGGCAATGGAAACTGTTGCTTCCTAAGATTGTCAGAGTTTGTAGAGTTCTTTGTTCATGACTGTACTTCTTCTTGTTTTTAAACTGCAACTGCTTGAGCTGATCTAGACCATCTGATTTCTTGGTACCTGTACTTTTATTTTCTTTTTCTATTTGAGTCATTTTTGCCTGCAGTGCTCTTTCAAGTTTTCACCACAGCAAGCCTTTTCCCGTCATTTTTGCCCGTGGAGCCATTTCGGGTTTTCACCACGTCCCGGGTATTTGATCTTGCCTGCCCCTTGGCAGCTATGCTGTTTTTACCCTCGGCGCCCTTTCAGGTTTTCATCAAGTCCGCCGTATGCCCACTGTTTTTACTCGGAGCGCCCTTTCGAGTTTTCACTCAGCCCTCTTTGTTTAGGCACACATATCTTCTTTTTTTTGAATTTCTAGATTACTGCAGTGGCTAAAGGTCGGGAATCCATCGTTGCCGGCCGATGGCAGTCTTTCAGCCCTTATCCTAAGTTACGATGATAGAGCTGTCGGTTTTAGCTACAGACCCTTTTGAGATGGATGGGTGGGTGACTGTGTTTCTTCTAGGGGTTGATTTTTCTCGGGTGCCTTATTTTGACTTCCCATTTTCTTTTCTTTTCCTTTTTTGTATTCTTTTTTCTTTTCTTTGTAGTCTTTTTTTTCTCTCTTTTTTCTTTTGAATCCCCTTATTTGAAACACTTATTAGTGGATGAAAATGATTTCTCAGAGGTTTTAGCTTCGACCTCTTGACTTCAGCTCTATTAAGGTAACTCTTGATAAGGTCAGAATGACTTACCCGTGAAAGATCTTCACTTTGTCAGCGTTGATTGGCTCAGGAAGATCCACCCCTCTCATGCTGGTAAGTCTGAGGGCGCCTCTGAGAAATACTTTTCTGATGATCAGCAGTCCGTCCCATGAGGGTTTGAATTTTCCCCTGGGATCCGGAAGGTGCGACAGTAGAATCTTCTTCATGACCATGTCACCCACGTTGAAACTTCTTTTTCGGACTCTCTTGTTGTAAGCCCGAGCGATCTTTTTCTGATAACACTGGGAATGACTTAACGCACGCATGCGCTTCTCATCTACTAGCTGTAACTGATCGAATCTAGCCCATTGTCATTCTCCTTCTTCAATTCTGCTTTCCAGTAACACCCGTAGTGACGGTATTTCCACCTCGACTGGTAGAACTGCTTTCATTCCATAAGTAAGCTCGAAAGGAGTAACGCCTGTAGCAGACCGTAGAAACGTTCGATAGGCCCAAAGTGCATATGGGAGCATATCTGACCAATCTCGATAAGTCACGACCATCTTCTCGAGTATCCTGACAATTGTCTTGTTTGCGGCTTCCACCCCACCATTCATCTGAGGACGGTAGGGGCTTGATCGATGGCGTTGAATCTTGAATTTGCTGAGGAATTCATCCATTTTCTTATTGACAAACGAGGTCCCATTGTCTGTGATGATAGCATTAGGGATTCCATACCGGCATATCTTCATGAATTTAATCACCTGGGATGCTGCAATCGTGGTGTAGGAGGCTGCTTCTACCCACTTGGTGAAGTAGTCGACTGCCACAAGTATATACTCATGTCCATTTGATGCTTTGAGACTAATCTTCCCAATGACGTCGAGTCCCCACATAGAGAAGGGTCAGGGAGTTATCAGGTTGTACAATTCTGATGAGGGGGCATGAATTTGATTTGCATGCTCCTGACACTTGAAGCATTTTCTGACGTGCTGGCAGCAGTTTGTCTCCATGGTGAGCCAATAGTAGCCAAGTCGTAGAATCTTCTTTGCCATCATGTGCCCGTTCATGTGTGGGCCATAGATTCCTTCGTGTATTTCTTTCATAATCTTCGCAGCTTCTGTTTCGTCGACGCATCGAAGGAGGACGAGGACGTGATTATAGGATTGCTTATAAAGGATTTCACCACTGATGGTGAACTGGCCGGCCAAACGCTGGATGGTTCGGCGATCTGTTGCTGTTGCTACCTCCAGATACTCCTGGGTTTCGAGATATTGCTTGATGTCAGCATACCAGGGTTTGTCTGGGACAGCTTCGACTTCTTCTATTTGCAGGCAGAAAGCAGGTTCATCTTGAGTTTCGACTGTGAGCTCTCATTCTAAAGCTCCTTTCAGGATCTCGAGCATTGATGCAAGTGTAGTGAGAGCATCTGCAAACTGATTCTTGGCTCTGGGCACGTATGAGAAGGTGATTTCTTTGAATTCTTCGATCAGATTTTCAAGGTACACATGATATGGTATCAACTTCTCGTCCTTGGTTTGCCATTCGCCATTGGTCTGATTGATGATAAGTTGTGAGTCTCCAAATACTCGTAGCCTTTTGATGCCCAAGATTATGGATTCCCTTAGGCTAGCGATGCATGCTTCATACTCTACCATGTTGTTGGTGCACTCGAATGCTATGCGCCTTGAGATAAGAATAGGGACATCGTCTGGAGAGTAGAGGATTGCTCCGACACCACTCTCTTTAGAATTTGCTGCACCGTCGAAGAATAACGTCCACTCATCTTTCTTCTTCTTTTATTCATCTTCGATAAGCAGGAGATCTTCATCAGGGAAGAATGTCTTGAGCGGTTGATAATCCAGTAGAGAGTGAGCGGCAAGATGATTGGCGAGGGCCTGCCCCTTGATTGCCTTCTGAGTGACATAGGTGATGTTGAATTCAGACAGGAGTAGCTGCCATTTAGCAATCCTTCTAGTGAGTGTTGGTTTCTCGAACAAGTATTTGAGCGGATCCATGTGAGCGAGGAGGAGAATAGGCAACGTAATCATGTATTGATGGAGTCGCTGAGTTGCCCAGACTAGGGCAAGGCAAGTCTTCTCGATTGGGGAATACCTGGTCTCGTAGTCGGTGAACTTTCGGCTCAAATAGTATATTGCTTGTTCCTTTTTCTTGGTCTCGTCGTGCTGGCCGAGAACATAGCCGATGGCTTCTGCTGCTACTGAGATGTATAACAATAGTGGTCATCCGGGCGTGGGCGACACTAGAATTAGAGGATTCATGAGGTACTTCTTGATACGGTCGAAGGCAACTTAGCAATCGTCATTTCATTCTTTTGGGACGTTCTTCCAAAGGAGCTTAAATATGGGTTCACAGATAGATGTGAGCTGTGCGATGAAGCGACTAATGCATTGAATTCTGTCGAGGAAGCCACGAATTTCTTTCTCTGTTCTAGGAGGGGGCATCTCAATGATTGCTCTGGTTTTAGTTTCATCGGCCCTGATGCCATCCTCACTCACCATAAAGCCGAGGACTTTGCCTCTCATTGCACCGAAGACATATTTCTGAGGGTTGAGGCGGAGCTTGTACTTTTCTAATGTGTTGAATAACTTCTTCAGATCTTCAAAGTGTCCTTCAATTGTGTGAGATTTGACGATCATATCATCCAAATATACTTCAAGCTCTTTGTTCATCATATCATGGAATAATGTTGTCATTGCTTGCTGATACGTTGCTCCTGCGTTCTTCAGACCGAACGACATTACCCTGTAACTGAAGGTTCCCCAAGGGGTGATAAATGATGTCTTCTCGTGATCTTCGACGGCCATCTTGATCTGATTGTAACCTGAGAATCCGTCCATGAATGAGAAGATCTTGTACCCGACAATGTTGTCGACTAGAGTGTCGATATGCGGCAAAGGGAAGTCATCTTTAGGACTGGCTTTCTTGAGATCTCGGAAGTCGATGCACATTCGAACCTTTCCATCCTTCTTCGGTACTGGTACGATGTTGGCGAGCCATTCAGGGTAGTTGGAGACTACCAAGAATCCCACATTGTACTGCTTGATGACTTCATCTCGGACTTTCAGGGCCCATTCTGGCTTCATTCTTCGAAGTTTCTGCTTCACTGGCTTCATATCCAGCTTGGTTGGCAGGTGGTGTATAACGAGCTCTTCATTGAGCCCTGGTATGTCTTCATATGAGAACGCAAAGTTGGACAGTCTTGGAGCTAGGAACTCTATCATTCTCTGCTTCATCTCTGGTGGCAACGACTTTCCAATGAGTACTGCCCTAGGGATCTCAAGTGTCACCAAGTTTACTATCTCAAAATTATCGGCTACAAAATTGGGTTTAGATTCGAACATTTTGAGGAGATCCTCTAGTTCGGGAGTGTTAGAACTTTAGAAAAAGAGAGATCAGAACTACTCTTCAGCAGTCCTTCTTTCTTTTTTTCGTGTTTCTTTTATTCTGGGGGAATTCTGAGTATAGAGACATTCATAGACAATCATAAGCAATCACAAAGTGTACACAAGAGAGAGATATCGCAAGGCGAATTTTATTCCAGAGATTCTGAGATCTTTTACATTCCAGGCTGTGATACTGGTCATGAACCTTTAATTACATCAACGGTTGATCACCCTTGATTGGAAGGCAAAAGACTAATCCGCCGGGGATTATGGTCTTGAGTACATGGTCGTTTAGACCTTTGTTTTCTTGTTATGGACTGAGCCACATTTGTTAGACGCGCCGGATGTCTATGTCCCATTTTCTTTCGGATTGTCCGGGTTGAGAGACTGTCAGGATTCGAGTGGTGCAACTCGGGGCCCGCGCCTGTTATTGTGAACAGGTGACCGCTGGAATACACGATCCTCGAATGTTGGTCGGCATGACCCAAGGCCCGCGCCTGTTACTGCGCACAGGTGACCTTAGGAAAGCACTCCGCAACGTTCCCGAACGAGGTTTTTTAATCGAGTGGTGCAACTCTGGGCCCGCACCTGTTACTGCGCACAAGTGACCGCTGGAATACACGAACATCAAAATGTTGGTCGGCATAACCTAAAGCCCGCGCCTGTTACTGCGCACAGGTGACCTTAGGAAAGCAATCCACAACTACCTCATCAGCTCAACCGACGGACCCGTTGTCGATGGGTAGGGCATCGACTGTCTTTTTCATAGTGGCAGTCCATAGCAAGATGTTTCAAGCTTAGTTAGAACTCTTTGTTTGTGGTTTCTCGTGGTAACCATAACCCCTTAGGTTTAGCCTCGGACCTTTATCCGGGATGAATAGAGCTTTGTACAGTAAAGTAAATGTATTTCTTCTGGAGTCGGGTGACTCATCTTCAAGAACACTCTTTCTTCTGAGTATTTTCAATGATCTGTTTGGGATCAAGTAGGCTTTATCGAGCCAAGATCTTTTGAGGACCCAAATTCAATGGGCTGGATCGGCTGCTTCGATGCCTGTAAGTGGCTAAGTATAGGGTCCGATGGGTACCCACATATGCCAATTTCTTATGAATAATGGGGATCGGTGCCCCGCGAATGCTTGACTCGGATGTTGGATAGCCTGAGTACTATAGCTTTGCCTCGACGTCTTTGAGATCGCGGTTGATTTCAACTGGCACTGGTCAATTCTCAAGCCAACAGGGCACTTCCCAGGGCTGAAAACGACTAAGTAGTGGACCTGCTTACGGTTTGATTAGGGAAATCGGTGAGTATTATCGATAACCATCTTTGAACAGGGGTGGATTACGTCCATGAAGATCGCGGTGCGATCGCGTTTCGATTTGCCTAGCAGAAGCCAATTTTCGGGCCAACAGGGCACTTCCCAGGGCTAGAATTGACTAAGTAGCGGGCCTGCCAACCGCTTGATTAGGGTATTCGAGGGTCCTGAGATTGGATAACCTCGTCGTAGTGCATGATTATGGTGTATCATGTCATGTAGAAGAAAAGTTTCCCTCTCGGGCTCAGTCCAATTCCGCTCGATTCTTCTCATTTTCGGCCGTTTTCGGCTCTTTCAGAAGGATTTTTGGAGCTGCCAAATTGGATAAGTTTTGGTTATTTTGGACCAAAACACTGATTTGGGCCATTTATCATTGACCGTTGGAGAATCTGATCCGGTGGATGGATAGATCTCATCGAGACGCATCCAGGAGAGGCGGTTTTCATCAAAATCTGATCTCAGACGAAGGCGGGCCGTGCGACGGAAGGTCCACTCCTCCCATCAGCGTCCAGGCGCATGGGGGAGTGTGTATAGGCGCATGTGGCCATTTTGCAAGCCCATGTGGTGTTGCATCATCTGTCAAGCGCATGTGGTCATCATCCGGGCACATGTGCCCATTTTGCACAAAAAATAGATGAAGGAGAGGTGTTCCGGGCACATGTGGTGGTGCACATGCGCCTGGAACCCAAGAGTGGGTGCATGTCTCTCCCAGACTTAGAGGAAATTTGGGATTTTCTGGCCAGAAAAGCCGGCGCATGTGGGGGAAAAAGCCGGCGCATGTGGGGGATAAGCCGGCGCATGTGCCTAGCACTTAGAAAATTTCAGGATTTTCTTCCTGAACTTGGGATTCCGGCGAGGAAATCCCTTTCCGACGAGGGTTTCCGGCGAGGGAATCCACTCCGGCCAAGGCATCCGGTGAGGGGAGAGAAAGCAAGCGCATGTGGTGCTTACATCACTCTGATGTCGGCGGGGGATGATCTCGTGCTGATGAAATAAGGCGACTTCACTATTTATAGGGGGTAATCGGGTTCGGGTCCGGTCCAGCGGGTATTTCCCGGTGCATGTGGTAGAAAATAGTGTCAAGCGCATGTGGCAGAAAGCAGCTAAGCGCATGTGGTGGATCCGGGCGCATGTTCTTTACCGGCGCATTTCCCGGCGCTTTTCGAAAAAGTGTTTCATTCACTCCATTTCACTAATAGGGTGCAAGCGCATGTTGTTGGAGGCCAGGCGCATGTCCTTTGCCGGCGCTTTCCCACTACTTAGCCAGATTTTTCAGGATTCCAGCACTTAGAAAATTTCAGCATTTCAGCTCCAACGAGGGACCTCCAAAGGACAGCTACCTTTTCTAGACATGCACTCACTGTTGCCAAGCCACTTCTAGGCTAGGATTGACCTCCTGAATGAACGGGGTGGGGTGTGGAAGTCCAGGTGTTGCTAATTTTGGTACTTCCTTCCTAATTTGGAGCCTCCGGGTCGGCTTGTCGTATAGGAACGTTGTTCCGGGGAGCGCGCGCATGGAAATACGCATCGTAATGACTTCAAACTTACTATTTAAGGGTTTTAGGGTGCTCCGAATCATTTGACGACTGAAGCACATGTCCAGTTCCACTCTGAAATGGTAGCTGTAGGCTTACGGACCCTTTTTAGTCAGTTCCAGACGGGGATGAAACGTATTTCGAGGTGCGCAGGTAAAAATATGCACTGGATGACTTCAAAACTTGTAGGTTAAGGGTTTTAAGGACATTTCAGATCATTTGGCGGTGAAACGCATGTCCAGTTCTGCTCTAAAATGGTAGCTGTAGGCTTACGGACCCTTTTGGTCAGCTCCGGGCAGGGACTGAAACGCATTTCGAGGTGCGCGGGTAAAAATATGCCCCGGATGACTTCAAAACTTGCAGGTTATGGGTTTGGGGACATTTCAGATCATTTGGCGGTGAAGCGCATGTCCAGTTTCGCTCCAAAATGCTATTTATGAATTTTGGTCGCTACCAAGTGATCAGGGTTGTGCAGGCATTTTCAGGGCTTTCCTGGCCTCAAAACTTATCCAAATCATTGTCAGTAGACCACGGGATGTTGTTTTACAATGGGTGCAAATTTGAGCCCCAACAGGGAGCCAGGTCATCATCTTCCTCATCCCGAGTTTCGTGTAGACCTATGAGCTCGAAGTTTAATTCGATGTCAAAATCATATGATTCGACTTCAAACTCATGCGACTCTTTAGATAAACTCGGCACATTATTGAATGCAGGAAAAGAAATGTTTTTTGGTTTTTGAGAATTTTCTGGAATTGAAATGCTAGATGTTTTAGGCTTTTGAAAGTTTTTTATTTTTTTGGATTTTTGAAATTTACGGGACCTTGAACAAGCGGGCATTGCAGACCATGATTGATCCTAGCTTGTCCCAAAGTTCCGTTCGCTGCTTAAATCGGTGTTTTTTTTGGAAGCCAGAGCCCTCAGATGACTCTCTGGCTGATTCAGAAGTTAGGGGAACGAATGACCTTTCCGGACCCCACACTCCCTCCCCTTGAGAGGTGGGGGTTAATGATTTGGGCGAAGAATCACAGTCTGGCCCAATGGCCATGATTTCTCGCTAGTTGGGTTCGAGATTTGAGTCATACTCAGTCCCTCATGGATCACTTACCTCACATTGCAGTTCGTCTGGTTCCTCAGCAAGACACGAGTTCGGAATCTGGACATTGGACCAATTCAGGGCTGACCATTTACCTTTATTGGTCCAATGGATGGGCTGCTTCTGCCCCTGGCTGATGGTTGATGATGTTGGTTTTGCAGAGATGGGCAGGTCGCGCCCCTTGTTGATTGATGCTGAGATGGGCAAGTTATGCCCCTGGTTGGCCAGAAGTGAAGTGGGCAGGTTGTGCCCCTGGTTGGGAGCAGGTATCAGAGTACCCTGGTCCTGAAGCTATTGTATTTGACTTTCTTTTTGTCTTCATCTTCTCCTTCTTCTTTCGGAGGCTTAAATGGTTCAAGAATCCAGTCCCATCGAATGGGGGGCCACATGGCCCGAGCTAAGCTCATCGGGAGGCCTTTGTGTAGTGTAGTCGGTTGGTTCCTTCTTGGATCTCTACAAGGTTCTCCTGGACTGATGAATTGAATGGGTGAGCACCGAAATTTCTTTTTTTCTTTTGTCCATGAAGATTGCCCTGTACCCGAGCCCCCATTTGCGTTGATTATATACCAGCGGTATCTTTCTGGACTTGGATGTCGATGACAGAGATATTTGGTTCAGTGGCAATAGTATTGGAAGGAATGATGAGCTCCTTCTTTGCATAGATAGAGATCACTTGATTTCCACAGATGTACTTCACCCGTTGATGCAAAGTTGATGGCACAACTTCAACCTTATGCAGCCAAGGTCGTCCGAGCAACATGTTGAAAGAGGCTGATATATCCAGGATTTGAAATGTGATGGTGGAGATTTTCAGACCTATCTGTACCTCTATGTTGACCTCCCCTTCCACTAATCGGCGGGTATTGCCGAATGCTCTGATGTATATGGTGCTAGGTCGAAATGAAGAGGGACTGATTCCCAAGCGTTCTGCAGTCTTAAGCGGGTAGACATTTAAGCTTGAGCCATTATCGATAAGGACCAACGGGACATACAGGTCTTTATATCGTAAGGCTATGTTGAGGGATCGTCCATGGTCGCGCCCTTCTGGTGTTAACTCATTATCGGTGAAGGTGATGGCGCGCGGAGCCAGGAGCTGTCCGATCATCAATGCTATCATTTTCAGTGCCGTATCGGAGGAGACATGAACATCGATCAGGGTTTTGGCAAACATTTCTGGTGTATGCGCGATGTGCAGAGTAGCTCTCATACCGAGATTTGAGCAGGGCTTGACTTGAGCTGAGTTGCCACATCATATACAGCTTCATTTTTGTTGCCGAGGCCCGAGAGCGTGCCTTTGAGATCTCCTCTGTTCTGATTATCTCTTCGGATGCAACACCCATTGGGATTCATGTTTCCTACCTCGGCACATTTTGGATAATGCCACGGGACTTCTTCATAATTTTCCTCTCCTTTGCCTTCTAGGACCACGGGTTCTTGCAACGGTGCTGGTGTGGGTGCCAGATCTTCCTCGTATGAAGCTTTTGCCATGAGGACTACATTGTTGCCTGTGCTGAAGGGATAATATCGAGGCTTGTCTTCATAGATCACATAGGGTCATGGTCCTGACTTGACTGTTCCTGGAGCAGGAGGTTCCCATGGAATGAACACTGGTCCCCTTGATATGAGGGGTTTCTCTGTTTGTCCCAGCTGTCGTAGTGTGATTGACACGCCTCCTGGACTTACCCCTTGCAATATAACTGGCTTGATTGGAGGAGCCCCTTCCAGGACAACGGGTTCTTGCTGCTGATGAGTATAATCCCTCCCTTGTGGATCGGATTGTTCCTGAGCTGAAATTGCCCTTTGCAGAACGACAGGTTCATATATGGGCTCGATGCACGACTGTACTCCTTCCAGGATGACCGGCTCCCAACATGAAGGGCTGTAAGGTGCCCCTTGCAAGGGGACGAGCCCTTGAACAACTGGTGCATCATATGGAGGTGCTCTTTCGAGTACTAACGGCTCGGAGACTGAAGGAGGAAGGGGATTTGCCCCTTGCAAGATCGGAGGAGAACTTGTTGGCCCATAAGTGTAAGCATGAATGGACTGGATAGGGGAGAAGAAGCGATCGAGACTCTCTCCTTCTTCTATGCTGTTGACGACAGGGCCACAAGATGAACTGGGGTCCGTCGGATGCTGATGTAGAGGCTTCTGAAGGATGTTGGTGGAATCTGCTAGAGGAGTTCCGGGGACCGAGATGACGATCTTGCGGTCGTCAATCAGATCTTGTATGGCATTTTTCAGAGTCATGCATCGATCAGTGGTGTGGCCACACCCTTGATGGTAGGCACAATACTCATTTTCCCGGTAGTTCGGAGGCAGAGGATTTGGAGGAGGCCTAGGTGCCATTAGAGTGAGTAACTGCTTTTGTACTAGCATAGCCATGACTTGACTGAGCGGCTGAGTGAGAGGAGTGAATTTCCTGAGCTCCTTGTAATTCTGCCTATTTTGATATGAATATTGGCCGTTCCCCCTGAACTGTTACTGTTGTTGAGGTGGTTGTGGTTGTGGTTGAGGATTTGGTCGTGGCTGATACCTCTGAGGTTGATGTTGAGCCTGATTCTGCTGATACTGTTGACGTCCCTGTGGGGGATCATATTGGTTGCCCTGAGTAGTGGCGATGATGTTGTTTACCTCTGTCGGGCGAGTAAGAGAACCGCTGCGGTTTCCATTCCCATATCCGATAGGTCTTCTTTCCACTCTATTCCGTTTAACTGGAGTGGCCTGATGAGGCCATGGGGAGATTGTCCCTGTGGGATTCCTGCTTCGACTTGCTCTCCAGCACGGATCAACTGTGAGAAATTTGCATACGGATGCGAGATGAGATATCCAGATATGCCAGGATATGTTGAATGAACAATCATGGAGATTTGTTCTTCGTCGTCGATAGGTGTCCGCATTCTGGCTGCCATAGCTCGCCAACGTCCCACATAAGCTGATAGCGTTTCATCACTCCTTTGCCTAAGAGCCGCGAGGTCGGCTCTTCTGGGTGCCATGTTGAGATTGTACGCGAATCTGTCGACGAAAGCCTAGGAAAGTTGTTCCCAAGTCCTAATGTGATGACAGTTCAATGATGTGTACCAATCTAGGGCATCGCCTTTCAGAGATTTTTGGAACAATCGAATAAGGGCCCCTTCATTTCTTGAGATTGCACTCAGCTCTCCACAGAAAGCCTTGAGATGTGCTGTGAGACAACCGCTGCCATCATATCTTTTGAATTTTGGTACCTCAAAATTTTGAGGTATCTGAGCATCTAGAAAAGGACACAAGTCTCTGAACTTGGTAGGAAGGTAGATCGATTCCTTGTTGTCGCTGAAGTTGATTTTGAAAGATCTGGAACTGCTCCCGCAACTCGTCCAATCCTGCATGATCTGTTTGAACGACTGGTGCCTCTCGAAGTAAATCACGTTCTTCTTTGGCATAGTGGTTGATGTCTTCAACCCTATGGGCTTGCTGGAAAGCAACCTGCGGGTTGCTAAAATTGATTCGATGATTGAACTGGATTCTGATGAACTTGTGCTTGAAAGGACTGTAACTAAACTGGAGACTGTACTAAAGGTTGAGCTGGAAGTTGCTGGAAATTAACTGAAATTGCTGAATTGAAGATTGCTGAAAATTAACTGGAATCCCATCGGCGGGGATGTGCTGGAATTGAAAAGTGCTCCTGTTTGTAGGAGACTGAGTGTTGGGAAGTGACCCCCTTGTTGGGTATTCGCCACTGTTCGCCGATTGATGTGGGCTTGACACTGACCCCCATTGTGGGCATTCGCCAGTGCTGTCCCTGTTGCTGAAAATTGAACTGAAATCCCATCGGCGGGGATGTGCTGAAATTGAGTAGAGGTCCCATCGGCAGCGACATGCTGAGAAAGGAAAGGGGTCCCCTCAGCGGGGGCATGCTGGAATCTACTGAGATTGTTACTAGTAAGATTGACTGGAAGTCCCTGCGACGCGAATGCTTTGAGATGGCCTTGTCGTCATGGGAAGGTACTGAGGAGGATGCCCCATAGTGAAGGGCTGAGATGGCTGTTGTCGATAGTCTTGGGCAAACTCCGATGGTTGTGCTGGATTTGAACTGGAGGTCGGAGGGACCCGGCATGGTTGCTGAGATTGCTAAACTGGGCCAACTTGATTATTGGCTGTTGCGATAGCTTGTGCTTGCATGAATTGCAAGAGCATTTCTTGCACTGGTCTCATTCCTTATGCCAATTCTTGCATGATTGGCGTATTCTCAATTGGTTGCCGCGCTGGAGGTTCCGCTTCGGCCATTTCGAGGGAAGGGAAGAGGTGAGCTTCCTCTTCAGTGGTCGGACATGGCTTGCTGAGCCCGAGTGCGAATTATGCTGCGGAAGGGAAGTTGTTTCCGAAGATGTTGAGCCCGAGGAAGCGCAATGGTGAGGAATATTCTCTATTCTTTTTTTTGGGTTTTGGGATTTTTTATTTTTTTGTTCTTTTTTTTTTGGTAGAATGTTTTGCAAATGAGATTGTATGAGGACTAATGACTTTCAAGTATTGGAAGGATTCTGTTTTTCAAGTTGGATCACGACTAGTGGAACTAGCAAATCCCCAGTGGAGTTGCCATTCTGTGGACGCTCGCCTCTCCGCGATCCCAAATTTTCCCTTCCTTTCGGAAAAGAGGGTGCGTGTGCGCGAATCGCCGTTTGTGCCACTGGCTTGCCTCGTTCTCGAGGGCTTTTTATCTTTTGTCGCGTTAAGCTGGATGTGTTGGATGAGTTTGTGTAAGACCAGAGTCACCACTAGCTAGTTACTTCGAATCTACAGTTAGCTAGACCCCGTAGAAACGTTAGAGAAGGGAATCGAAGATTCCTTCCTCTAAAATGACTCCTTTTGATCTGCGGCCAGAGATTCGAGGTAAGGGATCCGGTTACAGGGTGGGAAGATGTTAGGCACCCCACACTGCCCGTACCGAAGTAAGGTTTCTACTTCACAGAATCAAACTAGTACTTGAAAGTCTGATTTAATCCTCGTACATTCTCATGAATGACATGATGTATGAATGCAGGTCTGAACAGTAAGAGTTTCTGATAGGCAGGTTTTCATTAACAGGCAAGCCCAGAGCATACGCTCGAACTGACAGGTACTTTATGCGGGATGCATACTGTGTGTTTGAATAATCAAAGTGTTGGCAATGATATGATAAGCAGGGGGGTTGGAAGAAAGGTAAATGTTGCACTTATGCTAGATGCGAATGAGATGATGCTGGTAAAAGAGTAGCTGGATAGACGGAGGTGTCGCAAGGGTTTGCTTCGAGTGGCTAGATCAAGACTTGGGTGGCTTGGGAGACTTAGACCAGGGTCAGGCTGGGCTGGACCAGGGCTAGGCTTTTCTCACTTGGGCTCTCCTTGGTGGAGGAATGGGTTAAAGGGGGAGATGGACTTGGAACTCTCGGGCTGGACAGATGGGAAGTGAATTTTTCTGAATTTTTTGGGATTTGAGGGATGGATTTTTCTGGATGTTTTAGGATGCCGAAATAGGAGAGGTATTTATAGCAGCGGAGAGTGGCAGCTCTAGTAAATAAGTTTGGGCGGCACCTTAGGGGCCGTCCGTACGGCCGCGCTGCTCCGGCTTCGGAGCGTACAGCCTCCGAACCTGACATAGAAAAGCCCGAGGTTCGGAGTCCGGACCTGCTCCGAAGCTATGGTCCGAAACCAGGTGAGTTGACTGGGTTTGGAATATGGGTTGACACGGTGAGTTGACTTGGTGATTTGACTCAGTGGGTTGACTCGGTGATTTGACTCAGTGGGTTAACTCACCAATTTTGACTTTTTTAGAATTTTTTTACTGGTTTTTCTTATGGAGGGTTTTTCGGGCAGATGTTTAGCAGTGAGTTGACTGGGTTCAGTTTGAACTAGGCTATGGATTGGGGCTTACAAGGGTGAGTTTGACTGGGTTTGGACATGGGATCTGGGGGTATTGTCCTCCATTCATTCAGCTATCTCTACCAACATTGTAGCCGAAGGTGGGGTGTCTACACATAGATTTGAAATCGGGAGTAATCCAGCTCCTTCCAAAATTCCATGGAATAGACAGCGAAAGTGCCTATCAACATCTTAAGGAATTTGATGAGGTGATTGCCACAATGCACTTTGCAAATGTAACCGATGATGTGGTTGTTAGAACTAAAGAAAAATCAAAACTGCTCGTCAGCAATCTTTTTCTGTGTTCCTTTTATTCTGGGGGAATCCTGAGTATAGATACATTCATAGACAATCATAAACAATCACAAAGTATACACGAGAAAGCACCGCGAGGTGAATTTTATTCCAGAGATTCCGAGGCCTTTTACATTCCGGGCTGTGAACTGGACACGAACCCTTAAGTACATCAACGGATGATCACCCTTGATTAAAAGGCAAAAGTAAATGCATGCATGTATCATAAATGAATTAAATAAAGCACAGCATAGACCACACAGAGATTTTTACGTGGAAACCCTTACGGGAGAAAACCACGGCACAAAGCGACAAGATTCCACTATGAATTTCAGTTATACAATAGATGGATTATTAAAGGGATAAAGCTCGGATAGATCGAGCAAGTAATTTAAATCATCATGGTCGCCGAGACCAAGTCTATGATTTATTATGAAGTACTTCACTGTTAAGACCGGTTAGATGTTGGTCCCATACTCTTCGGGAATTCCTAGTTGAGTAGCAACCAGGATTTTAACCGAGTCGTGTATCTCAGTGTCATGACGCGTCTCTATGGACAATATGACTTTCAAGGATACACTTCACGGTTTCCCTTTAGTGCAACCAGGGCGAGTGACCGTCTCTGCTAGGACGGGTGACTTACTAGAAGGCACTCCATGGGGTCTTAGTGCGACCAGGGTTTCAACCGAGTCGTATATCTCAGTGTCATGAGGCGTCTCTATGGACGATATGACTTTCAGAAATACACTCCACGGCGTCCACTTACTGCAACCAGGGCCAGTGACCGTCTCTGCTGGACGGGTGACTTACTGGAGGGCACTCCATGGGGTCTTTGTGCAAACAGGGTTTCGACCGAGTCGTATATCTCAACGTCATGACGCGTCTCTATGGACGATATGACTTTCAGAAATACACTTCACGGCGTCCACTTACTGCAACCAGGGCCAGTGATCGTCTCTGTTGGACGGGTGACTTACTGGAGGGCACTCCATGGGGTCTTTGTGCAAACAGGGTTTCGACCGAGTCATATATCTCAGTGTCATGACGCGTCTCTATGGACGATATGACTTTCAGAAATACACTCCACGGCGTCCACTTACTGCAACCAGGGCCAGTGACCGTCTCTGCTGGACGGGTGACTTACTGGAGGGCACTCCATGGGGTCTTTGTGCAAATAGGGTTTCGACCGAGTCGTATATCTCAGTGTCATGACGCGTCTCTATGGACGATATGACTTTCAGAAATACACTTCACGGCGTCCACTTACTGCAACCAGGGCCAGTGACCGTCTCTGCTGGACGGGTGACTAACTGGAAGGCACTCATTCCCTTAGCCACTCAACTGACGGATCCCGCCTTGGACAGGACGCACATCAACTGGTCTTAACGATGAAGTATTTCAGACGTTTAGAACTCTTTCATTATGGTTTCTGATGATAACCATAGTCCCCTTTGATTTAGTTTCGTATCTCGATCCGAGATGACATGAATTCATGCAATGGATGCAAATGAGTACAGGACAAAGTAACTATGCTTTATGCATGCTCGAGAGAGGATTGCATTTATGCTAGATGTTCAGTGTATCGGACAAATTATGCATTTGATTCGATCAATCGGCTTCGTATATATCTTTATGTCATCGATATGTTGCCCTCGTGTCTTTGAGATCGCGATTGATTTCATTTGGCATTAGTAGATTTTCGGGCCATCAGGGCACTTCCCAGGGCCTGTTTACGATCTGATCGGAGGATTTGGTGAATACCTGTCACGATCGTCTTTGGATAGAGGTGGATTATGTCCACGAGGGTCGCCGTGCGATCGCATTTCGATTTGTTTAGTGTAAGTCGATTTTCGAGCCAACAGGGCACTTTCCAGGGCTAAAAACGACTAAAGTAGTGGACTTGTTTATGGTCTGATCAAGGTTTCTCAGAGATCCTGAGATCAGGTAATCTCATTGTAATGCATGATTATGGTGTATCATGTTATGGCGGAGAGAAGTCTCCCTCTCGGGTTCGGTCAAATTCTGCCCGATTCCTCTCGATTTCGGCCATTTATGGCTCTTTCGGAGGGATTTTCGAGGTTTGCAATATTGGCCAAGTGTAGGCCTTTTTTATCAAATTGCTGATTTGGCCCACTTAACATCGACCGTTGGCGAATCCGATCCGGGGGATGGATAGAGGGCATTGATGTGTGTCTAGGAGTGCTGACACGATCGGAAGGCGGGCCACGTCAAAGGCGGGCCACATCATAGAAGGCCCCACCTCCCCATCAGCGTCCAGGCGCATGGGAGGTTGGGTTGGGCGCATGTTGCATTAGACATGGGTGCATGTCCTAAGTGGATGCACTTATTCGCCCCAGGCGCATGTCCTAGGTGGATGCACTTGTTCGCCCCAGGCGCATGTCCTGTTACAAATGCATGGTTATCAAGCGCATGTGACATGCACATGCGCCCAACATTCCAGCCATGGGCGCATGTCCCCATGGGACTTAGGGATTTTTGCACATTTCCCCTCCCAAGAATGGGTGAGCGCATGTCACTATGTGACTTGGAGGATTTTGCGCCGGTGGGAAAAATCCCTTTCCAGCGAGGGCATCCGGCGAAGGAATGGGTGCATGTGAGGATTCCGGTGAGGAATTTTTACCTCTGCAAGAAGTGTGCTCTGGGAGTGATGATCTCGTTGTCCCTGTATTATCGAGTGGAGGGGTATTTATAGCATGTTAATCGGGTATCGGGTACCAGGCACATGTTGTTTGCAAAAAATGGCGGGCATGTGCATGGAAATATTTGGAGAGACGAGTCATGCGCATGTTGTGGGGATCATGCGCATGGAAATATTTGGAGAGACGAGTCATGCGCATGTGATGGGATCATGCGCATGTCCCCATGCACCAGGCGCATGTGGCATAGCATGGGCGCATGTGCCACTGGTATGGGCGCATGTGGCCTCTGTTTTGGTCGCATGTGACCCCACTTAGTATATTTTCATGATTTTTATAATTTTAGAATATTGAAAAGGGAGAGAGAGAGCTCTCATGCGCATGTGGTGAGAGAGTGAACGAATGCATGTGGAGAGAGAGTGAACGAATGCATGTGGAAATATGCACCGCAACGACTTCGAACTTGTTACTTAAGGTTTTCTGGGCATTCCAGATCATTTGGCGGTAATCCGCATGTCTGATTCCAGCCCGAAATGGTACCTGTAGGCTTTTGGGCCCTTATAGTCGGATAAGTCAGGGCAAAAAATGCATTTGGAAGCGCGCTGGTAAAGATATGCATCGTGCGACCTCGAAACTTGCAGGTTAAGGGTTTTAGGGCGTTCCAGATCTTTTTGGCGGTAATTCGCATGTCCGATTCCACCCCGAAATAGCATTCATAGGTTTCAGTCACGATTGCGCATGTTAGGGCGGCACTGGCATTTTTCGAGTATTTCGGATCTCGAAATCAGTCGAATTTGTCGTAGGTGGATCGCCGAATACTGTTTTATAATGGGTGCGAATTTGAGCCCCAACAAGTGCCCC
Organism: Liriodendron chinense; assembly: GCA_003013855.2. Taxonomy (NCBI): domain Eukaryota; kingdom Viridiplantae; phylum Streptophyta; class Magnoliopsida; order Magnoliales; family Magnoliaceae; genus Liriodendron; species Liriodendron chinense. The sequence continues at coordinate 3,857,880 of ML058325.1, read as the reverse complement.
CCCGGTGCGCTGCAATGGATGCTTATGTCAGGCCAGTGCGGTGCACCGGTCCACAGGCTCAAGTATAAATACCGGACTCACTGAGTCATTTGTTCATTCCGGAATCGAGAAAACCAAAATTCTAAGAGGTGAGAGAGCTCCTCATGAGGGAGTAGGCGCATGTGCTCTTCCCATGGGCGCATGTGCCCCTCCAACTGATAATGGGCATATGGGATCTTCTCCAAGCGCATGCCATTAGTTCCAGGCGCATGTGTAGTGCTTTCTATAGAGTGGGCGCATGTTGCAGATGCATTAGGCGCATGTGAGAGGTGATCAGGCCAATGTGAGAGGCCACATGCGCTTGGGGCATCTCCTTGGGCGCATGTGGTTCCACTACTTAGTGAAATAATGGAATTTTAGCCCCAGCACTTGCCTTCGGTGAAAAAGTGGCATATCTGGCTCGATTCTCAGCCAAATTCGATGCCGTTTGTGGCTGTCTCGCTCAATGCTCGAATATGATTGGGAATTGGTGCTCGGGGCCCATAATATGTTGCTTATGCTGGTCTTTGATGGCTCACAACTGCTTCTTTAAGCGGTTCTATGATGTGCACTTCTATGCAGGTGCACACGCATCATTTGGAGTTAATGCGAATTCGCACGCGCTCAGAGTGTACATGTAGAGCTGCTACTGTATTTGTTGCGCTATGATATGTGCGCGCTTGCTTGTCGGATGTGCGCTCGAATTCCACTATTTCCATATTGTTGTTGGTCATGACTTTATGCATGTATTTACTGACGTATTTTGTGTGTGAAATCCGTGATTGAATGATGCAATGCTTACCTTATTGTGCTGCCTGTTGCATGCGCTCGTCTTTTGTTTGATGCACTTTTATTTGCGTATTGTAGTGAATCATGGCGACAGCAGCAGGTTCTTCTGGTGAAGCTTCCAAATCGCAAGTTTCCAGCTCTTCATCTATACGACGCGGTAAAAAGAGGGCGACTGGAGATACTGCTAACCCGTCTCCGGTAGAGTGTCATTCGCAATCCTTCGAGACAATCGAATCCGAAGTGGAGGATTTCTCTAATCGAATTAAGCAACTCTCCCATGAAGTATTACTGTGTATCTATGTGGACAAAACCATATCTGAGCCTCCGACGCAAGGGACTGAAGGGGAATGGTCCGCCTGGTATTGTCAGTTTACTGATGCTGCCAATGTCGTTGAGGCAGGCCCTTCTAGCGTGCGCGGCCGACATTCCGAGGATGATCAGGAAGGTCAGAAGAAGAAGAGACGAAATCGAGGTACGAAGCCGGCTGAGGAAGTTGACAAGGCAGAGCAATCGCCACAGCTCATTGATCCGAAGAATGAGCGGATGAAGATCGACTGGAATAGAAACAAGATCATTACTACATGCAGTTCTCTCCATCGTCAACCCTTATACTAACCGAGTCATCTTGCATGAGAAATCTCTTACGAGGCACAAGCCCTTCCCGAGCATCGAACCATCCAACGTTCAAGGCCCTTTTCAATTCTATGGAGTCGAGAGGTGGACATCTGCCCCCGAGTAGTTGTTCACTACCATACTGGTCGACGATGGGAGAGAACGGCAGGTAGGTTCCTCGAGAGAAATGGTTTTCCTTGCGCCTACTTGTGATCCTCACACTCCTTCTCCATTCCATTATTTTGAGACAGTGCAGCAACGGTTTCGACACATGGATAAGGCGACGATGTGGGCAACGAAGAGCTTTCGTACACGAGGTCATTTGAACGAGCGAGTTGGTTATGAGCCGTGGGCAAAAGAGATTTTGATCCGGCATAAGACGATTTTAAAGCAAGTCGGCCTGTACCAGGCTATCGATGTGACTTCCGAACATTTCTCCCGAGATCCAACAATTCTTCGAAGCTTCTTGAACTACTGGTCTTCTGTTACCAATTCGTTCCACTTTCCATGTGGAGAGATGAGCGTAACTTTATGGGATCTCCGGATGATGGCTGGGTTGTCTGTGATAGGAGAATATTACCAAGAGTACGTCCCAACTGATGAAGAGCTGTCTTCGTTTCCGCTCAAAAGTCCTCGAGATGCTTATCATTCAAAGGCTTGTCTAGAGCTGTTTGCTGAGTTGTCGCAGTTCGACAATATTACAAAGATTCATTATGACGACTGGTTGATCTACTTCAGCCAGAGGATGAAGTAATACTTCTTCCAATGCCTTCTTTTGTATTACGTGCTCTGCATACTTTAATCTCTTTGTTTCTGACATGGGCACTTCTTTCTTCTCGTAGCATCGATTACGAAGTGTATAAGACCTTACCCGCAGACCAGGCTTTGATGAAGGAACGTTTTGAACAAAAGTTTAGCAATCCGAATGAGCTTACACCGTCTTGTGAACTGGCGGGTTTCTTAGCATACTGGCTGTCGGCGGTTATGTTGCCTAGCTCTAAGAGTGCTGATGGCGTCAGGGTTTCTTGCTTCGTTGTGGCGGGAGCTCTTGCAAGTGGTCATCAATTTTCTCTAGCACCGCCGGTGCTATGCAGTTTATATAGGGCTTTTGGCAATATTGCGAGTAACAAAGATCAACCCTGGCGAGGGATGAATGTGGCTTATTGCCCATGGCATTTCTTCTGCGGATGGTTAGGCATATATTTCCCGTGGACCTACGGAGTGGATCTCTTCCAGTATTTTCACACCGATCACGCACCTCTTTATCGCTATAGAAAACTTAACATGATAACGCGGTCGTCTGATTGGATAGCTTCCAAAATTGGCAATTGGGCGGAGATTTGTTTCTACCACTTTCCTGTTTCTGATGCCGGAGAAGATCGAGAAGTCGTTGACGATGAACATTCTGTGGATGTCACTGGTAGGGAATTTCTGATGTCTATTCGTACTGCCTCATTTCCGCTACGCGAAGGAATAGAGTTCTGGCGAGAACCTTATTACCCTAGTGGGTTTGCCAGGCAATTTGGGTACGATCAGGGTGTTCCAATGACGTTACCAGATGTAACTAAAGTAGAGCTGGCATATGGTACAGGTCCTGTTCATTGGGAGTGGATATGGCATCAACTTTTGATGACGCGAACAGGCGCGAGATTCATGCTTCCCGGCTTCTATCGGAAGACTAGCGGTTCTTATAGCTGGCTGAGATGGTGGGTGCATCAGTATGCTCTGGTCCGAAAAAACAGCTCTGTCGATGATCCACTCTACATTCCTCCTCCAGGGCTGACAGAGGTCTTCGCTGACGGATTGGGTTATTATAGAGAGCAGGCTGAAGCGTATTTATCGTCGAGCATTAAGCATAAGATCTCCCTGAGTGTGTCAATTGACCATCGTAAGGAGGACACCGCGTTGGATGGCTGGCATACTTTCGGAATACCTTTAGCGAAATGGTCTCAAGAAGCCGGGTTCACACGTCTTCTGGTGATTGAAGGCGATAAGGATGCCGGTCGGTTAATTAGTGAAGATGACCCGACGATGACTGGGCCGACGAAGGCAATATCAGATCATGCTAGCATGAGAGAGCAGGCTGAGCCAATTGGAGAGGATAATCTGCAAGGGTCCATTATGCCGGGGAATAACACGACTGTATCTATAGCCCCTGGTGCTTCCAGTGTTGAGGGTATGGCGGAGTCGCCAGCGGTAACTGAAATAATCGATACTGATAGTGACACTACTGAACTTCTGGATATGACCTCGACACCACTAACTGAGACTATTAAGCCTTTCCCTGATGCGACGATACATACTGCAACTTCCTCAGAACCTGTATTCAACCCATCTTTCGGTATAGTTCTTTCATAGTTCCTTGGTGTATTCTTTTTCTATACTTGTCATTTCATTGCATACTCGCTCTGTTCCTCTTGTTGCAGATACTGTCAATTTTGAGGTGGCTGCCCACGGAGCATTCGATGTTCCTTGTTTCGATCATTTAGACTGTTTCGGACAAACCGTACTGAGGGGTTTACTATCCAATATTTCAAGGGCGTTGGCTGAACCAAGCGAGTGGCATACACTAGGAGCAGGGGTGAAGGCATTGAAAGCTTGTGCAGGAGTAATCGGGCCTGATGTATCCGAAATAGTCTGTTGTATTTCTTCTTTCGAGGATTCTGTTACGCAGGTTATTATGACTGGATGGATTGAACCTGACCCTACGGCTGAAGAGAAACGGCGAGTGCTATCTTCTTTGCGGCCTGTCATAGAGCAGCGAGAACATTCGGCGGTTAATGCTAGAACAACCTTAGAAGATAGCGAGAATCAACTTCGCGGGTGTATTAATCATCTTGCTGACGTTAAATCTGAGATCGCGCGGCTACAAGCGGAAGAAACAGCCATAAATCTTGAGGTTGCCCGCCTTGATCTTGTCATTAATCAGAACCGTGCCGAGGTCGCACAACTCGAGAGTGAAGGAGAGGCGGCACGCAAGCAAGTGGAAGATTTAGAAATCGAACTTCGTGATATTCCGTATCCTGCGCTGACGCTAACGGAGGCAAAGGCCACCATGGAGGCAACGCGGAAGGATGTGATGAAGTTCATAACAGGATGCCTGGAGAAGCTGTAATTCTGTTCTTTTGCTTTCTTTTACGGTCATTGTCAAACAAAAATAGTATTAGACAGCTGTCCTGAATACCCAACTGTCACTTGTATCTGACGTAATTGACATCAGAACTTGTTAGCTGCATGCTTCATGATCTAAAATAATGACAATGATTCTTTTGTTAAACCACTACTTGGTGTTATGTGTTAAAGACTAGTATGCATAAAATGATGTATTATGTATGAATTTAATGTAAGCTGAATATATCAAAGCATAAAAATGGAAGAACTCATAGAAATAATACTTCCCTTTTTACTTAACCTGTGTACTCTTGGATCATTGGTTTCGAGAGACGTTCGTGTTATAAGTCCAAAACTTTCTTTTAGCTCCATGTTTTCAGGTTTATACATCATCCTTCCTGGCTTGCCCCCATTCATTTCTTTCTGCAGACTTGATCTTTTGATAATATATTAGGGCTTACCCCCAGTCGTCTTCTTCTTATAAACTCGAGTTTCTCATAATATATTGGGGCTTACCCCCAGTGCTTACAGCTCATCACTTTGTAAGACCACTTCATTCTAATGAGACAGATCTTGTGCTTTAGGAATCCGTGCCAAATACCTGTACGATCATAATCTTTAATCGCATATTCTTGTCACAGAATTCTTCATAAGAGAAAGTTGTTGATATTTTCAAGGTGAGGTGATACGTAATAGAATGCTCTAATCGTCTTCATATAAGGCCATATATATAAATATGTATACAGGAGATTCCCAGTCGTGACTTATCTTCATATTCAGTAGAAGAATAATGCGATAATGATGGGAGATCCATGACATAATACGAAAGCTGGATATAGATAGCGATGTTCCGATCATCTTCATATAAAACTTTGTGCATAAATATGAGAGATTGATGATAATAGAGTATCCCGGCTGTCTTCATAGAGAACATAATATGGGGATGTTGTGATTTGCGTAGACTTTCTATAAGATATTCCCTCCTGATTCGACCTGTCTGATGAGGATATAATAAGTCGGTTGATGGTTCGTGGAGTCGATTCTTTAATATTCTCCGACTATGGTACCTGTCATTAAGAAGAGCTCTACGAACATTTTATATTCATATGCACAACAGTATGATGTGAGTGAACATGTAAACAAGTATGAAGCACAACATACAGATGAAATAGATGCATGAGAGAACATAAGTATATCCATATCTACTTTATAAACCGTCAGAACTATTTGTAAGCGCTCACGATTATTGAAGTAAAATCCCCCAGAAACTAGGACCATAGTGGTTGCCATTTGTATAGCTTTGATGGTTGATTCTTTTCTGTCTTTCTGTCTTTCTGCACAGTCACACGCACATTAGAACACCCCGCACCTTTGAAAGGAGAGAAGATGCGTCCTTACCAATCACGATATGGCTCAATGACCGACAGAAGCATATAAGTATAAATCATATGCATGCCATGCGAGATTTTGAAATTCTTTTAGAAAACTTTTGCTTTAAAGATGAAGGGAAGAACGTTCCGTTGAGAGTCGCCAGTTTGGCGCCCGTAAAGGCGCCGAACATTTCTCCTAGCGGAACTTTCTTACATATACATCTGTGTTTGTAAATGATTTATCTTAGGATGTTTCTTTACTCAGAGATAATCAGAGATTCTGGTATTATTCGATTCCCCAGCAGAGTCGCCAGTTTGTTAGAACTAAAGAAAAATCAAAACTGCTCGTCAGCAATCTTTCTCTTTTCCTGTGTTCCTTTTATTCTGGGGGAATCCTGAGTATAGAGACATTCATAGACAATCATAAACAATCACAAAGTATACACGAGAAAGCACCGCGAGGTGAATTTTATTCCAGAGATTCCGAGGTCTTTTACATTCCGGGCTGTGAACTGGACACGAACCCTTAATTACATCAACGGATGATCACCCTTGATTAAAAGGCAAAAGTAAATGCATGCATGTATCATAAATGAATTAAATAAAGTATTAAAGGAGCATAAATATAAATAAAGCACAGCATAGACCACACAGAGATTTTTACGTGGAAACCCTTACGGGAGAAAACCACGGCACAAAGCGACAAGATTCCACTATGAATTTCAGTTATACAATAGATGGAATATCAAAGGGATAAAGCTCGGATAGATCGAGCAAGTAGTTTAAATCGTCAGGGATTATAGTCTCGAGTTCATGGTCACCGAGACCAAGTCTAGGATTTATTATGAAATACTTCACTGTTAAGATCGGTTAGATGTTGGTCCCATACTCTTTGGGAATTCCTAGTTGAGTAGCAACCAGGATTTTAACCGAGTCGTGTATCTCAGTGTCATGACGCGTCTCTATGGACGATATGACTTTCAGGGATACACTTCACGGTTTCCGTTTAGTGCAACCAGGGCGAGTGACCGTCTCTGCTAGGACGGGTGACTTACTGGAAGGCACTCCATGGGGTCTTAGTGCGACCAGGGTTTCAACCGAGTCGTATATCTCAGTGTCATGACGCGTCTCTATGGACGATATGACTTTCAGAAATACACTCAACGGCGTCCACTTACTGCAACCTGGGCTAGTGACCGTCTCTGCTGGACGGGTGACTTACTGGAGGGCACTCCATGGGGTCTTTGTGCAAACAGGGTTTCGACCGAGTCGTATATCTCAGTGTCATGACGCGTCTCTATGGACGATATGACTTTCAGAAATACACTTCACGGCGTCCACTTACTGCAACCAGGGCCAGTGACCGTCTCTGCTGGACGGGTGACTGACTGGAAGGCACTCATTCCCTTAGCCACTCAATTGACGGATCCCGCCTTGGACAGGACGCACATCAACTGGTCTTAACGATGAAGTATTTCAGACGTTTAGAACTCTTTCATTATGGTTTCTGATGATAACCATAGTCCCCTTTGATTTAGTTTCATATCTCGATCCGAGATGACGTGAATTCATGCAATGGATGCAAATGAGTACAGGACAAAGTAACTATGCTTTATGCATGCTCGAGAGAGGATTGCATTTATGCTAGATGTTCAGTGTATCGGACAAATTATGCATTTGATTCGATCAATCGGCTTCGTATATATCTTTATGTCATCGATATGTTGCCCTCGCGTCTTTGAGATCGCGATTGATTTCATTTGGCATTAGTAGATTTTCGGGCCATCAGGGCACTTCCCAGGGCCTGTTTACGATCTGATCGGAGGATTTGGTGAATACCTGTCACGATCGTCTTTGGATAGAGGTGGATTATGTCCACGAGGGTCACAGTGCGATCGCATTTCGATTTGTTTAGTGTAAGTCGATTTCCGAGCCAACAGGGCACTTCCCAAGGCTAAAAACGACTAAGTAGTGGACCTGTTTATGGTCTGATCAAGGTTTCTCGGAGATCCTGAGATCAGGTAATCTCATTGTAATGCATGATTATGGTGTATCATGTTATGGCAGAGAGAAGTCTCCCTCTCGGGTTCGGTCAAATTTCGCCCGATTCCTTTCGATTTCGGCCATTTATGGCTCTTTCGGAGGGATTTCCGAGGTTTGTAATATTGGCTAAGTGTAGGCCTTTTTGATCAAATTGCTGATTTGGCCCACTTAACATCGACTGTTGGCGAATCCGATCCGGGGGATGGATAGAGGGCATTGATGTGTGTCTAGGAGTGCTGACACGATCGGAAGGCGGGCCACGTCAAAGGCGGGCCACATTACAGAAGGCCCCACCTCCCCATCAGTGTCCAGGCGCATGGGAGGTTGGGTTGGGCGCATGTTGCATTAGACATGGGCACATGTCCTAATTGGATGCACTTATTCGCCCCAGGCGCATGTCCTAGGTGGATGCACTTGTTCGCCCCAGGCGCATGTCCTGTTACAAATGCATGGTTATCAAGCGCATGTGACATGCACATGCGCCCAACATTCCAGCCATGGGCGCATGTCCCCATGGGACTTAGGGATTTTTGCACATTTCCCCTCCCAAGAATGGGTGAGCGCATGTCACTATGTGACTTGGAGGATTTTGCGCCGGTGGGAAAAATCCCTTTCCAGCGAGGGCATCTGGCGAAGGAATGGGCGCATGTGAGGATTCCGGTGAGGAATTTTTACCTCTACAAGAAGTGTGCTCTGGGAGTGATGATCTCGTCGTCCCTGTATGATTGAGTGGAGGGGTATTTATAGCATGTTAATCGGGTATCGGGTACCGGGCACATGTTGTTTGCAAAAAATGGAGGGCATGCGCATGGAAATATTTGGAGAGACGAGTCATGCACATGTTGTGGGGATCATGCGCATGGAAATATTTGGAGAGACGAGTCATGCGCATGTGATGGGATCATGCGCATGTCCCCATGCACCAGGCGCATGTGGCATAGCATGAGCGCATGTGCCACTGGTATGGGCGCATGTGGCCTCTGTTTTGGCCGCATGTGACCCCACTTAGTATATTTTCATAATTTTTATAATTTTAGAATATTGAAAAGGGAGAGAGAGAGCTCTCATGCGCATGTGGTGAGAGAGTGAATGAATGCATGTGGAGAGAGAGTGAACGAATGCATGTGGAGAGAGAGTGAACGAATGCATGTGGAAATATGCACCGCAACGACTTCAAACTTGCTACTTAAGGTTTTCTGGGCATTCCGGATCATTTGGCGGTAATCCGCATGTCTGATTCCAGCCCGAAATGGTACCTGTAGGCTTTGGGCCCTTATAGTCGGATAAGTCAGGGCAAAAAATGCATTTGTAAGCGCGCTGGTAAAGATATGCATCGTGCGACCTCGAAACTTGCAGGTTAAGGGTTTTAGGGCGTTCCGAATCTTTTGGCGGTAATTCGCATGTCCGATTCCACCCCGAAATAGCATTCATAGGTTTCAGTCACGATTGCGCATGTTAGGGCGGCAATGGCATTTTTCGGGTATTTCGGATCTCGAAATCAGTCCAATTTGTCGTAGGTGGATCGCCGAATACTGTTTTATAATGGGTGCGAATTTGAGCCCCAACAGTGGTGAGACTCAAATTATTTCCTTTTTCCTTTAAAGAGAAAGCTAAGGCTTGGCTTCATGCATTAAGGCCAAGATCAATTGGCACATGGACTGAGATGACTAGAGAGTTCATTAAAAAGTTCTTCCCTACTCACAAAACGATCATGTTGAGGCGCCTTATCATGAATTTTGCTCAAAAAGATGGGACCTTCTTCCAATGTTGGGAGAGATTCAAGGATTTGTTAAATGCATGCCCACATCATGGCTACGAAATTTAGCGGGTAATAAGCTTTTTCTATGAAGGACTAACTTCAACCATGCGTCAATTCGTAGAGATGATGTGCAATGGAGAATTCATGAATAAGGAAGCCGAAGAAGCATGAGACTATTTTGATGAATTAGCTGAGAATGCACGGTCTTGGGATACATCTAGACCAACATATTCCAAGATAAGCCAACAAAAGGAAAAAGGAGGAATTTATATCCTCTCTGAAGAAGATAACATAAGTGCACGTGTGGCTAGCCTCACAAGAAAAGTGAGGCCATGGAATTGAAGAAAGGAGAGACGATTAACTCCAAAGACGTTGAAACTGTTTGTGAAATTTGTGCCGAAAATCAACATGCAACACAGGATTGTCCCATAATTTCTGCATTCCAAGATATCTTACAAGAACAATCAAATGCTATAAACAATTATCAACGGCCATTTAGTGCTCCAAACTCAGACACGTATAATTCTAGTTGGAAGAATCATACCAACTTCGGTTGGAGGAATGGACCCACTGCGAATGCAAACAATACCCCTCAAGCTCAACCTTTACTAGGTCCATCCCTAGTAATTACACCAAAAGCTACGCTAGAGGAGATGTTGGGTGCATTCGTATTGGATCAAGTTGAATATAACAAGATTAATTCTCTGAAAATTGATGGGTTCATGTAAGAGCAACTAAAATTCAATCAAAATTCATCTTAAGCCATTAATGACTTGAAAACCTCAATAGCTAGAGTTGAATCTCATCTCAGTGTTAGGGAGAAAGGCACACTTCCTGCCCAACCTCTTCCTAACCCAAGAACCCAATTTGAGATACAAGACACAAGCTCATTCTCCCAACATGCGGAGCATGTTCAAGCTATCACCACCCTAAGGAGTGGAAAAATAATCGATAAATCTAATCTGGTGAAGGCCCCAAAGCCTAATGATCGAAAAATTTTCAAAGAGGATGATAGCCCGAACAACACTCCACATGAGAAAGAACCGGAAAGGCAATACAAGCTGGTTGCCGCGTTTCCCCAAAGGTTGATTTCACCCAAACCTTTAGACAAAAACCTAGAAATTTTAGAGGTTTTTAAGCAAGTGAAGATCAACATTCCGTTGTTGGATGCTATAAAATAAATACCATCCTATGCCAAATTTCTAAAGGAATTGTGTACAGTCAAAAGGAAACACAATGTTCACAACAAAGTACTTTTGACTGAGATTTGAGTGCTATTATCAAACAAGAGGTGCCCCAAAAATATAAGGATCCAGGTAGTCCAACCATCTCATGCATCATAGGTGACTACCGGATCAAACAGGCCTTACGCGATTTAAGGGCAAGTGTTAACCTCATCCCATACTCGGTCTATGAACAACTTGGGTTAGGTGAATTGAAACCCACCAAAACCACACTCCAATTTACTGATAGATCGATTCGTATACTAAGAGGGATGATTGAGGATGTCTTAGTCCAAGTTGATAAATTTTACTACCCAGTAGACTTTATTATCTTGGATACACATCCCGTGATAGGTACCGGTGCTCAAATTCCCATCATACTTGGCCGCCCTTTTCTAGTTACTTGAAATGCGATTATCAATTGTAGAAATGGGGTTGTACAAATGTCCTTTGGAAATATGACAATCGAGCTGAACATATTTGATTTATGAAAACAACCACGGGAAGTTGATGACGAGATCTACGAGATAAATTTGATTGAATCATTCGTGGAGGATACATTCCCCTTGATATTCTATTCTGACCCTTTGGAGACATGTTTGGCCCACTCTCATGAGATGAATGATGACACAATATGAGAGATGGATGCCATTTTGGATGTTATGCCGGTCTTGATAATAAAAGATGGAAGGCACTATTTGAACCTTTACCCTTAAGCGAGAATAAGCCTCTTCCATCCAATATCAAGGCACCGAAGCTCGACCTAAAACCATTGCCAAGTGATTTGAAATATGTATACTTAGGTCGAGATGAGACATATTCGGTGGTGATTTCTTCCCACTTAGATGAGGAATAAGTGAGTAGGCTAATAGCCACTCTAATAGAGCATAAGAGCGCCATCAGATGATCAATTACGGATCTCAAAGGCATAGACCCACTGATTTGTACTCATCACATACATCTTGAGGAAAATGCTAAGACATCTAGGCAACCACAAAGACGCCTCAATCCCAACATGAAGGAGGTGGTTAAGGCCGAAGTAGTGAAACTATTGGATGTGGGTATCATTTACCCAATATTTGATAGTCAATGGGTGATTCTAACTTAAGTGGTGCATAAGAAATCTGGAATAACCATCGTAGACAATGCCAATAATGAACTCGTATCAACCAGAGTCACTATTGGCTGGAGAATGTGCATTGACTACAGGAAGTTAAACACAGTCACGAGGAAAGACCACTTCCCCTTACCGTTTGTTGATCAAATTTTAGAAAGGTTGGCAGGTCATTCCCATTTTTACTTCCTTGATGGGTATTTAGGGTATAACCAAATAGAGATCAACCTAGAGGACCAAGAGAAGAAACATTGACATGTTCATTTGACACTTTTGCCTATCGAAGGATACTGTTTGGACTATGCAATGCCCCTGCCACTTTTCAACGATGTATGTTGAGTATTTTTTTCTGATATGGTGGGGACGATTCTCGAAGTCTTCATGGACGATTACTCTGTATTTGGTTGTAACTTTGATGAGTGCCTTATGCACTTAAAAACTGTTTTGAGAAAATGTGAAGGAAAGAACCTTGTGTTGAATTAGGAGAAATGTCACTTCATGGTTCAAAAGGGAATAGTACTTGGTCACATCATCTCACAAAATGGAATCGAGGTGGACAAAACTAAAATCGATCTTATCTCTAACCTTCCACCACCCAAGAGTGTACGAGATGTGCGGTCCTTTTTGGGACACGCCAGATTTTATAGACGTTTCATAAAGGATTAGTTCACTCTCTCGTCCTTTATGTAACCTCCTTCAAAAGGAAAACTCATTCGAGTGGACTGAAGATTGTCAAAATGCCTTTGACAAACTAAAAGGTATGTTGACATGTGCTCCCATAATGCAACCACCTGATTGGAGCCTTCCTTTTGAAATTATGTGTGATGCAAGTGACTATGTTATTGGGGCAGTGTTAGGCTAAAGAAAAGAGAAAAATCCATGCGTCATCTACTATGCAAGTAGAACCTTAAACTCGGCTCAAGCTAACTACACTACTACAGAAAAAGAACTTTTGGCCATAGTTTTTGCTTTAGACAAGTTTAGGTCCTACTTGATCGGATCCAAGATTATCATATTCATCGACCATGCCACGCTTAAGTACCGTCTCTCTAAGAAGGATGCTAAGCCATGCTCGTTAAGATGTATCCTCCTACTCTAAGAATTTGACATAGAAATACATGATAAGAAAGGAGTAGAAAACGTAGTGGCTGACCATCTCTCTAGACTTGTTCTCACGGATTCCCCTAAGACGACCGGGATCAATGACATGTTCTCTGATGAACAACTTTTTAAAGTCTCCCAATTGCCATGGTATGCAGACATTGCTAACTATCTTGTTACAGGTACAATTTCGACACATTGGAAAAAGCAAGATAAGGATAAGTTCTTCAACGAGGTGAGAAAATTCCTATGGGACGACCCATACTTATTCAAGTATTATCTCGATCAAATCATAAGGAGATGTGTGCCGGATGATGAACAACACAGTATCATCTCTTTTTGCCATTCTCAGGCATGTGGTGGCCACTTTTCGGCTAAGAAGATCACAGCCAAAATTCTGCAATATGGTTTTATTGGCCCACCATGTTCAAGGATACCCATGAGCTTTGTAAAACGTGTGAACCTTGTCAGAAATTGGGAGGAATATCCCGCAGAAATATGATGCCACTCAATCCCATCTTACTAATCGAAATTTTTTATTGTTGGGGCATCAATTTCATGGGTCTATTCCCATCTTCTTTCGAAAATTTATATATATTGCTAGCCGTCGATTATGTTTCAAAATGGGTCGGGGCGATTCCATGCCAAAACAATGACCATAAAACAGTCATTCGTTTCTTAAAAGAAAATATCCTTTCTCGGTTTGGAACACCTCGAGTCATTACAAGTGATGGAGGATCTCATTTTTGTAACCGCTCGTTTGAAGCTTTAATGAAGAAATATGGTGTAAATCACAAGGTGAGTACTCCCTATCACCCATAACAAGTGGATAAGCTGAGATATCCAACAGGGAGATTAAACATATTTTGGAGAAAATAGTGAACCCCGACGCAAGGATTGGTCGCTTCGACTAACTGATGCACTCTAGGCTTACCGTACTGTTTTTAAGACCCCCATTGGAATGTCTCCCTATAGACTTGTCTATGGGAAAGCTTGTCACTTGCCAGTGGAGTTGGAACATTGAGCATATTGGGTGATAAAGAATATGAATTTTGATTCTGACAAAGCAAGCTCGTTGCGCAAACTTCTATTGAATGAACTTGCGGAACTCCAGAACGAGGCATATGAAAATGCGAGAATTTATAAGGACAAGACAAAAGTGTTCCATGACAAAAACATCCTTCGTAAGACCTCCACGATTAATCAAAATGTCCTTATGTATAATTCTTGACTACATTTATTTTCAAGAAAATTGAGATCTCGATGGACCGGTCCCTACATTGTAAAAATTGTTTATCCATATGGGACCGTCGAGTTATTGAATCCAAGGAATGGTAATATCTTTAAAGTAAATGGTCAGCGATTAAAGCCGTTTATTGAGAATTTTCCTTCAGAAGGTATGTCCATACCTCTGACTGATCCGGTGTATCAGAATGTTTGATCTCCTAGTCTGATGGAGGTATAAAGTAGTTAGGATTAGGATTTTGTTGCTTTTGATTTATTTTTTCATGGGTTTGTTAGAAAGAGGTAGAATTCCAGTTGTTGTTCTCTCAGGTATTCTCATTCCCTACTCCCTTTACTTTATAATTGCTCTCATGTTTTGCTCATTGCATATCTTTTCCATTGAGGACAATGCAAGATTTGGTTAGGGGTGTGAGATCACTAGGATGGATCTAGTGTTTTGTAACATTTCGAGTAATTATGTAGGAATTTTTCAATTTAGTCTACAAATTCAAAACTCTATTGGAAAACTTTGTTTCTATGCATTTGGGATGGTGTAAGTATAAGAAAAAGGAGAGGCAAAGTGAGTGAAGTTGAATATCTTGAAAAATCTCTAAGATACTAGGTTTATATGCGAATCCCCCTATTTTTTTATGATTGATAGAATTTCTAAACACTTTTACACCTAGTTCACATTACACGATTCTCATGCTTTGAAAGGATTATGTAGAATTGTGGATTGGTTAAGTTTGGATTTGAGGCGTTGAGAAACCAAGCCGGGGTACTTTGTCCATCCTTGTCCATGGGAAAATAACGAAAGATATGGATTTCTAAAAATCCTATCTACTATGTATAAAAAGGAAAGGAAGGATGAAAATATGAGAATGATTGAAAATATGGTGGAAAGTTTTGAAAAGGGCTACCTATTACCAACCGGGGGGTGGTCTACCCATAACCAAAGCCGAAAATGGGACGTAGTGTGAAAGCCATCGGAAGGATGGTAAGGTAAATTCCTATCATAGGCTTGTTGTTGATCTATATACCATTGAATCCATACCTTAGTTAATTCATGAAGAAGGTAACCCCGAAAATCCATGAGATGAGCATTCACTGAGCACACTAGGTTAAATTGTTTGGATTCTTCTATTTATCAATCAATCAGCGGGAATTTCATATAAGTACTTGGTATATTTTGGAAAATTCAAGGCTTCAACTTCTATCACTGGGCATTTCAGAATTCTTTACACTTGCATATCATCGAGTATATAGAAACATGGTTTCTGAAGGAGAGTTGGGTTTTGAAGAATGAAATTTGTTTCACGCATGTTTTGCTCAGGACTAGCAAAATGCTAGTTGGGGGGGTGTGTTGAGCTCTTAAATGTGCATATTCTAACCCCATTTCATTACTAAATATGCTTGAAATAAGTGATTAAATACCCAACTAATGCATGGTTTTGTGGTTGTAGGAATGAGAGAGAGAATTCATCACTTGAGGGCTTAGAGATGCTGTTTGCACACCTTGAAGATCAAAGGAATGAAGGACCAAAGGTGGAGCAAAAGTGCATTAAAGATGAAGGAGGAGAAGCTGAGAATTTAGCCAATTTCATGTCCACTGGCCGGCCAGCCATAGCCACCGACCGCCTGGCCAAACCCTCCAGAAATAAGAAAGTCACTGGACACATTTTAGGAGGACAAACCCCTTGACCGACCAGCAGGACAGACTGATCGATTGGTCGGCCGACTGGCCAGCTGAAGGGTCGGTCTATACATTCCAACATCCAGCGAATTCAGCAGTTTGAAGTAGTTCCACCGGCCAGTCGGTCGACCAGTCGGCTGATGGATCGAATTGTGTAAAAAAGACTCTAGTGAGAATTGCATTTGTAGGCACTTTGTCCGACCGGCCGGACAAGGGGTCCGGCCGATCGGTCAACACTCAGGAACATCTGGAGCTTCGAAAATCTCTGTGCAAAGCGAGGTTTTTGCGGGATTTCTCAAAATTTCTTCGCACCTAGGACCCCAAAGCTATAAAAGGACTCCTCTAGCTCATTCCTAGGACATGCTAGAAGAGATTTACCACGGTGGAAGGCGGCGAAAGTCAGATCCAGAATTCTACAACTCCTCCTATTTTATTCTTCTAGTTTTTATATTTTCCTTAGTTGTTTTCATGTTTCCTTGGATCATGGATGGCTAAACCTCTTAGCTAGGGCTAAGAGGTGAAGCTTGTAGTGAATCTAAGATGTTTCAATTCGTTTGTTTTGGTTTTAAGTTGGATTAATAGTGAAGAACAATGGTTTGAAGTTTGAATAAAGTTCTAAGTAGTTTTTCTTAATCTTATGATGGCTCATGGATGTTTAGAAGAATTACTTGAGTTCTTAATTGTTTTGAATGATTCTAGACCTGTACGCTCCGAGGAATCAGATTCAATATGCTCTAGACTTTTGATCCTCATGTGGGAACTTCATACCAAAAGTTCTACTTTTCTACAATTTCTGCTTATGTGTGATTGTTTATGTGATTTGAATCAAGTTCAAATCATGATCTAGTTATACTTTGTGACAGAATTTAATGATGATTATGATTGTGATCTTAACCTATTAGAACTAGGATTGACTTATGCAATTGAGTGTGCTCAAGTCCTAACTTGAATTGAGAGAATCATGTACTTGAATCACACATATGGCAGATTGTTTGTTTTAATTGCTCTATCATCTGGGTAGATAGGATTTAATTTCGATTCTAGTTGAGAAAGTGAGAATCCACAGCGAATTAAGCATCAAGGATTGCTACAAGTGGATCCCCTAGTGCTTTTTATTATTGATTACATTCAATTTAGTTCAAAATTTCTATCTACACCCAATTCCAAAATCCTGTTTAGTTAGTTCTTAATTAGAAACCATTAGAAGTGTTTTGTGAATTTCTACACAAGTCCCTGTGGATCGACTTCGGTCTTACTGAGATTATTACTACATCACAACCCTACACTTGGGGAAGCGAACAATGACCCAAATCCTCCATCTATCCAAGGAAAAAGCATGAAGGAAAAGAATCCTACATACTCAAAGTGTGGTGGTGCACACTTGACTAAAAGAAATTCATAAGTTTTAATGAGGGCCCAAAAGCCCATCTATGTGGAGAATTCCAAAAGACCCACCACACCTTGTGTATAAGGAAAGGAGACCAAGGATGTACATCATAACCAAAAGATGGTGGAAGAGTTGGGTCATTTGTCCATAAAAGCCCAACTAAGAAATCTAGCCCATTCGAGATCCAAGTGAAGAATGGGCTAATCACTTCTGTCCATACACATGTAAAGAAAGTAGGGTCCATCCAAAGTGAGCATTGTGAGCCTAAAACTTGAGGTGGGCCCTACCAATCTCATGGGCCCAAACCTTGAAAAGAAAATGAAATGGAAGAGAAAGCATTTAAGGAAAGCATGAAAAGAAAAGGAGGGTAAGAGAGAGAGCCCAAAATGAAGTATTGGGCCCATCAAATACACCAAGGGCCATGACTTTTCTTTGAGCCCATTTGATACACATATAAAGCCCAACTCCCATTAAAGAAAATATGATATTTTACCATGCACACTTGATGGACATGGCAAAATTACCCTTTACATGCACATGGAGGGAGTATGAAAGAGAAAAAGAATAAGATGAAGCTTGAAATGTCCCTCTCCATACACCACCTTGAGTAGAGTTTGAAAAGTGGAAAAGACCAAAAGCTTGGGCCCACCTTAATTCTCTTGAAGTACCTACTGTTCGCTTCCCCAAGTGTAGGGTTGCGATGTAGTAATAAACTCGGTAAGACCGAGGTCGATCCACAGGGACTATGTAGGATCTCACAATTTCATCCACAAGTGTCTATTGAAGTCTACTAATCAGATTGTTCCATAAAGTTGATGTGAGTAACAAAAGCTGAATTAAATCGAGAGTAATTAATTATAAGAGAGTACTAGGGTTTCAAGGATCCACTTGTAGCAATCCTTGATGTTCAATCCGCTGTGGTTTCTTATTCTCTCAACTAGAATTGACATTCCTGTCTGTCTAGTCGGATGATAGAACTGTTAAACCGAACAGTCTGTAATATGTAAGTTCTATGCATAAGATTCACTCAATCTAGGCTGAGCTGAGCATGCTCAATTGCATAGGTCATTCCCCTTTCCTATAGGTCCAGTTCTCCATCATAACCATCCCCAAGTCCTCTCACAAGACAAGGTTAGATTAGGATTTGAACTAGAATCAAATCACCATCACAGTCCTTACATATTCCAGAAAATCAACTAAAATAGAACTTTGGCCTGAAGTCCCTTTATGAAGAGCTTAGTACTAGAGCGCACTCCGATTCCTCGGATCATACAGGTCTATACCGTTGCAAACAAATTAAGAAGTTAAGTAATTCATCCAAACATCCATGAGTCATCACAAGACTAAGAAAAATTACTTAAAAACTTGTATAAACTTCAAACCTTAGTTCATAATCATGAATTCCAAACTAAAAACCACTTAACTACGAATTAAAACATCTTGGATTCACTACAAGCTTCACCTCTTAGCCCTAGCTAAGAGGTTTAGCTGCTCATGATCCAAGGAAACATGAAACAACTACAAAAAGCATGAAAATAGCAAAGCAAACCAAAAGGAGTTGTGAAACTCCAATCTCCACTTCCACAGCCTCCAACCTCGCTTGAACCCTTCTAGGATCCCCCAGGAACAATCCCTAGGTGTCTATTTATAGTCTGGAGGCTCCACAACTTCGGAAGAATCGAGAAAGTGCGTAACACTTACGCAGCGCAGAGAAAATCGGGATGAATTTAGAAGTTTCTCTCTCCTTTCGCACAGCCGACCGGTCACGACCGGTCGGCTTCAAAATATAGTCATTCTAGCAAGCATGGCCGACTGGTCATGACCGGTCGGCCTCATTCGATCATCAGTCCAGCAAGCACCCCCGACCGGTCATGACTGGTCGGATGTTTTCGTCCATATTACAGCAGTAATGACCGACCGGTCATGACCGGTCGGTCCTTTTCATTGAGGTCCAGCAGCCTTGTCCGACCGGTCATGACCGGTCGGACGTGATCCTACACCTTTCCTAATGCATGGCTGACCGGTCGCTGACCGGTCAGGCTTCTCTTTCTTCATTCTTTCTTTCTTTCTTCTTTCTTTTCTCTTCTCTCCTTGCTTGACTTTCTTTGATCTTTCTTCATGCTTCATCCTATAGTCTTCAATACTTGTAAGGGGCCTCATTTAGCTTTCAAATGGTGGACTCTCCATCTTGTTCCTACAATCACACATCATATATTAAGTTGGTCCTTTAACATGTATATCATGCATAATGAATGATGAATTGGGGTTAGAATATGCACAATTATGAGCTCAACACCTACATGAAGAAAAGAAAAAGAGCATGAGAAAAGAAAATGAAAAGGAAAGCAATGAAATGAAAGAAAGGAGTGGTCCATACCTTCTCCATTCACCAAAGGGGGACCACCATGTTATTCCAAAACTCCACCAAAGCCTCACCACTTGAAAGAGTAAAAGGGCCACCAAAAGGAAGGAAAACTTGAAGAAAGAGAGAGAGAGAGTGTGTGTGAGAAAGAAGAGAGAGAGAGAGAGAGATTGCATGCTGGAAGTGTAAGGGGTGCCCCATGTTATATAAAAAAGGGGAGGGCACCCCATTACGCAGCCCACTGGAAAAACCAGTGGGTAAAGAAGGCTTAGGCGGCACCCAGGGGGCTAGCCATCCTCCCATCAAGGTGAAATGACCCCTCTCTCTACCTCCTTGGGAAGAACTCCTCCTTGGGAACAGTAGTTGTAAGTGAATCTTATACCTCCATGTAAGAATGAAGTGATGGAAGAGAAGAATGAGAAAAAGAGAAAGGAATCTCACTAAAATCTCATCTTGTAAGAAATTGAGGAGATGTTAGAAGATGATGTAGAAAAAGCTCCATGAGATTTTCAAGAAAATGAAAAAAAAAAAAGAATTGACTTGGTCAAACATTGATCTCAACCATCCAAAGTCATGGCCTGATGGCCTGAATCATTTTCAGAAAATACCGAGAATTTCCAATCCTGATTTCCAGTTGACATAGTTTTGGTTCGAAGACCTTAAACTATGTCAGGATCAAAATCCCTAGAGATTTTCAATGAAAATCGAGGTTAATCCCAATTGCTGGAATTGGGATCCATCATCTGGACTATTTCTAAAAAATCATCAAAAATATTTCTCACAATCTTCTGTACAAACCCATTGGTCCGAAGACCTTAAACTATGTCGAGATAAAAATCTCGAGAGATTTAAAAAAAAAAATCGAGGTTAATCCCGATTGCTCGAATAAGGATCCATCATCCAGATTATTTCAAAAAAATCATCAAAAATATTTCTCACAATTATCTGTACAAACCGTGGTCCGAAGACCTTAAACTATGTCGGGATCAAAATCCTGAAAGATTTTCAATAAAAATTAGGGTTAATCCCGATCGCTCGAATTGGGATCCATCATTCAGATTATTTCAAAAAAATCATCAAAAATATTTCTCACAATCATCTGTACAAACCCGTTGGTCCGAAGACCTTAAACTACGTCGGGACCAAAATTCGAAGAGATTTTCAATAAAAATCGAGGTTAATCCCTATCACTCGAATTGGGATCCATCATTTGAATTATTTCAAAAAAATCATCAAAAATATTTCTCATAATCATCTGCACAAACCCGTTGGTTTGAAGACCTTAAACTACATTGGGATCAAAATCCCGAGAGATTTTCAATAAAAATCGAGGTTAATCCCGATCGCTCGAATTGGGATCCATCATCTGGATTATTTCGAAAAAATCATCAAAAATATTTCTCACAATCATCTGTACAAACCCGTGGTCCGAAGACCTTAAACTACGCCGGGAGCAAGATCCCGAGAGATTTTTAATAAAAACCAACATCAATCTTGGTCATTCGAATCAAGATCCGATGACTCCGGACATTTTTCTAAAAATAAAAAAATATACATTTCCAACCTCGCTTATATAAACCGTGGCCTGAAGACCTTAAACTACGTTAGGATCAAGATCCCGAGAGATTTTTAATAAAAACCAACATTGACCTCGACCGCTCGGTTCGAGGTCCGATAGTTCGAAACTTAAAAAAAAAAAAAAAAAAAGAAAGAATGTATTTTCAACATGTACATAGTTTTGGTCCGAAGACTTTAAACTACATTGGGATTAATTTCTCGGGGGACTTTTTCTACTTTCAACCAAAAACCGGCATTCAATCTTAGCCCTTTGAGTCAAGGTTCGATGACGTGGATCATTTCAAAAATACCAAAAAGATTTTAAGCTTTCATAAAAATCAGTATCAATCTCGATCACTTAAGTTAAAGTCTGGAACTTTCTCAAAACTAAAAAAAAATTCACTATCAATTTTAAATACACAAATCGATCCCCAGCAGTTCAAAGACCTTAAACTACACTGTGATTAATTTCTCGGGGGCTTTTTTTTTAACTTGTTCTGGATATGTCTGACACTTGATCGTACGGGTGTCTGGAGTTCTTTAAACGGGTAAAGGCTGAGGCAGGCAGAACCCCACAATCCTGTTTGTGTTAAACGCACCGTGATAAACAACCTTGATTTGAAAGTCGTTGTTGAATTTGATGGGACTAAGGCAGCTGGGAGGTGAAGCGCACCCTCACGGAATTGTGAGCAGCATAAGACCGCAAGCTGGATTAACAAAGGGAAATGTGAAGATGTGGCTCATTTTGTAGCTGAATGAGTCCGTCGGACGATACGTGGTCTATGTGCATTGCACGTAAGGAACAGGGAACTTTGTGGGTGTGTTGACTGAAAACCCCCAATCCCTTCATCCAAAGATGTAAAACTATGGTACTTAACTATGTGAGACTCGTCTTACTCGCTGACATAAAATGGATCGAGTGCCTTACCAGCAGTAAAAGCTGGAAATGGATGAAAATTTCATACTTTCCCTGCATTTCAGAAAATCCAACAAAACACCAAAACATTGCAAAATTAATTTATCATCTGGAAATGGATCTTGACCAACCCGCTGACCAAACATCCGCATAAAAAGAAGAAAATCTCCAGGGAACAAACCCTACAAGCAATTAGCTCAAAGATCTCTACACCCCTAGCAAAAGCAAAATCATTGAATTGAAAGAGAATGAGCGAAACCATGCATCCATCATCAAATATGCATCTGCATGCATCAACATCCATCGCATCAATCATCATGTTTACTTGCTTTCAAAATAAAAGTTGGTTAGCCAAAGACCCCACATGCATCCCTAGCGGAGGCGCGTGTAAGCCAAATTTCCTTTTCGAAAAGATAAAAAAATATTATATATATTTGCAAATAAAAACCCCATGGAGTACACTCCCCAAAGTGGTATCTTTTCAAAATCCAAAAATATTTTCTCAGTAGTGCGTTCGGCCTCCAAGACACTAAGAGATCTTCCATATCTCTGGGTAAGAGCCGACACAAAATCAAATAAGATCTGATGTCTCAAGGGTTTCCTCGGAGACCATTGGATCCAATGCACTCAAAATACGGTCGAACTGAACTCCAGTGTCAGTGCAATCGTACCAAATGCCAAGATACGAAAAGATGAAAGCTAAAAGGCTTGGTCAAAGAAACCATCTGAATGGTGGAAACGATGAATTGTAACCCAAGTATCAAAACCAGCAGATTGCGTGGAAAAAGTTTACCCGCACATACCTAGGCGTGGATGCCTGAAGTACCTTAACTGAGTCCAAGTCAGTATAGTGGATCTCCCGTAAGACTACATGGATGTAGGGCAGCTAACTACTTTGACAGTCAAGAGAAATAAGTACTCTTAGAGTGATCCGGGAAAGCAACGAATAATCAATCATAGGGTCAGTAACCTCGTAAGACTATAATGGACACTGAGGCTCTACTGTACCTTTTTTACGTTAGTACCGATCGGGAACGGAAGGGTTGCGATTGGGTACCCAAGTTGCAGCTCATGCAAGGACAATCGCAACGTTTTCTCCAAACCCCCGCGGTATGTGTGAGTTAACAATTTTCAGACAATTAACTGACTCAAATACAAAGGCAAGCAAAGATTCCAGACCACGATCTATGAATGACCGGGTCAGAAGTGGGGTGTCCACTCACTTTGACATTCAGTTGTAACCTCTGCCAAAGAGGGGCATCGTAAACACCCCACCTTCGACTACAATGTTGGTAGAGAGAGCTAAATGAATGGAGGTCTATACCCCCAAACCCCATGTCCAAACCCAGCCAAACTCACCCTTGTAAGCCCCAATTCATAGCCCAGCTCAAGCCTGAACCCAGTTGACTCACCCCTAAACATCAGCTTGAAAAACCCCCCATAAAAAAAAACCAGTCCAAAAATCTCAAAAAAGTCAAACTTGGTGAGTCAACCCGCTAAGTCAAATCATCGAGTCAACTCACCAGGTCAGTCTAGCCCCTGCAACCAGTCAACTCACCTTGTCAATTCATCTTTCAAACCCAGTTAACTCACCTAGTTCCGAGCCACAGCTTTAGAGTAGGTCCAAACCTCGAACCAACAATTTTCTGCTTCAGGTTCGGGGCCCGTACGCTCCAAAGCTGGAGCAGCACATCCGTGTGGGCGGCCCCCAAACTTATTTACACAAGCTGCCACTGCTCGCAGCTATAAATACCCCTACTCCTCTCCTGTTTCAGCAATCCCTCAACTTCTAGAGAGAGCTCAGAAATTTTGAGTCCATCTCCACCCTTTTAGCCCATTCCTCCACCAAGGAATGCCCGAGTGAGGAGAGTCTAGCCCGAGTCTAGCCCAGCCTGACCTTGGTCCAAGTCTCCCAAGCTACCTAAGTCCCAATCTTAACTGCTCGAAGTAAACCCTTGCGACACCTCTGTCCATCCAGCTACTCTCACATCAGCATCATCTCATTCGCATCTAGCATAAGTGCAACATTTTTTATTCTTCTAACCCCCTGCTTATCGTCCCACTACAAACACTTTGATTGATCAAATACATAGAATGCATCTTGCATAAAGCATCTGTCAATTCAAGCGTATGCTCTGGGCTTTCCTGTTAATGCAACCTGCCCATCAGAAACTCTTATTGTTCAAACCTACATTCATGCATCATATCATTCATGAGAATGTATGAGGATTAAATCAGACTTTCAAGTATTAGTTCGATTCTGTGAAGTAAAGACTGTACTTCGGTACGAGTAGAGTGGGTGCCTAACACCTTCCCACCCTGTAACCGTGATCTCTTACCTCGAATTTTTTACTGCATATCAAAAGGAGTCATTTTAGACGAAGGAATTTTCAGATTCCCTTCTCTAACATTTCTACGAGCTCTAGCTGACTGTAGATTCGAAGTAATTGACTAGTGGCGACTCTAGTCTTATATGAACTCATCCAAATATATCCAATTTAACACGACAACCGAGAAAAGCCCTCGAGAACTAGGCGAGCCAGTGGCACAACGGCAATTTGCGGTTACCCCCTTTTCGAAAGGGAGGGCCGGGAGCGCGGAAAGGTGAGCGTCCACATAATCTATGCAACTCAAGTAGATTATATGACAGTGAATCATATAAGCTCAAGTATACTCAAGAAGTGAATTACATCTTTGTGTGTGTGTGTGTGTGCTTATCAAGTGCCTAACATACATTCTAATTAAGCATTCATAATTAAATAATTAAACACAATACATAATAAGAAATGTGCTTAAATACAATCACAAACACAAAGATGTATAATGGTTCGACTTTGAGTCCACCCAACTCCCGGTTCAAGTACTCAACCCCTTTGAGCACATCGGCATTCACTAGGGAGTTTAAATTTGTGTCCTCCTAACCAAGGTGTTTTAACTCGGATCCACCCAACCAGGAAGTTTACAAGTTCCTCCAAACTTACACGTTTACACCCGTGTTGATGGCTCCCATTGGAGACTTGTTTAGGCTTGATAAACGTGCCAATGATCGCCAAACGACCCTGGAATTTAAACTCGACAAACATGCCAATGAACAACAAACACCCTAGACTTTTAGGCTCAACAAGAAAGCTAATGATCGACAAACAACCCTAGATCGAGTTTGACAAACAAACTCTACACTCAATTCCTATCGGCAATAAGTGGATGGACTCAACACAAATTGATAATCTTACTTATCAGATTTGAGCCCCGTTGATGTGCCACTTCAAGTTACTTGATCTCCGCTCTCCTGTGCTTCAATCAGTTCCCCTTGTGCTCTCTTGATATTGTTGCCGATGCTTTGCCAATGCTCTAACTCCAATGATCAATCGCTATGCATTTGATCTTCTTGACATAATTAAGGTGATAAGAGGTAGGTTTGATATCTCTACAACTAATGAAAATAGGGTTTCTAGAGAATCTCACCTAAAATGATCTCATCATAGAATTTAGTTAGGAATATAACTATCTAGATTAGTCCAAACTCTATAGATAAAAGATGGATAAGTATATATTCTTCATGAGCTTGGAATGCTCTATTCTTATGATGAATCACAAGGAAGATGACTTACTAGGGTTAGGATTTGAGCCTTTAATGGTCTCCAATGATGGTGGCTTCAAACTCCTCAAAATCCCTCTCTTATGCCTGAAAAACGAATCTCCTCGTTGTTAAAACTAGAAAAATCATGCTCGTCAGCAGTTTTTCCTGTGTTTCATTATTCTGGGGGAATTCTGAGTATAGAGACATTCATAGACAATCATAAGCAATCACCAAGTGTACACAAGAGAGATATCGCAAGGCGAATTTTATTCCAGAAATTCTGAGATCTTTTGCATTCTAGGTTGTGATGCTAGTCACGAGCCTTTAATTACATCAATGGTTGATCACCCCTGATTAGAAGGCAAAAGACTAATCCACCGGGGATTATAGTTTTGAGTTCATGGTCGTATAGACTTATTTGTTTTCTTGTTATGGACTGAGCTACATTTCTTAGACAAGTCGGATGTCTATGTCCCATTTTCTTTCGAATTGTCCAGGTTGAGAAGGACTGTCAGGATTCAAGTAGGTGCAACTCTGGGCCCGCGCCTGTTACTGTGAACAGGTGACCGTTGGAATACACGAGCATCGAACGTTGGTCGGCATAACGCAAGGCACATGCCCATATTTTTATGACGGGTGACCTTAGGAACGCACTCCGCAACTTCCTGAGCGAGGTTTTTAATCGAGTGGTGCAACTCTGGGCCATTGGCCTCTAGAATACACGAACATCGAAATGTTGGTCGGCATAACCCAAGGCCCGCACCCATATTTCTATGACGGGTGACCTTAGGAACGTACTCCTCAACTGCCTCATCAGCTCAACCGACGGACCCGTTGTCGATGGGTAGGGCATCGAATGCCTTTTTCATAATGGCAATCCATGACAGGATGTTTCAAGTATTGTTAGAACTCTTTTGTTTGTAGTTTCTTGTGGTAACTATAATCCCTTAGGTTTAGCCTCAGACCTTTATCCGGGATGAATGAAGCTTTGTACAATAAAATAAATGTGTTTCTTCTGGATTCGGGCAACTCATCTTCGAGAATACTCTTTCTTCTGAGTATTTTCAATGATCTATTTGAGATCGAATAGGCTATATCAAGCCAAGATCCTTTGATGATTCAAATTCAATAGGCTGGGTCAGCTGTTTTCGATGCCCGCAAATGGCTAAGTATCGAGTCCGATGGATACCCGCATATGCGAATTTATGATGAAATAATGGGGATCGGTGCCTCTTAAATGTTTAACTCGGCTGTTTGATAGCCTGATCACTTTAGCTTTGCCTCAGTGTTTTTGAGATCGGGATTGATTTCATTTGACATTTGTCGATTTTCGAGCCAACGGGGCACTTCCCAGGGCTGAAAATGACTAAGCAGTGGACCTGTTTGCGGTCTAATCAGGTCATTCGGTGTATATCATCGATAACCGTCTTTGAACAGGGGTGGATTATGTCCACGAGGGTCGCAGTGCGATCGCATTTTGGTTTGCTTAACATAAGTCGATTTTCGAGCCGACAGGGCACTTCCCAGGGCTGAAAATGACTAAGTTACGGTCTGATCAGGGCGTTCAGTGAATATCACCGATGACCATCTTTGAACAGGGGTGGATCATGTCCACGAGGGTCGTAGTGCGATCGCATTTCGAAGAGTAGGTCAATTTTCGAGCCGACAGGGCACTTCCCGGGGCTGCAAAATGACTAATAGCGGACCTGTTGACCACTTAATTAGGGTATTCGGGGTTCCTGAGTTTGGATAACCTCATTGCGGTGCATGATTATGATATATCATGTCATAAAGAAGAAAACTTTCCCTCTCGAGCTCGGTCCAATTCCGCCCGATTCTCCTCTGTTTCGGCCATTTCTGGCTCTTTCGGAAGGATTCCCGGAGTTGCCAAATTGGCTAAGTGTTGTTCATTTTTTTATCAAAACACTGATTTGGGCCATTTATCATTGACTGTTGGAGAATCTGATTTGGGGAATGGAAAGATCTCGTTGGTGTGCATCTAGGAGAGGCGGTTTGATCGAAAACCTGAGTTTTGACGAAGGCGGGCCACACAGCGGAAGGTTCACCCCTCCAACCAGCGTCCAAGTGCATGGAGTGTAAGACCCGTACCCTGAATTGCCCTCCGTACGTTTAGTTTCCGGTACCGGTACGTCCCGGACGGACCAGATTAGAGAGCCTTGATCGCGACCCTGATTTAGTACCGCAACGACCCAAGACTTGTACCCTTGCGACCGCGCGGGCGCCACGATTCCAACGCCGCGCGGCACGCCCCATTGCGATACCCGGTGTGTAAGATGCATACGTTCGTGCAATTCGAGGTGGGCCACGCAACGCGCGTGTGGCGTGGGCCCCACTTGCACAATTCCCAACAACATGTCAAATCTATCACATCACCCTTACCCATACCACCATCATTACCCTAGCCTACACACACCAACTCCAACCCATACCTCTCTCACCAAAGTCAACACCTCCCATGCCCTCTCCCATCATCATCATCATTATCTAGCCATCATCACAACCCATACCTCCCATGCTAGCCATTTCTAAGAAACCCCCCCCCCCCCCCCCATTTTCCAAGCACCACTCGTCCATTTTCAAACCCAAGATTTGAGAGATTAGAGAGAGAGAGAGAGAGAGAGAGAGAGAGAGAGAGAGAGAGAAGTAGAGAGATTTAGAGGGAGATCAAGAGAGAGAAAGAGAGAGTTAGAGAGATTGAAGGAGGAGATCAAGCTTGGAGGACCCCGATCATCATCCGGACCGTCCGATCGGCAATCCAATCGTCTAACCATCATTGTGAGTGCAAAATTCCCCCATTTTTCTTATTTATCTTTCATTTTCTTTTCCTTGGGCCCACCTTGTGATGGGCAAAGCGATGGGTGGGCTGGATCGTCTATGAATGGGACCCACCTTATTATAATGATAATAATAAAAAATAAATAAATAAATAAATAGAAGAAGAAGAGAAGGAATAAGGGGCGCTGGACAGTCAGCGTCCAGGGGACGCTGCTGCCCAGCAGCTCGTGGGCTACAGCCCCTTTTGGGCGTGGACAAGTCCCCACACGTGGGACCCACCTTGATGTATGTATTAGATCCACGCCGTCCAGCTGTTTCTCCACCCCATTTTATGGCTGGGCGCCAAAAATGAAGAAGATCCAGATCTCAGGTGGACCACACCATAGAAAACAGTGGAAACGACTGCCAAGGCTTCTTGGGCCCACCGTGATGTTTGTGGACCATATTACCTGCCCAATATTGGGCTTGTTAGAACCCCTATGAGCTGGGGAGCATGATGGAGGGGGTGGATTGTCCATAAGTGGGCCCCACTTGAAATAACCACAATATAAAAAAAAAAGAAACCAAAAAAAAAGGGACTCTGGACATCCAGCGTCTGGACGTTTGACGCTGGAACGTCCAGCGTCACCTTGGACATTGGCTGGGGTCCCCACTCGTGGGACCCACCTTGATGTTTGTGTTCCATCCACACCGTCTATCTATTTTCCCATATCATTTTAGGGCTAAGGCCCAAATATGAAGCATATTCAATTCTTAAGTGGGCCGCACCACATGAAACAGTGGGGTGAATGATGTCCACTGTCGAAACTGCTTCGGCCCACACTAATGTTTGTAGACCCCGTAACATACCCAATATTGGGCTCTATGGGTTCCTCTTGAGACGGAGAACCTGATGAACGGAGTGGATCAGTCCCATGTGGGCCCCACATGATATGAGTGTAACAAACAAAAAAAAAAAGAAAGAAAGAAAGAAAGGAAAGATGAAGGGGCTGACGCTGGAGTGCCAGCATCCGTGGACGCTGACTCGTGGGGGGCCAGCTGGTGGCCCACTCGTGGGTCCCACCATGATGCATGTGCTGTATCCACACCGTCCATCCATTTAGGGAGATCATTTTAGGGCATGACTCCAAGATTGAGTCAGATCCAAGTCTCAAGGGGGCCCCACCACAGAAAACAGTAGGGACAATGGCCCTACCGTTGAAACCTTCTTATGGCCCACCGTGATGTTTATTTGAGATCCAACCTGTTCATAAGTTCACACATACATGGAGAAAGGAAAAACAAAGATATCAGCTTGATCGAAACTGCTGTGGGCCCCACTTGTTGAGAGTAAAATAAAAAAAAAAAAAAAATATATATAAAAAAAAAAAATAATAATAATAATAATAATAAAATGCTGCTGCTGGACAGACAGCGTCCAGGGGACGCTGCTGCCCAGTAGCTTAGCCTATATGGGTAATGTCAATGGGCCCCACTCGTTGGACCCACCTTGAATGTATGTGCTTTATCAATCCAGTCCATATGTTTTTCCAGCTCATCTTAGTGGCTGAGCCCAAAATTTAAGCATATCCAATTGTCAAGTGGACCATGTCACACGAAACAGTGGGAATAATGATCTCCACCGTTGAAATCTTCCCAGCCCTACAGTGATGTTTATTTGTCATTTAACCTGTTCATAAGATCACATGGATATGGGTGAAGGGGGAAACAAAAATATTAGTTTGATTCAAAACTCTTGGGGCCCATTTGGGTGCTACGCTCTGTGGGTCCCACCACGATGTATCTGTTTTATGTATGCCGCCCATCTGCTTTTTCATATTATTCTAGGGCCGTGGGCTCTCATGATGAGGTAAATACAAACCTCAAGTGGACCACATTGTAGGAAACCGTGGCCATTGATGCCCACCTTTGAAACCTTCCTTGGGGCCATTGTAATGTTTATTTTTCCATCTAACCAAAGGTGATGGGGCCCAACTTTGGGTCCCACCTTGATGAATGTTGAGTATATCGTGTCGTTCTTCTTGGCAGGGGTGTGGGCCCAGTTTTAGGTGGGCCACACGTAGAAAATAAGGGTGGTTGAATGCCTACCATTGGAAACTTTTCAAGACCCATCTGTTATGTTTATTTGCCATCCTTCCTGTTCATAAGTCACCCAGCCATGGGTGGGGTTCCACACGTGTGGTGTGCGGGCCCCACCATGGTGTTTGTTTGCCATCTCACTTGATTAGTGGGAAGGCACAAATATCGGGTTGATCCCAAACTGTTGTAGCCCATTGATGTATATGGCTTCCCCACTCCTTTGTGCGGTCATCCCCAACCACGGGTCCATCTTGTTATGCATGTGTTCTATCCACGTCAGCCATTGGCCTCCATGGTGCGATATGTATGTTGGCCATCCATTAGGACCGCCTTAATTTTGTGCTTGATCCAAACCATCCAAATGAATGAACCCCAGCATGTTATGTACAGGATGGCCCTTGGGACCACCTTAGTGTGCGTGTTCGAATGACCGCGTTGTCCATCCCGTGGACCCACCTTGATGATTAGTTGTGTAAACCCTTATTGAAAGGTCATCCTTAGAGTTTGCTCGATCCAAGTCACAGGGCTACCTTCTTAAACTCACCCTGTTGAACCGTCTTGTCAATTCACCTTATTAACTCACCATGTTAACCCGTCTTGTCAACCTGCCTTATTGACCTACCTTGTTGACTCACCATGTTGATTGATCTTGGCAACTCAGCTTGTATACTCATATGACTCACCCCTTCTACCCTTGTACCCAATTATTAAAGACTACCATATTGTGTATATCTCATCCACACCGCCCGTTTACCTATAGGACGAGTATGGGGCTCATCCTCGACGTTCGTATGTCATCTAGGCCATCCATTATATGGAGCCTATCTTGTAGCATGAGGTTAGACCTGTCGTCCCTTTTTGGACTTCATCGTGTTGACCATCTATCTCATATTACACTACCATTTATGATTCTCTGTCATGACCTGTCTATCTTGCAACCCGTTCTATGACATTCCTTCTACGGACCATTCATCGTGTTTATCTCAACTGTACTACAGGATTACGGGTCTCGGCATGATTTTGAGTATTCCAATCTTGCCGCTCAAGTAGGTTCTACCTTTGATGTGTCGGTAGTGTTTTCAATCATTTTCTTTCCATTTGGGTTATCTAAATATTGAAGGTTAATCCACACCGTTCAGTTGTTGGACCATCTGTGTTGTTGTATACCATCCATTTAGAGTCTTATCTCTTTATGTTTCTTTGTATTATAAGTGAATTATCTTTTATGCTATTTTTTTAGTATGTCTGTTGCCACACGTAGTGTTATTTGGAATACTCATATGTGATCTTTATACTATATGCTTCGACGACCACCATGCATGTGTAATGAGTATGCATCCCGAATCACCATTGTTAGTTGGGGACCACTAGGGCATAAACGCATTCATAAAGCATTCGAGATGTAGTCGCGCAAATGTAATTCACGTGCTCTCTATCGCAAACCTCTCTAATAGGTATGGGACTATTCGAGGACAGGAATCTATCATCCTGACTTACACTGTATGGTAGGAATAGCTTAGCATACCTTGTAGCCCTTGGTGCGAGATTCCCTGGCTAGCGACATCCCGCACTATGACTCGATCATTCATATGTGTCCCCTCATCTTAATGATATCTCAAATAGGTTGGACTAGATTGATTTATTGCCATCGTGGTAGATGGGCTACTTGTTGGCACTCATACTGTATACTTGACTCATGCATCATGAATGCTTGGCTCATCTGATTGTCTTGTATCAACCGGCCATATCGGTCGTGATTGTCGTGCAGTTCATTACCAGCTGACGGTGACATTGTAGTTTTATGGTGCTCTTTGGAGACTTGCACGGGCATGTCGTCCCACGTTTGTATGCATGGTTGCATTTCGCACCGTCTGCTTGTGCCGCATATAGCATGGTTACTACGTTGCAACCACAGCTCCATCGTGGTTTGCAGAGCACCGGAAATATGTGATCTTTAAACTGGATGCCAAAGATGTCCCTGGGTGAAAGTCCCTGATCCCGTTGGTACCAAGGTGGGTGCTCCATTCAAGGACCGGGTGGTTTAATCATACACCAGTATGCCGAATACCAAACGGCGGTGTTTTCCACTGCACGTGGTCAGTTTGGAAGGAGGTCTGACCTAACCTGCCGGAAGAGTGTTGGCAAAGGGGGTTGAGTTTGACCAGCTGTGAGTAGGTCCGCTATTGCACCCGATAGGCTTTGGCATTCTACTGGTGAGTAGTGAGGTCTGTGAGACCCCGGTGATGTTCCGTTTCAGAGATGGTATTGGTATCAGTGATGTGACTGATGTTCTGTATGGTGTGGGACGGTCCTGATGTGGGCGGGTGTGATGTGGGCGAGGCTGTAAGCCTGGGCGAGCTACCACACTGGGCGAGCTACCAGTTCCGAGTCCTGCATTGCTTACGTGATCGCGTTATGACTGTTCGTATCTGGACCACTGTACTGAGATGTGGTGATTTGCATACATGCATTGGATCATTGTATGTGACATTAGGCCCTATAGGCCATTGCATAGTAAGAGTATATAGCCTTGGTAGGCTGGTTAACTGTATTGCACGCTTGCATAGCCATGGTAGGCTAGTTATCTGTATTGCATGCTTGCATAGCCGTGGTAGGCTAGTTATTCATATCACATGATCGTGTAGCCTAATTGGGCTAAGTTTTGGTTTAGTCTTCTCATCATGCTTTACTGCTTACTCTGATATTTATCATGCTTGTCATACGCATTGTGCACTGCACACACGCACTCACGAAGCTTCGTTCGAAGCTTATGCGCGTTTGTTACGCTGCAGGTTCTACCAGAGTATATCAGCAATGTTGAGTTGGAGTTTGTAGTGCAGTAGCAGGAGGTGCCGTAGTGTGCACAGTTTTTATATTTACGCATTGTATATTTACTTTCCAGTACTGTATATAAACGAAAAGATTTAGTGGAAATATTGCGTTTGTCTTTGATGGTACTCATATTGTGATGCTCATGTCATGTTAAAAAAAAAATTTCAGACCCTAAAATCCTCCTTGTGGTATCCCAGGATCGGAACCTGACGTGTAGGGTTAGGATCCGAGATCGGGGTACTACGGAGGCTGCCACCTCTGAATTCGGGTTACAACGAATGGACGTCGAGAACCGAATTTGGGGCGTGACATGGAGGGAGGTGTGTGGGCGCATGTGGTGCTCTGAATAAGGTGGTGGGCACATGTGATTGGGAGGTGGGCGCATGTGCCCTATGCTGTGCAAAATAGATGGCAAGTGAAGGTCCCGGGTGCATGTCCCATTGCACATGCACTCAGACTCCACTGGTTGGGGCATGTCCCTCCAGGCTTAGTGATTTTTCATGATTTTCGGCCCTAGAGAGGGTGGGAGCATGTGATCCAGCACTTACTGATTTTTCCTTTCCCGGCGAGAGAAAGCCTGCGCATGTGCTTCTGCGAAGTGGGGAAGTCCCGGCACTTAGAGAATTTTCAGGATTTCTCCCTTGCACTTGGCTTCGATAGGGGAAATCCCTTTCCGACGAGGGATTCCGGCGAAGGATACCTATCCGATGGTAGTGCAATTTTGGGTTCCGGTGAGGGATTCTGACGAGGGATTCCAATGAGGGAAACCAATCCGGCGAGGGTTTTCGGAGTGAGTGCATGTACCACTTGCATCGCTCTGAGGTCAGAAGAAGGTGATGTCGCTTAATGTCATCAGGTGGCCCTATGCAATCGAGTTCGGATCCGACCTGGCGGGTATTTCCCGGAGCATGTGTTTCTAGAGTGTTTCCCGGCGCATGTGCTGGGCGAAAGTGGCGAGTGCAAGGATTCAGGCACATGTCGTTTTCAGGCCAAGCGCATGTCGTTTTCAAGCCGAGCGCATGTCTTTTCTGGTGGATTTTTCAGGCGATTTTCGGGAAAGCGTTCGGATCTATTTCTTTCTAACATGGGGTGCGAGCGCATGTGGTGGAAGGCCGGGCGCATGTCCCTCTTGTGAGTTCTCACTTTTTCCACTACTTAGCCAAATTTCAAAATTTTGGACTTGTGAGAGAGAAAATTTCCAGACTCAGAATATTTCAGGATTTTAAGCTCGGATGGGAGACCTCCAGAGGACAACTACCTTTTCTGGGGATGTGCTCACTGTCGCTGAGCCACTTCTAGGCTGGGATGCACCTTCTAAATAAACGGGGTGGGGTGTGGAGGTCCAGATGTTGCAAATTTTGATACTTCCTTCCTAATTTGGAGCCTCCGAGTCGGCTTGTTGTATAGGAACGTTATTCTGGGAAGCGCGCACATGGAAATACGTACCCGCATGTTGAGCTCTTAATTGTGCAAATTCTAACCCAAATTCATCACTCATTGTGCAAGGTTTGTATGGTTTGTAGGCTAATCCAATGCATGTTTTGTGACTACAGGACTGAGAGTGGTTCCGCCTAATTGAAGAGAAAAAGGGCTCATTTGGGACTACTTTGATGAAGATCATTTGAGGACCAAAGAAGAAAAGAAGAAAGAAAGTAAAAGAAAGAAGCAAGGAAAGAAAAGAAAAAGAAGAAAAAGAAGAAGGAAGATTGCCGACCGGTCTTAACCGGTTGGCCAAGAGAGCCTGACCGGTCTAGACCGGTCAGCCAGGTGCACTGGAACCATACTAAACTAGGCCGACCGGTCTTGACCGGTCGGCCATACCAGCTAGAGCTGCGCTGAAGACATCCGACCGGTCTTGACTGGTCGGACATGGTTGTTGGACTAATGTTGAACAAGGCCGACCGGTCATGACCGGTCGGCTATGGTTGCTGGAGTAACTATTTATTGAGGCCGACTGGTCATGACCGGTCGGCCATGCGTAAGAACTCAGAAGTTTCTATTTTAAGTCTGAATTTCTCTGCGCTGCGTAACTCTTACGCAGATTCTCGATCTTTCTGAAGTTGTGGAGCTTCCTTACTATAAAAGGACACCTAGGGATCGTTCCTAGGGTATCCTAGAGGGGTTTAAGTGAGGTTGGAGGCTGTGGAAGTGAATTTCGGAGTTTCACAACTCCTTCTAGTTGGCTTTGTTGTTTTCATGCTTTTTATAGTTGTTTCATGTTTCCTTGGATCATGAGCAGCTAAACCTCTTAGCTAGGGCTAAGAGGTGAAGCTTGTAGTGGATCCAAGATGTTTCAATTCGTAGCTAGTTGGTTTTAAGTGTGGAATTCATGATTATGAACTAAGGTTTGAAGTTTATACAAGTTTTTGAGTAGTTTTTCTTAGTCTTATGATGACTCATGGATGTTTGGGAGAATTACTTAATTGCTTAATTGGCTTGTGACGGTCTAGACCTGTATGATCCGAGGAATCGGAGTGCGCTCTAGTACTATGATCTTCATGAAGGGACTTCCTACCAAAGTTCTACTTTTCTGATTTTCTGTAATATGTATGGACTGTGCATGTGATTTGAATCAAGTTCAAATCCTGATCTAGCCTTGTCTTGTGACAGGACTTGAGGATGGTTATGATTGTGAACTAGACCTTTTGGAAAGGGGAGTGACCAATGCAATTGAGCATGCTCAGCTCAGCCTACATGGAGTGAATTATATGCATTGCACTTACATATTACAGATTGTTTGGTTTAACAGCTCTATCATCCGACTAGATAGATCTTAATATCGATTCTAGTTGAGAGAATGAGAAACCACAGCGGATTGAACATCAAGGATTGCTACAAGTGGATCCTTGAACCCCTAGTGCCTTTTTATAATTGTCTACATTCAAATTAGTTTAAAATTATTATTCACATCAGTTCTATTCAAAAATCTGATTATTAGCTTTCAATAGACGCTTTTGGATGTGTTTGTAAAATCCTACATAAGTCCCTGTGGATCGACCTCGGTCTTACCGAGTTTATTACTACATCGCAACCCTACACTCGGGGAAGCGAACAAGTTTTTGGCGCCGTTGCCGGGGAGTTTGACGGTTTTTTTTCACAAATTTCTGAAATTAGTATCTATTTAGGATTTTTAAGATTTTAGGACTAACTTAGTTTGTTTATTTGATTTTTTTCAGGGATTTCTAGGAAGCTGAAGAAGATACAAGGATTTCAAGTGCTGAATCAGGTTCTATCTTTCTAAACCTTACTCTTCTCCTTCTCCTATTCATTCCTATCTTATTCATCTCTTGTAGAGTGGGTGGAGACTCCTTTTGGATCTCTGAAAGGTCGGCCTTTTTGCCACCTGGATTCCTATTGGTCGGCTCTGCCGTCTTGGATCACCTTGTGCTCAGAGATTTCTTTTCTCATCTCTACTCCTCTTTCTCATTTTTCTGCACTTTTTCTCAAAAGATTCAAAGAGTGGGTGGGGAGTTCTCTGAACTCCTATTGACCAGGAGAAATCGGTCTCTATCCTTGCCTCTGGCTTAGCCATTGCAAGACACCTTGTGCTTCGGTCTTAGAGAAAAGTAAAGAAAGGGAGGAAGAATTCTCCTTTCTCTTTGTTTCTTATTTTTTGGTTTTGCATGCCACATTGGGCTCGAGATTCCAATAACCGACTCATACGTGAAGGGGGGATAGTAGAAGGAATCGACAGAGAACCACATGCTAGGAGACATCTAAACTCTCCAATTTTGTCTGAAAATATGGCTGCAAATCAACCTAATCCGGGCCAAAACCAAACTGAAACAGGGGAGAATGTGGTTGAGAATGTTCCCCGACCTAGGACTTTACGTGATTTCTTGCAACCCGTAAGAGCGAGCACTCCCTCATGCATAGTTTTTCCACAAAATGCAGGGAATGTGGATTTGAAACCGGGAGTGATTCAACTTCTCCCTAAATTCCATGGTTTAGACAGTGAAAGTGCCTATCAACACCTTAAGGAGTTTGATGAGGTAATCACCACCATGCACTTTGCAAATGTAACTGAAGATGTAGTAAGACTCAAATTCTTCCCTTTCACTCTTAAGGATAAAGCCAAGGGGTGGCTTTATGCATTGAGGCCAAGATCAATTGGTGCATGGACTGATATGCACAGAGAATTTATAAAAAAATTCTTCCCTACTCACAAAACGAACATGTTGAAGCGCCTTATCATGAACTTTGCCCAAAAGGAAGATGAAACCTTCTTCCAATGTTGGGAGAGGTTTAAGGAGTGATTAAATGCATGCCCACATCATGGCTATGAAATTTGGCAGGTTATAAGCTTTTTCTATGAAGGACTGACTTCACCCATGCGCCAATTTGTAGAGATGATGTGTAACGGGGAGTTCATGAATAAGGAAGCTGATGAAGCATGGGATTATTTGGAAGAATTGGCTGAGAATGCACAGGCTTGGGACACATCGAAACCAACTAATTCTAAGACTGGCCAACAAAAGGAAAAGGGGGGAATGTATGTCTTATCAGAGGAAGATAGCATAAGTGCACGGTTGGCTAGCCTCACAAGAAAGGTCGAAGCCATGGAATTAAGGAAAGGAGAAACAATCAACTCCACTGACGTTGAAACTGTTTGTGGAATTTGTGCTGGAACTCAACATACTACACAAGATTGTCCCACAATTTCGGCAGTTCAAGGTATCTTACAAGAATAAACAAATGCCATAAACAGTTATCAATAGCAATTTGGTGCTCCAAACTCAAACACGTTTAATCCTAATTGGAAGAACCATCCCAACTTCAGTTGGAGGAACGGACCCACTGCAAATGCAAGCAACACTCCAAAAGTGTCACTAGAGGAGATGTTGGGTGCATTCGTATCGGTCCAGGCTGAGTATAACAAGACAAATTCTCTAAAAATAAATGGGTTCATGCAAGAGCAATTGAAATTCAATCAAAATTCAACTCAAGCCATCAATGAATTGAAAACATCTCTGGCTAGAGTTGAATCTCACCTTAGTATTAGAGAGAAGGGCACACTTCCTGCCCAACCTCTTCCTAACCCAAGGACCTAGTATGAGATACAAGATGCAAGCTCATCCTCCCATCATACGGAACATGTCCAAGCTATCACCACTTTGAGAAGTGGGAAAGAAATTGACAAATCTAATCCGGTGAAGGCCCCAAAGCCTAACGATCTGGAAATTCCCAAAGAGGATGATAGCCCAAACAATATTCCACAAGAGAAAGAACCGGAAAGACAATACAAGCCGGTTGCCCCATTTCCACAAAGGTTGATTTCACCTAAACCTTTAGATAAAAATCTGGAGATTTTAGAAGTTTTCAAGCAGGTGAAGATCAACATCCCGTTGTTAGATGCAATAAAACAAATACCATCGTATGCCAAATTTCTAAAGGAGTTGTGTACAATCAAAAGGAAACACAATGTTCACAACAAAGTACTCTTGACCGAGAACTTGAGCGCCATCATCAAACAAGAGGTGCCCCAAAAATACAAGGATCCGGGTAGTCCAACCATCTCATGCATCATAGGAGACTACCAGATTAAACAAGCCCTACTCGACTTGGGGGCAAGTGTGAATCTCATTCCATACTCGGTCTACGAGCAACTTGGGTTAGGTGAATTAAAACCAACCAAAACCACACTCCAACTTGCTGATAGATCCATCCGTATACCGAGAGGAATGATAGAGGATGTTCTAGTCCAAGTTGATAAATTCTACTACCCAGTAGACTTTATTGTCTTGGACACACATCCCGTGATTGGCACCGGTGCTCAAATTCCCGTCATACTTGGACGATCGTTTCTAGCTACCTCAAATGCCATTATCAATTGTAGAAACGGACTTGTACAAATGTCCTTTGGAAATATGACCCTTGAGCTTAACATATTTGATTTATGCAAACAACCACGGGAGATTGATGATGATGTCCACGAATTAAACATGATT
The DNA here is from genome assembly GCA_003013855.2 of Liriodendron chinense. Lineage (NCBI taxonomy): Eukaryota > Viridiplantae > Streptophyta > Magnoliopsida > Magnoliales > Magnoliaceae > Liriodendron > Liriodendron chinense. The sequence goes on along the minus strand of ML058325.1, from coordinate 3,818,366 downwards.
GAATCATTCGTGGAGGATACAGTCCCCCTATCACTATCTTCCGACCCTTTGGAGGCATGTATGGCCTATTCTCATGAGATAAATGATGACACAATACAAGAGATGGATGCCATGCTAGAGATGATGCCAGTGCTGGATAATAAAAGATGGAGGGCCCTATGTGAGCCTTTGCCTGTAAACGAGAACAAGGCCCTCCCATCCAATATCAAGGCACCAACACTCGACCTAAAACCATTACCAAGTGAGCTGAAATATGTCTATTTAGGTCGAGATGAGACATATCCAGTGGTGATTTCTTCCCACTTGGATGAGGAACAAGAGAGTAGGCTAATAGCCACTCTATTAGAGCACAAGAGTGCCATTAGATGGTCAATTGCGGATCTCAAAGGCATAGACCCACTGGTTTGTACTCATCGCATACACCTTGAGGAGAATGCGAAGACATCCCGGCAACCACAAAGACGATTAAATCCAAATATGAAGGATGTGGTTAAGGCCGAAGTGGTAAAGCTATTGGATGTGGGTATTATTTACCCAATATCCGATAGCCAATGGGTGAGCCCAACTCAAGTGGTGCCTAAGAAATCCGGAATAACCATCGTAGCCAATGCCAATAATGAACTCATGCCAACTAAAGTCACTACCGGTTGGAGAATGTGCATTGACTACAGGAAGCTAAACACTGTCACAAGGAAAGACCACTTCCCCCTACCATTTGTTGATCAAATTTTAGAACGGTTGGCGAGTCATTCCCACTTTTGCTTCCTTGATGGCTACTCAGGGTACAACCAAATAGAAATTGCCCGTGAAGACTAAGAAAAGACTACATTCACATGTCCATTCGGCACTTTCGCCTACCGACGGATGCCGTTTGGACTATGTAATGCCCCTGCCACCTTTCAGCGTTGTATGATGAGTATTTTTTCTGACATGGTGGGGACCATTCTCGAAGTCTTCATGGATGATTTTTCCGTATTTGGTTGCAGCTTTGATGAGTGCCTTGAGCACTTGAAGTCTGTGCTGAAAAGATGTGAAGAGAAGAACCTTGTGCTCAATTGGGAGAAGTGTCACTTCATGGTTCAAAAAGGAATTGTACTTGGTCACATCGTTTCACAAAATGGAATCGAGGTGGACAAGGCGAAAATTGATCTTATCTCTAACCTTCCACCACCCAAAAGCATACGAGATGTACGGTCCTTTTTAGGACACGCAGGATTTTACAGAAGGTTCATAAAGGATTTCAGTTCACTCTCTCGCCCTTTATGTAACCTACTTCAAAAGGAAAATTCATTCGAGTGGAATGAAGAATGTCAGAAGGCCTTTACCACCCTTAAAGGTATGTTGACATGTGCGCCCATAATGCAACCACCTGATTGGAACATTCCTTTTGAGATTATGTGCGATGCCAGTGACTATGCTATTGGGGCCGTGTTAGGCCAAAGAAAAGATAAAAAGCCATGTGTCATCTACTATGCAAGTAGAACCCTAAACTCAGCCCAAGCAAACTACACCACTACTGAAAAAGAACTTTTAGCCGTAGTTTTTTCCTTGGACAAGTTTAGGTCCTACTTGATTGGATCCAAGATCATTATATTCATTGACCATGCCGCGCTTAAGTATCTTCTTTCTAAAAAGGATGCTAAACCGCGGTTGTTAAGATGGATCCTTCTACTCCAGGAATTCGACATAGAAATACGTGATAAGAAAGGAATAGAGAATATAGTAGCTGACCATCTCTCCCGACTTGTCCTCACTGATTCCCCTGAAACGACTGCAATCAATGACATGTTCCCTGATGAACAACTTTTTGCTGTTTCCAAATTGCCATGGTATGCGGACATTGCTAACTATCTTGCTACAGGTACAATTCCTACATATTGGAAAAAGCAAGATAAGGATAAATTCTTCACAGAGGTGCAGAAATTCCTATGGGACGACCCATACTTATTCAAGTATTGTCTCGATCAAATCATAAGGAGATGTGTGCCGGATGAGGAACAACAAAGTATCATCTCCTTCTGTCATTCTCAGGCATGTGGTGGCCACTTTCGGCTAAAAAGACCACAGCGAAAATTCTGCAATGTGCGTTTTATTGGCCAACCATTTTCAAAGATACACATGAGTTTTGCAAAGCATGTGAACCTTGTCAGAAATTAGGAGGAATCTCCCGTAGAAATATGATGCCACTCAATCCCATCTTAATAATCGAAATTTTTTATTATTGGGGCATCGATTTCATGGGCCCATTCCCATCTTCTTTTGGAAACCTATACATCCTGCTTGCCGTTGATTATGTTTCCAAATGGGTCGAGGCCATCCCTTGCCGGAATAATGACCATAAAACGGTCATTCGTTTTTTAAAAGAGAATATTCTTTCCCGGTTTGGAACGCCTCGAGTCATTATAAGTGATGGAGGGTCTCACTTTTGCAATCGCCCTTTTGAAACCTTAATGAAGAAATATGGCGTAACACACAAAGTGAGCACTCCCTATCACCCACAAACTGGTGGACAAGCTGAGATATCCAATAGGGAGATTAAACACATTTTGGAGAAAACGGTGAACCCCGATCGCAAGGATTGGTCACTTCGGCTTACCGATGTGCTTTGGGCTCACCATACTACTTTCAAAACCCCTATTGGAATGTCTCCCTATAGACTTGTCTATGGGAAGGCTTGTCACTTGCCTGTGGAATTGGAACATAGGGCATATTGGGCTATTAAGAAGATGAATTTCAATTCTGACAAGGCAAGCTCGTTACGCAAACTACAATTGAATGAACTTGCAGAAATCCGGAATGAGGCTTATGAGAATGCGAGAATTTACAAGGACAAAACGAAGATATTCCATGATAAGAATATTCTTCGCAAGACATTCACGATCAATCAAAAAAGTCCTCATGTATAATTCTCGCTTACATCTATTTCCGGAAAAATTGAGATCTCGATGGACCGGTCCCTACATTGTGCAAACTGTCTATCCATATGGGACTGTCGAGCTGTTAAATCCGAGGAACGGCAACATTTTTAAGGCGAATGGGCTGCGATTAAAGCCGTTCTTTGAGAAATTTCCTTCAGAAGGTATGTCCATACCTCTGAATGATCCTGTGTATCAGGATGATTGATCTCCTAGTCTGATGGAGGTATAGAGTAGTTAGGATTAGGATTTTGCTGCTTTTGTTTTCTTTTTCATAGGTTTGTTAGAAGGAGGAAGATTTCCACTTTTCACTCTCTCAGGTACTATCATTCCTCACTCCCTTTTATTTTCAAATTGCTCTCATGTTTTGCTCATTGCACATCTTTTACATTGAGGACAATGCAAGATTTGGTTGGGGGGTGTAGGATCACTTGGATGAATCCAGCGTTTTGCAACATTTCAAGCAATTATGTGGAAATTTTTCGATTTTTCAAAAATTCGAAACTCTTTTGGAAAACACCGGTTCTATGCATTCAAGTTGATATGAGCATAAGAGGAGGAGATATGAAGTGTATGGGGCTGGATGTCTGAAATCTCTCATAGCATAATGGTTTTATATGTGAACTCCCCTATTTTTATGATTGATAGAAAATCTGAACACTTTTACACCTAGTTCACATTACACGATTTTCATGAGTTGAATGGATTATGTGATTTATGGATTAGCTAGACTTTGAATTAAGGTGTTGAGAAATCAGGCCGGGGTACTTTGTCCATCCTTGTCCATGGGAAAATAATGAAAGATATGGATTTTCAAAAATCCTATCTAAACTAAAAGAAAAAGGAAAAGGAAGGATGAAATTGGGAATGATGGAAAATTGGTGGAAAATTCCGATTAGGGCTACCTACTACCAACCGGGGGATGGTCTACCCGTAACCAAAGCCGAAAATAGGACGTAGTGTGAAAGTCGTCGGAAGGACGGTAAGGCAAATTCCTGTCATTGGCTTGATGTGACTCTATGTACCTTGAGTTCTATAGTCTACTTGATCTATGAAGAAGATAATCCTAGAAACTCGTGAGATGAATTTTCACTACCCACACTAGGTTGAATTTGTTCAAGTCCTTCTATTTATCAACCAATCAGCAAGAATTTCATATGAATGCTTATTATGTCTTGAGAGTTTTTGGTTTCAACCTCTGTCGCCTAATATTTCTGAATCTTGCGCTTATGTACCTTGGAATGTATAGAATAATGGTTTCAGAAGGAGAGTTGAGTTTTTGAAGAATAGAATTGGTTTCACGCATGTTTTGCTTGGGACTAGCAAAATGCTGGTTGGGGGGTGTGTTGAGCTCTTAATTGTGCAAATTCTAACCCAAATTCATCACTCATTGTGCAAGGTTTGTATGGTTTGTAGGCTAATCCAATGCATGTTTTGTGACTACAGGACTGAGAGTGGTTCCACCTAATTGAAGAGAAAAAGGGCTCATTTGGGACTACTTTGATGAAGATCATTTGAGGACCAAAGAAGAAAAGAAGAAAGAAAGTAAAAGAAAGAAGCAAGGAAAGAAAAGAAAAAGAAGAAAAAGAAGAAGGAAGATTGCTGACCAGTCTTGACCGGTCGGCCAAGAGAGCCTGACCGGTCTAGACCGGTCAGCCAGGTGCACTGGAACCATACTAAACTAGGCCGACCGGTCTTGACCGGTCGGCCATACCTGCTAGAGCTGCGCTGAAGACGTCCGACCGGTCTTGATCGGTCGGACATGGTTGCTGGACTAATGTTGAACAAGGCCGACCGGTCATGACCGGTCGGCTATGGTTGCTGGAGTAACTATTTATTGAGGCCGACCGGTCATGACCGGTCGGCCATGCGTAAGAACTCAGAAATTTCTATTAAGTCCGAATTTCTCTGCACTGCGTAACTCTTATGCAGATTCTCGATCTTTCTGAAGTTGTGGAGCTTTCTTACTATAAAAGGACACTTAGGGATCGTTCCTAGGGTATCCTAGAGGGGTTTAAGCGAGGTTGGAGGTTGTGGAAGTGAATTTCGGAGTTTCACAACTCCTTCTAGTTGGCTTTGCTGTTTTCATGCTTTTTATAGTTGTTTCATGTTTCCTTGGATCATGAGCAGCTAAACCTCTTAGCTAGGGCTAAGAGGTGAAGCTTGTAGTGGATCCAAGATGTTTCAATTCGTAGCTAGATGGTTTTAAGTGTGGAATTCATGATTATGAACTAAGGTTTGAAGTTTATACAAGTTTTTGAGTAGTTTTTCTTAGTCTTATGATGACTCATGGATGTTTGGGAGAATTACTTAATTGCTTAATTGGTTTGTGACGGTCTAGACCTGTATGATCCGAGGAATCGGAGTGCGCTCTAGTACTATGATCTTCATGAAGGGACTTCCTACCAAAGTTCTACTTTTCTAATTTTCTGTAATATGTATGGACTGTGCATGTGATTTGAATCAAGTTCAAATCCTGATCTAGCCTTGTCTTGTGACAGGACTTGAGGATGGTTATGATTGTGAACTAGACCTTTTGGAAAGGGGAGTGACCTATGTAATTGAGCATGCTCAGCTCAGCCTACATGGAGTGAATTATATGCATTGCACTTACATATTACAGATTGTTTGGTTTAACAGCTCTATCATCCGACTAGATAGATCTTAATATCGATTCTAGTTGAGAGAATGAGAAACCACAGCGGATTGAACATCAAGGATTGCTACAAGTGGATCCTTGAACCCCTAGTGCCTTTTTATAATTGTCTACATTCAAATTAGTTTAAAATTATTATTCACATCAGTTCTATTCAAAAATCTGATTATTAGCTTTCAATAGACGCTTTTGGATGTGTTTGTGAAATCCTACATAAGTCCCTGTGGATCGACCTCGGTCTTACCGAGTTTATTACTACATCGCAACCCTACACTTGGGGAAGCGAACACCGCACGGACATTAAAGTTGTTATTTAAGGGTTTTGGGGCTCTCCGAATCATTTGGCGGTGGTATGGATGTTCGGTTCCATTTTAAAATGGTAGCTGTAGGCTTACGGACCTTTTTTGGTCAACTTCGGGCAGGGATGAAACGCGTTTCGAGGTGCGGAGGTAAAGATACGCGCCGCATGACTTTGAAACTTGCAGGTTAAGGGTTTCAGGATGTTCTAGACTATTTGGTGGTGATCCGCATGTTCAGTTCTACTCCGAAATGCTGTTTACGGATTTTGGCCGATATCGCATGGCTAGGGTTGCACTGGTGTTTTCTGAGTTTTTTCGGTCTCGAAATTGATTCAAATCGTTGTTGATGGACCGCAAGATGTTATTTTACATTGGGTGTAAATTTGAGCCCTAACACCCGTATCTATAAAAAAATCTCTAACGGTTATAAAACTGGCAAAAAACAGTCGCTTCGATATATTGAAATAGTAAGTTTGATATATCAAAAAATCTGTCCAGAGAGTTAGTAAGATTGCTAGACATATTTCTGATATATCAAAATGAGCTTCGATATATCGAAATACATATCTCGATATATCGAGATTACCAATTTGATTGATTTAAAAAACTATCTTGAGAGTTTGTAAGATTGCTGGACATACTTCGATATATCGAAAATGTCATTTCGATCTATCAAAGACCTATCAAAATAGGCTCCGATATATCGAAGACCAATCGAAAACTGCTGTTTAGGATGGTTTAATTATAGCAGCTTCCACCTCTTTTATTAACCTAATTTATCATGTTTTTCTATATAATTTAAGGATAATAAGGATGACTAAGGGTTTTCTTAGTTGTTCCAAGTCATCTAAGGAGATTTGGGTGTTTTGGTTCAAAGGATTAGGATCGCCAAGGTATCTCATTTACATGTTCTTCTTTCTTGATGCTTCTGGTCCACTTGAATCTTCGGTCTTTGGCTTGTTAAGGCTCAACCGACATTATAACACATGGATACATGTGATTGACAAATAAGGTGCACTAATATGCCATAGAAAAGTGCATTAACAGTCTGGGCAATGATCCCAACACCAGCTAAAGAACTGGTGTCAAATCTCAGTGGACTTCATTTTGAGACACGAGCCCAAAAAGAGACATCCAAAGCTCAAGCGTACCACACCATAGGAAACAAAGGGGCTTGACTGCATGTCTTAGAGGCCACAAAGTTTTGGATTAAGCTGATATTTGTATATTCATTTCCTCTAGGTCATGTGACTTTATAAAGCGATTAAAACTACCATCAACCACTTGAGGTGACTAAAATCACTGCCCAAGCAATACACCACCAAAATCAAACACCCCTTTGATTCTAATGGCATACGAAATATACGAAGATTGTGTACAATAAGTAAAAAAAAGATAATGGAGACAAACCCAATCACAAACCACATAAAAAGACAAGATATATGTGGTTTGCACTAGAGCTGCATCCATAGGCAATCATGCAAAGAAAAATTCACTATATCAAGGAGATATTACAAAGAATATGGGGATTGAGTACCTTCTTCAAGAATACAATAAAATACCTTTGAGTATAAGCTTAAAAAGAAAAACCTTCCACCATTGCAATGCTAGTAATATATCTTCTTACCTTTAATTTAATACCTTGAGAAAAAAAACCTTAAAACATCTCTTGAAAAATCTTGAAATCTTGGATCTTATTTTAAAGAAACCTCCTTTTAAAACTCTCTTGCGCGAGAAGAAACTCATCTCTCCAAAATTATCATAAAAGCCACAATTTTGGTTTTTATGAGGAAAATGTAGTCCTGGAAGGGTTCACTAATACTTAGTTGCTAGCTTAATTATGTGAAACATGAGTCATATCGGCTTAAAAAAAAAAGTGAATAAACTCATAATGATTTTTGCGTCACTATTTTAGCATCTCTAGCAAATAAATATTGCGGTAGTCCCTGAGGAGCTAGGATAAAACACATACATCCTGGGCGTTATAGTGCCTGATATCAGCTATCCTGGGTCACCAGAGAAAGCGCGTAGCAAAAAAGCTCGCATACAATTGCTTTTTGTCGCCTTCATTTGAGTTCAGCCGAAAATGACAAGAGAAAATGGGCGCCCAAGGCGTGGAAATTTCGGAAGCGTTCCTATCCACACGCACGTACCCGATAGATACGTTCTGTGATCTGAGCCGTTCATCTGCTGGGTACACCGTTTCTGGAAGTTCAGGATGTGCCTCTCTTAAATTAGCCCACAAGTGTGTGAGAGGTATGGACTGTAGCATAAGTTGATTGGACGGTCTATGTTTATGGTAAACGCACAGCTAGTTTGCTGGCAAGGCCCGTGCAACTTTAGGACATGTTAGGCTAACCTGATGGACGACCCCATATACACGCACGTACCACGTCGAAACGTGTGGAGGGCGTAGAATTAGTATGAATAGTCGCGCGATTCGTTACCGGGGAGGACCAGAAGGAGCCTAGAAGCTTCTCGAGACTTTGCAGAACGCCGACCCAGCGGATTCTAGAATTCATCTGACCTTGACTCTCACCCGATACTCATACACCACATGGATCTCAGTGTGACGCCGATATTTGCATTTTCCCCTCGATACACGCCGGAGCCGCTTACGAATGGGTTGGATAGCATCTAAACATCGTGGTGGGCCAACAAAGGTTTCAACGGTGAAACTCGGATTAGGTAGCATCTAAGGGCCTGTTTGGTTGGCATATGGAAATCTGTGTCGAGCTTAAAATCTGAATTCTAGCTAAATCTAATTTGGTAGAGCTATACACAAGTCAAGCATGCTCGAAAAACTCACTCGGCTCGATTCGAAAATGCTTGATTCAGCTTTGATTGGAAGTGAGTTTGAGCCGAGTCAAGTTATTTTTTGGGTGTTTATATGAGTTCGAGTTGAGCACCGAGCATGACCCTATTCGACTTGGCTCGACTCGAACATTGACTCATACTCGGCTCGACTTGCTCATTTGACTCGCTCGGATGACTCAGGAGTATAAATACTTAACAAAAAAAAAAAAAAAACCTTAACTCTAATCTCACCTGAGCGCCCTCCCTCTCCCTAACCCTAACCCTCTCCCTCCCTCTCTCTGAGCTCGACGTCTTGCCACCCAACCCACCTCATTCCCTCACTCCTCTTTTTGAGCTCGACGTCCGGCCACCCAACCCACAACATTCCTTCCCTCCTCTCTCTGAGCTCGACGTTCGGCCACCCACCGGCCACCACATTCCCTCCCTACCTCTCTCTCTTAGCTCGACGTCTGGTCACCCCCACTGCCTGTCCGACTGTCCGTCACCTTGCACGGTGTTGCCACCTCGCCCGTTGCCTGTCTGCTCACCTTGTCGTCCGCTGCTTGTCCAGTAATTCTCTTCCCCCCTCCATTTTTTTCTTGGATTTTTGGATGACTAGCCGGGCAGTGTCTAGGGCTGGTCACTCGAACTCAGCTTGAAAACTTGTACTCGGCTCGGACTCGAACCCACTCGGTCTACCAACCAAGCAGAGCCATGCTCGACTTGGCCGAGTAGAGTCAAGTAACGAGGACGGGTAGGTGTGATCGAGTTGAGCACCGAGCAAGGATAATACTTTACTTAACTCGACTGTGTACAACACTAGTGTTTGGCAAAAAATTCCAGATAAACAGAATTCCATCTGAAAACTTAAATTGGCTGGAATTAGGATTAGTGGAAACAGTTCAAGAGGAAAAGATGTAGAAGTGAGTGTCATTCAATATTGATAATAATATCCATAAGATAGTGCCCATATGGTTGTATGCATTTTATATCCACATGGTCCAGCCCTTTCGAGAGCACAATTAAGGGCATTGTATAAATATTATGGTGCGCCTGAATAGGGTTTCAGCAGCAGGCGTCTTTATCCCCACTGTTTCCTTGTTGTGGGCAATCTTGCGCTTTGGATTTATCCCAGCTCATTTCCTAGGACGGATATAATACATACATCATGGTGGGCCCTCCACAGGCAGTCCGCCTCCCCAGAGAAGCCTGTGTGGGCCCTTTTCTACTTTCATCCAGGTCTGTGTGGCTTTATCACCAGGTTGGATGGCCAGTAAACATTGTGGTGGATACACTGTTTCCTATGGTGCGGTTTACTCAAAATTTATATATATATATATATATATATATATATATATATATATATATATATATATATATATATATATATATATTGGGATAATTTCCTAAAATAAGTCGGAAAAACAGATAGACAGCATGGATATAAAATGCATACATGGAGGTGGGTGAGTCCCCATGGTCTGGGTCTCACCCGCACGCATTGCTGGTTCCGGGGTCGCAGCCCAGTCGTACCTGAGGCTGGTGAGCTCCTCTCCACCTAATCTGCGGCCTCGTTGGCTGACAAGTACATGATTGGTAATGAAAATATATTAGTGGTCGGCATTGAACTGAAGAACAACCCAACAATGGCGGCTACATTTTTCAGTTAATGGAGGATGCCTATCCACACCAAGAGGCAGTGGAACTTGTCTAGATGAGGAAACAGAATAAGGTAGAGTTATCTTTCGGTAGGACAGGTGTCAGGTAATGTGTTAATCCAGTCCACAGATATTGGCACCTGGACAGGTGAATTTATGTTTAACACTTTTAAGGATCTAATGTAGGAGATAATCCTGTCCATTGTTCTTTCTACGGTTTATCTCACTGCTTTTCTGCCGTCGCCTTTAATGGCCACATGTTTGACAGGTAGCCATTCTAGGCCTGTGTATGGAGGTTACCGGATTTATGCGGCACCCTGCCACATATGATGTGGATTGATGTCTCTCCCGTGTTCGGATTCTTCCTGCTCCACCGGATCATCTACCGGGCTTGAATTACCGAACCAATAGCCCGTTTGGTAGAAGTAGAAACCTGACTACCTGAGGCGAGGTCTGATACTTACATGGACATACATCCACCTGCAGAGGGCACCAACGGATACGAAACACATGCATGAACTTTCTATTTGGCGAGATACACCGTTGAAATTTTGGTATTAAATTGAGGCATTTCACACGGAAGACACAGCATCAAAACAAGCAATTGGGTATGAAATTTATTTTTTTGGCAACCATTAGTGTTGTTATAAATTTCTGGACAACAAACTGGTGGGTAGAAGTCCATTGGGGGTTGAAGTACAAAGGTGTCTTCCAGTGGTTGAGTTGAAAACCCTGGATCCTGCACATGACAAGAGAATGCTAAAAAGGATGGCCGGAGATTGGCTATTAGTCATCCGATGCCTAAGTCAGATGGGTCTTGAGTAAGGAGAGGCAGATTACTTTTAGAACAGTAAAATGTGCGTACCTCTCAGTGGAGTAAGGATCATTTTTAAGTAAAGAGGTCTTACCGCCTCAGAATCTTCCAAAATTGCGCAATACTTACGCAGTTGCGCACAAAACTCGGAGCTTCAAGAGGAAGTTGCTGATTTCCAGCAGAAATACACTGGCCGACCGGTCTTGACCGGTCGGACTTGTCCAGTGGACAGTCCAGAGAGTGCAAAGAGTTCCTGGGGGCTATGGCCGACCGGTCAAGACCGGTCGGACCAGTTGGCAACGTCCTCCAGCAGTTGCTGGAGTGATTCATAAGGTTTGCCGACTGGTCAAGACTGGTCGTGGCCCTCTTGTCTTTGATTTTCTTTCTTCCTTTTTCTTCTTTCCTCTCTTTGCTCTTCGTCCTTCTTTGGCCCACCTTGGGTCTTCATTAAATATCTTCTAATGTGGTCTTTTAGCTACCAATTGGGCGAAGACTCTTTCATTCCTACAATCACAAAACTATTCATTAGGATAGTCTTTAAACATACGAATCATGCATAGTTAGTAATGTAATGGAGTTAGAATATACACTTTTAAGAGCTCAACAATAGCCACTTTGCAATACAAAAATGTGACCGAGGATGTCATCAAATTGAAGCTATTTCCCTTTTTTTGAAAGAAAGAGCCAAAACTTGGCTTCACTCTCTAATATCGAGGTCGATTTGGACATGAAATGAGATGACCCGAGAGTTTTTGAAAAAATTCTTCCTGGCCCATAAAACGAATACCCTTCGACGAGCAATTATAAATTTTTCAATCAAAGAGGGTGAAACTTTCTTCCAAAGTTGGGAGAGATACAAGGACCTCCTACTTTCTTGTCCATACCATGGCTACGAGATTTGGCGAATCATAAGTTTCTTTTATGAAGGATTAAATTCAAACATGAGTCAATTCGTAGAGATGATGTGTAATGACGAGTTTATGAGCAAGGACCCCGAGGATTGTTCGCTCGCCTCAAGTGATAACTCAGTGAGACCAAGGTCGATCCACAGGGAAAGAGGTAAATAATTTAAACTATCCTACTAACTAGAATCTAAAAGGGTTTATGAAATCAGTTTTTAAGAACTAAACATAAAACAGGGAAATGTGATAATTGAAGGTAACTGGAGCATTGATAATCCACTTGTAGTGGTCCAATGCCATCCATTCATGCAAGCAAAACACAATTAGAATCAAAGTTCTATCTCTCGTCTAATTGGAGGATATAACATTCAAACACAAACAGTCCCACTTAAATCTGAAAATCAGATTTCTAGTTCTAATGAAGCACATAGAACTCGAACTTGTAGCCTTCGAAGTAACAGCCATGCTAAGTGACTATGGCATGGTCTAGGGTTATTGCAATTCGAATCTAAACAAACCCATCATGGCAATCTCAGAGAATTGCAAGGAACTCATGTTCGGAGTACACAAACTCTCATAATTCATATAAAAATTCAAGTTTATTCAAACTAGAAGTTCAAAATCCATAAATAAGAAAAAGGTATTTGAATAAATGAATTAAAGCATTGAAACAAACTACAAACTTCACCTATTAGCTCTAGCTAAGAGGTTAGCTAAAAGAAAATATTAAACTACTAGAACTAGATGAAGAAGAAAACTAGTTTTAGGAGGCTAAGAAGCCTCGTAGGTCTTGATCTCTTTGCTCCCCATATTGCTAGATAGCTTAAGAAGAGGCTGTAGGTGTAAGTGTCACCGTCTTTGAGGATTCACGAAACTACAAAGTCCTTCCGCACTTGCGACACCCAAAATCTGGAATAGGAAAGTTATAAATCTGCAATCTTGCTGACTATGCTGACCGACTGGTCATGACCGGTTGAACTCATCTGGTGGCTGGTCCACCGTGCTGTGTAAAGGGCTGCAGTGTTGGCTGACTAGTCATGACCGGTCAGACTTGCCTGGCCGACCGATCTTGACCGGTCAGACCTCTCTATTGGCCTGATCTCTCTTTTCTTTCCTTCTCTTCCTCTTGTATCTTCACTCCTTTTCTTTAGCCTTTCTTCTTTGGTCTTCAATGATGCTTAAGAGGTGTCTTTAAGCACCAAATCAATGAAGTCTTTCTCTCTCATACCTACAACCATAAAAGAATACGTTAGATGGGTCTTTAAGTGTAATAAACATGCATAATGTGTGATGAATAGGGGTTGTAATATGTATAATTCAAGGCTCAACAAGGATGCATGGAGTTACTTGGATATGTTGGCTGAGAATGCCTAATCTTGGGATACTTTGAAAAAATCCATTAACCTCAGGCCTCCTTAACAAAAGGAGAAGGGAGGAATTTACATCCTTAGAGAAGAAGAAGATGTTAATGCAAAGATAGCTAGCCTCACAAGGAAGATAGGGGCCATGGAACTTAGGAAGAGTGGATCCTCAAAATCCACTGAAACTATTGAGAATGTATGTGGGATTCGTGCCACTAATGTGCACTTTACTCAGGATTGTCCTACAATTCCTGCGTTTTAAGAGGTATTGCAAGAGCAAGCAAATACTGCATACGGGTATCAATGACCCTTCAATGGACCAATGGGTAACACGTACAATTCTACTTGGAGGAACATCTGGATTTTAGTTGGAGGAATGGTCCTAGGGCCAATCCAACCAACCCTAAAAAAGGGCCACAAATGCCAAATATGGCCCTCCTCAATCTCTATAGAGGACACCTTAAAGGCATTTATGCAAGGGTAAATGCAAACAAACCAATCAAATTAACAAATGCTCCAAGAGCTAAAGGTTTCGGTTGAAGAGATTAAGAGATGCTTAAATGCTAAGGAAGGAACCTTTCTGGCCCAACCTTAGGCCAATTCTAAACAAACATATGAAATAAGCATCCTTAATCTCTCCCACCAACATGTGGAGCAAGCAAAAACCATCACCACTCTTAGAAGTGGTAAACAAATTGATAAATCCATTCCGGTGAAGGCCGACAAGGCTGATGATCCGGTAATTTCTGAGAATGAGGATGGATCTAGCTCAACCCCACAAGTAAATGAACGTGAATAAAAGCCCGTAGCACCATTCCCTTTGAGATTGGTATCTCTCAAACCTCTTTCGAACTCTCACGATATTGTAGAGGTTTTGAAACAAGTAAAGATCAACATTCTTTTACTTGATGTCATCAAACAAATTCCCTCTTATGCCAAGTTTCTAAAGGACTTATGCACAACCAAACATAAATACAATGTGCAACAAAAGGCCTTTTTGAATGAGCAAGTGTCATTCTTACACAAAAGACCCCCCCAAAATATAAGGATCCCGGCAGTCCCACAATCTTATGCATCATTGGAGACTACCGGATTAAGCGAGCATTATTGGATTTGGGGGCAAGCATAAATATGATCCCATACTCGGTATACGAGCAATTGGATCTTGTTGAATTAAAACCCACCAAAACCACGTTACAACTTACTGATAGATCCATCCATGTATCGAGAGGGATGGTGTTGAACTCTTAATTGTGCATATTCTAGCCCCAATTCATCACTCATTATGCATGGTTTTCATGATCTAAAGACTAACCTAATGTATGTTTTGTGATTACAGGAATGAGAGTGGGCTTCATCCGATAGGAGACTAAAAAGAGCCATTGTGAAGCCTTTGGATGAAGGTTGAAGAAGGACAAAAAAAAGAAGAAATCGAGAAAAAGAAAGAAAGAAGAAACTGAAGAAGAATAGGGCCAAGACTGGTCGTACGACCGGTCGGCTAACCCTGTGCACACGCTGGACTAATTGGCTATCATGGTCCGACCGGTCTTGACTGGTCGGCCAGAGGAGTTTGTAGCCTGGAAGATTGCTGGACTAAATACAAGGGAGGTCCGACCGGTCGTGACCGGTCGGCCAGCTCAGTCCAACCGGTCTTGACCGGTTGGCCAGAGAATTTTCTACCTCCAGAGCTTGCCGGACAATTTCACAGTGAGGCACGACCGGTCGCTACCGGTCGGCCAGTCACTCAAACCGGTCGTGACCGGTCGGCCAGCCCAGTCCGACCGGTCCAGACCGGTCGGCCACATGAAAAATCAGAAACTTTCTATTTTGGCGCTGAAATTTTCTGCGCACTGCGTAAGCTTACACAGATTCTGGAATATTCCGATGTTGCGGAGCCTTCCCACTATAAAAGGACACCTAGGGATCGTTCCTAGGGTATCTTAGAAGAGTTTAAGCAAGGTTGGAGGCGGCAGAAGTGGATTTCGGAGTTTCACAACTCCTTCTAGTTTGTTTTACTGTTTTTATGATTTTTCTAGTTGTTTCATGTTTCCTTAGATCATGAGCAGCTAAACCTCTTAGCTAGGGCTAAGAGGTGAAGCTTGTTGTGGATCTAAGATGTTTCAATTCGTTCTAAGTTGGTTTTAAGATTGAATTTCATGTTTATGAACAATGGTTTGAAGTTTATACAAGTTCTAAGTAGTTTTTCTTAGTCTTATAATGACTCATGGATGTTTGGGAGAATTACTTAAGTTCTTAATTGCTTTGTGTTAGTCTATACCTGTATGATCCGAGGAATTGGAGTACGCTCTAGTACTATGATCTTCATGTCGGGACTTCCTACCAAAGTTCTACTTTTCTGGTTTTCTGAATTATGTATGGGACTGTGTATGTGATTTGATTCAAGTTCAAATCATGATCTAGCTTTGTCTGGTGACAGGACTTAATGATGATCATGATTATGAACTTAGTTTATTGGAATTGGGACTAACCTATGCAATTGAGCATGCTCATCCTAGCTTGCATTGAGTGAATCATATACATTGGCCTTACATATGACAGATTGTTTGGTTTAACAGCTCTACCATCCGGCTAGATAGATCTTAATATCGATTCTAATTGAGAAATTGAAAAACCACAACGGATTGAACATCAAGGATTGCTACAAGTGGATCCTTGAACCCCTAGAGCATTTTTATAATTGTTTACCTTCAAATTAGTTTAAAATTGTTACTCACATCAATCTCATACAAAATCTGGTTGTTAGCTCTCAATAGACACTATTGGATGTGTTTGTGAATTCCTACACAAGTCCCTATGGATCGACCTCGGTCTTACCGAGTTTATTACTACATCGCAACACTACACTTGGGGAAGCGAACAGATGGTTGTTCCCTTCCCTAAGTGTAGGGTTACGATGTAATAATAATCTCGATAAGACCGAGGTCGATCCGTAGGGACTAACTCAAGGATTCACAGAACTACTTCCAATAGTTTTCAATTGAAATTAAACTAAACAAATTTGGATATTGAATGTAAATAGGTAATCTGTAACTAAAGATAAATTTAACAATCTAAAAGAAGCACTAGGGTGCCAAGGATCCACTTGTAGTAATCCTTGATGCGTAATTTGCTATGGTTTCTCAATTACACAACTAGAATCGAAATTAAATCCTATCTAGCCGGACTATAGAGCGGTTATATCATTAAACAATCTATCATATGTGTTGTTCATCAACATGACTCCCTCAATTCAAGTTAGGACTTGAGCACACTCAATTGCATAGGTTAATCCTAGTTCCAATAAATTAAGATCACAACTATGATAAACATCAAACTCTGTCACTAGGCTTAACTAATATCATAATTTGAACTTGATTCAAATCATATAAACAAGCAACACATAATTCAGAATTTTTGAAAAAGATAGAACTTTTAGTTTGAAGTTCCCACATGAAGATCCAAGTCTAGAGCGTCTTGAATCCGATTCCTCGGAGCGTACAAGTCTAGATCGTAGCAAAAAAATTAAGAATTAAGCATGGTTCTTCCAAACATCTATGAGCCACATAAGATTAAGAAAAATTAACTTAAACTTTATTCAAACATAAGCAAACCGTTGTTCAACATTAAAATTCAATCCATAAGACCCTAAAATGAATCAAAGCATCTTAGATAAACTACAAGCTTCACCTCTTAGCCCTAGCTAAGATGTTTTGCCTATCATACTAAAATAAAACATGAAAGTTAATAAAAACATGAAAACTATAAAAAAAAACTAGAAAGAGGGAGTTGTAAACTCCAATTTTGTCCTTCTCCACCTCCCGCTGTAGTAGATCTTTTCTAGGATAGGTTAGGAAGGATGTAGAGGTCCCCTTTTATAGCACACATCTGCCTTTCACTTGGAAACTTCTGGAATTGCGTAACTCCTTACACAGCTTACGTAGACAGGTCCGATTGATCGGAGCTCTCTCCGATTGATCAGAATGTGGTCTTCGATTGATCGTAGATAGGCCGATTGATCGTAAAAGAGTCTAGAGAGTTGTTATTTTTCACTGCTTATTTCGATTTGTTGGACATGATTCCGATTGATCGGACACCTCTCTTCGATTGATCGAAGATGTGCCAATTGATCGAAAATATGTGCAGCGAGTTTATTCAAAATTTGATTTTTCTGGTATATCCGATGGGTGGTCTGATCGATCGGAGATCCATCGGAACATCCTTCGATTGATCAGGGACCTATCGGCGATCCATCGGAACTGTTGTTTGCTTCTTTTTCTTCTACTCTCTCTTTGGACTTTCTTTACTTGATTTCTTCCTCTCTTTTTTCTTTTCCTTGACTCTCCAATGTCCCTTTGAAGTGTCCTTTATTATCCAAATGGTAAGGCTTTTCTCTTATTCCTACAACCACAAAACCATGCATTAAATATGTCTTTAAACGTATGAATTATGCATAGTTAGTGATGAAATGGGTTTAGAATAAACACTTTTAAGAGCTCAACACACCCCATAACCAACATTTTGCTGGTCCCGAGCAAAACATGCGTAAAACAAATCTATCCTCTAAAACTTAACTCTCTTTTAGAAACATTCTTCTATAAACTCTAAAAGATATAAGTATAATTTTCAGAGACAATCAACAATAAAAATTGAAATCTTAAACCCTTCAAACAACATAAATATTCCATATGTAATTCGCACTAATTGATTGACAAATAGAAGATTTAGAACAAATGTGAACTAATGTGTAAAGTGAATGCTCATTTCATAAACTTCAGGGATTACCTTCTTCATAAATCAATCAAACTGAAGATCCAAAGTATACAGATCAACAACAAGCCTATGACAAGAAATCGCCTTACCGTTCCTTCGACAGCTTTCATACTACTTCATATTCCCAGCTTAGGTTATGGATGGACATTCCCCTGGTTAGTTAGTAGGTAGCCATTTCCAGAATTTTCTCAACAAATATTCAATAATAACCAAACTTTCTTTTCTTTTCATACATATTAGAAAGGATTTTTAGAAATCCATATATTTCGCTCTTTTATTTTCTTATGAACAAGGATGGACAAAATTCCCCGGCTTGGTTCCTCAACACCTTAAATCACAGTCTAATCAATCCACAAATCTAGTAATCCCCTTTATTATGAAAATCGTGTGATGTGAACTAGATTCAAAGTGTTCAAAATTTCTATCAATCACTCAATATGGGAATTTATATAGACATCTACTATATTCAAAATAATTCAAGGATTTCAAAATCACAATATTTCATCTCTTATTCTTTTATATTCATATTATCTAAAGTACATAGAAATAGTTCTTTCCGAGAGAGTTTTAGAATTTCGAAGAATTGAAAATTTTTCCTACATGATTGCTCGAAATGTACAAAATTTACTCGAAATGTACATAATACTAGATGATGAAATCTCACCCCCAACCAAATCTTACATTGTCCTTAATGTAGCAAGATGTGAGTGAAATGATAACATGAGAGCAATGACAAAAATAAGAGTGAGGAATGATAGTACCTGAGAGAGCCAAAGTTGGAATTCTTCCTCCATCTAAACTACTGAAAAACAAATAAACTAAAAAGCAACAAAATCCTAATCTACTCTATACCTCCATTAAACTAGAAGATCAAGTACCCTGATACACAAGATCAGTCAGAGGTATGAACATACCTTCTAAGTGAAAGTTCTTAAAGAATGGTTTTAATCGCTGACCATTTTCTTTGAAAATGTTACCATTCCTTAGATTCAACAATTCGATAGTCCTATATGGATAAACAATTTTGACAATAAAGGGACTGGTCAATCGAGATCTTAATTTTTTTCAGAATAAATGAAGCCGAAAATTATACATAAAGACTTTTTTTTTTATTAATTGTGAAGTTTTACGAAAGATGTTCTTATCATGGAACACCTTCATCTTGTCCTTGTAAATTCTTGCATTCTCATACACCTCATTCCGGAGTTCTGCAAGTTCATTCAATTAAACCTTACGCAGCAAGCTTGCCCTGTCAGAATTGAAATTTATTTTCTTTATCGCCCAATATGCCTAATGTTCCAACTCCAAAGGCAAGTGACAAGCTTTCCGATAGACAAGTTGATAAGGAGACATTTCAATGGGGGTCTTGAAAGCAGTACGGTAAGCCCAAAGTGCATCGGTAAGTCGAAGTGACCAATCCTTGCGATTAGGGTTTACTGTTTTCTCTAAAATGTGTTTGATTTCCCTGTTGGATATCTCAGCTTGTCCAATTGTTTGTGGGTGATAAGGAGTGCTCACTTTATGATTAACACCATATTTCTTCATTAATGCTTCAAATGGTCAGTTACAAAAGTGAGACCCTCTATCACTGATAATGACTCGAGGAGTTCCAAATCGGGAAAGAATATTTTCTTTTAAGAATCTAATTACTATTTTATGGTCATTGTTCTGGCATGGAATTGCCTCGACCCATTTTGAAACATAATCAACGGCAAGCAAAATATATAAGTTTTCAAAAGAAGATGGCAATGGACCCATGAAATCAATGCCCTAACAATAAAAAATTTCGATTTATAAGATGGGATTGAGTGGCATCATATTTCTACAGGATATTCCTCCAAGTTTCTGACAAGGCTTACATGTCTTACAAAACTCATTTGTATCTTTAAACATGGCGGGCCAATAGAACCCACATTGCAGAATTTTGTCTATGGTCTTCTTAACCAAAAAGTGGCCACCATAAGCTTGGGAATGATAGAAGGAGATGATATTGTGTTGCTTATGATCCGGCACACATCTCCTTATAATCTGATCGGGACAGTACTTGAATAAGTACGGGTCGTCCCACAGAAATTTTCTCACCTCACTTAAGAACTTATCCTTATCTTGCTTGTTCCTATGTGTTGGAATTGTACTTATAGCAAGATAGTTAGCAATGTCCGCATACCGTGGTAATTGGGAGACTTTGAAAAATTGTTCATCAGGGAACATGTCATTGATCGCAGTCATCTCAGAGGAATCATTGAGAACAAGTCATGAGAGATGGTCAGCCACAACGTTTTCTACTCCCTTTTTATCTCGTATTTCTATGTTGAATTCTTGGAGTAGGAGGATCTATCGCAACAAGCGTAGCTTAGATTCCTTCTTAGAAAAAAAGTACTTAAGCGCGGTATCATCAATAAATATTATGATCTTGGATCCGATCAAGTAGGAACTAAACTTGTCTAAAGTAAAAACTACGGCTAAGAGTTTTTTTCTGTAGTTGTGTAGTTTGCTTGGTCTGAGTTTAGAGTTTTACTTGCATAGTAGATGACGTATGACTTCTTTTCTTTTCTCTGGCCTAACACTGCCCCAATAGCGTAGTTACTAGCATCACACATAATCTCAAAAGGAAGGCTCTAATCAGGTGATTGCATTATAGGAGCACATGTCAACATACCTTTGAGTTTGAAAAAAGCATTTTGACATTCCTCATTCCACTCGAATGACTTTTCCTTTTGAAGGAGGTTCATAAAAGACGAGAGAGGGAACCAAAGTCTTTTATGAACCTTTTATAAATTCCGGCGTGTTCTAAGAAGGACCGCACATCTCGTACGCTCTTGGGTGGTGGAAGGTTAGAGATAAGATCAATTTTTGCTTTTTCCACCTCAATTCCTTTTTTCTGAAATAATGTGACCAAGGATTATTCCCTTTTTAACCATAAAATAACACTTCTCCCAATTCAATACGAGGTTCTTCTCTTCACATGTAAGACTCATACCCCAATTAACCGACCGTACATTTAATTTTCGATGTCGGTTCGACGATCTCTAATCACAACCATATTTTAGCACCGCAACAACCCAAGACTTGTACCCTTGCGACCACGCGGGCGCCACGATTCCAATGCCGCGCGGCACGCTCCATTTTGATACCCAGTTTGAAAGATGCATACATGTGCGCAAATCAAGGTGGGCCGCGCTACATATGCATAGTGTGGGCTCCACTTGCACAAATCCCAAGGTTGTCCCATCAATCAATCAAGCATCACATCAATCAATCGAATGTCCCATCAATTACATCCCTCTCTCCCCAAAAGTCAACTAAGCCCATACCTAAGCCACTCCCCCTCAAAAATGCTCCATTTCATTTCTACCCCACTTTCTTTCAAAATTCCATCCATATCCCCAAATCCCCTACCACAAAAGGGGCATACGTATGGCCTCCCCCATTTTCATTTTCAAGAGAGAGAGAGAGAGAGAGAGAGAGAGAGAGAGAAGATTAAGAAAAGAAGAGATTAAAGAAAGAGTATTTGTGAGCTTAAGTGATTATAGGAGGAGATCCACCCCCATCAAGCCGTCCGATCAACTATCCGACCGTTCAACATCATAGTGCGTGCATCCCTTTCCCCTAGGTTTTGTTTAAAATCAAGGGATCGAGTGAGGCCCACCATTTTGATGGTGCGGATGTCACTT
Organism: Liriodendron chinense; assembly: GCA_003013855.2. Lineage (NCBI taxonomy): Eukaryota > Viridiplantae > Streptophyta > Magnoliopsida > Magnoliales > Magnoliaceae > Liriodendron > Liriodendron chinense. Next base: position 3,796,521 of record ML058325.1, on the reverse strand, counting down.
GATTACCCGTTTTAAGGAGATGGGTGGGCCACATATGTGGACCCCACCTAAGTGTAATGTATCCATGCACTTTAACCATCTTGCTGGATCATTGAGGACAAAAGTCTAAGATGAGGCTTGTTTAATGTGGAAGTTTACGTGAAGTTTGTGTGTTTTATTTACGTTGTTTATGCATTTTGGGAGGCCACACTTGCGGACCCCACCTTGATGCATGTGTCTAATCCATGCCATCCATTTGTTTTCCTATGCCATTTTAGGCATTGGCCACAAAAATCAGCCGAATCTAAATTTCAAGTGGGCTGCACTATAGAAAATAGTAGTACCAATGGTGCCAATTGTTGGAACCTTTTTAGGCCCACCATGATGGTTTTACAACACGAAAACTGACCAAGCCAGGGCTTATTAGACCAACCATTAGCTGGCCTACACGGTGGATGGACTGGATTTCTCTAATGGACTCCACCCCCCTTGTTTTTTCAAAAATAAACTATAATAGTAAAGAAGTAAAGAAAGTAAGAAAAAGAAGTTGCTGGAGTGTGGCATTATTGAGACGTAAAATGATTTTTGGGCTTGGAAATGGCCCCACATGTGGGAACCACTATGTTATATCCACGCCGTCCATTAATCTCTCCATATCATTTTAGGCGAAGGGCCGAAAAATGAAGAAGATCCAGATTTCAAGTGGGTCGTGCCGGTAGAAACAATACAGACTTTTGAAACCTTTCCAAGGCCCACTATCATGTTTCTGTACATCAAAACCTACCCAAATCAGGGCTCATTAGGCCCACATTAAGCTGGCCAATCTGATGGACGAATTGGATTTCCCATGTGGGCCCCACCGTGTAGGGAAAACAAAAAAAAGAGAAAGAAAAGAAAAAAAGAGAAGCCACTGGACAGACAGCGTCTAGAGGACGCTGCTGCCCAGCAGCGTGAGGGCGGAAGCCCCTTGGGCGATAACCAGAGGGCCCCACTCAGGGACCCCACCATGATGTATTGGTTTTATCCAAACCGTCCAACTGCTTTTCCAGATCATTTTAGGACGTGGGCCCAAGAATGAGGCGTATCCAAGTCTAAGGTGGGCCACACCACAGAGAACAGTGGGAATAGTGATGTCTACCATTAAAACTTCCCAGGGCCCATTTGCGATGTTTATTTGCCGCCCAATCTAGGTAAGGTCACACGTGACCTGCTCTCTGGTCATGCGTGGCTAGGATGAAGGAAGAATACAAATATCAACTTGATCCGGAACTCGTGTGGACCACACAGTGGGCGCTGCCTGGCAGCGTGCCAGGGTACACTGTCCAAGCAGGGCCCAACTTGATGTATTTGTTAAATCTTCACCGTCCATATGTTTCTCTGGATCATTTTAGGCCAAGGGCCGAAAAATGAATAAGATCCAAATCTCAAGTGGGCCATGCCTTTAGAAATAATGCCCACTGTTGATATCTTTCTAAGGTCCACCTTAATGATTTCAGACCATCTAAAATGCCAAAACCAGATCTCCTTAGGCCCTTTTTAGGTTGGACAATCTGATGGATGGATTGGATTGTCCACTAGTGGGCCCAACTTGTTGATTATATATATATATATATATATATATATATATATATATATATATATATATATATATATATATATATATGTTGCTGGAGCCGCTGCCCAGCAACGTTGGGACGGATAGCCCAATTTGGGCGTGAGCAGGTGGCCCACTCATGGGATCCACCATGTTGTATATGTATTATCCACTCCATCCATTCATTTTGTCAAATCATTTTTAGGTCTAGGTCCAGAAATCGGACGGATCCAAATATTAGATGGGTCACACCATGAGAAACAGTTGGGATAGAAATGCCCACCATTGGGACTTTCCTATGGCCCACCATGATGTTTTCTTGCCATCCAATCCTGTTGATGAGGTCACACAGACTTGTATGAAGGGACCACACCCATATCATCTTGATTCATAGACCATGTGGGCCCCACCATGAGAAATAGTGGAGATTGAACGGCTACCATTGAAACTCCTCCTAAGGCCACTATGTTGTTTATTTTTCCATCCAACCAAAGGCTATGAGGCCCATCTTGGGTCCCACCTTGATAGATGTATTGTATACATTGTTATCCACCTTGGCAGGGGCGTGGGGCTCAATTTTGGTTGGGCCACACGTAGGAAATAAGGGTAATTGAACGCCTACCATTAGAAACTTTCCAGGACCCATCTGTTATGTTTATTTGTCATTCTTCCTGTTCATAAGTCACCCAGCCATGGTGGGGTTCCACACATGTGGTGTGTGGGCCCCACCATGGTGTTTGTTTGTCATCTCGCTTGATTTGTGGGAAAGCACAAATATCGGGTTGATCCCAAACTGTTAGGGCCCATTGATGTATGTGGCTTCCCCACTCCTTTGTACGGTTATCCCAAACCACGGGTCCACGTTGTTATGCATGTGTTCTATCCACGTCAGCCATTGGCCACTATGGTGCGATATGTATGTTGCCCATCGATTAGGACCGCCTTAATTTTGTGCTTGATCCAAACCATCCAAACGAATGGACCCTAGCATGTTATGTACAGGATGGCCTTGGAACCACCCTAGTGTGCGTGTTCGAATGACCGCGTTGTCCATCTTATGGATCCACCTTGATGATTAGTTGTGTAAACCCTTATTGAAAGGTCATATAGATCTGGATGCATGGGAATCCCTAAAGTTCGCTCGATCCAAGTCACAGGGCTACCTTTTTAAACTCACCTTGTTGAATCGTCTTGTCAATTCACCTTATTAACTCACCATGTTGACCCGCCTTGTCAACCTGCCTTATTGACTCACCATGTTGATTGATCCTAGTAACTCAGCTTGTTGTATACTCATATGACTCACCCCTCCTACCCTTGTACCCAACTATTAAAGACCACCATATCGTGTATATCCCATCCACACCGTCCGTTTACCTTTAGGATGAGTGTGGGGCTCATCCTCGACGTTAGTATGTCATCTAGGCCATCCATTATATGGAGCCTATCTTGCAGTATGAGGTTAGACCTATCGTCCCTTTTTGGACCTCATCGTATTGATCATCTATCTCAGATTACCCTACCATTTATGATTCTCTGTCATGACCTGTCTATCTTGCAACCCGTTCTATGACATTCCTTTTATGGACCATTATTGTGTTTATCTCAACTGTACTGCAGGATTATGGGTCTCGGCATGATTTTGGGTATTCCACTCTTGCCGTTCAAATAGGTTCTACCTTTGATACGTTGGTAGTGTATTCAAACATTCCCTTTCCGTTCGGGTTATCTGAGTGTTGAAGGTTGATCCACACCGTTCAATTGTTGGACCATCTGTGTTGTTGTATACCATCCATCTCGGGTCCTATCTCTTTATGTTTGCTTATGTTATAAGTGAATTATCTTTTTATGCTGTTTTTAGTATATCTGTTGCCACATGTTGAACCTCCAATTTATACATGATATGGCCCATTACATTACATTATATGCATGGTTTACATGTTTAAAAGACCCATCTAATGCATGTTTTGTGATTGTAGGAATGAGAGCAGACTTCATCTAATTGGAGACCAAGAAGAGACATTTAGGAGCCTTGGATGAAGACCCAAGGTGGGCCAAAGAAAGAAGAAAGCAAAGAGAGAGGAAGGAGAGAAGAAAAGAAAGAAGAAACAATGCAGAAACTGGGTCCGACCGGTCAAGACCGGTCGGCCAAGAAGGTTCGACCGGTCAAGACCGGTCTAGACCGGTCGGCTGCACTCCCTGGACACCTGCCAGACAGGTCTAGACCGGTCAAGACCGGTCGGCCATGCAATTTTACACTTCCAGATTTCAGGCAGCAAGCTATTCCCATTTTTAAATTTTTGGAACAGTTTTCTGAAGCCATCTTGATAATATTTGGAAATCCAACACGTCTATGTCAAAGAAGAGCTCGACACCAAACTAACCCAAGTGGTTTCGTGTCGATCGGAGCTACGGATTGCTCGTGGTGGTCAAAACAATACGAACTGTCCAGAAAGTTCCAGATTTCGCTGTTCCACTCTGGGCCGGTCCAGGTGACCCATCATTAATGATATGAAGAATCTACTTTGACCATCTTCTAGACCACATCCATATATGAATAACCACAAAGTTTCAGATCAAAAGGATGTGTGGTTTGATCGTACCGGTTGAAGAAAGATGGACCATCCAGAAAGATCCAACTGCACAGAGTTTATAAAAGCCTTAAGTGTTCTAATTTTCGGACCACATTCTGGGATTGTTTTGGACAATCTAATTCATCTATCATGTAGAGGAGGAATTTTTCTACCAATGTTCAAAATTTGGGATCAATCCGACATCTGTACACTCCGGAGCGTTGAAAGCAAGATGACTGGTTCTGAAGGTACCCGAAGTGCGCGATTTTGAGAGGCGGTCGTGATCTGATTGGTGGGCCCATTCAGAAGATAATCTTGGAAATCTAAATCATCTATGAGGAAGATCACATTACAAGGAAGCTACAAATCAAATTTGAAGGCAATCCGACCATTGGTTAAGCTGTACCAAGCGAAACAAATTATGCTATGTTGCTGTACTATTGCTGCACTATAAAAGGAGGTGCTCTCTTCTATTCCAAATCAAGCAAGGACGTGAGAAGCAAGGAGTTCAAGTCATAGGAGGCTTCCTAGCCTCCTCCAACTAGTTTTTCTTCCTTTTCTTAGTTCTAGTTCTAGTTTTAATATGCTTTTCCTTAGCTAACCTCTTAGCTAGAGCTAGAGTGAAATTTGTAGTTGGTTCCAATGCTTTAATTCTTTTATTTCAAGTACCCTTTTCTTAATTTTGGATTTTGAAGTTCTAGTTTGAATAAAGTTTGGTTTTTTTAGAAGTTTTGTGAGAGTTTGTGTGCTCCGGACATGAGTTCCTTGCAATTCTCTGAGATTACCATGATTGGGTTGTTTGAATTAGAATTGTAGTAACCCTTGAGCATGCCATAATCCATAGGCATGGCTGTTACTCCGAAGGCTACAAGTTCAAGTTCTATGTGCTCCATTAGAACTAGAAATCTGATTTTCAAATTTAAGTGGGACTGTTTGTGCTTGAATGTTATATCTTCCAATTAGATGAGAGATAGGACTTTGATTCTAATTGTGTTGTACTTGGATGAATGGATTGGCATTGGACTACTACAAGTGGATCCTTGATGCTCTAGTTCTACTTATTTTAGATTTTCCTATTTCATGTGAAAAACTACTTTTTTAAACTTCTTAGATTCTAGTTATTAGAGTATTTGGAATTGTTTACCTCTTTCCCTGTGGATCGACCTCGGTCTTATCGAGATTTATTACTACATCGCAGCCTTACACTTGAGGCGAGCGAACACCACACGTAGGGTTGTTTGGAATACCCTTATGTGATCTATATACTATATGCTTTGACGACCACCATGCATGTGTAATAAGTATGCATCCTGAATCACCATTGTTAGTTAGGGACCACTAGGGCATAAACGCATTCATAAAGCATTCGAGATGTAGTCGCGCAAATGTAATTCACGTGCACTCTATCGCAAACCTCTCCAATAGGTATGGGAGTATTCTAGAATAGGAGTCTAGCATCCTGACTTACACTATATGGTAGGAATAGCTTAGCATACCTTGTAGCCCTTGGTACGAGATTCCCTGGCTAGTGACATCCCGCACTATGACTCGATCATTCATATGTGTCCCCTCATCTTAATCATATCTCAAATAGGTTGGGCTAGATTGCTTTATTGCCATCATGGTAGATTGACTACTTGTTGGCACTCATACTGTATGCTTGGCTCATGCATCATGAATACTTGGCTCATCTGATTGTCTTGTATCAACCGGCCATAGCGGCCGCGATTGTCGTGCAGTTTATTACTAGTTGACGGTGACATTGTATTTGAGACCCTATAGTTTTATAGTGCTCTTTGGAGACTTGCACGAGCATGTCGTCCCACATTTGTATGCATGGTTGCATTTCGCACCGTCTGCTTGTGCCGCACATAGCATGGTTACTACGTTGCAACCACAGCTCCATCGTGGTTTGCAGAACACCGAAAATATGTGATCTTTAAACTAGATGCCAAAGATGTCCCTGGGTGAAAGTCCCTGATCCTGTTGGTACCAAGGTGGGTGCTCCATTCAGGGACCGGGTGGTTTAATATACACCAATATGCCGAATATCAGACGGCGGTGTTTTCCACTGCACATGGTCAGTTTGGAAGGAGGTCTGACCTAACCTGCCAGAAGAGTGTTGGCAAAGTGGGTTGAGTTTGACCAGCTGTGAGTAGGTCCGCTATTGCACCAGATAGGCTTTGGCATTCTACTGGTGAGTAGTGAGGTCTGTGAGACCCCGGTGATGTTCCGTTTTGGAGATGGTATTGGTATAAGCGATATGACTGATGCTCTGTATGGTATTGGACAGTCCTGATGTGGGTGGGTGTGATGTGGGCGGGGCTGTAAGCCTGGGCGAGCTACCACACTGGGCGAGCTACCAGTTCCGAGTCCTGCATTGGTTAGGCGATCGTGACATGACTGTTCGTATCTGGACCACTGTAGTGAGAGGCGGTGATTTGCATACATGCATTGGATCATTGTTTGTGACATTAGGCCCCGTAGGCCATCGCATAGTATGAGTATATGGCCTTGGTAGGCTGGTTACCTGTATTGCACGCTTGCATAGACATGGTAGGCTAGTTATCTGTATTGCATGCCTGCATAGCCGTGGTGGGCTGGTTATTCATATAACATGATCAGCCTAATTAGGCTAAGTTTTGGTTTAGATTTCTCATCATGCTTTACTGCTTACTCTGATATTTATCATGCTTGTCATACGCATTGCGCACGCACGCACTCACTCACAAAGCTTCATTGAAAGTTTATGCGCGTTTGTTACACTGCAAGTTATACCAGAGTGTATTAGCAACGTTGAGTTGGAGTTGGGAGTGCAGTAGTAGGAGGTGCCAGATTGTGCACAGTTTTTATATTTACGCATTGTGTATTTACCTTTTAGTACTGTATGTAAACGAAATGACTTAGTGGAAATATTGTGATTGTCTTTGATGGTACTCATATGGTGATACTCATGTTTCAAAAAAAAATACAGACCCCAAAATCTCCTTGTGGTATCCTAGGATTGGAACCTGGCGTGTGGGGTTAGGATCCAAGATCGGGGTACTACGAAGGCTGCCACCTCTGAATTCAGGTTACGGCGAATGGACGCCGAGAACCGAATTTAGGGCGTGACATCACATCTTTTTAGAACTATTTTTAACTGCATGAGGCACTCATCAAAATTAAAACTAAATATCGAGAAGTCATCCATGAAGACTTCGAGAATTTTTCCCCACCATATCTGAAAAAATACTCAACATACAAAGCTGAAAAGTGGCAGGGGCATTGCATAGTCCAAACGGCATCCTTCGATAGGCAAAAGTGTCGAATGGACATGTGAATGTTGTCTTCTCTTGGTCCTCTAGGGCGATTTCTATTTGGTTATACCCTGAATATCCATTTAACCTTTCTAAAATTTGATTAACAAACGATAAGGGGAAGTGGTCTTTCCTCATCTGACTATGTTCAGCTTCCGGTAGTCAATGCAGATTCTCCAACCGATGGTGACCCTGGTTGGCACGAGTTCATTGTTGGCATTGGCTATGATGGTTATTCTAGATTTCTTAGGTACCACTTGAGTTGGACTCACCCATTGACTATCGGATATTGGGTAAATTATACCCACATCCAATAGTTTCAACACCTCGGCCTTTACCACCTCCTTCATGTTTGGATTGAGGCATCTTTGTGGTTGCCTAGATGTCTTCGCATTCTCCTCAAGGTGTATACGATGAGTACAAATCAGAGGGTTTATGCCTTTAAGATCCGCAATTGACTACCCAATGGCATTCTTATGCTCTTTTAGAGTGGCGATCAACCTACTCTCTTGTTCCTCATCCAAGTGGAAAGAAATCACCACTAGATATGTCTTATCTCGACCTATATATATATATATATATTTTAAATTTGTAGGCAATGGTTTTAAGTCGAGCTTCGGAGCCTTGATAATATAAGGAAGAGGCTTATTCTCGGTTAAAGGCAAAGTCTCAAATGGTGTCTTCCATCTGGTAGTGTCAAGTACCAGCATAGAGTCTAAAATGACACCCGTCTCCAGTATCATGTCATCGTCAATCTCATGAGAGTGGGCCAAACATGCCTTTAAGGGATCGGAGGAGAATCTTAAGAGGGATGTATCTTCCACGAACGAGTCAATCAAATCTATTTCGTGGACCTCATCATCACCATACTGTGGTTGTCTGTATAAATAAAAAATATTCAGCTCGAGTGTCATATTTTCGAAGGACATTTGTACCATCCCGTTTCTAGAATTGATAATTGCATTTGAAGTAGCTAAGAAAGGGCGGCCAAGTATGAGAGGAATTTGAGCACCGGCACCAATCACAGGACGTTTGTCCAAGACAATAAAATCCACTGAAAAATAGAATTTATCAACTTGGACAAGAACATTTTCAATTATCCCTCTCGGTATATAAATAGATCTATCAGCAAGTTGGAATGTGGTTTTGGTGGGTTTTAATTCGCCTAAACCAAGTTGCTAGTAGACAGAGTATGAGATGAGGCTAAGACTTGCCCCCAAGTCGAGTAAGGCTTGTTCGATCTGGTAGTCACCTATAATGCATGAGATGGTAGGACTACCCGAATCTTTGTATTTTTGGGGTACCTCTTGTTTGATAATGGCGCTCAAGTTCTTAGTCAAAAGTACTTTATTATGTACGTACATTGTGTTTCCTTTTGATTGTACAAAGTTTCTTAAAAGATTTGGTATATGATGGTATTTGTTTTATGGCATCCAATAACGGAATGTTGATCTTTACCTGCTTAAAAACCTCTAGAATTTTCATATTTTTGTCTAAAGGTTTGGGTGAAATCAACCTTTAATTTGGGGAAAAGGAACAATCGACTTATATTGCCTTTCGGGTTCTTTCTCATGTGGAGTGTTGTTAGAGCTATCGTCCTTGTTGGCATTTTTCGGATCATTAGGCTTTGGGGCCTTCACCGGATTAGATTTATCAATTGTCTTACCACTCCTCAAGGTGGTGATAGCTTGAACATGCTCCATATGTTGGGAGGATGAGCTGGGATCTTGTATCTCGAACTAAGTTCTTGGGTTAGGGAGAGGTTGAGCAAGAAGTGTGCCTTTCTCCCTAACACTAAATGAGATTCAACTCTAGCCATTGAGGTTTTCAAGTCATTGATGGCTTGAGATGTGTTTGAATTGAATCTTAGTTGTTCTTGCATAGACCCATTAATTTTCAGAGAATTGGTCTTATTATACTCAGCTTGGACCGATACGAATGCACCCAACATCTCCTTAATCGTAGCTTTCAGGTTGTTGTTTGAATTCGCAGTTAGCCCATTCTTCCAACTAAATGTGGGATGGTTCTTCCAACTAGAATTATACGTGTTTGAGTTTGGAGCACTAGATTATCGTTGATAATTGTTTATGGCATTTGATTATTCTTGTAAAACTTCCTGAAACGTAGGAATTGTAGGACAATCATATGTTTCATGTTGATTTCTAGCACAAATTCCACAAACACTCTCAACTTCCTTTGAGTTAATCGTCTCTCCTTTCTTCAATTCCATGGCCTCAACTTTTCTTGTGAGGCTAGCTATACGTGCACTTATGTTGTCTGCTTCTGAAAGGACATAAATTCCTCCATTTTCTCTTTGTTGGCTTGTCTTGAGATTTGCTGGTTTATATGTATCCTAAGATTGTGCATTCTCGATTAAGACATCAAAATAGTCTCATGCTTCCTTGGCTTCCTTATTCATGAATTCTCCATTACACATCATCTCTATGAATTGGTGCATGGGTGAAGTCAGTCCTTCATAGAAAAAGCTTATTACCTGCCAACTTTTATAGACATGATGTGGACATGTATTCAACAAATCTTTGAACCTCTCCCAACATTAGAAGAAGGTCTCGTCCTCTTTTTGGGCGGAATTCATGATTAAGCGCCTCGGCATGATTCTTTTGTGAGTAGGGAAAAACTTTTTTATGAATTCCCTAGTCATCTCAGTCCATATACCAATTGATCTTGGTCTTAATGCATGAAGCCAAGCCTTAGCTTTTTCTTTAATGGAAAAAGGGAAATAACTTAAGTCGCACGACATCATCAGTTATGTTTGCAAAGTGCAACGTGGCTATCACCTCATCGAATTCCTTAAGATGTTGATAGGCACTTTCATTGTTTAATCCATGAAATTCAGGAAGGAATTAGATTACTCCCGGTTTAAGATCAATATTCCCTGCATTACATGGAAAGATTATGCATGAGAGAGTGCTTTCTCTTACAGGTTGCAAGAAGTCACGTAGAGTTCTAGGTTGATGAACATTCTCAACTTCGTTCTCTCCTATTTCTGTTTGAGTTTAGTCCAAATTTTGATTGGCCCTAGGATCGGGTTGATTTTCAGTTAAACTTTCAGAAAAGATTTAGAAATCTAAATGTTTCTTAACATGCTGCTCCTTATCAATTCCCTCAATAATTTCTCCTTCACTAATTAATCGATTGTTTGAGTCCCGAACCCAATGTGGCATGCAAATTTCAGAAGAATAAAAGACTAGAAAGGAAGAAATATTTAGAAAAAACCTGATTTGTAGTAACTCATAAAAATCCCTGCAAAAACAAAACATAACAAAACAAACTAGGTTAGTATTAATGAAAGATTCTTAAAATTTTCAAATAAAAACTATTTTCAGAAATTCTATAAACATCGTCGTTATCCCCGGCAACGGTGCTAAAAACTTGTTCACTTCCCCAAGTGTAGGGTTGCGATGTAATAATAATCTCGGTAAGACTGAGGTCAATCCACAGGGACTAACTCAGGGATTCACAAAACTACTTTCAATAGTTTCCAATTGAAATCAAACTAAACAAATTTGGATATTGAATGTAAATAGGTAATCTGTAACTAAAGATGAATTTAACAATCTAAAAAAAGCACCAGGGTGCCAAGGATCTACTTGTAGCAATCCTTGATGTGTAATTCACTGTGGTTTCTCAGTTACACAACCAGAATTGAAATTAAATCATATCTAGTCGAATGATAGAGCAGATAGATCATTAAACAATCTATCATATGTATTGTTCATCAACATGACTCCCTCAATTCAAGTTAGGACTTAAGCACACTCAATTGCATAGGTCAATCCTAGTTCCAATAGATTAAGATCACAACTATAATAAACATCAAACCTTGTCACTAGGCTTAACTAATATCATAATTTGAACTTGATTCAAATCATATAAACAAGCAACACATAATTCAGAATTTCTGAAAAAGATAAAACTTTTGGTTTGAAGTTCCCATATGAAGATCCAAGTCTAGAGCATCTTGAATCCGATTCCTCGGAGCGTACAGGTCTAGATCTTAGCAAAACAATTAAGAATTAAGCATAGTTCTTTCAAACATTCATGAGCCATCATAAGATTAAGAAAAACTAACTTAAACTTTATTCAAACTTAAGCAAACCATTGTTCAACATTAAAATTCAATACATGAAACCCTACAACGAATCAAAGCATCTTAGATGAAGTACAAGCTTCACCTCTTAGCCCTAGCTAAGAGGTTTAGCCTATCATGTTAAAATAAAATATGAAATCTAATAAAAACATGAAAACTAGAAAGAAAGAGTTGTAGAACTCCAAGTTTGTCCTTCTCTGCCTCCTGCTGTATTAGATCTCTTATAGGATAGGTTAGGAAGGATGTAGAGGTCCCCTTTTATAGCACAAATCCACCTTTCGCTTGGAAACTTCTGGACTTGCGTAACTCCTTATGCAGCTTACGCAGACAGGTCTAATTGATTGGAGCTCCCTCTGATTGATCAGAATGTAGTCGCTGATTGATCATAGATAGGCCGATTGATCGTAAAAGAGTCCAGAGAATTGCTATTTTCATCGCTTATTCAGATTGGTCGGACATGATTCCGATTGATTGGACACATCTCTTTTGATTGATCGAAGATGTGCCGATTGATTGGAAATATGTCCAGAGAGTTTATTCAAAATTCGGTTTTTCTAATATATCTGATGGGTGGTCTGATTGATTGGAGATCCATTGGAACATTGTCCGATTGATCGGGGACCTATCGGCAATCCATTAGAACTGTTGTTTTCTTCTTTTTCTTTTGCTTTCTCTTCAGACTTTCTTTACTTGATTTCTTCCTCTCCTTCTTCTTTTCCTTAACTCTTCAATGTTCCTTTGAAGTGTCATTTATTATCTAAATGGTGAGGCTTCTCTCTTATTCCTACAACCACAAAACCATGCATTAGGTAGGTCTTTAAAAGTATGAATTGTGCATAGTTAGTGATGAAATGGGTTTAGAATAAAACACTTTTAAGAGCTCAACAATGGTTGAGGATGTTCTAGTCCAATTCGACAAATTCTACTACCCAGTAGACTTTATCATCTTGGACACAACTAGTTATGGACACAAGTACTCAAATATAGGTTATATTGAGCTACCCATTCTTGGCTACATCAAACACAATTATCAATTGTCGTAATGGAGTTGTGCAATTGTCTTTTGGGAACATGACCTTGGAGGTAAATGTGTTCCACACAAGCAAAAGGCAATAGAATGAGGAAGATGACGAACTCTTCGAGCTAAACATTCTTGAATCCTTTGAGGAAGAGGAGCTCCTTTAATTTGAACCCACTAAAACTTTAGAGACATGCTTAGCACACTTTGAAGATTCGAATGATCCCATCTTATGTGAAATTGTACAAGCATGTATCATGAGAAGCCGGTGTTCGCTTCCCCAAGTGTAGGGTTGCGATGTAATAATAATCTCGGGAAGACTGAGGTCGATCCACAGGGACTTATGGAGGAATTCACAAACACATCCAATAGTTTCTATTGAGAAACTAACAACCGGATTTGTAGTAGATTGATGTAAGTAGCAATGTTGAACTAAACTGAAGTAAACAATTATAAAAAGGCACTAAGGATTCAAGGATCCACTTGTAGCAATCCTTGATGCTCAGTTCGCTGTGGTTTCTCACTTTCTCAACTAGAATCGAAATTAAGATCTATCTATTCGGATGATAAAGCAGTTAAACCAACAATCTGCCATATGTAAAACCAATGTACATGATTCACTCAATGCAAGCTAGGACGAGCATACTCAATTTCATAGGTTAGTCCCAATTCCAATAGACTAAGTTCACAATCATAACCATCATTAAGTCTAGTAACAAGACAAAGTTAGATCATGATTTGAACTTGATTCAAATCACATGCACAGTCCCACATACCACAGATTTTCAGAAAAAGTAGAACTTTGGTAGGAAGTTCCCACATGAAGATCATAGTACTAGAGCGTACTCCAATTCCTCGGATCATGCAAGTCTAGACTAGCACACAACCATTAAGAACTCAAGCAATTCTCCCAAACATCCATGAGTCGTCATAAGACTAAGAAAAACTACTTGGAACTTGTATTAACTTCAAACCATTGTTCATAAACATGAAATCCAACTTTAAAACCAACTTAAATGAATTGAAAACATCTTAGATTCACTATAAGCTTCACCTCTTAGCCCTAGCTAAGAGGTTTAGCCGTTCATCATCCAAGGAAATATGAAACAACTAAGAAAAGCATAAAAATGAGAAACAAACTAGAAGGAGTTGTGGAACTCCGAAATCCACTTCCGCCGCCTCCCACTTTGCTCAAACCCTTCTAAGATACCATAGGAACGATCCCTAGGTGTCCTTTTATAGTGGGGAGGCTCCACAGCATCAGAATCATCCAGAAATTGCGTAAGAGTACGCAGTGCGCAGAGAATTTCGGGACTTGTAGAACACGTCTCATTACGTTGACGACTGGTCGCACGACCGGTCTGAGCTACTGGACGACCGGTCGCAAAAGTGTCAAAAACGTCCAGAGAGTTGTGGGATTTTTCAGCCCAGAAAATATATTCAAAGACCGGTCGCACGATCGGTCTGAGCCTTGGACGACCGGTCGCACGACCGGTCGTGGACAGTCCAGTGAGTTGTGGCCCTGTGGCCCCTCCTGTTGAGTGATGGGACCGGTCGGACGACCGGTCTTGGGCCTTGGACGACCGGTCGGACGACCGGTCGTGGGTGTCTTCTTCTTCCTTCTTTTCTTCTCTTCTTTGCTTCTTTCTTCCACCCTTTCCCACTTGGTCCTTTGGTCTTCTTCGCTTCTAAATGGCGTACTTAAGTCTCTCTTTGATGATTCCTTTCTCTCATCCCTACAATCACATATCTATGCATTAGATTAGTCTACAAATCATGAAAACCTTGCATAATGAGTGATGAATTGGGGTTAGAATATGCACAATTAAGAGCTCAACACCCCCCCCCCCCCCCCCCCCCCCAACTAGCATTTTGCTAGTCCCGGCAAAAATACGTGAAACCAATTTCATTTTCCAAACCCAACTCCCCTTTAGAAATCCTTCTTCTATACATTTCAGGACATATAAGTGTAAGATTCAGAGAAATTAGGTGATAGATGTTGAAACCGTAAACCCTCAAAACATAATAAGCATCCATATGAAATTCCCGCTGATTATTTGATAAATAGAAGAACTTGAACAGTTTCGACCTAGTGTGCATAGTGAAAAATTCATCTCATGAATTTTCAGGATTATTTTCTTCATAGATCAACTAGACCATAGATCTCAAGGTGTATAGAGCGTAACAAGCCAATGACAGGAATTTGCCTTACCGTCCTTCCGACGGCTTTCACACTACGTCCCATTTCCGGTTTTGGTTACGGGTAGACCATCCCCCGGTTGGTAATAGGTAGCCCTAATCGAAATTTTCCACCGTTCTTGCCATCATTCCCAATTTCATCCTTCCTTTTCCTTTTTCTTTTAAATTAGATAGGATTTTTAGAAATCCATATCTTTCGTTATTTTCCCATGGACAAGTATGGACAAAGTACCCCGGCTTAGTGTTTTGACACCTTAAGTCAAAATCTAGATAATCCACAAATCACATAATCCCTTCAACCCATGAAAATCGTGTAATGTGAACTAGGTGTAAGAGTGTTCAAATTTTCTATCAATCACAAAAATAAGAGAATTCACATAAAAAACCATTATGTTGAGAGAAGTTCCAGACTTACAACTTCATACACTTCATATCTCATCCTCTTATGCTCATATCATCTTAAATGCATTGAAACACGTTTTCCAAAAGAGTTTTGAATTGTAGAAAAATAAAAATTTTCTACATAATTGCTCGAAATGTTGCAAAACGCTGGATTTATCCAAGTGATCCTACACCCCCCAACTAAATCTTACATTGTCCTCAATGTAAAAGATGTGCAATGCGTAAAACATGAGAGCAATTCTAAAATATAAGGGAGTGAGGAATGATAGTACCTGAGAGAGTGAAAAGTGGAATTCTTCCTCCTTTTAACAAACCTATGAAAAATAAACAAAAGCAACTAAATCCTAATCCTAACTACTCTATACCTCCATCAAACTAGGAGATCAATCATCCTGATACATAGGATCAGTCAGAGGTATGGACATACCTTCTGAAGGAAACTTCTTAAAGAACGGCTTTAATCACTGACCATTCGCCTTAAAAATGTTGCCGTTCCTTTGATTTAACAACTCGACGGTCCCATACGGGTAGACAGTTTGCACAATGTAGGGACCGGTCCATCGAGATCTCAATTTTCCCGAAAATAAATGTAGGCGAGAATTATACAGAAGGACTTTTTGATTGATGGTGAATGTCTTACGAAGAATGTTCTTATCATGGAATATCTTCGTCTTGTCCTTGTAAATTCTCGTATTCTCATATGCTTCATTCCGGATTTCTGCAAGTTCATTCAATTGTAGTTTGCGCAACGAGCTCGCCTTGTCAGAATCAAAATTCATCTTCTTAATTGCCCAATATGCCCTATGTTCCAACTCCACAGGCAAGTGACAAGCCTTCCCATAGACAAGTCTATAGGGAGACATTCCAATAGGGGTCTTAAAAGCGGTACGGTAGGCCCAGAGCGCATCGGTAAGTCGAAGCGACCAATCCTTGCGATCGGGGTTCACCGTTTTCTCCAAAATGTGTTTAATTTCCCTATTTGATATCTCAGCTTGTCCACTAGTTTGTGGGTGATAGGGGGTGCTCACTTTGTGTGTTACGCCATATTTCTTCATTAAGGTTTCAAATGGGCGATTACAAAAGTGAGACCCTCCATCACTTATGATGACTCGAGGTGTACTAAACTGGGAAAGAATATTCTCTTTTAAGAAGCGAATGACTGTTTTATGGTCATTATTCTGGCAAGGGATGGCCTTGACCCATTTAGATACATAATCGACGGCAAGCAAGATGTGTGCGTTTCCAAAAGAAGATGGGAATGGACCCATGAAATCGATGCCCCAACAATAAAAAATTTCGATTATTAAGATGGGATTGAGTGGCATCATATTTCTATGGGAGATTCCTCCCAATTTCTGACAAGGTTCACATGATTTGCAAAACTCATGTGTGTCTTTGAACATAGTGGGCCAGTAAAACCCACATTGCAGAATTTTGGCTGTGGTCTTCTTAGCCGAAAAGTGGCCACCACATGCCTGAGAATGACATAAGGAGATGATACTTTGTTGTTCATCATCTGGCACACATCTCCTTATGATTTGATCGAGATAATACTTGAATAAGTATAGGTCGTCCCATAGGAATTTTTGCACCTCAGTAAAGAATTTATCCTTATCTTGCCTTTTCTAATGTGTAGGAATTGTACCTGTAGCAAGATAATTAGCAATGTCCGCATACCATGGAAATTGGAAACAGCAAAAAGTTGTTCATCAGGGAACATGTCATTGATCGCGGTCGTTTCAGGGGAATCGGTGAGAACAAGTCGAGAGAGATGGTCAGCCACTACATTTTCTACTGCTTTCTTATCACGTATCTCTATGTCAAATTCCTCGAGTAGAAGGATCCATCTTAACAACCGTGGTTTAGCATCCTTCTTAGAGAGAATGGTACTTAAGCGCAGCATGGTCAGTGAATATGATGATCTTTGATCCAATCAAGTAGGACCTAAACTTGTCCAAGGCAAAAACTACGGCTAAAAGTTCTTTTTCCGTGGTAGTGTAGTTTGCTTGGGCTGAGTTTAAGGTTTTACTTGCGTAGTAGATAACACATGGCTTCTTCTTTTTTCTTTGGCCTAGCACGGCCCCAATAGCATAGTCACTTGCGTCGCACATAATTTCAAAAGGAAGGCTCCAATCAGGTGGTTGCATTATGGGAGCACATGTCAACATATTTTTAAGTGTGATAAAGGCCTTTTGACATTCTTCATTCCACTCGAATGAGTTTCCCTTTTGAAGCAAGTTACATAAAGGACGAGAGAGTGAACTGAAGTCTTTTATGAACCTTCTATAAAATCCTGCGTGTCCCAAAAAGGACCGCACATCTCGTATGCGCTTGGGTGGTGGAAGGTTGGAGATAAGATCAATTTTCGCTTTGTCCACCTCGATTCCATTTTGTGAAACGATGTGACCAAGTACAATTCCCTTTTGAACTATAAAGTGACACTTCTCCCAATTCAACACATGGTTCTTCTCTTCACATCTTTTCAGCACAGATTTCAAGTGCTCAAGGCACTCATCAAAGCTACAACCAAATACTGAAAAATCATCCATGAAGACTTCGAGAATTGTCCCCACCATATCAGAAAAGATACTCATCATACAATGCTGAAAGGTGGCAGGGGCATTACATAGTTCAAACGGCATCCGTCGATAGGCGAAAGTGCCGAATGGACATGTGAATGTAGTCTTTTCTTGGTCTTCACAGGCGATCTCTATTTGGTTGTACCCTGAATAGCCATTCAGGAAGCAAAAATGGGAATGACCCGCCAACCTTTCTAAAATTTGATTAACAAACGGTAGGGGGAAGTGGTCTTTCCTCGTGACAGTGTTTAGCTTCCGGTAGTCAATGCACATTCTCCAACTGGTAGTGACTCTGGTTGGTACGAGTTCATTATTGGCATTGGCTACGATGGTGATCCCGGATTTCTTAGGCACCACTTGAGTTGGACTCACCCATTGACTATCGGATATTGGGTAGATAATACCCACATCCAACAGTTTTACCACTTCGGCCTTAACCACATCCTTCATATTTGGATTGAGTTGTCTTTGTGGTTACCTAGATGTCTTTGTATTCTCCTCAAGGTGTATGCGATGAGTACAAATCAGTGGGTCTATGCCTTTGAGAACCGCAATCGATCACCCAATGGCACTCTTGTGCTCTAATAGAGTGGCCATTAGCCTACTCTCTTGTTCCTCATCCAAGTGGGAAGAAATCACCATCGGATGTCTCATCTCGACCTAAATAGACATATTTGAGCTCACTTGGTAGTGGTTTTAGGTCGAGTGTTGGTGCCTTGATATTGGATGGGAGGGCTTTGTTCTCGTTTACGGGCAAAGGCTCAAATAGAGCCCTCCATCTTTTGTTATCAAGCACCGGCATCATATCTAAAATGGCATCCATCTCTTGTATTGTGTCATCATTTATCTCATGAGAGTGGGCCACACATGTCTCCAAAGGGTCGAAATATAATGTTGAGGGGAAAGTATCTTCCACGAATGATTCAATCATATTTATCTCGTGGATCTCATCATCAACCTCCCGTGGTTGTTTGCACAAATCAAATATATTAAGCTCAAGAGTCATATTTCCAAAGGACATTTGTACAAGCCCGTTTCTACAATTGATAATTGCATTTGAAGTAGCTAGAAACGGTCGGCCAAGTATGACGGGAATTTAAGCACCGGTACCTATCACGAGATGAGTATCCAAGACAATAAAGTCTACTGGGTAGTAGAATTTATCAACTTGGACTAGAACATCCTCAATCATTCCTCTCCGTATACGAATGGATCTATCAGCAAGTTGGAGTGTGGTTTTGGTGGGTTTCAATTCACATAACCCGAGTTGTTCAGTAAACCGAGTATGGAATGAGGTTTACACTTGCCCCCAAGTCGAGTAAGGCTTGTTTAATCCGGTAGTCTCCTATGATGCATGAGATGGTTGGACTACCCGGATCCTTGTATTTTTGGGGCACTTCTTGTTGGATGATAGCGTTCAAATTCTCAGTCAAAAGTACTTTGTTATGAACGTTGTGTTTCCTTTTGATCGTACACAATTCCTTTAGAAATTTGGCATATGATGGTATTTGTTTTATGGAATCCAATAACGGAATGTTGATCTTCACCTGCTTGAAAACCTCTAAAATTTTCAGATTTTTGTCTAAAGGTTTGGGTGAAATCAACCTTTGGGGAAATGGGCAACCGGTTTGTATTGCCTTTCCGGTTCTTGTTTAAGCTATCATCCCCTTTGGAATTTTCCGGATCCTTAGGCTTTGGGGCCTTCACCGGATTAGATTTGTCAATTAATTTCCCACTTCGTAAGGTGGTGATAGCTTGAACATGCTCCGTATGTTGGGAGGTTGAGTTTGCATCTTGTATCTCAAATTGGGTTCTTGGGTTAGGAAGACGTTGGGCAGGAAGTGTGCCTTTCTCCCTAACACTGAGATGAGATTGAAGTCTAGCTATTGAAGTCTTCAATTCATTGATGGCTTGAGTTGAATTTTGATTGAATTTCAATTGCTCTTGCATGAACCCATCTATTTTCAGAGAATTAGTCTTGTTGTACTCAGCTTGGATCGAAATAAATGCACCCAACATCTCCTCTAGCGTAACTTTTGGTGTAATGATTAGAGATGGACCTAGTATCGGTTGAGCTTGAGGGATATTGGTTGCATTCGCAGTGGGTCCATTCCTCCAACTGAAGTTGGGATGGTTCTTCCAGTTAGCATTAAACGTGTTTGAGTTTGGAGCACCAAATTGCCGTGGATAATTGTTTATGGCATTTGATTGTTCTTGTAAGATGTCCTGAACTGCTGAAATTGTGGGACAATCTTGTGTTGCATGTTGATTTCCGGCACAAATTCCACAAATAGTTTCAACGTCATTAGAGTTAATCGTCTCTCCTTTCCTTAATTCCACGGCCTCAACTTTTCTTGTGAGGCTAGCCACCCGTGCACTTATGCTATCCTCTTCTGATAAGACATACATTCCTCCTTTTTCTCTTTGTTGGCTAGTCTTGAAATTTACTAGTTTAGATGTATCCCAAGACTGTGCATTCTCAGCCTCTTCCTCCAAATAGTCCCATGCTTCATTGGCTTCCTTGTTCATGAACTCCCATTACACATCATCTCTACAAATTGGCGCATGGGTGAAGTCAGTCCGTTATAGAAAAAGCTTATAACCTGCCAAATTTCATAGCCATGATGTGGGCATGCATTTAACAAGTCCTTAAACCTCTCCCAACATTGGAAGAAGGTCTCTTCTTCCTTTTGAGCAAAGTTCATGATAAGGCGCCTCAACATGTTCGTTTTGTGAGTAGGGAAGAATTTTTTTATGAATTTCCTATGCATATCAGTCCATGCACCAATTGATATTGGCCTTAATGCATGAAGCCAACCTTTAGCTTTATCTTTAAGGGTAAAAGGAAATAATTTAAGTCTTACCACATCGTCAGTAACATTCACAAAGTGCATGGTGGTTATTACCTCATCAAACTCCTTAAGGTGTTGATAGGCACTTTCACTGTCTAATCCATGGAATTTTGGGAGGAGTTGGATCACTCCCGGTTTCAAATCTACATTCCCTGCATTTTGTGGAAAGATTATGCATGAGGGAGTGCTTGCTTTTGCTGGTTGCAAGTAATCACGTAATGTTCTTGGTCGGGGAACATTCTTAACCACATTCTCTCCCGTTTCGATTTGGTTTTGGCCCAGATTTGGATTGGCCATCGGATTAGGTTGATTTGCAGCCATATTTTCAGACAAAATTGGAGAAGTTAGATGTCTCCTAGCACGTGGTTCTCTGTCTATTCCTTCTATTATTCCCCCTTCGCTAATGAGTCGGTTATTGGAATCCGAGCCCAATGTGGCATGCAAAATCCTAAAAGACTGAAACAAAAAGGAAAAAGAATTCTTCCTTCCTTTCTTTACTCTTCTCTAAGACCGAAGCACAAGCTGTCTTGCAATGGCTAGGCTAGAAGCAAGGATAGAGACCGATTTCTCCTGGTTAATAGGGGTTCAAAGAACTCCCCACCCACTCTTTGAATCTTTTGAGAAAAGTGCAGACAAAGAAGAAAGAGGAGTAGAGATGAGAAGAGAAATCTCTGAGCACAAGGTGATCCAAGACGGCAGAGTCGACCAATAGAAATCCAGGTGGCACAAGGCCTACCTTTCAGAGATCCAAAAAGGAGACTCCACCCACTTTACAAGAGATGAATGCGATAGGAACGAATAGGAGAAGAAGAAGAGTAAGGTTTAGAAAGATAAAACTTGATTAAGCACTTGAGGTCCTTATATCTTCTTCAGCTTCCTAGAAATCCTTGCAAAAGAAAAATCAAACAAAACAAACTAAGTTAGTCCTAGAATCCTAAAAATCCTAAATAGATACTATTTTCAGAAATTTGTGAAAAACCGTCAAAGTCCCCTGCAACGGCGCCAAAAACTTGTTCGCTTCCCCAAATGTAGGGTTACGATGTAGTAATAATCTCGGTAAGACCGAGGTCGATCCACAGGGACTTATGGAGGAATTCACAAACACATCCAATAGTTTCTATTGAGAAGCTAACAACCAGATTTGTAGTAGATTGATGTAAGTAGCAATGTTGAACTAAACTGAAGTAAACAATTATAAAAAGGCACTAGGGATTCAAGGATCCACTTGTAGCAATCCTTGATGCTCAATTCGCTGTGGTTTCTCACTTTCTCAACTAGAATCGAAATTAAGATCTATTTAGTCGGATGATAAAGCAGTTAAACCAACAATCTGCCATATGTAAAACCAATGTACATGATTCACTCAATGCAAGCTAGGACGAGCATACTCAATTGCATAGGTCAGTCCCAATTCCAATAGACTAAGTTCACAATCATAACCATCATGAAGTCCAGTCACAAGACAAAGCTAGATCATGATTTGAACTTGATTCAAATCACATGCACAGTCCCACATACCACAGATTTTCAGAAAAAGTAGAACTTTAGTAGGAAGTTCCCACATGAAGATCATAGTACTATAGCGTACTCCAATTCCTCGGATCATACAGGTCTAGACTAGCACACAACCATTAAGAACTCAAGCAATTCTCCCAAACATCCATGAGTCGTCATAAGACTAAGAAAAACTACTTGGAACTTGTATTAACTTCAAACCATTGTTCATAAACATGAAATCCAACTTTAAAACCAACTTAAACGAATTGAAAACATCTTAGACTCACTACAAGCTTCACCTCTTAGCCCTAGCTAAGAGGTTAGCCGTTCATGATCCAAGGACACATGAAACAACTAAGAAAAGCATAAAAACGAGAAACAAACTAGAAGGAGTTGCGGAACTCCGAAATCCACTTCCGCCGCCTCCCACTTTGCTCAAACCGTTCTAAGATACCATAGGAACGATCCCTAGGTGTCCTTTTATAGTGAGGAGGCTCCGCAGCATCAGAATCTTCCAGAAATTGCGTAAGAGTACGCAGTGCGCAGAGAATTTTGAGACTTGTAGAACACGTGTCATTACGCTGACGACCGGTCGCACGACCTGTCTGAGCTACTGGACGACCGGTCACAAAAGTGTCAAAAACGTTCAGAGAGTTGTGGGATTTTTCAGCCCAGAAATATATATTACCGGTCTGAGCCCTGGACGACCGGTCGTGGACAGTCCAGTGAGTTGTGGCCCTGTGGCCCCTCCTGTTGAGTGATGGGACCGGTCGGACGACCGGTCTTGGGCCTTGTACGACCGGTCGGATGACCGGTCGTGGGTGTCTTCTTCTTCCTTCTTTTCTTCTCTTCTTTACTTCTTTCTTCTACCCTTTCCCACTTGGTCCTTTGGTCTTCTTTGCTTCTAAACGGCGTCCTTAAGTCTCTCTTTGATGATTCCTCTCTCTCATCCCTACAATCACATATCCATGCATTAGATTAGTCTACAAATCATGAAAACCTTGCATAATGAGTGATGAATTGGGGTTAGAATATGCACAATTAAGAGCCCAACAGCTGGTAGTTGATACTAGCCGGTGGAGGCCTTACTTTGAAAAATTGCCACCAACCACATCAAAGCCTCTACCGTCTAATATTCAACTGCCGAAGCTTGACCTAAAATCATTACCATCCTAGCTGAAATATGTATATTTGGTCAAGAGGAGATATTCTTAATTGTTATAGCCTCCCACTTAGGAAAAGACCAAGAGCTCAAGTTAATTGAGTTACTCAAAGAGCATAGGGGAGCTATTGGATGGATCATAGCGGACCTCAAAGGGCTAGACTCTTCGGTATGTACTCACTAGATCCACCTCGAGGAAAATGCCAAAAGAGCACATTTTGGGCAGGATGAAAAGTTTTCTGAAGATATTTTTATCATGGAAGGCCTTCATCCTACTCTTGTATATCTGTGAACTTTTATAAGCATCATTTTGGATCTCGTGAAGTTCATTTAATTAGAGTTTGCGAAGTGAGCTAGCCTTGTCAACATTAAAATTCAATGCTCGAATTGCCCAATAGGCTTTGTGTTCAAGTTTCATGGGCAAATGGCAAGATTTCCCATAGACAAGTCTATAAAGAGACATTCAAATTGGGGTCTTATAAGCCGTACGGTAAGCCCAAAGCGTATCAACTAATCTCAGTGACCAATCTTTGCGATCTGATTTTACCATCTTCTCAAGAATGTGTTTAATTTCCCGATTAGAAATTTCAGCTCGCCCACTTATCTGTGGATGGTATGGGGTGCTCACTTTATGCGATATACCAAATTCTTCATTAGGCTTTTAAAGGGCCTATTGCAAAAGTGAGAGCCACCATCACTTATGATGGATCTAGGCGTTCCAAATCTAAATAATATGTTTTCTTTTAGGAACCATAGAACCCTCCGATGATTATTGGTTTTACATGGAATCTCCTCGACTCACTTGGACACATAGTCTACCGCTAGTAATAGTTAGACATATTCAAAGGAAGAGGGAATGATCCTATGAAATTGATGCCCCAACAATCGAATACTTCTATGTGTTGGATCGGGTTGAGAGGCATCATATTTCTATGGGACAATCCACCTAGCCTTTGACAATGCTCACATACTTAACAAAACTCATGGTTGTTTCGAAACATAGTGGGCCAATAAAAACCACACTGCATAAATTTTACAGCGGTTTTCGTGGTGAAAAAGTGACTACCACATGCTTGAGCATGACAAAAGGAGAAGAAATTTTTTTATTCATCATCAGGGATGTATCTCCTTATGATTTGGCCTAGGCAATATTTAAACAATAAAAGTTCATCCTAGAAAAATCTACGCACTTCCCTTAAGAATTCGCGTTTGTCTTGTGCAGTCCAATGTAGTGGCATCGCACCTGTCGAAATATAATTCGCTATATCAGCGTACCATGGTGAATGCGTGGCAAAAAAAGAGTTACTCATCAGGGAATAGGTCCTCTGTGGGTGTCTCATCAATGGAATCGAGCAAAACAAGGCAGGATAGATGATCTGCCACCATGTTCTCTACTCCCTTCTTATCTTTAGTCTCTAAATCAAACTCTTGAAGGAGTAGAATCTATCTTAGTAAGCAAGGCTTAGCATCCTTCTTAGAAATAAGGTACTTTAGCGCCACATGATCTGTATAGATGATGTCCTTAGATCTTATTAAGTATGGCCTAAATTTGTCCAAGGCAAAAACTACGGTTAGGAGCTATTTCTTCATTGTCGAATAATTGACTTGGGCTGGATTCAGGGTTCTACTTGTGTAGTAAATGTCGTGGATTTTTTTTTTAAATCTTTTTGTTGTCCTAACACCACCTTAATAGCATAGTCACTCGTGTCGCACATTGTTCCCCACACCCAAGTGCAAGGTTGCTGATGTAGTAATAATCGATCGTGAGACCGGATCAGTCCTTAGGGATTAAAGATTAAACTAATTCCAATTCTTCTAATAACTTGAAGTAGTATAGTTCAGGAATTCAAAGATTTAGAACTAAGTGAAAACAGGAAACTAAATAAGAGAAAATCTGAGAGTAAAGAACAACTAAAGCACTAAGGACCCACTTATAGTAGATTAATGCCAATTCATTCATCAAGCATAAACACAATTGGAATCAAAGTCCTATCTCTCATCCAATTGGAAGATATTGCATTCAACACATAACAGTCCAAACTCAATCTAGAATTTCAAATCTAGTATTAATGAAGCATAGAGAAGATGAACTTGTAGAACTTCGAAGGTAACATCCATACCAAGAGATAATGACATGATTTAGGCTTACTACAATTCAAATCTCATTAAACCAATATGACCATTCTCAGAAATTTACAAGTAACTCGTGTCCGAAGCACAAAAACTCTCAAAACTATCTAAAAATATCAACTTTATTTAAACTAGAACTTTAAAATCGAAAACCAAAGCTTAAAGTACATGCATAAACAAATTAAGCATTAAATCTAACTACAAGCTTCACCTCTTAGCCCTAGCTAACTATGGATATGATTGAAATAGAAAACAAAAGAAAAACTACTAAAAACATAGAAGAACTATAAAAACAGTAGGTTAGAGGAGTTGTAAACTCTTCATTTTGATCCTCTTCACCTCCAGCAACTTTAAAACTCTTTTAGGATGGATTAGAAAGACTGTAGAGGTATCCTTTTATAGAAAATTGCACCACCGCCTTCGAATCTTTGAGAATTTACGTAAGGAGTTACGCAGTTGGGTCAATGGACGATCGGTTGAAGCCCCTGGCCGACCGGTCCTTGCTTGCACAATGGTTAAAACAGAAAATAAAACTTTGAGTTCTTCTGGCCGACCGGTTGGGCGACTGGTTGAAAATGGCCAATTTTTTCAAGTAAGGTTTTGGATAAAACAATCTTCCACTTTTAATTATTAGAAAGGTTAGATGACCGATCTTTGCTCTTAACGACCGATTGAACGACCGGTATGAAATTGTTGTTTTTAGTCCAGCGAGCTCAACATGTGTTTCTAAAAAATCAACCGGTCAGCCTACCGGTCCTTTGTATTGGACAACCGGTCCTTAGACTATAAATTTGTATTTTTTTCTTTTCTTTTTCTCATTTCTTCCTTCTTTTCTCCACATCTTGGCACTTCTTCCATGGATCCTCAATGTATGCTAAATAGGTCCTTTTGTCATAGAATTCATGAGGGCTCTCTCTCATTCCTACAAACATAGATACACATATAAGATAAGTCTTTTAATTATCAAAACCAAGTAAATGTATGATGAATTAGGGTTAGAATATGCACAATTCAGATCTTAGCACACCCCCCAACCAACATTTTTCTAGTCCCAATGTTTACGTCGGATTTGGTAACAGGATCCTCCAGACGTTCACCTTCCTTAGAGCAAGCTTCCCTCCAAACCTAAAAGAATAAAAGAGAAAACTAAGGGTGGCTGGCGTTCAGCCGTTGGCCCTCTGAAGCTTAAGTCAGACGGGACATGGTTGTAAAGTGAAAAGTGGGATATGAGCGTAGAGATTGTGTACCTTTCTCATCTATGGGGCCATCCATTTATATGATCCAGGTGATCCAATCTATGACCTAAGCCGTTAAGATCACTGTTGATTTTAGGGGATAAGGTGCTTATCTTGTTAATCCTTAGATAAAGGGATGACCTAACAACCTTGGACGTCTAATGGATTATGTCTCTTAATGGAGATGCTCAGAGTTATGGATAAGGATGAACCAAAATTGATCTGTACAAACTGATGCTGAAAGGTAGAGATTATTCACCTCGAAGGTAACCTCGTTTAACATCCTTAAAGTGGGCTGCTCGCATGTAGATATACGATCCCTTTCAACGACCACGAGCCGAGCTGCTCGCATGAGGGACCTTTGTTTTGTAACCAAGGAGTAAAGACAGACGAATTATGAAAATACCTTCATCCGATGACCAGCGACCAAGCCATCTCGCATATTCAGCAGTGTATATGCAAGCCTCGACCACAAGGGCTCGCAGGTTAAACACCATAAAAAAGGCGCTCGCGGGTCTTGAGTCGTTGATATCTTTGACCACTGCTTTTTGGCTATAACAGATGCCCCCAAGTCATTGCCGTTGAGGAGTCTAAGGGAAGGACTTGCTTATCAGTGTGCATAACTGCCTAATGCGTTTCTCGAAGGGGAAGCACTACATGATTGGACTGTCATTAATGAACGCCAGCTTTCCACAGCTTTTCGACAGAGAGGAAATGAAGAGACGATCGCCATGTATCTACAAAATTAATGATCATGCCCGTTCGACTTTTGTGCCAAACGAATGGTTGTCGCGTGTCACCAAATCTTGAGGAATGATCGCTTATAAATATACGGACCCTATGAAATTTTTGAAATTTCATCCGAAGGCTTCGAAAATTCTCCTTCTCTTCTGCTTCCTTTTTCCCTTTGGTATACCAATCTTCCTCTGGTGTAACTTCGTTCCCCCAAATTTTCTTTGGTGTAACTTCGTTCTTCTTCTTTTCCTTCAAGGTATTATCCCCTTTTTTTCTATCTTAAAAAACCATGGTGAGAGATTCTAATGAAGAAGTAAGCCGTCAATGGGGATTTAACTGCCGAGGAGTTTCTTAAAATGTTCTAGCTCAAGAAAGCTCCCTCCAGCGATGGCTGGTATTATTTGTGTTACTGGCACCGGGATAATTATGTCTTGGGGAAACCCACTTCGAATTATCCTAGGTGGAGGAAACGCTGGTTCTTTACCTCCGGGAACTGAGAGTCTGAAACGGGATCCACCCCTGGAGGCCATAATGTGAGCCGCTTCTTCGGCGAAGTTGGGTGGAACTTCACTCTGACCGAATTTGCAAGCAGATTTTGAACTTTCGTTTATCTGACCTCTGATTGTATTCACAGGTATTCCGACCGGGGGGAAACCGAGCTTGAAGGGAGGAATCAATGAGAAGATCGTGAAAGTTTACAAGTTACCGGCTCACGATAGGGATATCGAGACCTATCTATCATCCTCCCGACTTGCAGCTGCTGGGTTGATATCTCGAGAGGAGGCTGCCATGGTGAATGTGGGAGAGAAGAGGGGATTGCTGCCTCGCTAAAAGGGCACCGGCTCGAAGAGGCAAAAGAAGACATTTGCCAATCCATCTCACCCGTCTAGTCGATCTGGTGAGCCTGCCATGGATGGAGGGATAATATAAAATCAGCTTGATATCCAAACTATCTGAGGGACCCACTGATTATGGGCCTCACCATAATGTTTAATAGCCATCCAAGTCGTCCAACCCTCTGGCCTTATCATTTTGGGTTGGGGACCCCAGGATGGACGGTCCAGATTGTGGCCCCAACAAAGGAAATAGTCCAGGGGTCACTGTACAAAGAGGACGTCCCTTACCTCCCTTGGACCAAAAGATTGTGTGGCCCACTTTGGGTCCCACCTTAATGTTTCTTAGAAATCCATGCCATCCATTTGTTTTCCTATGACATTTTAGGCCTTGGCCACAAAAATCAGCGGAATCCAAATTTCAGGTGGGCCGCACCATAGAAAATAGTGGTAGCAATGGTGCCTATTGTTGGAACCTTTCTAGGCCCACCATGATGGTTTTACAACATGAAAACTGACCATGCCAGGGCCTATTAAACCAACCATTAGCTGGCCTACACAGTGGATTGACTGGATTTCTCTAATGGACCCCACCCCCCTGTTTATTTAAAAACAAACATAAATAAAAAAAAGAAGGAAAGAAAAGGCTGGGGAAGTTTGCTTCCAGCGTGCGTTAAAGACGGTCTTGGGCTTGAAAATGGCCCCACGTGTGGGAACCACTATGATATATCTATGCCGTCCATCTGTCTCTCCATATCATTTTAGGCAAGGGGCCGAAAAATGAAGAAGATCCAGATCTCTAGTGGGTTGTGCCGGAAGAAACAATACAGACCGTTGAAACCTTTCCAAGGCCCACTATCATGTTTCTATACAACAAAACCTACCTAAGTCAGGACTCGTTAGGCCCACATTAAGCTGGCAAATCTGATGGACGAATTGGATTTCCCATGTGGACACCACCATGTAGGGGAAAACAAGAAAAAAAACAGAAGAAAAGAAAAAGAAAAGAAAAAAAAAGTTCACTGGATAGTCAGCGTCCTCTGGACGCTGCTGCCCAGCTACGTGAGGGCGGAAGCCCCTTTGAGCGGCCCCCACCATGATGTATTGGTTTTATCCAAACCGTTCATCTGCTTTGCCAGATCATTTTAGGACATGAGCCCAAGAATGAGGCATGTCCAAGTCTCAAGTGGGCCACACCACAGAAAGCAGTGGGGACAGTGATGTCCACCATTGAAACATTCACAGGGCCAGCTTGTAGGGTCCACCTTGATGTATATAGTCTATCTACGCGGTTCACCTATTTTAGCACCTCATTGTAGGGCCGGTAGTTCTTAATAATGTGGCCCAACTAGATGGGACCCACCTTTCATCTATGTTTCATGCACATTTGTGCTTGCTGCCCATTTCTATTTCAAAAAATTCTACGTTAGATTTTAGTGTTTTAGGCCATGTTTGGGTGTCCTTGGTGGGCCCCACGTGTGAGTAATGTAGAGTCCACTGCTCGGACCTTTTATTTGGTATATGTGGCAACACGAATGACACATCACCTGGGTCGAAGCGGACCCCACGCGATCGGGAAGTTGATCCCAAAATGGGGCTGGGAATTGTTGTGCAGAAAATTCTGCACCGAAATTTCAACTAACCATATTTGTCCATGGGGTAAAACTTGCACGTGTACATCCAGCAAGTCATATAAGGTGTCTTTTGTAGAACACACATGGGTCTAGCAGGGACACTTTGAGGAATGCAAAAAGGTGGCCCCATTTGATCATGGAGCCTGCCCAAAGTGGGGCCAAAATCAATTATGGGTTACATTTCTGCACAGTTCTTCCAAGTACTTATCTTTAGTCCATTGCTATAAATTGTATACAAGCAATCTAGGAAGGATGTTTGGTGGTTTCTTAAGCCCATATATGAGTCTACGAGGGGGACTTGACAACACGCAAAAAGGTGGTCCCATTTGATGGCAGTCTGTGCTCAAAGTTGGGCCAAAATCATTTATGCACTACCGTTGCTGCACAACTCCAAGTACCCATGTTTGAGCCTTTGTTAAAAATTATACACATGCAATCAAAGGGATCTGTCTTATGAGTTTTGAAGACCATACATTGGTCTGTGTAGTGATCATTTTATTTCTCTAGAAGATGGCCCCTTGTGATCACAAATTGGACCCAAACTTAGCCCAAAATCATTTATGCATGTAAAGTTTGTTTAATTAAAAATCTACATGGGGTCACATCCATGGAATCTACCACCTTCCTAAAGTATTAAATAAGCCATTTAAACCCTAAAACTTGAATTTAGAGCCACCACCATAGGGTTGATCTTAACCGTATAAATTTTGAATATGACAATCTAACCGCATAAATGGTCTAAAATATGGTAGGGTCGAATTCTAATGAGCGTGTACATGTTTCAAGCAACATTGAAAGATGCTTCGATTCTTAAGGTGATGATTCCTCCCCTTGAGCTTTCCACCTTCATGTTAATTAAGTAATAGTTTTACTCATATATGACTGAAAATGTTACTCTGTCTCATGATTACCTCTACTGTTTTATTTTGCCCCATAAATCATATGTTTAACCTTACTATACGTGAATTTCTTTATAACTGTGAACTATTTACGAATGTTGGAATTGTCGTTTTCATTCCTCATGTTTGGAATATGAAAGTGGAATGTGAATTTGAATGGTTGCGATCACCTATATTTGATGGGACCTTAAACTGGTGGCCTTTGGAAGCGATTTATTGAAAAGATTCCTGATGGTGTCCTTAGATGGAATTGTTGGACTAAATGTTAAATGAGATGAGATCTTGATTATGCCCATAGCTGGACCAGTATGGAAATATTTTTGATGATGTCTTTATATGGACTCGTTGGACTGAATGTTCTATTGAGATAAGTTGTTGGGATTCCCGATGGACTTGATGGACCAATGGTCCTATGAGATAAATTATTGATTATGTCCCTTGTTGGACTCGTGTGGAAATATTTTGGAGAATTATTGTGATGAAAGGCCACTAGTTGTAAGGGAATGTCATAATTGGTTTGGTTGTAAATTGGAATAATAATGGTTGATTTAATCATGCATATCATGGCACAGACGGGACATGTGGTGACGAGCCATATTACCGTCGGGTGGTCTGGTTGCTGAGAGCACGTACCCTCGAGGTATTTTCGCTGGCTCTAGACCACCATAGAGTGTGTCATTCACTGAGAGCACGTACCTTTGGTATTTTCGCTGGTGATGACCACTCGTGATATTATGGGGCTGATGTGTGTCCTTAGTGACTTTCAGACCACTGGGTGAGGCCGATGTGTGTCCTTAGTGACTTCCGGATCACCAATTGATGGATTTGCATTGTGGGGCTGATGTGTGTCCTTAGGGACTTCCAGACCACATTTTCCAGCTGGATGTGCATCCCCAGGCTGAGGGACATGTGCATGCATTCATGCATTTAAGAAAGATTGCATCATGGATGTTTTGTACATTTTTTATTATTCTTGATTAATGTGTTAATGTGTAATCTTGAGGGGACCTCACACTGAGCTGGCCACTCATGCTGTTAAATTTCAACCGTACAGTTGGTGCAGGTAATTGAATAATGTACAGGTTGTACTGGAATGGAGTAGGATGCTCAGGTTCTGCTGATGTCATGGATCAAAGAGCTGTGTTTAATGGTTGCTACTTTAAATTTTGTATATAATTGTAATTGTTTATTAGTGTATTCTGAATTAAATTCGAGATATTCGGTTTGTATAAGCCTTATGGGCACCACTCTACGATATTTGTTGTATCTTTCCTATATGCATGGTTTGTTTTCTTCCGCGGTGAATACCCTTCTTGGAATGACAGTTGAAAATGGACTGAAATGTGGGTTTTCTTCATAGGCTAACGTCCGGATCTTCAAAACATGGGTCTAGAACTCGGGTTGCAAAAAATTCGGGGGGTTACACAACCCAAACGGAGTTTTGGACATAGGCTAACTCTCAACCCGACGCACATTCACTCCCGTGTCGGAGGCTCCCCCTTGGAGACTTAGTTTAGGCCCGGCTAACAGGCCAAGGAATGGCTAACGTCCCTAGGTCGAGTTCCCTAGGTCGAGTTTGACAAACAAACTCTAAGTGTACTCTCAAAAAGGACAACCTTACTTGTCGGATGAGCCCCTTGTTTAGCACCGGTTCGGGTTGCTTGATCTCTGCTCTCTCGTGCTTCAATCAGCTTCCCTTGCTCCCACGATCGTGTCGCCGTTGCGTCACCAATGCTTCAGCCACACTCGATCAAACACCTTGTATGTGATGCCTTTTGAGATGCCCAAGGTGATAGGAGGATGGTTGAATCTCCTACATGTGATATGTGGCTTGATCTAACTAGGAGATTCACCTAGAGAGTCTTCTAGAGGTCTTGGACAAGGGATATGCCTATATGGAATAGTGTCTCACCTCTAGATTTGAGAGTGGAATCAAGTCATCTCTAGTTTGCATTTGAATGCCCTCACTTGTTTTTAAACACAAGGGATATGACGATGTACAAAGGATGTGGGGAATAGGCTCTCAAAACCCTCTGCCGAATGCCCAAAAACTGAGCTCCTTATATAGGAAAAATGTGCTCCAACGGTCTAAAAAGGGGCAAAAACGGCTAGTGCCGACCGGTCGTCCAGGGTCCACGACCGGTCGTCCAGGGTCAAGACTGGTCAGCCACAGGCCATTTCTGAAGACAGATTGCTTGCTGTCTTGGAGGGAAGACTATCCGACCGGTCACGACCGGTCGGACCAGCCCAGCCGACCGGTCACGACCAGTCGGTCCTTAGCCTGCATAACACAGCAGCTTGCTGTTGCAACTGGAAGCCTGTCCGACCGGTCACGACCGGTCGGCTGGACGGTTAAGACCGGTCGGACAGGCCTAGGTTCAGCCTGTAATTTTGCTGACCCGTCTCTCCTTCAACCCACTACAAAAGCCAAGGTATAGGTGATCATTTGGGATACCTAGGGGCCACTCTATGATGACTAAGGGTTTTCCTAAGATGGTCAAGGTCATCAAAGAGGTAAGGGGTTGAGTTTTGGTCAAGGTTAAGGCACCAAGGCATCACTTTTACCTGATTCTTCTTCCTTGATGCGGCCGATCTGTCTTGAGTCTTCGGTCTTCGTCTTCATTGGGCTCAACCGACACTGGACTCACTGACGTAAGTGATTGACAAACAAGGTGCACTAGTATGCCACAGAAAAGTGCACTAACACGTACAACCCCGACTCCATTTGGAGTAGGGAATTTGATGCATAGGTATAAGGGGTGTAAAGCTGCTCCTATCTTGTTGAGAGAAGGTCGGCCCAAAATAGCGTTCTATGCTAATCTTCGATCTACCACGAGGAAATTAACGAAGACCGTAGTTTTGGCTGGACTTTCTCCGAAGGTGACCAGAAGGTCGATGCTTCCTTCTGGTGTTACAACTTCGCCCCCGAAGCCGACAAGGGGAGTGGAGACTGGTTTGAGTAGACTTTTGGCGAGTGCCATCTTATTGAAAGCTTCTAGGTAAAGAACATCAGCAGAATTACCTGTATCCAATATAATACGTTGAGTTAAATAATTTGATACCTTTAACGCGACCACGATGGAGTCCTCGTGAGGGAAATGAATCCCTTCTGCATCTTCAAGAGAAAAAGAGATTGGATGATGGCTGGGATTTGTCATATCGGACAATTTTTCTAGCCAATAAATATACTGGGGCTTCTGAGATGCCTTGCGAGCATGCTTTCCTTAACGCTTGGGAATCTCCTCCACAAGATGGACGTCCGGCAATGGTTCCAATCTCACCAGTGGGTTCAGCATCTTCTTGCAAAGGGTGATGTTGAGGTGATTTTTTCCTTTGTGATGGGGCTTCCGTTCTCTTAGACGACCGACCCTATCGCGCCATGTAATCCTGGAGATGACCCTTTCGAATTAGGGCTTCAATGTGATCTTTTAATGATACACAATCTTGGGTGTTATGTCCATGATCTTTATGGAAATAACAGAACTTCCTCTTATCTCTTTTTTCAGGATCGGACTTGATCCTTGAAGGCCACTTCTGTTGAACCTCCAATTTATACATTGCATTGCCCACTACATCACACTATATGCATGGTTTTCATGGTTGAAAGGGCTATCTAACGCATGTTTTGTTATTATAGGGATGTGGGCGGACTTCACTCAATTGGAAACCAAAAAAGGGGCCATTTAGAACCTTTGAAGGAAGGTCCAAGATGGACCAAAGAAGGAAGAAGAAAGAGGAAGAAAAGAGAATGAAGAAATGAAGAAAAAGATGCAGAAAAGCAAGTCCGACCGGTCATCCAACCAGTCGGCCATACTTCTGGACACCATTGGGAAAGGACTAGTTGGTCTGATCGGTCTTGATCGGTCGGCCAACCGGTCGGTGCTGCTGCGGAGCTCGCTGAACAATTTAATCAGATGGTCCGACCGGTCGTGACCGGTCGGCCAATGGGTCGTGCATACTTGGAAACTCCCTGGACTGTTGCAAAGTAGGAACGACAGGTCATGACCGGTCGGCCAGGCCAGTCCGGTCGGCTGCGTAGAAAAATCAGGAGTTTCTAAATCCGGTTCCGAATTTGGCTGCGCACTGCGTAACCTTACGCAGATTCTGGATGTTTCGGACGCAAGGGAGCTTTCCCACTATAAAAGGACACCTAGGGGCTCTTCCTAGGTCATCATAGAAGCTAAGGAACGTAGTTCTAGAGAGAGGAAGCTGTCGTGGAGTGTCTGCAACTCTCCAATTTCCGGTTTTTCTAGCTTTTATGCTTTTATTATGAGTTCTAGTCGTAGTATGACAATGCTCGGCTAGAATCTCTCAGCTAAGGCTGAGAGGTGAAGCTTGCAGCTAATTTCATGTTTGATTCAAGTTAATTCAAGTAATTTTCAATTCAAGTTTGGATTTTTCATATTCTAGTTCTTAAGTTGGTAGTTTGAGATGTTTTATGAGAGTTCATGTGCTCCGGACATGAATTCCTTGCAATTCTCTGAGATTATCATATGATGCTTGTTTAGATTCGAATTATAGTAATCCTTGAGCAGGCCATAGTCCATAGGCATGGGTGTTACTCCGAAGGCTATGGTTTTGAATTCTACATTGATTGAATGGGACTAGAACTTGGAAGTTCAACTAGATTTGGATTGAATGTGTGTGAATGCTTTATTTTCCAACTAGATGAGAGATAGGACTTTAAATCTAATTGTGTTTTCTACTTGGATTGATTGAATTGACAAGGGATTGCTACAAGTGGATCCTTGAATGCCTTGGTACTTTAAATCACTGAATTTCCATTAAGTTACTGTTTTAGTTTAATTACCCAATTAAATCTGATTTTCTTGCAAAAACTGAGTTGCTGGAATAGTTTGGAAGTTGTTTCTAATTCCCTGTGGATCGACCTTGGTCTTATCGAGATTTATTACTACATCACAGCCTTACACTTGAGGCGAGCGAACAAGTTTTTGGCGCCGCTGCCGGGGAACTTAGATAACGGTTTTCAAATTGTTTTAGTGGCTGTAGAAGTAGAAGTAGAAGTAGGATAGGTTTTCTGATTTTTTCTAGAACTAACAAATTGTTTGGTTTTGTAGGTTTTCTTCTCTAGTTAAAAGCGCATCAGGTGATACCTTTCTAACTTAGTTTTTTTTACAGATTTTCTATTTTCAGATTTCTAGGATTTAGGACTAGTATAGTTTTTGTTGAGTGGTTTGTCCCGTTGGGAACGTAACCACTCAAATCGTCTCCAATCTGAAGGTGGTTTAGTTGGACCATTGTCAGTCCATAGACGAGTCTGAAATTACCAAGTGCATTGTGAAAGTTTGGGGAGTATGGATCAAACACCTTTAAGGAATCCTCCCCCCCTACTCCAACTACAAACGCAAATCAAGAAGGAGTAGGAGAGAATGAGGTACATAATGTTCCTCCACTGAGATCATTGCGGGATTACCTACAACCAGCCCGTGCCATTACACCCTCTTGTGTGGTTCTACCACCAAACGGGGGAAACATTGACATAAAACTGGGTGTAATTCAACTCTTACCAAAGTTCCATGGGCTAGACTCTGACCGCCCATACTTACACTTGAAAGAATTTGAAGAAGTGGTAGCTACCTTGCAGTACGCAAATGTTTCAGAAGATACCATTAGACTTAAACTTTTTCCCTTTTCATTGAAAGAAAGAGCCAAAGATTGGCTTCACTCTCTTAGACCACATTCGATTGGGTCATGGGTTGAGATGACCCGGGAATTCTTGAAAAAGTTCTTCCTAGCTCATAAAACGAACACCCTTCGAAGAGCCATAATGAATTTCTCGGCTAAAGAGGGTGAATCTTTTTTTCAATGTTGGGAGAGATTTAAGGACCTCCTACTTGCTTGCCCACATCATGGCTATGAGAGTTGGCGAATTATAATTTTCTTCAATGATGGATTAAGTTCCAATATGCGCCAATTCGTAGAGATGATGTGCAATGGCGAGTTTATGAGTAAAAATCCAGATGAGGCTTGTAGTTACTTGGACATGTTGGCTGAAAATGCCCAATCTTGGGACACCTCGGATAAACTCAATAACCCCAAGCCCACTCAAGAGAAAGGAGGGATCTATGTCCTTAAGGAGGAAGACGATGTGAATGCAAGGATAGCCAACCTCACAAGGAAGGTTGAGGCCATGAAACTTAGTAAAAGTGGAGTTCCAAAGTCCAATGAAGCTGTTGAAATCATATGTGGGATTTGCCTCACCGATTTACACGCTACGCAAGATTGTCCCACAATTCCTGCATTTCAAGAGGTATTACATGAACATGCAAATGCCAAATATGGGTATCAACGGCCGTTCAATGGACCGGTGGGTAATACGTACAATGAGAGTTGGAAGAACCACCCAAATTTTAGTTGGAATAATGCTCCTACAGGCAATCCTACCAACTCTCAAAGAGGGCCACCCATGCAAAATATGGCCCCACCTTAGTTCTCAATGGAGGATACCTTGAAAGCGTTTATACAAGGGCAAACGCAAATCAATCAAACAAATCAGCAAATGTTCCAAGAGCTTGAAGTCTTGGTTGATGAGATTAAGGGATGCTTGAATGCTAGGGAAGGGACCTTTCCAGCCCAACCTCAGCCCAATCCAAAACAAGTACATGAAGTGAGCATCCCTAATCCTTCCAACCGAAACATGGAGCAAGCCAAATCCATCACCACTCTTAGAAGTGGTAAATAAATTGACAAATCTATTCCGGTGAAGGCCGATGAGCCTAATGATCCGGTAAATTCTGAGGATGAGGATGGATCTAACTTGGCCCCACAAGAACCGGAACGCATTTACAAGCCCGTAGCACCATTCTCTTTAAGATTGGTTGCCCCAAAATCTCTTCCAAACTCTCATGATATTCTAGAGATTTTCAGACAAGTCAAGATTAATATCCCTTTGCTTGATGCCATCAAACAAATCCCCTCTTATGCCAAGTTTCTAAAGGACCTATGCACAACAAAACGCAAATATAATGTGCAGCAAAAGGCCTTCTTAACTGAGCAAGTGAGTTCCATTCTCACTCAAAAGACCCCCCTAAAATTCAAAGATCCCAGTAGTCCCACAGTCTCATGTATCATTGGAGACTACAGGATTGAATGTGCCTTGCTAGATTTGGGGGCGAGTGTGAACTTGATCCCATACTCAGTATATGAGCAATTGGGTCTTGGTGAATTAAAACCCACCAAAACCACATTGCAACTCGCTGATAGATCTATCCATGTGCCGAGGGGGATAATTGAGGATGTTCTAGTCCAAGTTGACAAATTTTACTACTCGGTAGATTTTATCGTCTTGGACACACAACCGGTTTTGGATGCTAGCACCCAAATACCGGTAATATTAGGACGCCCATTCCTTGTCACATCAAACGCAATCATTAATTGCCGGAATGGGGTGATGCAACTATCTTTTGGAAACATGACACTAGAGGTGAATGTGTTTCACTTGGGCAAAAGACATAGGGATGTCGATGATGATGAGTTCTTCAAGGTAAACATGCTTGAATCTTTTGAAGAAGAAGAACTCCAACTTGAACCACTAGAAAGCTTGGAGACATGCTTGGCACATTTCATGGATTCTGAAGACCCCATCATTAGTGAAATTGTGCAAGCATTGAATATAGAAAGACCGGTAGTTGGTACTAGCCGGTGGAGGCCTCATTTTGAAAAGTTGCCACCAACCACATCAAGGCCTCTACCGTCTAACATCAAACCACCGAAGCTTGACCTTAAACCATTGCCATCTGAGCTTAAATATGTATATTTGGGTCAAAAGGAAACTTTCCCAGTTGTCATTGCCTCTCACCTAGAGAAAGACCAAGAGCTCAAGTTGATTGAGTTACTCAAAGAACATAGGGAAGCCATAGGTTGGACAATAGCGGATCTCAAAGGGATAGATCCTTCGGTTTGCACTCACCGTATACACCTTGAAGAAAATGCAAAAACAACTAGATAACCTCAAAGACGGCTAAATCCAAACATGATGGAGGTTGTCAAAGCCGAGGTGTTAAAACTATTGGATGTGGGTATCATCTACCCCATCTCAGATAGCCAATGGGTGAGTCCTACCCAAGTTGTCCCCAAGAAATCCGGTATTACCATCATAGAAAACGCCAACAACGAGGTTATACCGACTACGGTGACCACCGGTTGGCGTATGTGTATTGATTATAGGAAGCTCAACACAGTTACTAGGAAAGACCACTTCCCTCTCCCATTTATGGATAAAATTTTGGAGAGGTTAGCAGGCCATTCCTATTATTCTTCCTAGATGGCTATTCCGGATACAACCAAATTGAGATAGCTCTGGAGGACCAAGAGAAAACCACATTTACATGCCCGTTTGGCACCTTCGCTTACCGAAGAATGCCATTCGGGTTATGTAATGCACCCGCCACATTCCAACGATGCATGTTGAGTATTTTCTCGGACATGGTGGGTGAGTTTCTTGAGGTATTCATGGACGACTTTTCTGTTTTTAGTTGTACGTTTGATGAGTGTCTCAAGCACTTGGAGTTGGTCTTGATGAGGTGTGAGGAGAAGAAACTCGTCTTAAACTGAAAAAAGTGCCATTTCATGGTACAAAGAGGAATAGTCCTTGGACATATCATCTCGTCCAATGGAATAGAGGTAGACCGGGCAAAAATTGACATAATTTCTAATCTACCACCACCCAAAAGCATACGCGATGTGCGGTCCTTCCTTGGACACGCCGGTTTCTATAGAAGGTTTATAAAGGATTTTAGTCATATCTCAAGGCCTTTATGTAACCTTCTACAAAAGGATAACCAATTTGAGTGGAGTGCCGAATGTCAATTAGCTTTTTCAAAGCTAAAAGACATGTTAACAACCGCTCCTATCATGTAACCACCAGATTGGTCCATTCCTTTTGAATTGATGTGTGATGCGAGCGATTTTGTTATTGGGGCAGTGTTAGGCTAAAAGAAGGATAAGAAGCCCCATGTCATCTACTATGCAAGTAGGACCTTGAATCCCGCCCAAGTTAATTATTCGACTACGGAGAAAGAGCTCCTGGCTGTCATTTTTGCCTTGGACAAATTCAGGCCCTACTTAATAGGATCCAAAGTTATTGTTTACACGGATCATGCGGCGCTGAAACACCTTCTTTCTAAGAATGATGCTAAGCCCCGTTTGCTTAGATGGATCCTACTCCTTCAAGAATTCGACTTGGAGATCAAAGACAAGAAGGGGGTAGAAAATGTGGTGGCGGATCATCTATCCCGCCTAGTCCTACCTAATTCCATTGACGAGTCACCTATTGAGGACTCATTCCCTGATGAGCAAGTCTTTGTTGCTATGCATCCACCATGGTACGCTGATATAGCCAATTATCTTTCCACAGGTGCGATGCCGATTCATTGGACTGCGCAGGACAAACGTAAATTTCTAAGGGAAGTGCGCAGATTTTTCTGGGATGAACCTCTATTGTTTAAATATTGCCCAGACCAAATTATAAGGAGATGTGCCCCTGCTGATGAACAAAATTCCGTCATCTCCTTTTGTCATGATCAAGCATGTGGGGGTCATTTTTCAGCCAAGAAAACAACTGCAAAAATTCTACAGTGTGGTTTCTATTGGCCCACGCTATTTAAGGACACCCACGAGTTTTGCAAAGCATGCGAGCGTTGCCAAAAGTTAGGAGGATTATCCCGTCGAAATATGATGCCTCTCACCCCAATTCAACATCTTGTAGTCTTTGACTGTTGGGGCATCGATTTCATGGGACCATTTCCCTCATCTTTTGGACATGTCTATATTTTGCTTGCCGTAGACTATGTGTCTAAATGGATAGAGGTTATCCCATGTAGAACCAACGATCATCGTACGGTTCTCAAGTTCCTCAAAGAAAACATACTTTCTAGATTTGGGACGCCTCGAGCCATCATTAGTGATGGTGGTTCTCACTTTTGCAATAGACCTTTTGAAGCTTTAATGAAGAAATATGGTATTAGGCATAAAGTGAGTACCCCATACCACCCACAGACAAGTGGGCAAGCTGAAATCTCCAATAGGGAAATCAAACAGATTTTGAAAAAGACGGTGAGACCGGATCGTAAGGATTGGTCCCTAAGATTAGATGATGCACTTTGGGCTCACCGTACCTGCTTACAAGACACCCATTGGAATGTCCCCTTATAGACTTGTCTATGGGAAAGCTTGCCACTTGCCTGTGGAGATAGAACAGAAAGCTTATTGGGCAATTCGGGCTTTAAATTTTGACATTGACAAGGCTAGCTCGCTTCGCAAACTTCAATTAAATGAGCTTGATGAAATCCAGAACAATGCATATGAGAACTCGAGAATTTACAAGAGTAAGATGAAGGCCTTCCATGACAAGCATATCTTCAGAAAATCTTTTCATGAAGGACAGAAAGTACTCTTGTATAATTCCCGACTTCATCTTTTTCCGAGAAAATTACGATCTCGATGGACCGGCCCATACATTATCAAAGAAGTTTTTCCTCATGGGGCTGTTGAGATTGAGAATGCAGCGAATGGTAACTGTTTTAAAGTTAATGGACAACGCCTTAAACCATTTGTTGAGAAATTTGATTCAGAGGACATGTCCATCACTCTGAATGATCCTGTCTATCAGGATGATTGATCTCCTAGTCTAATGGAGGTATAGCATAGGTAGGTTTAGTTTTATTTAGTTTTACTATTTTAGTAGGTTTTAGTTGTTGGGTTGTATACTTCCATGATCGCTCTCTCAGGTACTATTGTTCTCACTCTCTCATATTTTACCATTGCTCTCATGTTCATGCTCACTTCATATCTTTTACATTGAGGACAATGTAAGATTTGGTTGGGGGGTGAGATGAGATCCTCATCTACCAGTTTGCAACATTTCGAGCTTCATATACGCAAATTTTTTCTAATTTTCTAAAATTTCAAAACTCTTTTAGAAAACCTTATTTCCATGCATTCGAGATGATATGAGTATAAGAAAAGGAGATACAAAGTGTGTGATGTTGTAAGTCTTGAATTTCTCCCAACATAATGGTTCTATATGTTAGTTCCCCTATTGTTGTGATTGATAGAAAATTTGAACACCTTTACACCAAGTTCACATTACACGATTTTCATGAGTTGACAGGTTTATGTGATTTGTGGATTAGCTAGACTTTGATTTAAAGGTGTTGAGCAGCCAAGCTGGGGTATTTTGTCCATCCTTGTCCATGGAAAAATAATGAAAGATATGGATTTTTAAAAATCCTATCTAATTTAAAAGAAAAAGGAAAGAAATGATGAAATCGAGAATGAAGGAAAAATGGTGGAAAATTCTGAAAAGGGCTACCTATTACCAACCGGGGGATGGTCGAACAGTAACCAAAGCCGGAAATGAGACGTAGTGTGAAAGCCGTCGAAAGGACGGTAAGGAAAATTCCTATCATAGGCTTGTTGTTGCTCTGTGCACTTTAAAATCCTTGGTTTACTTAATCTATGAAGAAGGTAATCCCAGAGACTCATGAGATGAACTTTCACTATGCACACTGGGTTGAAATTGTTCGAGTTCTTCTATTTATCAATCAATCAGCGGGAATTTCATGTAGACACTTCTTATTCTTTGAGAGTTTAAGTTTGCAATTTCTATCACCTAGTTTCTCCAAATTTTATACTTATATGTCTTGGAATGGATAGAAACATGGTTTCTGGAAGAGAGTTGGTTTGGAGGTTTGAAATTGTTTCACGCATGTTTTGCTCGGGACTAGCAAAAAGCTGGTTGGGGGGTGTGTTGAACCTCCAATTTATACATTGCATTGCCCACTACATCACATTATATGCATGGTTTTCATGGTTGAAAGGGCTATCTAACGCATGTTTTATGATTGTAGGGATGAGGGCGGACTTCACTCAATTGGAAACCAAAAAGGGGCCATTTAGAACCTTTGAAGGAAGGTCCAAGATGGACCAAAGAAGGAAGAAGAAAGAGGAAGAAAAGAGAATGAAGAAATGAAGAAAAAGATGCAGAAAAGCAAGTCCGACCGGTCGTCTGACCAGTCGGCCATACTTCTGGACACCATTGGGAAAGGACCAGTTGGTCTGACCGGTCTTGACCGGTCGGCCAACCGGTCGGTGCAGCTGCGGAGCTCGCTGGACAATTTAATCAGATGGTCCAACCGGTCGTGACCGGTTGGCCAATGGGTCATGCATACTTGGAAACTCCCTCGACTGTTGCAAAGTAGGAATGACCGGTCGTGACCGGTCGGCCAGGCCAGTCCGACTGGTCGTCCGACCGGTCGGCTGCGCAGAAAAATCAGGAGTTTCTAAATCCGGTTCCGAATTTTGCTGCGCACTGCGTAACCTTACGTGGATTCTGGATGTTTTCGACGCAAGGGAGCTTTCCCACTATAAAAGGACACCTAGGGGCTCTTCCTAGGTCATCATAGAAGCTAAGGAACGTGGTTCTAGAGAGAGGAAGCTGTCATGGAGTGTCTGCAACTCTCCAATTTTCGGTTTTTCTAGTTTTTATGCTTTTATTATGAGTTCTAGTCGTAGTATGACAATGCTCGGCTAAAATCTCTCAGCTAAGGCTGAGAGGTGAAGCTTGTAGCTAATTTCATGTTTGATTCAAGTTAATTCAAGTAATTTTCAATTCAAGTTTGGATTTTTCATATTCTAGTTCTTAAGTTGGTAGTTTGAGATGTTTTATAAGAGTTCATGTGCTCCGAACATGAATTCCTTTCAATTCTCTGAGATTATCATATGATGCTTGTTTAGATTCAAATTATAGTAATCCTTGAGCAGGCCATAGTCCATAGGTATGGCTGTTACTCCAAAGGCTATGGTTTTGAATTCTACATTGATTGAATGGGACTAGAACTTGGAAGTTCAACTTGATTTGGATTGAATGTGTGTGAATGCTTTATTTTCCAACTAGATGAGAGATAGGACTTTAAATCTAATTGTGTTTTCTACTTAGATTGATTGAATTGACATGGGATTGCTACAAGTGGATCCTTGAATGCCTTGGTACTTTAAATCACTGAATTTCCATTAAGTTACTGTTTTAGTTTAATTACCCAATTAAATCTGATTTTCTTGCAAAAACTGAGTTGCTGGAATAGTTTGGAAGTTGTTTCTAATTCCCTGTGGATCGACCTCGGTCTTACCGAGATTTATTACTACATCGCAGCCTTACACTTGAGGTGAGCGAACAACTTCACATATGGTTTGTGCTTAATCTCCATTAATACTTTCTCAGGAGATTGGTTAAGAGGTGTGTAATTATGATATTTACCAGAGTAGGGCTTCTTTGGGGAACGGTCCCGTCGATCGCGCCGATATTTCTTATCAGGAGGAGAGATTTCCT
This sequence comes from Liriodendron chinense, assembly GCA_003013855.2. Classification (NCBI taxonomy): domain Eukaryota; kingdom Viridiplantae; phylum Streptophyta; class Magnoliopsida; order Magnoliales; family Magnoliaceae; genus Liriodendron; species Liriodendron chinense. The sequence continues at coordinate 3,752,442 of ML058325.1, read as the reverse complement.
CAGACTTACGCTTCTTGCCTTGCATACTGTGACGTGCCAAAGCGACTTCTTCCGCATTGATGTATTTTTTAGCCTTATCTTGGAATTCTGTCATAGTTTTTGGGGGGGTTTTGTCCAGGGTGAACCAGAATTTTTCGTTTGTAATTCTGGCTATAAGTGCGGTGAGGCCTTTGTCTTTAGTATAACCTTCAATTTGGACGGCTTCCGCAGTGAACAGGACCGTGAACTCCTTAATTGTCTCCCTATGCTGTTGCTTTAGATCCATTAAGTGAGATGCTGGTTTTTGGGTGCGGATGCTTCCCATGAACTGAGAAAGGAAGACCTCCGATAATTGAGAGAAGGATCTGATAGATCGAGGTTTTAGGCCTCGAAACCATGTACACGCAGCATCCTTTAGAGTTAAGGAGAAAGCCCTACACATAATTTCTAAACTATATCCTTCTAGCTCCATAAGAGACTTGTATGTCTCCAGATGTTCGAGAGGATTGCCGGTGCCCGTATATGGGACAATGATAGGCTTTCGGTATTTCTTAGGCAAGGGAGCCTCTATAACCTCACGGGTGAAGGGAGATTCAGATCGATGGATTGATGCAAGAGCAATAGGTGGGAGGTTAGACCGATATCATTGCTTCATATCGTCGAAGCGATCTTCGATTCTCTTAAGATCTCCTTCCCATGGTAAGGTATAGCTTGAAGTTTCGACGGCAGACCCCTGAGATTGTTATTGCCGGGAGGTACTGGAACGTATAGATTGTGGAGGAGGTACCGAGACTTGATTGCCTAGTGGCATTCGATTTGAAGGAGGATTTGGTTGGGTTCGTGGCTCGCCTGTAGAATGTCTGGAAGCTACTGGTATAGGTCGTCCTTCTGGAGGTTATTGTTGTCGTTCCGGAAAGTGCTAATCAAACTGATTAGATAAGGTTTGAAGCCCAGCTTAAAGAGTAAGAAGTGTGTTTCTGAGGAAACGCATAATGTCGTCTTGACTGTCGGATACATCGTAAAATGGGTTTTGTGACGGCAAGCTGGACTCCCCCGGAGGCATGCCCGTCGAAGCAATCTGAGGGAGATTAGACACTGGTTCAGTGATGACAGGCAGAGGTAACTTCTGTCTCAAAGTGGAAGGATGAACCGTCTTTTTGGGAGGCATGGTGGGAGATAACGATCAACAATGAGAATGGCTAATTCTGACAACCTCAATCCCACAGACGGCTCCAATCTGTTTACGTCGGATTTGGTAACAGGATCCTCCAGACGTTCACCTTCCTTCGAGCAAGCTTCCCTCCAAACCTGGAAGAATAAAAGAAAAAACTAAGGGTGGCCGGTGTTCAGCCGTTAGCTCTCCGAAGCTTAAGTTAGACGGGACATGGTTGTAAAGTCAAAAGCGGGATATGAGCTTAGAGATTGTGTACCTTTCTCATTTATGGGGCCATCCATTTATATAGATCCAGGTGATCCATTCTATGATGCAAGCCGTTAAGATCACTGCTGATTTTAAGGGATAAGGTGCTTATCTTATTAATCCTTAGATAAAGGGATAACCTAACAACCTTGGACGTCTAACTAATTACATCTCTTGATGGAGATGCTCAGAGTTATGGATAAGGATGAACCAAAATTGATCTGTACAGAGTGATGATGAAAGGTAGCGATTATTCACCTCGAAGGTAACCTCGTTTAACATCCTTAAAGTGGGCCGCTCGCATGTAGATATACGATCCCTTTCAACGACCACGAGCCGAGCTGCTCGCATGAGGGACCTTTGTTTTGTAACCAAGGAGTAAAGACAGACGAATTATGAAAATACCTTCATCCGATGACCAGCGACTAAGCCATCTCGCATATTCAGGAGTCTATATCGTACTTTTATGATATGCGAGCCTCGACCATAAGGGCTCGCAGGTTAAACACCATAAAAAAAGGCGCTCGCGGGTCTTGAGTCTTTGATATCTTCGACCACCGCTTTTCGGTTATAACACCTAAGAAAAACATGCGTGAAACAAATTCAATTCCCCAACTCAAACCTCTTTCAGAAATTATACTTCTATAAAATCTAAGATATGTGAAAGTGAAATTCAGAAATACATAGTGTTCAATTTCAAAACATTAATGCTCCTAAAAGATAGTAAGTGCTTCCAAATATAGTCCCTACTAATTATTAATAAATAAAATGATCCAAATAAGTGTGGTCTAGTGTGCTTTGTGAATGCTCAACTCATCAATTTTCAGGATTACCCTTCTTTTCATGGATCGAGTAGACTACAAGTCTAAAAAGTGTACAGATCAACAATAAGCCTATGACAGGAATTTACCTTACCGTCTTTATCGATGGCTTTCATACTACTTCCCATTACCAGCTTAGGTTATAGGCACTCCCCTGGTTAGTGATAGGTAGCCCTTGTATTTCAACAGATTTTCAATCTTCACTTTTTTTCTTGTCCTTTCATATCAAAACATGAGACATGACTTTTTTGAAATCCATATTTTAAACATTCTTTACTTCTCTTATTTCTGAAGGTGATGGACAAAGTTTCCTAGCTTGGTTCCTCAACACCTTAGATCCTAGTATAACCAGTCTAAATATACATTCTAATCCTTTCAATCATGAGAATCGTGTAATGTGAACTAGAATACAAAAGTGTTCAAATTTTCTATCAATCATATAAAAGAGGGAAACTCATATAGAAAACTATTATATCAAAGGAATTTTAAGAGCTTCAATATCAAATCACTTCACATCCCTTCTTCTCGTATTCACATGTATTCAAATGAATAAAAATAAAATTTCCAAAAGAGTTTAAAATTGAAAATTGAAAATTTTTCTACAAAAATTACTCGAAATGTCATAAAAATACTAGATTCATCTAGAAATCTCACCCCCTAATAAAAATCTTACATTGTCCTCAATGTAAAAACATATATAATATGCAATAAGATAAAAGCAATGACAAAAACAAAGGAGAGTGAGAATGAGAGTACCTGAGAGAGTCAAAAGTAGGAATCTACCTCCAACAGCTAATCCTAATCAAAACAATAAAAAACAACCTAATCCTAATCTACTTTATACCTCCATCAGACAAGGAGATCAGAGGGATGGACATGTCCTCTGAATCAAATTTCTCAACAAGTAGTTTTAATCTTTTCCCGTTCACTTTAAAACAGTTACCATTCGCTGAATTCTCTATCTCCGACGGCCCCATGTGGAAATACTTTAAAACAATGTATGCGCTAGTCTACCGAGATCTCATTTACCCGGAAAAAGTGTAATCGCGAATTATACAAGAGTACTTTTTGGCAGGGATGAAAGGATTTAAAATTTTTTTTTTTATCATGGAAGGCCTCATCTTACTCTTTTATATCCATGAACTTTCATATGCATCGTTCAGAATCTTGTCAAACTAATTCAATTAGAGTTTGCGAAGTGAGCTAGCCTTAGCAACATTAAAGTTCGATGCAAGAATTGCCCAATAAGCTTTGCGTTCAAGTTCCACAGGCTAGTGGCAAGCCTTCTCATAAACAAGTAGATAGGGTGACATTCCAACCGGGGTCTTATAAACCGTACGGTAAGCCCAAAGTGCATCGACTAATCTCAACGACCAATCTTTGCAATCCAGATTTACCATCTTCTCAAGAATCTGTTTAATTACCCAATTAGAAATTTCAGCTTGTCCACTTGTTTGTGGGTGGTATGGGGTGCTTAATTTATATGATAGGCCACGTTTCTTCATTAAGCTCTCAAAAGGCCTATTGCAAAAGTGAAAGCCACCATCACTTATGATGGCTCTAGGCGTTTAAATCTAGACAATATATTTTCTTTTAAAAACTGTAGAACTGTACGATGATCATTGGTTCTATAAGGAATTGCCTCTACCCACTTAGAGACATAGTCTACCACTTGTAATACATAGACATATCCAAAAGATGAGGGGAATGGTCCCATGAAATCAATGCCCCAACAATCAAATACTTCAATATGTTAGATCTGACAGGCATCATATTTCTATGGGACAATCCTCATAGCTTTTGACAATGTTTATATGTTTTACAAAACTTGTGGGTGTCTCGAAACATAGTGGGCCAATAAAAACCACACTACAGAATTTTTGCAGTGGTTTTCTTGGCGAAAAAATGACCACTACAAGCTTGAGCATGACAAAAGGAGATGACAAAATTTTGTTCATCATCAGGGACACATCTCTTAATTATTTGGTTTGGGCAATATTTAAACAATAAAGGTTCATCCTAGAAAAATTTGCGCATTTCTCTTAAGAATTTTAGTTTCTCTTGCGCAGTCCAATTATTGGCATCTCACCTGTTGAAAGATAATTCGCTATATCAGCGTACAATGGTGGTTGCGTGGCAACAAAGAGTTGCTTATTAGGGAATAAGTCCTCAATTAGTGATTTGTCAATGGAATCGGGCAAAACTAGGCGGGATAAATGATCCACCACCATGTTTTCTACTCCCTTCTTATCCTTAATCTTTAAGTCAAATTCCTGAAGGAGTAGGATTCATCTTAGTAAACGGGGTTTAACATCCTTCTTAGAAACAAGGTATTTCAGCGTTGCATGATCCTTATAAATGCTTACCTTAGGTCCTATCAAGTAAGGCTTGAATTTGTCCAAGGTAAAAACCACGGCTAAGAGCTCTTTTTCCGTAGTCGAGTAATTGACTTGGGCCGGATTTAAAGTCCTACTCGCATAGTAGATAATGTGGGAATTATTATCCTTTCATTATCCTAACACCGCCCAAATAGCATAGTCGCTTGCATCACACATCAACTCAAAAGGAAGTGACCAATCCGATGGTTGCATGATGGGTGCAACTGTCAACATGTCCTTTATCTTTGAAAAAGCTACTTGACATTCGACATTCCACTCAAATTGATTGTCCTTTTAGAGGAGATTGTATAAGGGCCTAGAGATTCGGCTAAAATCCCTTGTGAATCTCCTATAAATACCGACATGTCCTAAAAAGGACTGCACATCGCATATGCTCTTAGGTGGAGGTAGATTGGCAATTATATCAATTTTTGCCCGGTCTACCTCTATTCCATTGGACGAATTGATACGTCCAAGGACTTGAAATTACGTTGGTAGTCTAACATGACACCTTCGTATGTGCGGAAGCTTAAAGAGCAACTAGAATTATGGCTAAGTCCTATAAGGGGGGGGGGGGGGGGGGGGGGGGGGGTGATTAGGACCTTTTAAAATTCTTTTCGCCTACTTACACAATTTAACAAATTAAACTAAGTAAGCAAGAACACTTCGGCTTCCAAGCCTAAGTGGGTCCAATCACAAGACTAGCATAAGGTTTAAGCAATAAACAACCTAGTCTAAACATGCATAGATAATAAAATGATTTAACTAATCAAGCTCCTAATCTATGCAACCTATGTAGACTTATGAGAATGGATCAATGAGCTCAAGTCTACACAACTAGTGAAAGTACATCTTGTGTGTGGATGTGCCTATTTAGTGCCTAACATACATTCATATCAAGCATTCATAATTAAACAATTAAACTTACAATGCTAAGATATCAATGTGCTCAATTCAATCACAAACACAAGCATGTATAGTGGTTCGACTTTGGGTCTACTCCACTCCCGGTTCAAGTACTCAACTCCTTTGAGCACACCGACATTCACTATCGGAGGTTTTAAATGAGGTTCACCTCTCAACCTTTACACAGAGGTTTTACCGGTTCACCTCTCAACCATAACCGAAGTTTTGGACAAAGGGCTAACTCTCAACCCAAACGGAGTTTTGAACATAGGCTAACTCTCAACTCGACCCACGTTCACTCCCATGTCGGAGGCTCCCCCTTAGAGACTTTGTTTAGGCCTGGAAAACGGGCCAAGGAGTGTCAAACAACCCCTAGTCTTTAGGCCGACAAACAGGCTAAGGAACTACCAACGTCTCTAGTTCGAGTTTGACAAACAAACACCACACTCAACTCCCACAGGGAATTGAGTGGATGGACTCTCAATAAAGACAACCTTACTTGTCGGATGAGCCCTTTGTTTAGCGCCGGTTCGGGTTGCTTGATCTCCGCTCTCCCGTGCTTCAATAAGCTTCCCTTGCTCCCTCGATCGTATTGCCCTTGCGTCGCCAATGCCTCAGCAACACTCGATCAATCACCTTGTTTGTGATGCCTTTGAGATGCCCAAGGTGATAGGAGGGTAGGTTTGAGAGCTCTACAACTATCAGGAATGGATTGCCTAGAGTTTCTCTCCTACAACGATCTCATTTTAGAGATTTGGATAAGGATATGCCTATCAAGGAAGATCCAAACTCTAGAGATCAAGAGGGGATGAAGGTCATCTTCTTCATGAGCTTGGAATGCTCCAATCTTGTGTTAAAGCACAAGGAAGATGCCTTGCATAGGTTGGGAATGAGCCTCAAATGGTCTCCAACAATAGTGGCTTCACTCCTCTCAAAATCTCTCTCCTTGCCCGTCAAAATGAGCCAAGCCCCTTTATAAAAGATGTTCAAACGGACAGAAAATGGGCAAAAAATGGCTACTTCTGACCTGTCCCGACTGGTCCCGACCGGTCGACCAAAGGCCAAGTAAGATAGTGTACTAATTGTCTAGAGGGGGGGCCTGTCCGACCGGTCATGACCGGTCGGACCAGACCAGCCAACCGGTCATGACCGGTTGACCCAAGGGCCTATTGATTGTTGTCTCTGGACTGGACCTGTCTGATCGGTCTTGACCAGTCGGTCCAGTCCAGCCAACCAGCCGAGACCGATCGGACAGGCTTGGGTTCAGCCAGTTTGTTTGCTGACCCATTTTTTCACAACCCATCTTCTATGGCCAAGGTTTGGGTGATCTTTTGGGACACCTAGGGCCAATCTATGATGACTAAAGGTTTCCTAATATAGTCAAGGTCATCAAAGAGGTTTAAAGGGTTAAGTTTTGGTCAAGGTTAAGGCACATCAAGGCATCACTTTTACCTGTTTCTTCTTCCTTGATGCAGTAGGGCCACTTGAGTCTTCGGTCTTCGTCTTCATTAAGCTTAACTGACACTAGACTCACTAACCTAAGTGATTGACAAACAAGGTGCACTAGTATGACACGAAAAAGTGCACTAACAGGACTATTCCTCTTTGTACCATAAAATGACACTTCTCCTGGTTTAAGACGAGATTCTTCTCCTCACATCGGGTCAAGACCAATCTCAAGTGGTCAAGACACTCATCAAACTTACAACAAAAAACTGAGAAATCATCTATAAAAACCTTGAGAAACTGACCCACCATGTTTGAGAAAATACTTAACATGCATCGTTGGAATGTGGTTGATGCATTACATAATCCGAATGGAATCCTTTGGTAGGAGAAGGTGCCGAACGAGCATGTAAACGTAGTCTTCTCTTAGTCTTCCAGAGCAATCTCAATTTGGTTGTATCCAGAGTAGCCATCAAGGAGGCAATGGTAGGAATGACTCGCTAACCTCTCCAAAATTTGGTCCATGAATGGGAGAGGGAAGTGGTCTTTCCTAGTGACCGTGTTTAGCTTCCTATAATCTATACACATACACTAACCGATAGTAACCCTAGTCGGTATAAGCTCATTGTTGGCATTTTCTATGATGGTGATACCAAACTTTTTAGGGACGGCTTGGGTAGGACTCACTCATTGGCTATCCGAGATGGGATTATGATACCCACATTTAGTAGCTTGAGCACCTCGACTTTAACAACCTCCATCATGTTAGGATTTAACCATCTTTAAGGTTGTCTAGTAGTTTTTGCATTTTCATCAAGGTGGATGCGGTGAGTACATACCAAAGAGTCTATCCCATTGAAGTCCGCATGGTCCATGTAATGGCTTCCCTATATATTTAAGTAACTCAATTAACTTGAGCTCTTGATAATTTCCTAAGTGGGAGGCTATAACAATCGGGTATGTTTCATCTTGACCTAAATAGGCATATTTAAGCTCGAATGACAATGATTTTAGGTCAAGCTTCGGCGATTGGATATTAAACGGTAGAGGCTTTGATGTGGTTTGTGGCAATTTTTCAAAGTGAGGCCTCCACCAACTAGTATCAACTACCGACTTCTCATTTCTCAATACTTGCACAATTTCACATATGATGGGGTCATTAGAATACTCACAATGTGCTAAGCATATCTCCAAAGTTTCAGGGTGTTCAAGTTGAAGGAGCTCCTCTTCTTCAAAAGATTCAAGCATGTTTACCTCGTAGCGTTCATCATCCTCCTCATTCCTCTGCCTTTTGCACATGTGGAACACATTCACCTCTAGTGTCAAGTTCCCAAAAGATAATTGCATCACCCCATTCCGATAATTTATAATTGCATTTGATGTAGCGAAGAATGGGCGGCCTAATATTATCAATATTTGAGTGCTTGTATCCATAACCGGTTGTGTGTCCAAGACGATAAAGTCTACTGGGTAGTAGAATTTATCGATTTGGCCTAGAACATCCTCAACCATCCTTCTCGATACACGGATGGATCTATCAGTGATTTGCAATGTGGTTTTGGTGGGTTTTAGTTCACCAAGACCCAATTTCTTGTATACTGAGTACGGGATCAAATTTACGCTTGCCCCCAAATCTAGCATTGCTCGCTCAATCCAGTAGTCTCCAATGATGCATGAGATTGTGGGACTACCGGGGTCTTTATATTTTGGGGGAGTCTTTTGGGTGACAATAGCACTCCCTTTCTCATTCAAAAAGGCCTTTTGTTGCACATTGTATTTACATTTTGTTGTGCATGTCTTTTAGAAACTTGGCATAGGAGGGAATTTGTTTAATGACTTCAAGTGGAGGAACGTTAATTTTGACTTGTTTGAAAACCTCTAGAAGAATATCATGAGAGTTTGGAAGAGGTTGGGGAGTTACCAATCTCGAAGGGAATGGTGCTATGGGCTTTGTATTCGGGTTCCTTTTCTTGTGGGGCTGAGTTAGATCCATCCTCATTTTAAATATTATTGGATTATTAGTCCTGTCAGCTTTCACCAGAATAGATTTTTTTATTTATTTACCACTCCTAAGAGTGGTGATGGATTTTGCTTACTCCACATGTTGGTTGGAGAGATTAGGGGCACTTTCTTCATAGGTTTGTTTTGGATTTGGTTGAGGTTAGGCTGAAAAGGTCCATTCACTAGCATTCAAGTGTCCCTTATTCTCTTCAACTGAAACTTTTTACTCTTGGAACATTTGCTGATTTGATTGGTTTATTTGCGTTTGCCTTTACATAAATTCTTTTAAGGTGTCCTCCATAGTGATTTAAGGTGGGGTCATGTTTGATACAACATTTGGTATTTGTGGCCCTTTTTTAGGGTTAGTAGAATTGGTCGTAAGACCATTCCTCCAACTGAAATTTAGATGGTTCCTCCAATTTGAATTGTACGTATTAACTATCATTCCATTGAAAGGTCGTTGATACCCGTATGCGGTGTTTGCTTGCTCATGTAACATCTCTTAAAACATAGGAATTGTAAGGCAATCCCAAGTAGAGTGTACATTAGCGACACAAATCCCACAAACGTTCTCAATGGCTTCAGTGGATTTTGAGGATCTACTCTTCCTAAGTTCCATGACCTCTATCTTAGGCTAGCTATCTTTGCATTGACATCTTCTTCTTTAAGGATGTAAATTCCTCCCTTCTCTTTTTGTTGAGGAGGCCTGAGGTTACGAGATTTATCCGAGGTATCCCAAGATTGGGTATTCTCGGCCAATATATCCAAGTAACTCCATGCATCCTTAGGGTCTTTACTCATGAACTCCCCGTTACACATCATCTCTATGAATTGGCATAGCATCCATAACTCAACTCAAGCTTGAACCCAATCGACTAACCCCTAAACATCGGCCTGAAAAACCCCCCATAACAAAAACCAATCCAAAAATCCCAAAAAAGTCAACTTGGTGAGTCAACCCACTGAGTCAAATCACCGAGTCAACTCACTAGGTCAGTCCAGCCCCTGCACCCAGTCAACTCACCTTGTTAGTCCATGTTTCAAACCCAGTCAACTCACTTAGTTCCAAGCCACAGCTTCGGAGCAGCTCCGAACCTCGAACCTTGGACTTTTCTGCTTCAGGTTCGAAGGCCATACGCTCCGAAGCTGGAGCAGAGCATCTGTAAGGCCGCCCAAATATATTTATGGGAACTGCCATCCTCTGCTGCTATAAATACCCCCGTTCCCTTTCATTCACAGCATCCCTCAAATTTCAGAGAAAACTCAGAAATTCAGAAGTTCATCCCATCCCTTTAACCCATTCCTCCGCCAAGGAGAGCCCAAGTGAGAAGAATCTAGCCCTGGTCCAGCCTAGCCTAACCCTAGTTCAAGTCTCTCAAGCCACCTAAGTCCCAATCTTAGCCGCTCGAAGCAAATTCTTGCGATACCTCCGTCCATCCAACTGTTAGTGCACTTTTTTGTGGCATACTAGTGCACCTTGTTTGTCAATCACTTACGTCAGTGAGTCCAGTGTCATTTGAGCCCAATGAAGACGAAGACCGAAGAATCAAGACGGACTGGCTACATCAAGGAAGAAGAATCAGGTAAAAGTGATGCCTTGGTGCCTTAACCTTGACCAAAACCCAACCCTTTAACCTATTTGATGACCTTGACCATGTTAGGATACCCCTTGTCATCATAGATTGGCCCTAGGTGTCCCAAAAGAACACCCAAACCTTGGCCATAGTGAGGAGGTTGGTGTTTACATAGATCAGTAAACAGCTGTGCTGAACCAGGCCTGTCCGACCGGTCGGGACCGGCCGGCTGGACTGGTCCGACCGGTCAAGACCGGTCGGCCAGACCAAACAGCAACCCTGCTGTGTTTACAGGTTACAGGTGGACCGACCGGTTGTGACCGGTCGGATGGACTGGACCGACCGATCAAGACCGGTCGGACGCAGGTCCAGTTTCAACAGCAAGTTGCCGTGTTGTGCAGGCAGGAGGTCCGACAGCGTTTCCCTCAAAACAGCAGCCTTTCTGTCTTGCTTGGCTCTTTGGCCGACCGATCGGGACCGGTCGGGACAAGTCGGGACCGGTCGGGACAGGTCGGCAGAGCCGTTTTCTGCCCGTTTTATGACCATTGGAGCCCACCTTTCTTATATATGGAGCTCGATTTCTGGGCATTGAAAAAGGGGATTTCGAGAGGAGTGAAGCCACCATTGTTGGAGACCATTTGAGGCTCATTCCCAACCTATGCAAGGCATCTTCCTTGTGCTTTAACACAAGATTAGAGCATTCCAAGCTCATAAAGAAGATGACCTTCATCCCCTCTTGATCTCTAGAATTTGGAACCTTCTTGATTGGCAAATCCTTGTCCAAAACTCTAAGATGAGATCGTTGTAGGAAAAGAGACTCTAGGAAACCCATTCCCATTAGTTGTAAAGTTCTCAAACCTATCCTCCTAGCACCTTGGGCATCTCAAAGGCATCGCATGCAAGGTGTTTGATCGAGTGTGGCTGAGGCATTGGCGACGCAACGGCGATAAGATCGTGGGAGCAAGGGAAGCTGATTGAAGCACGGGAGAGCGGAGATCAAGCAACCCGAACCGACGCTAAACGAGGGGCTCATCCGACAAGTAGGTTGTCTTTATTGAGAGTCCATTTAAAGTTTGTTTGTCAAGCTCGATTTAGGGACGTTAGCCGTTCCTTGGCCCGTTTGCCGGGCCTAAACTAAGTCTCCAAGGGGGAGCCTCCGACACGGGAGTAAACATCCGTTGGGTTGAGAGTTAGCCTATGTCTAAAACTCTGGTTATGGTTGAGAGGTGAACCAGTAAAACCTCCCTGTAAAGGTTGAGAGGTTAACCTCATTTAAAACCTCCGATAGTGAATGTCGGTGTGCTCAAAGGGGTTGGGTAGTTGAACCGGGAGTGGAGTAGACAAGTAGTCGAACCACTATACATCCTTATGTTTGTGATTGTTCTTGAGCACATTGATATCTTAGCATTGTTAGTTTAATTGTCTAATTATGATTTCTTGATAGGAATGTATGCTAGGCACTTATTAGGCACAACCACACACAAGATGTACCTTCACTAGTTGTGTAGACTTGAGCTCATTGACCCACTCTCATAAGTCTACACAAGTTGCATAGGTTAGGATCTTGATTAGTTGAATCATTTATTTACCTATGCATGCTTTAGACTAGGATTGCTTATTGATTAACCATATGCTAGTCTTGTGATTGGACCCACTTAGGCTTGGAAGCCGAAGTGTTATTGCTTACTTTGTTTTATTTGTTAAAATATGTTAGTAGGCGAAAAGATTTTGAAAAGGTCCTAATCACCCCCTCTTTAGGTCCTTAGACATATCTCCGAGTATCTCTATAAGCGGTAAAACCGCAATTTCAATTGGTATCAGAGCGGGTTCCTCTTAAGGGCTTAATTGCCTAGAGGTAGATCCTAAGAGAAACTTGAAAACATGTCTAGAGAGGACTCTTCATCCGTCACGAAGCCTCCCTTCTTTGATGGGTCAAACTATCCATATTGTAAAGCCCGAATGCGCATCTTCTTGGAATCTATTGATTCGGATGTGAGGGATATGGTTGATATTGGATATGTACCCCCGATGGACATTATTCATAAGGAAGGTGAACCGGATGTTCTCAGGCCACAAGACAAGGCAATGTGGACTAATCATGATAAAGCTCAACGTATCCATAATGCTAAAGGCCTGAATGCCATTTTTTGTTCAGTGTCTAAAGAAGAATTTGGTCGGATTTAAAACTGCACAACCAGTAAACTGGCATGGGATATCATTGAAGTTATCCATGAAGGTACAAACGTTGTTAAAAACTCTAAACTTCAGCGCCTCTCTACTCTATTTGAAAACATTACTATGGAGGAGCATGAAACATTTACTAAATTCTATACCAAGCTGAACAAGATCACAAATGATATGTGGGGCTTAGGGGATCCTGTTCCGAAAAATAGACTATGTAGGAAAATTCTGAGATCTCTTCCGGAACGGTTCTCTTCTAAAGTTACCACCATAGAAGAATGTAGAGATCTAAATATCATGAAAGTTGAAGAACTCATAGGTTCTCTACAAACTTTTGAACTAGGCTTTAAGGCCCCCTCTAGAAAGAAAAGCATCGCTCTTAAGTCCTCCCATAAACATAAGAAAATTAAGAGTGAGTCGGAGGAAGATAGTGATGATGAGGATGATGAGGAAGAGAAATTAAACAAAAAATTCAAGAGATTCCTCAAATTTGATAGAGGGAATAGTCGTGACAAGAAGGACAAGAAGGGTGATAAACATAAAGGAAAATCATCCATACCTTCATCCGTCGTTGTTACGGTTGCGGTCGTCGTGGCCATATTGCCCCGGAATGTCCGGAAGGGCCTAAACCGAAAGGTAAAAAGGCAATGGCTGCCACTTGGGATAATACGGAGGAGTCTGAATCTGGTGACTTCGCTTGTGATGAGAGCCAACATAAAGATCTTGCTCTCTCGGCCTCCACCACAACCCCTCTTCCAACTTATCTAAGAGGGGATCCCAACCGCTATCCCTTCTAGGAGAAGGAGTTCCCAACCCCTCACCTCATGCTACATTCTATGAGGGTGTTGAGGAATTTAGTTACCCCTTGGCTTATCAAACTAATCATGGTCAGTGAGGGTAGCTAGATATGCTTATATAGGAAAATCTGAGGATTTCAGCCTCATTCCTGTGTGTATGGGCAAATCAGAGGATTCAAGCCTCATTCGCCCAGATTCGATAATTTAGCCTTGCTTTTATTTAATACATTTGCTTGCTAGATTATCATCATGCTTAGATTAGCTAATCATCTTGAGTTTTATGCTTCATTATATGCTAATCTTTGCTTTGTATTGGTCTTGATATACCAAGAGGGGAGGTTGGTTGATTGGGCTATAAGCCCTTTGTGCTTTTATTGCAAATGTATATCTTTGACCAATTATGCATGATTAACTATGCTTAGATAGTTACATTTTCTTATTAATCATGTTCTTTAGCATGCTCTATGTATTTATGATTCATGCACCCTATACTCTCCTTGTTAGCATGTGCTTATAGTTATAATTGTGACATACTATCTTCTCTTACCTTGACCTTAATTGTTGTATCATTAAGGGGGAGAGAATAGTTTGTCAATTGCTAACAAAAAGGGGAAGAAAGATCGAGTCCCACCAAAACTAGTTTGCTATGTTTTGTGATGCAGGGATTGACAGGTTATGGGGGAGCAAACTGAAGAGGAGCAGCTTAGATTAGGCATGTCAAGAGTCCTGTATTTAATTCATTATCAATATAATATCTTGAACATGTAATCTGTTTTGGTAGATTAGGTTTTTGTAAGTAATTGACAAAGGGGGAGATTGTTAGTGCACTTTTCTGTGGCATACTAGTGCACCTTGTTTGTCAATCACTTACGTCAGTGAGTCCAGTGTCGTTTGAGCCCAATGAAGACGAAGACCGCAGACTCAAGACGGACCGGCTGCATCAAGGAAGAAGAATCAGGTAAAAGTGATGCCTTGGTGCCTTAACCTTGACCAAAACCCAACCCTTTAACCTATTTGATGACCTTGACCATGTTAGGATACCCCTTGTCATCATAGATTGGCGTAGGTGTCCCAAAAGAACACCCAAACCTTGGCCATAGTGAGGAGGTTGGTGTATACGTAGATCAGCAAACAGCTGTGCTGAACCAGGCCTGTCCGACCGGTCGGGACCGGCCGGCTAGACTGGTCCGACCGGTCAAGACTGGTCGGCCAGACCAAACAGCAACCCTGCTGTGTTTACAGGTTACAGGTGGACCGACCGGTCGTGACCGGTCGGATGGACTGGACCGACCGGTCAAGACCGGTCGGACGCAGGTCTAATTTCAATAGCAAGTTACTGTGTTGTGCAGGCAGGAGGTCCGACCGGTCTTGACCGGTCGGGCAGCGTTTACCTCAAAATAGCAGCCTTTCTGTCTTGCTTGGCTCTTTGGCCGACCAGTCGGGACCAGTCGGGATAGGTCGGCAGAGCCGTTTTCTGCCCGTTTTATGACCATTGGAGCCCAGCTTTCTTATATATGGAGCGCGGTTTCTAGGCATTGAAAAAGGGGATTTCGAGAGGAGTGAAGCCACCATTGTTGGAGACCATTTGAGTCTCATTCCCAACCTATGTAAGGCATCTTCCTTGTGCTTTAATACAAGATTAGAGCATTCCAAGCTCATGAAGCATTCCAAGCTCATGAGGTTCGGGGAAATGCTGATCAAGCCGATTTGACAGTGCTTGAACTCCGGCATTTAGAGTCAAAAGGGTGTTTCTGAGGAAACGTAAGACATCGTCTTGATTTCCAGAAGCCTCCAGTAATGGGTTTGTTGACGGCATATTCGGGGCTCCTTGAGGGATATTCGTCGGATCAGGTGGAAGGGCAGGTATAGATTCCGTCTCATCGGGCGGAGGTGGTGGCTGCCTTGAAGTTGAAGGATGAACGGCCTTTTTAGGAGGCATCGCCGAAGGATTTTGATCGGTGGAACAATTGATTTTGACGATCAAGCCGTTCCCACAGACGGCGCCAAACTGTTAACGTCAGATTTTGTAGTTGGATCCTCCAGATGTTCACCTTCTCTTCACTAGAGATTTCCCTCCACCAAACCTGAAAGAAGGCAAACAGCAACTAAGGGTGGCTGGGGACCAGCCGTTAGCCCTCCGATGCTTAAGTCAGGCCAAAGCAAGAAGAAGAGTAGCCAAGCAAAACGGGACAGAGATTGAATGTTGTGTGTACCTTTCTCTTAATGGAGTCATCCCTTTATATAGATCCGAAGCGATTCAATCTGTTATACAAGATATCGAGATCCCGCTGATCTCGGGTACGATACGAGATTCTGCTGATTTCGTGGGATAAGATCCTTATCCTTAGTGACGAGATCTAACCAAATTACTTACTTCGGCAATCACGTCTCTTGATAGCAATCCCTTGAGGTTCGGAACCACAGGAGAAGATAAACCCAAAATCGAGTCATACGGGCTGCTGGTATGTGTAGTAGTAACACTGATTGCTCATGCAGAGCTGGAAGCCGTAGTTGGAGTCATAGCCGGCGAAAAGGAAGGAGACGCCCGCCGAACTGGGTGTAACCCTGCTTGGTGTCGCAGAGGGATTGAACAAGCCGCTCGACGGGAATCGGGTGCTGGAACTACGAAGACCGTCCAAACCAAAAAACGAAGACTCATGATAGCTCTGATGTCAGGAACTGCTCGTGTCAGGAATGCTCGCATTCATGATATACGACCCCTTCTAGCGAGCGCGAGCCGAGCTGCTCGTATCCAGGAGATGTGACCACTTCTGACAAGCACGAGCCGAGCTGCTCGCATATGGGAGATGCGACCCCTTCTGGCGAGCACGAGCCGAGCTGCTCGCATACGGGAGATGCGACCCCTTCTGGCGAGCACGAGCCGAGCTGCTCACATACGGGAGATGCGACCACTTCTGACGAGCACGAGCCGAGCTACCCGCAATCCAGATGTGCGACCTCTTATCGCGAGCACGAGCTTGACTGCTCGCATTCATTATGGCCGTGATCCTGCACTTCTCGATAGACTATATTTGCCTATAACAGGGAGAGTGGCCATAGGTGAGGCTACGCATCCCTTGGGTGTGGGCCTTATGGATGATGTGAACGATGGTCAGGATGATACCATGATGGACATTGATGGGCTGATCTCATACCTAGACAATATGGATGGTTCAGATGATACCTTTGATGGCTTGGATGCACTTGATGATGGCTGAGATGTGCGGTATACTTGCTTGGGTGGACTTGATGTGATCTACTGATATTGTTGCTTGCAGGATTGACTCGAAATTGACTGGAAGTCCTTGCGGCGGGAATGTTCTGAGACGGTCTTGTCGTTGCAGGAAGGTATTGAGGAGGATGCCTCATAACAGAGGGCTGAGATGGCTATTGTCGGTAGTCTTGGGCAGACTCTGACGGTTGTGCTTGATTTGAACTGGAGGTTGAAAGGGCCCAGCATGACTGTTGAGATTGCTGAATTGGGCCAGCTTGATTGTTGGCTACTACGGTAGCTTGTGCTTGCATGAATTGCAAGAACATTTCTTGCATTGCTTTCATTCCTTGTGCCAATTCTTACATGATTAGCGTATTCTCAATTAGTTGTTACGCTGGAAGTTGCGCTTCGGCCACGTCGATGACAGGGAAGAGGTGAGCTTCTTCTTCGTGGTCTGAAATGGCTTGCTGAGCTCGGGTGCGAATTTTGTTGCGATAAGGAAGTTGTTTCCGTAGATGTTGAGCCCGAGGAGGCACAATGGTGAGGAATATGCTCTACTTTCTTTTTCGGTTTTTAGGATTTTATATTTTTTTGTTTATAAATGAAATGCTATGCAGATGAGATTGTATGAGGACTATTGATTTTCAAGTACAGGAAGGATTCTGTTTTTCAGGTTGGATCACGACTAGTGGTATTAGTACATCCCTAGCAGAGTCGTCATTTTATGGATGCTCGCCTTTCCGTGCTCCTGACCCTCCCTTTCAAAAAGGGGTTGCGTGAATCATCGTTGTGCCACTGGCTCGCCTCTTTCTTGATAGCTTTTTCGGTTGTCATGTTATCGGATATGTTTTAATGAGTTCGTATAGGACTAGAGTTGCCACTAGCCAGTTACTTCGAATCTACAATCGACTAGACCCCGTAGAAATGTTTGAGAAGGGAATCCAAAGATTCCTTCCTCTAAAATGACTCTTTTTTATCTGCGGTCAGAGATTCGAGGTTAGGGATCACGGTTACAGGGTGGGAAGGTGTTAGGCACCCACTCTGCCCGTACCGAAGTACGATCTTTACTTCACAGAATCAAACTAATACTTGAAAGTCTGATTTAATCCTCGTATATTCTCATGAATGATATGTTGCATGAATATGGGTTTAAACAGTAAGAGTTTCGATGGGTAGGTTTCCATTAACAGGCAAGCACAAAGTATACTTTCGAACTGACAGGTGCTTTATGCAAGATGCATGCTGTGTGTTTGATCGATCAAAGTTTCTGATGAACGAATTCCGGCCATACCGGTTAATTTCAGAGCATATGCTAAGATCTAATCAAGTGTTTGTAGTGTAATGATAAATAGGGGGGTTGGAAGAATAATAAATGTTGCACTTATGCTGGATGCAAATGAGATGATGCTGATATAAGGGTAGTTGGTGAAATTGAGGTTTTACCGCTTATAGAGATACTCGGAGATATGTCTAAGGACCTAAAGAGGGGGTGATTAGGACCTTTTCAAAATCTTTTCGCCTACTAACATATTTTAACAAATAAAACAAAGTAAGCAATAATACTTCGGCTTCCAAGCCTAAGTGGGTCCAACCACAAGACTAGCATATGGTTAATCAATAAGCAATTCTAGTCTAAAGCATGCAGTCAAGAGCTTGGAATGGGTTGCCTAGAGTCTCTTTTCCTACAACGATCTCATCTTAGAGTTTTGGACAAGGATTTGCCAATCAAGAAGGTTCCAAACTCTAGAGATCAAGAAAGCCTCCGAAGGGTTACCACCGCAGCCCATACCAGTGGCATCTAGACATTCTATGGACGAACCACAGGTCCCACCACTTGGCAGCCATCCCCCTGTACCGTCTCCACATTCTATACATTCTAGTTCGTCTCGACAACCGCAACCATAGGGCTCCACCGCCGAAACATCGAGCTATACCCTACCATGGGAAGGAGATCTCAAAAGAATCCATGATCGTTTTGATGTCATGGAACAGCGATACCAGGCAAATCGGCCATCTGCCGTCATGGCCGCGATACATCAATCCGAGTCCCCCTTCACCAGCGAGGTTATGGAAGCCCCATTACCTAGAAAGTATCGAACGCCTGTTATCACCCCGTACACAGGTATTGGCGACCCTCTTGAACATCTGGAAACATACAGGTCCCTCATGGAGTTGGAGGGACATGGTTTAGAAATCATGTGTAGGGCTTTTCCCTTAACATTGAAGCAAGCAGCTCGTACGTGGTTCCGGGGGTTAAAGCCTCGTTCCATCAGTTCCTTTTCCCAGTTATCGGAGATATTCCTTTCTCAGTTCATGGGAAGCATTCGCATTAAGAAGCCAGCCTCCCATCTGATGAATCTGAGACAGCAGCATGGGGAGACAATAAAGGAGTTCACAGTACGGTTCACTGCCGAAGCCGTCCAAACTGAGGGTTACACTGAAGAAAAGGGTCTTACAGCTCTCATTGCCGGAATAACGAGCGAGAAATTCAGGTTTGCCTTAGATAAAAGCCCTCCGAAAACTATGGCAGAGTTCCAAGCCAAAGCTCAGAAATATATCAATGCAGAAGAAGTCGCATTGACACGCCATGGAGTACAAAGTAAGAAACGCAAGCCAGAAGGAACCTCTTCTACAGATAAGAAATATCATCGTGATCAGCGCGATCGTTCTCCCAAGAAGCCTTACTCTGGTAAATATCATAACTACACTCCTCTTAATCGGTCTCATGAAAAGGTTCTAATGGAGATTAAACACAAGCCATATGTGAAGTAGCCTGCAAAGATCAAATCCGATCCCGAGAAGAGGGACAAGAGCAAGTTCTGTTACTTCCACAAAGATCACGGGCATAGGACCCAGGATTGCATCACTCTACGAGACCATATCGAAGCCCTTATTCGAAAAGGCCATCTCCAGGATTATGTTGCTTGTAAAAATCGATCACCAGAAAGGGCGAAGACCTCATCTCGCCAAAAGGAACCGCCTCATCATCAAACCGACCAAGAGGACGCTGAGCCCACGGGAGAAATTCGCACTATCGTCGGGGGACCAGCTTGCGGGGGTGACTCTCAAGCTTCAAGAAAGGCATACGCTCGAAAGGCGTCCAAAGAACCCCAGCAAATCTATTGGCTGGAACAGACGTCCAGCTCATCGAAAGCGAACCATCCTCCAATTTCTTTCACCCTCGAAGATGCAGCGGGAATTCAGTTCCCTCATGAAGACTCCATCGTAGTCACATTAAAGGTATCGAATTATCTAACTCATCGAATTATGGTGGATACAGGTAGCTCAGCCGACATTTTATATTTAGAGGCTTTCAATAAAATGGCTCTTGCCAGAAGCCTCCTCAAGCCAGTATCGACCCCCCTCGTTGGCTTTGGAGGAGAGGTAGTAACACCTGAAGGGAGCATCGATCTCCCAGTTACTTTTGGAGGAAGTCCAGCGAAGACCACTGTCTTCGTGAACTTCCTCGTGGTGGACCGAAAATCAGCATATAACGCCATTTTGGGGCGGCCGTCTCTAACTAAGATTGGGGCAGCCTTACACCCTTCATATCTGTGTGTTAAATTTCCTACCCCAAATGGTATCGGGGTCGTGCGAGGAAGTCAACAGGAGGCACGGTCTTGCTACCAGATAGCCCTCCAAGATCGAAAGAAGGCTCAAGCGACACCCGTCATGGAGATAGCTCAAGGTTCACCCGACGTTCCCCCCACCACCTCATTGGATCCGAGAGAAAATGCTCTGAAGTCAGGAACTCCGGGGGAGGAAACAGTGGAAATTCACCTGACCGAAGGCGACCCGTCTAAGATCGTGTACATCGGGTCCTCCTTAACCAGGGTCCACCGTGAAGATTTGATCCTTTTCCTCACTGAATACCAGGACGTGTTTGCTTGGTCTCATAAAGATATGCCAGGCATCGATCCCAATGTCATCGCACATCGTCTCAACATTGACCCGAAGCATAAACCCGTACACCAGCGTCGACGTGCCTTTACTGCAGAAAGGCAAATGGCAATCAAAATTGAAGTTGAGAAGCTGCTCGCGGCTAATTTCATAAAAGAAGTTGACTACCCAGAGTGGGTCGCGAACGTAGTTCTCGTCCGGAAAGCTAATGGCAAATGGAGGATATGCGTCGACTATTCAGACTTGAACAAAGCATGTCCCAAAGATAGCTTCCCGACACCGCGGATCGACCAGTTGGTCGACTCAACAGCTGGACATGCTCTCCTCAGCTTTATGGATGCTTATTCTGGTTACAACCAGATTATGATGCATCCACCTGATAGCCAGCATACTGCCTTCATCACGGATCGAGGACTATATTGCTACCAGGTGATGCCGTTCGGTCTTAAAAATGCAGGGGCCACTTATCAACGTCTTGTCAACAAAATATTCACTGCTCAAATTGGTAGGAATATGGAAGTTTATGTTGACGACATGCTCGTGAAAAGCATCGTTGAAGATGACCACATTTCTGATCTTCGAGAAGCCTTTGATCTGAGGAGGAAGTATCAAATGAAGTTAAACCCAGAAAAATGCGCGTTTGGAGTGTCTGCAGGGAAATTTCTTGGGTTCATGGTTGGCCAGCGTGGAATTGAGGCAAATCCTGAAAAGATTAAAGCATTGATAGAGATGAAATCCCCCGTTACTCTGAAGGACGTCCAGCGTCTGGCTGGTCGCATCGCATCATTGAACAGGTTCATCTCGCGAGCATCTGACAAGTGCTTGCCCTTCTTCAAACTCCTTCGTGCAACGGCCAAATCTGATTGGAAGTGGACACCTCAGTGTGAAGAAGCTTTTCAACAACTGAAGCAATACATGAGCGCTCCTCCCATTTTATCTAAACCTGTAGCACATGACCAACTCATTCTTTATCTCTCTGTGTCCACTACGGCCGTTAGCGCCGCTTTAATAAGAGAAGATTCCGGGGTACAGAGGCCCGTCTATTATATCAGTCGAGCAATGGTTGATGCAGAAACTAGGTATTCTGATATGGAGAAACTGGCCCTAGCCTTAGTCACGGCAGCTCGAAAACTGCGACCATATTTTCAAGCCCACGCTATTTTAGTACCGACTAATCACCCACTACGGCAAATCCTTCAAAAGCCTGAAGCTTCCAGGCGCTTAACTAAATGGGCGGTCGAGATCAGTGAGCATGATATCTCATTCTGTCCTAGGACCACAGTCAAGGGCCAGGTCGTGGCTGACTTCATCGCCGAATTTACATATTCTTCTGAAGATAATATCATGACCAGCGACCAGCCTCCTTGGTCACTCTTCGTAGACGGGTCGTCGCGGGCCACTGGCAGCGGAGCGGGCCTGATTTTAGTGGCTCCCGACGGGTCGCATTTTCAATATGCTCTACGTTTCGAATCACGCGTCTCCAATAATGAAGCAGAATATGAGGCCCTGATTGTTGGCCTCGAACTGGCCATTGTCCTCGCAGTCCAGAATTTGATAATTCATAGCGACTCCCAGCTCATTGTCAACCAAGTTCTTGGTGAATTCGAAGCCAAAGAAGAAAGAATGGCCTTATACAAGTCTCGTGTCCTCATCCTGCTCGCCAAACTGAAGACTTATGAAATAAACCATATTCCTCGCGAGAAGAACCAACTTGCCGATTCCTTGGCAAAGCTCGCCTCTGCACCAGAATCTGAGTTATCGCATTCGATCCCCATCGAGCACCGTTAGGTTCTGAGTATCGACCAAGCGACTCTCGAGCATGTAACATCGATACAATCATCTCCATGTTGGATGGATCCTATCATCCTCTATCTCCGAGACGGATACCTACCAGAGGACAAGAAAGCTGCAAGGCAAATTCGTCTTCGAGCTGCCAGGTATACTTTACAAGACGGAATATTGTTGCGCAAAAGCTTTTCCTTGCCTTATTTGAGGTGTCTTCATCCAGAAGAAGCACTTCGTGTTCTAGACGAAGTACACCAGGGGGCATATGGTAACCATCCCAGGGGGCGATCCCTAGCATATAAAGCGATGAGGCAAGGATATTATTGGCCCACTATGAAAGCAGACGCCATCGAATTTTTTAAAAAATGCGACAAGTGTCAACGATATCTACCTATACCTCATGTACCGTCCGAGCGGATGACCCTAGTTGATAGCCCTTGGCCTTTTGCTCAGTGGGGGATCGATATCATCGGGCCCTTACCCATGGGAAAGGGACAGAATAGGTTCGCGATCGTGGCTGTTGATTATTTTACCAAATGGGCCGAGGCAGAACCATTAGCCAAGATTACTGAGAAACAAACTACTAAGTTTATATGGAGAAATATCATATGCCGTTTCGGACTTCCTCATACTATAATTACCGATAACGGAACGCAGTTCGACAACGCAGCCTTTGATGAATTTTGCGAAAAATGGAAGATACGTAATCTCCGCACTTCTCCATATCATCCTCAGGCGAATGGGCAGGTCGAGGTAGTGAATAAGATCATAAAGCATCATTTAAAGACCAAGCTAGGTGAATGTAAAGGGGTGTGGCCAGAACTTCTGCCAGAGGTATTATGGGCCTATAGAACCACGGCTTGTACATCAACAGGTGAAACTCCTTTCTCCTTAGCATTTGGTGTTGACGCAGTGGTACCAGTGGAAATTCAAGTGCCCTCATATCGGATCGAGCAGTATGATCCCACGAGCAATCAGGAAAACCTCCGACTTCATCTCGATCTCCTGGAAGAGCGAAGAAATGCTTCTCAAGTACGAGTGGCAGCGTATCAACAACGTATTGCTCGATATCGAAATGCTAGGGTTCGACCTAGATCCTTCCAACCCGGAGATTTGGTACTAAGGCAAAATCTCGGAGTTCCTGCTCGTTCATTGGATCCAAATTGGGAAGGCCCGTATCGGGTTATTATGGTTGTGCAACTGTTGAGCTCTTAATTGTGCATATTCTAACCCCAATTCATCACTCATTGTGCAAGGTTTATATGGTTTGTAAGCTAATTCAATGCATGTTTTGTGACTACAGGATTGAGGGTAGACTCTACTCAATTGAAGACATAAAGAGCCCACTCGGGATCATTCTGATGAAGAATGTTTGAGGGCCAAAGAAGAAAAGAAAGAAAGAACTAAAGAAGAGAAGAAACAAGACGAAAGAAAGGAAGAAAATAAGAAGAAAATGAAGCTGACCGGTCGTGACCGGTCGGCCAAGGAAGCCAGACCGGTCAGTGACCGGTCAACCATGTATATTGGGTATCCAAGAAGGGCTCAAGTGAGGTTGGAGGCTGTGGAAGTGAAGATGATCCGGTCTAGACCTGTATGATCCGAGGAATTGGAGTGCGCTCTAGTACCAAGCTCTTCATAAAGGGGCTTCATGCCAAAGTTCTAGTTTTGGTTGGTTATCTGGAATATGTATGGACTGTGCATATAATTTGAATCCAGTTCAAATCATGATCTAGCCTTGTCTTGTGAGAAGACTTGAGGATGGTTATGATTGGGAATTGGACCTATAGAAAAGGTGAATGACCTATGCAATGAGCATGCTCAGATCAGCCTAGAGTTGAGTGAACTTTATGCACAGAACTTACATATTACAGACTTCTGGTTTAACAGTTCTATCATCCGACTAGATAGACCTGACTGGTGATTCTAGTTGAGAGAATGGGAAACCACAGCGGATTGAACATCGAGGATTGCTACAAGTGGATCCTCGAACCCCTAGTGCCTTCTTATAATTGTTTACATTCAATTTAGCTTAAACTGTTAATCACACACATTCTATTCAAACTTTGATTGTTAGCTTCAATAGAAACTTGTGGATGAGTTTGTGACATCCTACATAAGTCCCTGTGGATCGACCTCGGTATTACCGAGTTTATTACTACATCGCAACCCTACACTTGGGGAAGTGAACAGCAACCCGGTACTTATTATCTTGAAGACATGCAAGGGAAGCCCGTACGTCGCCCTTGGCACGTGGAGCATTTGCTACGGTACTACCCCTAGATTCGATGTAGTTTATTACAACGTTTTATGAATAAAGTGAAAGATATCTTTTGGCCGCTACTCCATTTACATGGATCTGAATAGCCCTGAAGAGAGTGCTTACACATCCTCTTGGCCAATTGCCTACCCTTGGTAGGACTGAAATCGTTACTAGTTGGTTGCTTCTCCATTTACATGGACCTGAATAGCCCCGAAGAGAATGTATACCATCTCTTGACCAACCTTTTGCCCTTGGTAGAATCAAAATCTCAATCGATAGATCAGTCTATCTCAACGCGGACATGGTCACACGACCCCCGGATTGAGTCTAATTCATTTTTTCATGAGTTAGTTGCTCGCGACTGGTGAGAGGAGGGATCGCACTTCCGGAATGCAAGCACCGCAGCTCGTGCTCGAATTAAGGGGTTGTAGTCATATACCCTAATCGCGAGCACCGCAGCTCGGGCTCGAATAAGCAGTCATATACCCTAATCGCGAGCAGCGTAGCTCGTGCTCGAATTAAGGGTTCGCATCCTCTAATGAATCAACATGAGATCAACACAAAGCAACAATGAAGCAAAGATGAGAATACACAACACTGAAAAAGTAGGTGTTCATTAAAATAATGACCTTACGATTACAAATCTCTTCTCAAAAAAAAAAGGAGAAAAATATATATATGATGTAGGAAGCTGCCGAGGTCAAGGGTGGTCATCCTCATCTTGCGCAGGCTCGCAGCTCTCAGCTTCAGTACCAGCCTCAGGAGCAGGAGCGGCATCTGTTGCCTCGGTGGCTTCGTTCTCAGCGGCAGCCCGTTCCTTAGCTGCAACCTCGAATGCCACTCTGTCGAACTCCTCAACATTAAAAGTTGGAGCGATCATCTGCATAACTCTAACCGCGAAATCGCGACCAGCGATATACGCATCGTATCGCTCCTCATCGTAAAGTTGAGAAGTGCGGAACTCCTGAACTGCGCGAGGACCCTCATCAGATACCATCTGAACGAGAGCCACTCGCTCTTCCTCCCAGTGGATGGAGTCATCCTTCAGCTGATTAAGTCACTGCTGGGCCTCCTCGAGCTTGGTCCGAGCCTCATTGAACTTGGTCCGAGCATCCTTGAGCCATTCTTCAAGCTGGACCTTATCCTTGCGAAAAATCTCCTTCTCCTTCTCGCTCTTAGAATGGATTTCTTGAAGCTTTGCGAGTTGGAGGTCCACTGACTGAAAGCGCTCAGTCAGGGATTGGATCTTGACCAGGAGAATCTTCTTCTCTTCGTCCAGCTTGGTGATTTGAACCTCCAAGGCCTTCACCAAGCGGTCCCTCCCTTGGACCTCGGCTTCCATTATCTTCTTCTTCTTCTCCGCATCCTCCACGCTGCGGCGGGCTGCTTCGATGTCACGTCTGACTCGAAGCGTGAGATCCAAGCTCTATAAAAAAAAAAGAAGGTGTGTGAGAAAGAAGGTAAATTAAAGCGATCCACCATATCAGAGACGAAAAACACAAATCGTGTAGCGCTCGTTACCTGCAACAATCTCACCCCGATGTCGATGGAGAGGGCTTCGGGGCTTGGTTCGGGGAGACTTCCGAAGGAGTTGGGGGAAATTTTGTCAAACATAAACTCGCATATTGGATGCAAGTGTGGAGGAATGACAAAAGTTCCCGAGCCCGAAGCCTGGGCTACGACCATCTCCTTGGGACCCGACTCGCGAGCACTCGCGGCACCAGGGGTGGTCATCAGTAACTCGCGAGCAGCAGTGGGCTCGCTTGAAGGCCCCTTTGGAGGGAGGCCTCCCCCTCTCCGATCACCTTTCGGTGAGTTGTCAGCTACCTCGATAATTGGCGGGTGAGGTAGGTCAGCTGGAGGGGGCACAATGGAGAGAGGGGTCGCGTTGACCGGAGGGGTCGCGGTCGTGCGAGAAGTGGTGGCGACCCCTCCCGAGGCGGCTTGAGGGCCGCAAGCAGACCCCTCTGCGGCAGTGGGCGCATTAGAAGGACCCCCCGCAGTCTTCTTTTGCCTCTTCGAGGCTGCGCCCTTCAGACGGGGAAGTACCCCCAGTGCACCTCTTTTGTCTCCCACGTTCGCCATTTCGTCTTGAGATATTAAACCCGCTGCACGGAGACAGTGAGGCTCTAGAGCAGCGTTGATGTGGCGTGCAGCCGCAGGGAGCTTGTAGACCTTGACAAGTTTCTCGTTGAGCCCTCCTCGCAGATTGGGCTTCACACCAATTGGGATTCCTACGAGCAAAAAAGAAGGTTCGTTAAATCGTCAAAGTAGCAAAGCTATTGTTTCTGTCGGAAAAATAAACGAGCACTTGACCCACCTTCGCCAAAATGGCGATTAACGTTATGGACTTTGGGGTCAGAGCCCATTTCGGACTCCCAGTTGCCGGAGACATAGAACCACTTCTTTCTTCATCCCGGGCAGTTGGAAGAAGGGTTCCCCAAAATGAAGTTATTCCGGTGCCAGAAGCAGAGGTAGTACCAACCCTCGCTAGCTGGCGCCTTCTTCAGGTGGAATAACCTCAAAAATTCCTGAGCGGTTAACTCCTCGTTACCCGCCTGCTTCCAAAGGATGAAAGCACTCAAAAGAACCCGCCAGCCGTTAACTATAAGTTGGCCCGGGGCAATCTTATAGAGACGGAGGAAATTTCGAATGAAGGGGTGGAGGGGAAGATGTACGCCTACTTTGAAAAAGTATTCATAAACAGCCACACACCCAGGCGGTGGTGCATCGGCTGTCTCCCCTCTCCCAAGCAATCTGAATAAGACAGAGTCCGGGACCCTATAAACCTCTCTAAGGTTAGAGAGTCTTTTCTCCGTCAAGATGGAAGAGTAACCGGAGGCGGAATTGAAATTGCGGTTTTACCGCTTGTAGAGATACTCGGAGATATGTCTAAGGACCTAGAGGGGGTGATATGGACCTTTTTCAAATTCTTTTCGCCTACTTATGCAATTCAATAAAATAAGCTTTATAAGCAAGAACACCTCAGCTTCCAAGCCTTGGTGGGTCCAATCAAAAGACTAGCAAGAGGATAAGCAATAAACAAACCTAGTCTAAGCATGCATAGGAAGTAAATGATACAACTAATCAAGCTCTTAACCTAAGCATCTTGTGTAGACTTATGAGAGTGGATCAATGAGCTCAAGTCTACACAAGCAGTGAAGGTACATCATGTGTGGGGATGCCTATAAAGTGCCTAGCATGCATTCCTATCAATCATTCATAATTAAGCAATTAAACTAACAATGCAAAGATAGAATGAGCTCAAGAACAATCACAAACACAAGGATGTATAGTGGTTCGACTACGTGTCTACTCCACTCCCGGTTCAAGTACTCAACCCCTTTGAGCACACCGGCATTCACTATCGGAGGTTTTAAATGAGGTTCACCTCTCAACCTTTACACGGAGGTTTTATCGGTTCACCTCTCAACCGTATCCGGAGTTTTAGACAAAGGCTAACTCTCAACCTTATCGCACGTTTACTCCCGTGTCGGAGGCTCCCCCTTGGAGACTTAGTTTAGGCCCGGCTGACGGGCCAAGGAACGGTTAACGTCCCTAAGGCGAGTTGACAAACAAACTCTAAAATGGACTCTCAAATAAGACAACCTACTTGTCGGATGAGCCCCTTGTTTAGCGCCGGATTGGGTTGCTTGATCTCCGCTCTCCCGTGCTTCAATCAGCTTCCCTTTGCTCCCTCGATCGTGCTGCAGTTGCGTCGCCAATGCCTCAGCCACATTCGATCAAACACCTTGCATGCGATGCCTTGAAATGCCCAAGGTGCTAGGAGGATAGGTTTAAGAGCTCTACAACTTAGTGGGAATGGGTTGCCTAGAGTCTCTTACCTACAACGATCTCATCTTCGAGTTTAGGACATGGATTTGCCAATCAAGAAGCTTCCTAACTCTAAAGATCAAGAGGGGATGAAGGTCATCTTCTTCATGAGCTTGGAATGCTC
The DNA here is from genome assembly GCA_003013855.2 of Liriodendron chinense. NCBI lineage: Eukaryota > Viridiplantae > Streptophyta > Magnoliopsida > Magnoliales > Magnoliaceae > Liriodendron > Liriodendron chinense. The sequence continues at coordinate 3,723,822 of ML058325.1, read as the reverse complement.
TTAATCTTGTGTTAAAGCACAAGGAAGATGCCTTCCATAGGTCAAGGAATAAGCCTCAAAAGAACTCCTTCAATGGTGGCTTTCCTTCCTCAAAAATCCCTCTGCCAATGACCAAAAACGGAGCCCCATATATAGGCAAATGAAGCCCCAACGGTCAAAAAACGGCTCTATGCCGACCTGTCCCGACCGGTCATGACCGGTCGGAGCTCCCTGCTGGAGAACAACATGAGTATAGGCCACATACACTGGCCGACCGGTCATGACCGGTCGGCTACCCTCACTGGACAGGCCATATCACTCTGGCCGACCGATCATGACCGGTCGGCCCCCCATGCTGGATGTTGAACATTACAAGAGCCAAAAAACTGGCCTACCGGTCATGACCGATCGGCCCTCCTAGCTGTATACCTTCATTTGTGAAGGCCGATTGGTCATGACCGGTCGGCTGGCCTTGTAAAAACAGCAGGGATGCTGGCCGACCGGTCTTGACCGGTCGGACCAGCCTGGGTCCCCTCTCTAACAAGCTGAATTCCATTTGTTTCAGCTCGGAGATTAAGGCCAAGGTTTGGTTGATCATTTTGGACACCTAGGGCCTATCTATGATGACTAAAAGGTTCTAAATATGGTCAAGGTCATCAAGGATACAAAGGGGTTAGGTTTTGGTCGAGGTTAAGGCACCAAGGCATCTCATATACCTGAATCTTCTTCCTTGATGTGGCTGGACGTCTTGAGTCTTCGGTCTTCGTCTTCATTGGGCTCAACCGACACAAGACTCACAGCTGTAAGTGATTGACAAACAAGGTGCACTAGTATGCCACGAAAAAGTGCACTAACAGGAATATCTCACAGCCGGTACTCTGGCGTTATTGGACTCGGAGGAATCAGGGGTTTCATCTCCCAAAGGAACAATCTCCTCGTCAAAGATTTCCGCCATTATAAAAAAGAGATGATAGGAAGAGATGAATAAAAAAGAAAAAAGGATACCTCTGTAAAGAGGTTTTTTACTTCGGAATAGAGAAGGAAGAAGAAGAAGAAAACCTCGCATTAATGAAAATTCGAAAATGAAGAATTTTTTTTCTAAGTCCGGTATTTATACGCAATCATTCCGTCTGATTTGCTGGACACGCGGCAGTTTCCCATCCGGCACGCCAGACGAACGGGCGCTGGCATTAAATACGAAAACACGTGGCATCCGACGCCTCATTTCTGGCGGCAAGAAAAGCTGCGCGAAAGCTGGCCATCATAAATGCGGAAGCACGTTGAGAGAATCATGTGCGATTTTCTCCCAGCACCCAGCTGTCAGCACTAGCAAACCCTTGGCATAGTTCCTCAAATACTAAGGGTTTGGGGGGCATCTGTTATAGGAAAATATAGTCTATCGAGAAGTGCAGGATCGCGGCCATAATGAATGCGAGCAGTCAAGCTCGTGCTCGCGATAAGAGGTCCCACATCTGGATTGCGGGTAGCTCGGCTCGTGCTCGTCAGAAGTGGTCGCATCTCCCGTATGCGAGCAGCTCGGCTCGTGCTCGCCAGAAGGGGTCGCATCTCCCGTATGCGAGCAGCTCGGCTCGTGCTCGCCAGAAGGGGTCGCATCTCCCGTATGCGAGCAGCTCGGCTCATGCTTGTCAGAAGTGGTCACATCTCCTAGATACGAGCAGCTCGGCTCGCGCTCGCTAAAAGGGGTCGTATATCATGAATGCGAGCATTCCTGACACGAGCAGTTCCCAACATCAGAGCTCTCATGAGTCTTCGTTTTTTTGTTTGGACGGTCTTCGTAGTTCCAGCACCTGATTCCCGTCGAGCGGCTTGTTCAATCCCTCTGCGACACCAAGCAGGGTTACACCCAGTTCGGCGGTCTCCGCCCCTTCGCCGTCTCCTTCCTTTTCGCCGGCTATGACTCCAACTACGGCTTCCAGCTCTACATGAGCAATCAGTGTTACTACTACACATACCAGCAGCCCGTATGACTCGATTTTGGGTTTATCTTCTCCTGTGGTTCCAAACCTCAAGGGATTGTTATCAAGAGACGTGATTGCCGAAGTAAGTAATTTGGTTAGATCTCGTCACTAAGGATAAGGATCTTATCCCATGAAATCAGCAGAATCTCGTATCGTACCCGAGATCAGCGGGATCTCGATATCTTGTATAACAGATTGAATCGCTTCGGATCTATATAAAGGGATGACTCCATTAAGAGAAAGGTACAAACAATATTCAATCTCTGTCCCGTTTTGCTTGGCTACTCTTCTTCTTGCTTTGGCCTGACTTAAGCATCGGAGGGCTAACGGCTGGTCCCCAGCCACCCTTAGTTGCTGTCTGCCTTCTTTCATGTTTGGTGGAGGGAAATCTCTAGTGAAGAGAAGGTGAACATCTGGAGGATCCAACTACAAAATCTGACGTTAACAGTCCCCATCTCATCCCTACCATCCGATCCTCCCATAGTCAATGCCCCATTCAAATCCAAATTTACAGCCATACCACCATTAATGTAAGCATTCAAAGCTCCCCCAACAACCATCCTTAATCCATCATCAATGGCCCCATTCAAGGCCCCATCTACCCCCTCCATTAAAGAGATCTCACCCTCATTAAAGCCACCACCACCTCCCAACACATGGGACCCATCAATCCCTTCCATGATGGCCCACCAATCATCATCAAGGGCTGCTTGAGAAAGGACAAAGCAAGAAGAGGACAAGATGAAGATAAAGGACAAAGAAAAAAGAAGATTCATGGCCAGATCGAAACCTCATACACAAGGAATACAAGGGACAAGGATAGGAAGATGTTGAGAATGTTCGAACCAGAGCACGCACGGACCATAATGAGGAGAAGTCTGTGCTGCCCCCTGGGGGTTGCCCGTACAGACGGTCTCCCTCTCTCTCCGCGGGATTAGCCCCGTGGTCTCTGGTAGGTGAGACTATCATTCCACGTCAGTAACTGGACCCCTGGGGGTTGCCCAAAGCTCCGATCAACTCCGAATTTCGACCGAATCTGATCTGAACCACTTGGAAGGTGCCCCACCTATTTATTCATGAAGAACTACGACCAAAATGGGTCTGACCAAGTAAAAGAGAAGAAAAATCGATCAAGAGGGGCCCACGAGCAATCTAGACCGTCTAAAGGCTAGATTACCATGATCCAAATCATGAAAGAGCCTACATGAGTCATCAAATAGCAAGATCAAGGGTGGGATCATAAAAAAGAAGGCTAGAGTCCAGGATCTGATCATCAAGTGAGCCCACATGGCCAAAAAGAACAATCTGAACCGCTCAAATCATCATCCGCACCATGGAAAGCCTTTTTAGCCTCACAAAGCATCAAAGATAGGTGTTCCAAAGCAAAGCTGAAATCTGAAAAGGTCCCACACAGCCAAATCAAGCAATCTGAACCGTTCAAGTCTCCATCCACATGGTTGAGAACCCTTTTAAGAGAATGAATAAAAAATCAAAGCATAAACAACCATTAAAGCATCCAAGCATCATCAAGAGGTAAAACAAAGGTTACATTTCGTTCAGAAGGTTTGATACAGAAAAAAGCAGAAGGCCTTAAATGTCATAGGCCATACAATCCAAGTACATCCTCAAGAAGCGGGCTACAGATCACCGACATAATCATCGTCGTCTCTCCTCTTCTCCCGCTCCCAACAGTGAAGGTCCATAAAAGGAGCTGTCACCGATCCTCTAGCATACCTGCGTCGGCCCCCTGGAACATATAATGAAGAAAGAAGAGGTCCATGTCCGTACAGTAGATACCACTCATCATAATCATGATCTGGGATTGTGAAGCGAAATCCTGGCTAATCCTCGAGAGCATCGGCCATAGCATCAACTGGAATCTGGGCAGCCTGAGGTGGTGCAGAACAAGGAACCCTGGCAACGTCGGTGATCTGTCAGAGCAACCTCTCTCCCAAGTACCACTAGAATGACTCAGCATAGAAAAGCATGATCCAGAGACATGAGGCCTCATACGCCTCCACGCGCTGAGGAGCATAATAGAGGGGGAAGCATGCGTATGGCATCTGGGCAAACTAAGGAAAAAGAGTCATCTCAAGATCAGTCATGGGATAGTACAAGGGATAAAGGGAAACAAGATACTTTCATCCTCTGCAGTCAATCCATCTATATCAGCACGCCAATTATCCCTAGACACTCGGGGGTTTGGTCGGCGGTTTTGCTGATGCCAATGCATGAAACGATACAAAGATGGTTCAACTTCATCCCATATTCTTGGGGACAGGTGAGCAAAATGATCATAAAAGCAGGTCTAGGCAAGGGCATATATAATGATCAGACAAAGAAAGATAAAATTTCCAGGAAGGATTAAGAAGAATACCACCACGACAGGGCAAAAACCTGTAAAAGACTTGCTACTCCGAGACGTCTTATCCAAGCCTTGGTAAATGCGAGTCAAAATGGTCCCATTCCAATTGTATGAATGATGTCTTCAGTCAAGCGAAGAAATCTAGGATCAATCCTTTTATTCACATGATAGAAAAGGAATGAACCGAAGGTGTAGGTGATCATTGCCCGTGCTTCATGGAGGGCTTCTAGCTCAGTGGTAGGTACGACAGCAGCGAAAGTGTTGTGAAACCACCGCAGTTTCACTTGGCTACTTTGAAATTCGCTCTTAGGTGGGATGGCTCCCACAAGCCGCATCCAGTCATTGGGAGTAACTGGAGTAAGAGAACCTGCATGGGGTACAACTGTCCCATGGAATGGAAAACCTATTTGCATGTATATGTCCAGGAGAGTTATCCCCCATTCGCCACAAGGAAGTTGAAAGGTGTGAGTTTCATCCCTCCACCTCTCACAAAGGGCCGTGAGTGTTGAGCTCTTAAATGTGCATATTCTAACCCCATTTATTCACTAACTATGCATGATACATATGTTAAATGACCTACCTAATGCATGGTTTTGTGATTATATGAATGAGAGAGAGTTCACTCAATTGATGGCTAAAAGACCATATTTTAGAAGCCTTAATGATGATCCAAGGTGGGTCAAAGAATACGGAAGAAAGGAGGAGAAAAGAGAGAAGAAAGAAAGAAATAAAAAGTGAAAGAAAGAAGGCTTGAACAGTCTTGACCGGTCAACCAGCTTGGTCCGACCGATCAAGATCGTTCGGCCATGTTGCTGCCCACCTCTTGAAGCCACTGGAGGAAGGACCACACAGGTCTGACTGATCATAAACGGTCAGCCATAGGCAGGCCCCCCTCTCTACACTCTCTAGACTCCTGCCAGATAGGTCCAATCGGTTAAGACCGGTCGGCCAACCCAGTCTGACCGGTCAAAACTGATCGGCCACATGCAAACAGATTACAGAATTTTTCTGCAACTTCTATTTTCGATTTTTGGGTTTCCTAAGTGGGGGAGGACTCTGTAGTTCCGCTATTCTTCCAAGTCGGTGACGCCTCCAAGCTATAAAAGGACACCTACAACCTCTTCCTAACCTATCTAGCAACGTGGAGAGCAAAGAGATTAAGACCTAGGAGGTTTCCTAGCCTTCTACAACTAATTTTCTTCTTCTTCTAGTTCTAGTTCTAGTTTGTTTTTTTATGTTTTTCATTAGTTAACTTCTTAGCTAGAGCTAAGAGGTGAAGCTTATAGTTTTCTTAAATTGTTTAATTCATTTTTACTAGTTTCAAGTTGAATTCTTAACGTTGAATAATGGTTTGTTGAGTTTTAATAAAGTTTTAAGTAGTTTTTCTTAATCTTATGATGACTCGTGGATGTTTGGAAGAATTACATTAATTTCTTAATTATATTGCAAATATCTAGACCTATACGATCCGAGGAATCGGATTCAAGATGCTCTAGAACTTGAGTCTTTATGTGGGTACTTCAAACTAAAGTTCTATTTTTTTGGAAATTCTAAATTATGTGTGATTGTTTATGTGATTTGAATGAAGTTCAAATCATGGTATAGTTATGCTTTGTGACATATTTTAATGATTGTCATGGTTGTGATCTTAACCTATTGGAACTAGGATTGACCTATGCAATTGAGTGTGCTCAAGTCTTAACTTGAATTGAGGGAATCATGTATATGAATCATATATAAGACAGATTGTTTGTTATAACCGCACTATCTTCCAGCTAGATAGGATTTGATTTCAATTCTAGTTGTGTAACTGGTAAACCACAGCGAATTATACATCAAAGATAGCTATAAGTGGATCCTTGATGCTCTAGTTCTCCTTATTATCAGACTTTTCTATTTCATGTTTAAAAACTAATTTCATAAACTCTCTTAGATTCTAGTTATTATGATATTTTCAATTGTTTACCTCCTTCCTTGTGGATTGACCTCGGTCTTACCGAGATTATTACTACATCGCAACCTTACACTTGGGGAAGCGAGCAATGTGTAACATACGGTTGGCATTATTTTTGTGGAAGCGCAACGTGAGAAGACCGACGAAAGGAGTGTTGGCAAGAACACATTTAAGCATTGGCCGTGGTTGTTCCACCCAGTTATCATAAAGGTCTCGGGTGCCCCAACCTTTTATTGAAGGAAAAGGTTGGTGTTCCTTGGCTAGGGAACACATATGGTCCCCACGGCGAACAATGAAGGCAAGGTCATCTTCACTAACTGCTCTACGCCCCCTCGTACCATCCGCCAACGAATCCTACAAACTCGACAAGGTCAGTGTCCGTTCACCTCAAGTGCAAAGTTGCGATGTAGTAATAATTCTCGGTAAGACCGAGGTCGATCCACAGGGAATTAGGTAAACCAATTCAAGTTATTCCAGCAACTTCAAAATCAATTAAATAAGGAATTCAAGTTTATAAACTAACTTAAAACAGTAAAGTTGTAAAAATCTGTAATTAACGGAACTAAGGCTTTCGAGGATCCACTTGCTATAGCCCTAATTTGAATTCATTCATCCAAGCATAACACAACTAGAATTGAAGTTTTATCTCTCTTTTAGTTGGAAGATATAACATTAAAACACAAACAATCCCCACTCAAGTGGAAGAATAAGATTCTAGTTCTAATGAAGCATGTAGAAGTCGAATATGTAGCCATCAAAGTAACGACCATGCCAATGGACTATGGTATGCTCTAGGGTTACTACAATTCAAATCTAATCAATCCAAACATGATAATCTCAGAGAATTGCAAGGAACTCATGTCCAAAGCACATGAACTCTCATAAAACATCCAAAAATATCGATTTTTATTCAAACTAGAACTTTAAAAATCCAAACTTTAAGTAAAGTACTTGAATTAGAATGAGTTCAACATGATAACTACTCACAAGCCTCACCTCTTAGCCTTAGCTAAGAGGTTCTAACTGAGCATTATCATGCTTCAACTAGAATTCAAAGAAGAACTAAACAAAAACATGTAAAACTAGAAAAAACCCTAGTTGGAGGAGTTGCGGTAGCTCCACGAAGATCTCCCTTGCTCCCCACAAACTTAGAATTCTTCTAGGATACCTTAACAAGGATGCCAAGGTGTCCTTTTATAGCAAAACTCACCCACCGCCTCAGATTGCGTAAGATTTTACGCACTTACGTCGATCATTGGGAGCCCGGTCAGGTGTTGGTCGGGCACCCGACCATACTCAAAACAGTCCAGTAAGTTTTGATAAATTTTATTTGAATTTTGGGCTCCCAGATCCTCTTAATCGAGCGCCCGGTGGGTCATCGGGCGCCCGGCCAGTTGTGGTCGGGCGCCCGTCCATGTCCAGAAAAGTTCCAGCAATAAACTGGATTTTTTTGTCAATTTCGGGAGGCTGGTAAAATGGTGGTCGGGCGCCTGAAGGCCAATTTTTAAAGTTTTTCTAGTTTACAGGTTCATCTACTGAATTTTCAACATTTTACTTTTCTGGCCCTGCAGCTCCGCAATATGACTTTTCTGGCCATTCCAGGTCTTCAACTTGATTCCTTCAAGGGTTTTTCTCTGCTTCTTTAGATCATCAAAGCTTGATCTTCTAGTCATTCCAAATCCTTCAAATTGGTATTAAATCCATGTCATCTCTCTCTTCTCCTTGCTTCTTTCTTCCATTCCTTTGGCACATCTTCATTCATCATCAAGTGGGTTTAAAAGCATTCTTTTAACCAACAAATAGGTGAATTCTCTCTCTCATTCCTACAATTACAAACATGCATTAGATTAGTCTTTTAATCATAGGAATCATGCATAAAATGTGATGAAATGGGGTTAGAATATGTATAAATTAAGAGCTCAACACACCCACCAACTAGCATTTTGCTAGTCCCGAGCAAAACATGCGTGAAACAAGTTCAATTCTCCAAAATCCAACTCTCCTTCAGAAACTATACTTCTATTCATTCCAAGACATACAAGTGCAAAAATCAGAGAAACTGGGTGATAGAAGTTGAAACCTCAAACTCTCAAAACATAATAAGTGTTCATACAGAATTACCGCTGATTGATTGATAAATAGAAGAACATGAACAAATTCAACCTAGTGTGCATAGTGAAAGTTCATCTCATGAATTTTCAGGATTATCTTCTTCATAGATCAACTAAACTATGGATCTAAAGGTGTACAGATCAACAACAAGGCCTATGACAGGAATTTTCCTTACCGTCCTTTTGACGACTTTCACACTACGTCCCATTTCTGGCTTTAGTTACAGGTAGACCATCCTCCGGTTGTTAATAGGTAACCCTTTTTTGGAGTTTTCCACCATATTCTCAATCATTCCCATATTTTCTTTCGTTCTTTCCTTTTCATACACATTAGATAGGATTTTTAAAATCCAAATCTTTCGTTCTTTTCCCATGGACAAGGATGGACAAAGTACCCTGGCTTGGTTCCTCAACACCTTAAATCTAAGCTTAGCCAATCCACAAATTTACACAATCCCTTCAAACCATGAGAATTGTGTAATGTGAACTAGACTCAAAAGTGTTCAAAGCTTTCTACCGATTAATTTAATAGGAAAATTCATATAGAAAACTATTATATTTAAGATAATTTAAGGATTTCAAAATCAATCACTGCATCTATCTTTTTTTTTATAATTGTATCATTCTAAATGCATAGAAATAAGGTTTACCCAAAGAGTTTTGAATTTTCAGAAAAATCGAAAAACTTTCAACATATAATGATCGAAATGTTACAAAACACTAGATTCATGTAGGAATCTCACCCCAACCAAATCTTGCATTGTCCTCAATGTAAAAGATGTGCAATGAGCAATAACATGAGAGCAATGATAAAAATAAAGGAGAGTGAGAACGAGATCACCTGAGAGAGTTGATCATGGAAGTCTACAACTTCGACAACTAAATCTACTAAAGCAAATAGAATTAAAACAAAAAATAAACTAGATCTAATCCTACTTAAACTAATAAACAAAACCTAAGTTATCCTTTTAGAAAGAGAATCTCCATCAGTCTAGGAGATTAATCAGCATTATATCATCCAAAAGGACAAAATTGAGTAAGATCATCAAGTGGTGTAACAAATTTTTTAGTAGAACTATCCACCATCCTGCTTTGGAAAGTACACTAGTGACATTAATCATTCTAACCCATTGAAAATCCTGCTGAAAGGTTTCAGCAGGTTCCTCAATAAAATTGTCACATGTACTAGGGAAGGAGAATTGCATTGGTTGAAAATTATTGAAGATGGATCTCCTTTCGTTCTTGTCTGGGAAAAAATCATTCAAGTACAGGTCATCTCACAGGTGGTGTTCATCATTTTGAACAAACCAAAGAGATGTGGACACTTGTATTTCTTCTTCACAAGTCGTTATAGTCTCCACAAAATCAAATTTCACCGGTGCCTCCACAATTGATTTTTTAGTTTGGCACTCTGTGGAGGGAAGCTTTTTATACACTAGATGGGTCTCCCTCAAGGCGTGTACGATGTCTTGAATCATGGGATCATCCCAATCTTCAAAGTAAGTCAGAAACTCCTCTATAGTATAGTTGACCTCATAGGGGGAAGTTTTTAGACTTAGATTTTTAATGTCTTCCTCCTTTTGTGTAGGTTGGATTGGGACCTTAACCTCCATGCTTTCAGATTTTGGCCTCTCCGTAGGTAAATCAAGCACCAGTTCTTCCAAATCCTGTATAATAAATGTGTTTAACTCAGAAATTGGTGTCTTGTCAAATAAATTTTCAGAAATTGGCACTTTCAAGGCCTCATTAATAGTCAAATATAAGTTTCATACTTGGAGTGTGCATGCACGTCTCCAATCTTCCAGGTAGATCATGTTGGAGAAACTCCCCATCTTTTATGTATTCTATCATGTTTACCTCATGGGGGCCATCATTATCATCCCAATACTCAAAAGGATCGAAGCTAACAACATCTAGAGGATCAAAATTCTAATTTAAAACGAACTCCTCTTCCACCATTGATTTAATCATATCAACCTCGTGGACATCATCATAATCCCTATACCTTTTGCCCAAGTGGAACACATTCACCTCCAACGTCATGTTTCCAAAGGACAATTGCATTACCCCATTCCAGTAATTTATAATTCTGTTTGATGTAGCAAGGAAAGGGCGACCTAGAATCACCGGTATTTGAGTGCTAGCATCCATAACCGGTTGTGTGTCCAAGACGATGAAATCTACTGGGTAGTAGAATTTGTCAACTTGGATTAACACATCCTCAACTATCCCTCTTGGTACACGGATGGATCTATCAATGAGTTGCAACGTGGTCTTGGTGGGTATTAATTCCCCAAGACCCAATTGCTTGTATACCGAGTACAAGATTAAATTTACGCTTGCCCCCAATTCTAGCAATGCACGTTCATTCCGGTAGTCTCCAATGATACATGAGATTCTGGGACTACTGGGATCTTTGAATTTTTGAGGGGTCTTTTGAGTGAGAATGGCACTCACTTACTCATTTAAGAAGGCCTTTTGCTGCACATTATATTTGCATTTGGTTGTGCACAAGTCCTTTAGAAACTTAGCATAAGAAGGGATTTGTTTAATAGCGTCAAGCAATGGAATGTTGATCTTGACTTGTCAAAAAATCTCTAAAATATCATGAGAGTTTGGGAGAGATTTTGAAGTAACCAATCTCGAAGGGAATGGTTCTATAGGCTTATAAATGCGTTCCGTTTCTTGTGGGGCTGAGTTAGATCCGTCCTTATTCTCAGAATTTATCGGAACATTAGGCTTGTCGCCCTTCATTGGAATATATTTGTCAATCTGTTTACCACTTCTAAGAGTGGTGACGGATTTTTCTTGCTCTACATGTTGGTTGGGAAGATTAGGGATGCTACTTCATGTGCTTGTTTAGGATTGAGCTGAGGTTGGGCCGGGAAGGTCCCTTCCCTACCATTCAAGCATCCTTTAATCTCATCAACCGAGACTTTAAGCTCTTAGAACATTTGCTGATTTGATTTATTGACTAGCGTTTGCTGTTTACGTCGAATTTTGTAACAGGATCCTCCGGAAGGTTCACCTTCCCTCCAAGCGATTTCCTCCTTGGACCTGAAAGAAGACAGAAAATAACTAAGGGTGGCCGGCGTCCAGCCGTTAGCCCTCCGATGCCTAAGTTAGATAGGGTAAGGAAAGAGAACCAATAAACAACGGGGATTAGGGGTTGAGTATTGTGTACCTTTATCATCAATAGAGTCATCTATTTATACAGATCTAAATGACCCAACCTACTACCCAAGCTGTTAAGATTAGTACTGATTTCATGGGATAAGAAGCTTATCTCGTTAATCCTTGGATAAGTAGTCGAAACATCCTAGACGTCTAGCTGATTACGACTCTGGATATTTGGAACTAAGAATAGATATAAACCAAAACCGGCCTATACGGGCTGCTGATACTATGAGACGAAGGCCGTCCATGCCAGAGACCAAAAACCATGATCACTCAGATGCCGGGAGCTGCTCATATCAAGAGTGCTCGCATTTAGCATACGGAGATGCGACCCCTTTCGTCGAGCACGAGTCGAGCTGGTCGCATTCTGTAGATGCGACCCCTTCCATCGAGCACGAGCCGAGCTGGTCACATTCTGGAGATGCGACCCCTTCCGTCGAGCACGAGCCGAGCTGGTCGCATTCTGGAGATGCGACCCCTTAAGTCGAGCCCGAGCCAAGCTGCTCGCAGTTCTAGGATACGACCGCGATTCCTCACATCTCTTTTTAAAGCTAAACTTATCTACAATAGATGCCCCCCAAACCCTTGGCGTTGAGGAGTTATGCCAAGGGTTTTGTTTGTATGTGTAGCTGACTGCTGGGAGAGAATCGCACATGATTCATTTAACATGATTCCGCATTTATGATGGCCAGCTTTACGCAGCTTTTTCTGCCGCAAGAAATGAGGCGTCGGTCGCCACGTGTCTCCGTATTTAATGCTAGTGCCCGTTTGTCTGTCATGCCGGATGAGAGGCTGCCGCGTGTCAACCAAATCAAACGGAATGATTGCGTATATATATCAGATTCTGCAGAATTTCTTCCATTTTCGAACTTCAAGCTGCAGAGTTTTCTTCTTTCTTCTTCTTCTTTGTTTTCGGTGCAAACCTCTTTGCAGAGGTAGTCTTCCTTCCTATTTTCTTCTCCCATCTTACTTTTTCTTTGTAATGGCGGAGGTTTCTGATGAAAAGATTGTTCCTCTGGGGGATGAAACCCCTGATTCTTCTGAATCCAACAACGCCAGAGTACCGGCCGGGAGATATTCTGCCGCCGGTTACTCCTCTATACTGACGGAGGAAAGGCTTTCTAGCCTTAGGGAAAAATATCAGGGTCCTAGACTCTGTTTCCTTAAGATTACCTGGGAGAGGGGAGACAGCCGATGCACCACCACCAGGCTGCGTAGCTTTTTACGAGTATTTTTTCAAAGTGGGCATGCGTCTTCCCCTCCACCCATTCATACGAAATTTTCTTTGTATCTACAAGATTGCCCCGGGCCAACTAATCGTTAATGGCTGGCGGGTGCTTCTAAGTACCTTTGTCCTCTGGAAGCAAGCGGGTAACGATGATTTAACTGCTGAGGAATTTTTAAGGTTATTCCAGCTGAAGAAGGCACCAGCTAGCGAGGGTTGGTACTACCTCTGCTTCTGGCACAGGAATAATTTCATTTTGGGAAACCCTTCTTCCAATTGCCCGGGGTGGAGGAAAAAATGGTTTTATGTCTCCGGCAACTGGGAGTCCGAAATGGGCTCCGACCCCAAAGGCCATAACGTTAATCGCTATTTTGGCGAAGGTGGGCTAAGTGTTTGCTGTCTGTATGAAAGAAACAAAGCCATTGCTCTATAACGATTAATGTGCCTTCTCCTTTTCTTGTAGGGATTTCGACTGGTGTGAAGCTGAACTTGCGAGGAGGACTCAACAAAAAGTTAGTTAGAGTCTGCAAGCTCTCAGCGGCTGCGCGCCACGTTAACGCTGCTTTAGAGCCTCGTTGCCTCTGTGCTGCGGGTCTCATCTTCCAAGAAGAGATGACAAATGTTGGAGATAAAAGGGGCGCACTAGGGGTACTTCCCTGTTTGAAGGGTACAGCCTCGAAGAGGCAAAAGAAGACTACAGGTGGTCCTTCAAGTGCACCTGCTCTAGCAGAAGGGTCTGCTCGCGGCCCACAATCGCGTGTGGCTGCACCAGGAGGGGTCGCTACGACCTCTCGTACGACCGCGGCCCCTTCAGCCAATGCGACCCCTTCAACTTCTGCGACCCCTCCGGCTGACATTCGTGGTCAGCCGATCATCGAAGTTATCGATAATTCGTCGAAAGGCAATCGAAGAAGGGGAGGCCTCCCTCAAAAGGGGGCAACATGCGAGCCTACTGCTGCTCGCGAATTACTGACGTCCGCCTCGGGTATTGCGAGTGCTCGCGAGGCGGGCTCTAATGAGATGATTGTAGCCCAACCTTCTGGGTTGGGAGATTTTGTCATCCCACCTCACTTGCATCCAATATGCTAGTTTATGTTTGATAAGATTTCTCCCAACTCCTTCGGAGGCCTCCCCAAACCAAGCCCAAAAGCTCTCTCTACCGATATCGGGGTGAGATTGCTTCAGGATAACCAACATTCTCCCATCTGTCATTCTTTCTTTATTACCAATATGGCGGGTCACTCTAATTTCTTATTCTTTTTTTATATCAGAGTCTGGATCTCACGCTTCGTGTCAGACGTGACATTAAAGCAGCCCGCCGCAGCGTTGAAGATGCAGAAAAGAAGAAGAAGACGATGGAGGCCGAGGTCCAAGGGAGGGACCGTCTGGTGAAGGCTTTGGAAGCCCAAATCGCCAAGCTGGACGAGGAAAAGCAGATTCTCCTTGTCAAGATTCAAGCCATGACTGATCGCTTTCAGTCATTGGATCTCCAACTCGCGAAGCTTCAAGAACTCCATACCAAGAGCGAGAGAGAGAAGGAGATATTCCGCCAAGACAAGATCCCGCTCGAAGAGCAGCTCAAGGATGCTCGGGCTAAGCTCGAGGAGGCCCAGCAGAGGCTCAACCAGTTGAAGGATGATTCCATTCACTGGGAAGAGGAGTGGGTGGCTCTCGTCCAAATGGTATCTGACGAAGGCCCTCGTGCAGTTCAGGAATTTTGAACCTCTCAACTTTACGACGAGGAGCGATATGAAGCGTATATCGCTGGTCGTGATTTTGCGGTTAGAGTTATGCAGCAGATTACTCCGACTTTTAATTTTGAGGAGTTCGAAAGGGTGGCTTTCGAGGTTGCGGCCAGAGAGCGAGCTGCCGCTGAGAGTGAAGTCACTGGAGCTACAGATGTTGTACATGCTCCCGAGACTGGTCCTGAAGCTGAGAGTCGTGAGCCCGCTCAAGATGGGGATGACCAGCCTTAACTTCGTGCTATCCTTCTTCTACATTGTGTATTTTTTTAAAGGAAATTGCCCATGTAACTGACCTGACTTTGTAGTCAATTGTAATGGAAATTTCTCTCTTCTTCAATGTTGTGTACTTTGTCCAACTTTTTCGCCCTGTGTACATCTATATTGTCCATTCGTATCACCAACTCATGAAAAAATGAATTAGACTCAATCCGGGGGTCACGTGACCATGTCCACGTTGAGATAGACTAGGTCTATCGATTGAGGTTTTAATTCCACCAAGGGTAGAAGGTTGGTCAAGGGAACACGTATGTTCTCTTCAAGGCTATTTGTGATCCATAAAATGGAAAGCAACCAACTAGAATGATTTTAACCCTACCAAGGGTAGGCAATTGGCCAAGAGAATGTGCACATTCTCTTCGGGGCTATTCGAGTCAAATTTGAATGGAGTAGCGACCAAAATATTTCTTCAATCCTTATCATTTGAACGTCGTTAAGAGTTACATCGAATCAAGGAAAATATTGTAGCAAGTGTTCCACGTGCCAAGGGCGACGTACGGGTCTTCCTTGCATATCTTCAAGATAGTAAGTGCCGAGTCGCACAATTTTGATGACTCGATACGAGCCTTCCCAATTTGGATCAAGCGATCGAGCAGGAACCCCAAGGCTCTGTCTGAGGACTAAATCGCCGAGCTGGAAAGCTCTAGGCCGAACTTTAGCATTTCGATAGCGAGCAATACGTTGTTGATATGCGGCTGCTCGCATCTGGGAGGCATTTCTCCGTTCTTCCAAGAGATCGAGATGAAGTCGAAGACTTTCCTGGTTACGTGCGGGGTCATACTGCTCGATTCGATACGAGGGCACTTGAATTTCAACTGGTACTACTGCGTCGACACCAAATGCTAGGGAGAAAGGAGTTTCGCATGTTGATGTACGAGTTGTAGTTCTATATGCCCATAAGACTTCTGGCAGAAGTTCTGGCCATATACCTTTACATTCACCAAGCTTGGTCTTTAAGTGGTGCTTAATGATTTTATTCACTGCCTCAACTTGCCCATTTGCCTGAGGATGATACGGAGAGGTGCGGATGTTACGTATCTTCCACTTTTCACAAAATTCATCGAAAGCTGCGTTGTCGAATTGCGTTCCGTTGTCAGTAATTATAGTGTGGGGGAGTCCATAACGGCATGTGATATTTCTCCATATGAACTTAGTAGTTTGTTTCTCAGTGATTTTGGCTAATGGTTTTGCCTCGACCCATTTGGTGAAATAATTGACCGCCATGATTGCGAACCTATTTTGTCCTTTCCCGATAAGCAGGGGCCCGATGATATCGACCCCCCATTGAGCGAAAGGCCAAGGGCTATCAACTGGAGTCATTTGCTCGGACGGTACATGAGGTATAGGAGAGTATCGCTGGCACTTGTCACATTTTTTAGAGAATTCAATTGCGTCTGCCTTTATAGTGGGCGAATAGTATCCTTGCCTCATCGCCTTATATGCTAGGGATCGCCCCCTTGGGTGGTTACCACATACCCCCTGGTGTATTTCATCTAGAACACGATGTGCTTCTTCTGGGTGGAGACACCTTAAATAAGGCAATGAAAAACTCTTACGTAATAGGATCCCATTCTGTAAAGTGTACCTGGCAGATCGATATCAAATTTGTCGTGCGGTTTTCTTGTCGTCTGGAAGAACTCCATCTTTGAGATAAAGAGTGATGAGATCCATCCAACTTGGAGAGGGATGGACCTCGTCTGTTTCCTCAGGCGTTATTTGATTGATACTTAATGTCTCGAGGTGCTCAATAGGAATGGAACGAGATAATTCAGATTCTGATGCAGAGGCTAGCTTTGCTAAAGAATCTGTGAGTTTATTTTTCTCACGAGGGATGTGAATTATTTCATAATTCTTCAGTTTTGCAAGCAAGATGAATACTCGAGATTTGTATAATGCCATTCTTTCTTCTTTTGCTTCGAATTCGCCGAGAACCTGATTGACGATGAGCTGAGAGTCGCTGTGAATGAGCAGATTCTGAATGGAGAGGACGTTGGCTAGTTCGAGACCGACAATCAGAGCCTCATATTCTGCCTCATTATTCGAGATGCGAGAGTCGAATCGTAAGGCATACTGGAAATGAGACCCGTCTGGAGCAACTAGAATTAGGCCCGCTCCACTGCCAGTGACCCGAGAGGACCCGTCCACAAAGAGGGACCAGGACGGTTGGTCGCTGGTCGCGGAATTATCATCGGGAGTGGAGTATGTGAATTCGGCGATGAAGTTGGCTACGGCTTATCCCTTTATCGTGGTCCTGGGACAGAAGAAAATATCGTGCTCACTGATTTCGATCACCCATTTAGTTAATCACCCTGAAACGTCGGGTTTTTTAAGGACTTGCCGTAACGGGTGGTTTGTTGGTACTAATATAGCATGGGCCTGGAAGTATGGTCGCAGTTTTCGGGCTGCCGTGACTAAAGCAAGGGCCAACTTCTCTATATCAGAGTACCAGGTTTCAGCATCCACCATTGCTCGACTAATATAATAAACGGGTCTTTGTACCCCGGAATCCTCTCTTATTAATGCGGCACTAAGGGCCGAAGAAGACACAGATAAATAAAGGAGAAGTTGCTCGTGCGCCACGGGTTTTGATAAAACGAGGGGCGCACTCATATATTGCTTTAATTGTTGAAAAGCTTCTTCACATTGTGGTGTCCACTCCCAATCAGATTTAGCTGTGGCTCGAAGGAGCTTAAAGAAAGGTAAGCACTTGTCAGATGCTCGCGAGATGAACCTATTCAACGACGCAATGTGACCAGCCAGACGTTGGACGTCCTTAAGAGTGGTCGGGGATTTCATCTCTATCAACAGCTTTTATTTTTTCAGGATTTGCCTCAATTCCTCGTTGGTCGACCATAAATCCAAGAAATTTTCCAGCCGACACTCCGAACGCACATTTTTCTGGGTTTAACTTCATCTGATATTTCCTCATCAGGTCGAAGGCTTCTCGAAGATCTGAAAGGTGATCGCCTTCTACGACACTTTTCACGAGCATGTCATCAACATAGACTTCCATATTCTTGCCAATTTGCGCGGCGAATATCTTATTGACGAGACGCTGATAGGTGGCCCCTGCATTTTTAAGACCAAACGGCATTACCTGGTAGCAATATAGACCTCGGTCAGTGATGAAGGCAGTATGTTGGCTATCGGGCGGATGCATCATAATCTGGTTATAACCGGAATAAGCGTCCATAAAACTGAGCAAAGCATGCCCAGCTGTCGAATCAACCAACTGGACGATTCGCGGGGTCGGGAAGCTATCTTTGGGCGCGCTTTGTTCAAATCCGAATAATCGACACACATTCTCCATTTGCCATTAGATTTGCGAACGAGAACTACATTCGCGACCTATTCTGGGTAGTCAACTTCTTTTATGAAATTGATTGTAAGCAGCTTCTCGACTTCGGCCTTAATCGCCATTTGCCTTTCTGCAGTGAAGGCACGTCGGTGCTGGTGAACGGGTTTATATTTCGGGTCGATGTTCAGACGGTGTGCGATGACACTAGGATCAATGCCAGGCATGTCTTGGTGAGACCAGGCAAACACATCTTGATATTCAGTGAGGAGGCAAATCAAATCTGCTCGAAAGACTTTACTCAAAGAGGATCCCACACAAACAACTTTAGATGGGTCAACTTCATTTAAAGGAATTGCTACTGTCTCTTCCCCGGGAGTTCCTGATTGGAGAGCACCCTCTCTCGGGTCCAACAAGGTATCCGCTGGGGAGTTGGATGATCATTGTGCTACCATCATAACTGAAGTTGCCTGTGCTTTCTTTCAATCTTGTACAGCTATCTCATAACATGATCGGGCTTCTTTTTTATTCCCTCGCACAACTCCAACGTCATTCGGTGTAGGAAATTTCATGCATAAATACAAAGGATGTAAAGCTGCCCCAACCTTATTAAGGTATGGCCGCCCTAAAATGACGTTATATGCTGACCTTTGATCTACCACGAGAAAATTCACAAAGATAGTCATTTTTGCTAGATCATCACCAAAGGTGACTGGAAGGTCAATGCTTCCTTCTAATGTCACTACTTCGCCCCCGAAACCGACGAGAGGAGTTGAGACTGGCTTGAGAAAACTTCTAGCGAGTGCCATTTTATTGAAAGCCTCTAGGTAGAGAATATCAGCAGAGCTACCTGTATCCACCATAATACGATGAGTTAGATAATTTGATACCTTTAGCGTGACTACTATGGAGTATTCGTGCGGGAAGTGAATTCCCTCTGCATCTTCAAGGGAGAAGGAGATCGAAGGATGGCTGGATTTTGGAGTATCAGAGGTTCGTTCCAACCAGTAGATATGCTGGGGCTTCTTGGATGCCTTACGGGTATACGCTTTTCTTGAAGCTCGAGAATCTCCCTCGCAAGCCGGTCCTCCGGCGATGGTCCGTATCTCCCCGGTAGGCTCAGCGTCTTCTTGTCAAGTATGTTGATGAGGTGATTTCTTCTGATGCAGCGGGGCTTCCCCCCTTTTTGGTGAGCGACCATGTCGGACAACATAATCTTGTAGATGACCTTTTCGAATAAGAGCTTCGATGTGGTCACGCAAAGATATACAGTCTTGGGTAGTGTGCCCATGATCTTTATGAAAATAACAAAACTTGCTCTTGTCTCTTTTCTCAGGGTCAAATTTTATTTTTATGGGCCATTTCACATATGGTTTATGCTTAATCTCCATTAGCACCTTTTCCGGAGGCCGATTAAGGGGGGTGTAGTTATGGTACTTACCAGAGTAAACTTTCTTGGGAGAGCGATCTCGCCGATCGCGCCTATACTTCTTATCCGAAGAAGAGACTTCCTCCGGCTTACATTTCTTGTCCTGTATACCATGACGTGCTAATGCCACCTCTTCTGCATTGATATATTTCTGAGCTTTAGCTTGGAATTCTGTCATAGTTTTGGGAGGATTTTTATCCAAAGTGAATCTGAATTTTTCGCTCGTGATCCCAGCTATTAGGGCGGTGAGGCCTTTCTCCTCGGTATAACCTTCAGTTTGGATTGCTTCGGTTGTGAACCGCACTGTAAACTCCTTTATTGTTTCCCCATGCTGCTGTTTTAAATCCATTAGGTGGGACGCCGATTTTTTGGTACGGATGCTTCCCATGAATTGGGAGAGGAACAACTCCGATAGTTGTGAAAAGGAACCGATAGATCGAGGTTTTAACCCCCGGAACCAAGTACGGGCTGCTTCCTTTAAGGTTAGGGAAAAGGCCCTACACATGATTTCCGACCCATGTCCCTCCACCTCCATAAGAGACCTATAAGTTTCCAGATGTTCGAGAGGATCGCAGGTACCTGTATATGGGGTGATGACGGGTGTACGATACTTTCTTGGTAGAGATGCTTTCATGACTTCGCTGGTAAAAGGGGACTCGGATCGATGTATCGACGCCACAGCGGCTGATGGTCGATTCGCCTGATATTGTTGCTCCATATCATCAAAACGATCATGGATTTTCTTGAGATCTCCTTCCCATGGTAAAGTATAACCAGATGCTTCAACGGTGGACCCATGAGATTGTTGTTGGCGGGAAGCACTGGAATGTACGGAATGTGGGGATAATATAGGGGTTGGTTGCCGATCGGCATTCGGTTCGACGGATGATGATTTGGTTGGACCTGTGGTTCGTCCCCAGAGTGTCTGGAAGCCATTGGTATAGGCTGTGCCGGCAACCCTTCGGAAGGTAGCTTCTGAGGCTCCAGGAAATGTTGATCAAGTCGGTTAGACAGGGCTTGAAAACCGGCGTTGAGGGTTAGAAGGGTATTTCCGAGGAAACACATGACGTCTTCTTGACTTCCGGAAACCTCAAATAACGGGTTCGCTGATGGCACGTTCGGAGCTCCTTGAGGGATGTTTATTGAAGTGGTTTGAGGAACAGGCATTGATTCCGTAACGTCAGGCGGAGGTAATGTCTGCCTTGATGTGAAAGGATGAACAGTCTTTTTAGGAGGCATGGTGGAAGGATTTTGATCAGTGGTAAGAACGATTCACTGTGATGATCAAATCGTTCCCACAGACGACGCCAAACTGTTTACTTCGAATTTTGTAACAGGATCCTCCGAAAGGTTCACCTTCCCTCCAAGCGATTTCCTCCTTGGACCTAAAAGAAGATAGAAAATAACTAAGGGTGGCCGGCATCCAGCCGTTAGCCCTCCGATGCCTAAGTTAGATAGGGTAAGGAAAGAGAACCAATAAACGATGGGGATTAGGGGTTGAGTATTGTGTACCTTTATCATCAATAGAGTCATCTATTTATACAGATTTAAATGACCCAACCTGCTACGCAAGCTGTTAAGATTAGTACTGATTTCATAGAATAAGAAGCTTATCTCGTTAATCCTTGGATAAGGAAGTAGTCGAAACATCCTAGACATCTAGCTAATTACATCTCTGGATATTCGAAACTAAGAATAGATATAAACAGAAACCGACCTATATGGGCTGCTGATACTATGAGACGAAGGCCGTCCATGCCAGAGACCAAAAACCACGATCACTCAGATGCCGGGAGCTGCTCATATCAAGAGTGCTCGCATTTAGCATACGGAGATGCGACCCCTTTCGTCGAGCACGAGCCGAGCTGGTCGCATTTTGTAGATACGACCCCTTCCGTCGAGCACGAGCCGAGCCGGTCGCATTCTGGAGATGCGAACCCCTCCGTCGAGCACCAGCCGAGCTGGTCGCATTCTGGAGATGCGACCCCTTCCGTCGAGCAAGAGCCGAGCTGGTCGCATTCTGGAGATGTGACCCCTTCCGTCGAGCACGATCCGAGCTGGTCGCATTCTGGAGATGCGACCCCTTTCGTCGAGCCCGAGCCAAGCTGCTCGCAGTTCTAGGATACGACCGCGATTCCTCACATCTCTTTTTAAAGCCAAACTTATCTACAACATTTGCCCTTGCATAAATGTCTTTAGAGTATCCTCCATTGAGAATTGAGGTGGGGCCATGTTTTGCATGGGTGGCCCTCCTTGAGAGTTGGTAGGATTAGCCATAGGACCATTCCTCCAACTACAGTTAGGATGATTCTTCCAAGTAGAGTTATACATGTTACCTACTGGTCCATTAAAAGGTCGTTGATATCCATATATGGCATTTGTGTGTTCTTGTAACACCTCTTGAAACACAGGAATTATAGGACAATCTTGCGTAGCTTGTATAATAGTGGCACGAATTCCACATATGTTTTCAATAGCTTCAATGGGCTTTGTAACTTCATTCTTGCTAAGTTCCATGGCCTATACATTCCTTGTGAGGTTGGCTAGCCTTGCATTTACATCATCTTCCTCCTTAAGGATGTAAATCCCTCCTTTCTCTTTTTGTTGAGGAGGCTTGAGGTTATTAGATTTGTCTGAGGTATCCCATGATTGGGCATTCTCGTCCAACATATCCAAATAACTCCAAACTTCATCTGAATTTTTGCTCATAAACTCGTCATTGCACATCATCTCTACAAATTGGTGTATATTGGAACTTAGTCCATCATTGAAACAGTTTATGATTCGCCAGCTTTCGTAGCCATGATGTGGGCAAGCAAGTAGGAGGTCCTTCAACCTTTCCCAAGATTGGAAAAATGATTCATTCTCTTTAACCGAAAAATTCATTATAGCTCTTCGAAGGGTATTCGTTTTATGAGCCGGGAAGAACTTTTTCAAGAATTCCCGGGTCATCTCATTCCATGACCTTATCAAGTGTAGTCTAAGAGAGTGGAGCCAACTCTTGGATCTTTCTTTCAATCAAAAGGGAAAAAGTTTAAGTTTGATGGCATCTTCTGAGACATTCGCATATTGTAAAGTAGCCACCACTTCTTCAAATTCCTTTAGGTGTAAGTATGGGCTCTCAGAGTCTAGCCCATGGAACTTTGGTAGGAGTTGAATTACACCCAGCTTTATATCGATGTTTCCCCCGGTTGGTGGTAAGACCACGCATGAGGGTGTAGTTGTATGGACCGGTTGTAGGTAGTCTCGTAAAGTCTCATTGGAGGAGCATTGTGCACCTCATTCTCTCCTACTCCTTAATGATTTGTATTTGTGGTTGGAGTAGGGTGGGGAGGATTCCCTAATGGAATTTGATCCATACTTCCCAAATTTTCACGATGTTTTACAAATTTTTGGACTCGTCTATGAACGGAGAGTGGTCCAACTAAACCACCTTTGATTTGGAGATGATTGTTGTGGTCACGTTCCCAATGGGACATAAACCACACAATCCAAAATCTAAACTAATCCTAAATCCTAAAATCTGAAAATAGAAACTGAAAACTAAAAGAGTTCAAGTTGGAAGGATAGTACCGTACCTGATTTGCTTGAACTAAAAGAACTTCCTACAAAACAAAACAAACTTTGTTATTTATAAAATTCAGAAGAACTAGTTCTAAGAACACAGTAAAACCTAACTACTTCTACTCTATAGCAACTAAAACAATTTAGAACCGTTTAACCTAGCTTCCCCGGCAACGGCGTCAAAAACATGTTCGCTCGCCTCAAGTGCAAGGCTGCGATGAAGTAATAATTCTCGATAAGACCGAGGTCGATCCACAAGGAATTAGGTAAACCAATTTAAGTTGTTCCAGCAACTTCAAAATCAATTAAATAAGGAATTCAAGTTTATAAACTAACTTAAAACAGTAAAGTTGTAAAAATATGTAATTAACGGAACTAAGGCTTTCGAGGATCCACTTGCGATAGCCTCAAGTGAATTCATTCATTCAAGCATAACAAAACTAGAATTAAAGTTCTATCTCTCTTCTAGTTGAAGGATATAACATTAAAATACAAACAATCCCCACTCAAGTGGAAGAATAAAATTCTAGTATGAAGCACGTAGAAGTCGAATATGTAGCCTTCGAAGTAACGACCATGCCAATGGATTATGGTACGCTCTAGGGTTACTACAATTCGAATCTAATCAATCCAAACATGATAATCTCAGAGAATTGCAAGGAACTCATGTCCTAAGCACATGAACTCTCATAAAACATCCAAAAATATCAACTTTTATTCAAACTAGAACTTTAAAAATCCAAACTTCAAGTACTTGAATTAGAACGAATTCAACATGATAACTACTCACAAGCCTCACCTCTTAGCCTTATCTAAGCGCTTCTAGCCGAGCATTATCATGCTTCAACTAGAATTCAAAGAAAAACTAAACAAAAATATGAAAAACTAGAAAAAACCTTAGTTGGAAGAGTTGCGGTGCTCCACGATGATCTCCTCGCTCCCCACGAACTTAGAACTCTTCTAGGATACCTTAGCAAGGATGCCAAGGTGTCCTTTTATAGCAAAATGCACCCACCACCTTAGATTGCGTAAGATTTTACGCACTTACATCGGTCATCGGGCGTTCGGCCATTTGTGGTCGGGCGCCCGGCCATGTCTAGAAAAGTTCCAGCAATAAACTGGATTTTTTTGTCAATTTTGAGCGCCCAGTAAAATGGTGGTCGGGTGCTCGAAGGCCAATTTTTGTAGTTTTTCTAGTTTACAGGGCCATCTGTTGAATTTTCTGCATTTTACTTTTCTGGCCCTGCAGCTCTGCAATATGACTTTTCTGTCCATTCCAGGTCTTCAACTTGATTCCTTCAAGGGTTTTTCTCTGCTTCTTTAGATTATCAAAGCTTGGTCTTCTAGTCATTCCAAATCCTTCAAATTGGCATTAAATCCATGTAATCTCTCTCTTCTCCTTGCTTCTTTCTTCCATTCCTTTGGCTCATCTTCATTCATCATCAAGTGGGTTTAAAAGCATTCTTTTAGCCATCAAATTGGTGAATTCTCTCTCTCATTCCTACAATCACAAACATGCATTAGATTAATCTTTTAATCATAGGAATCATGCATAAAATGTGATGAAATGGGGTTAGCATATGTATAAATTAAGAGCTCAACATACCCCCCAACCAGCATTTTGCTAGTCCCAAGCAAAACAAGCATAAAACAATCCACCTTTCTGAAACTCAACTCTCTCTTGGAAACTCTGCTTCTATAAAATTTAACACATATAAGTGCAAAATTAATAAAAACTAAATGATAAGAAATTGAAGTCCTAGACTTTCCAAACATGATTAGTGTTTGCATAAAATCCCCACCGATTCATTGATAAATAGACGAATCCGAACATGTATGGTCTGGTGTACCTTGTGCATATTCATCTCATGACTTTCCATGATTATCTTCTTCATAAATCAGCTAAACCAAAGATCTAAGAGTGTACAAATCAACCAATTGCCTATGACAGGAATTTGCCTTACCATTCCTTCGACGGCTTTCACTCTACTTTTCATTTCCAGCTTTGGTTATGGGTAAACCATTCCCTAGTTAGTAAGGTAGCCCTTTTCAAAAAATTTCACAAATATTCACTACTACCCATACTTTCTTTTTCTTTTCTTACAAATTAGATAGGATTTTTAGAAATCCATATCTTTCATTCTTTTCACTTATTTCACATGAACAAGGATGGACAAAGTACCTCGGCTTGTTCCCAAACACTTCAAATCTTTAATCTCACCAATCTACAAGTCTAGTAATCCCTTTAAATCATAACAATCGTGTAATGTCGACTAGACTCAAAAGTGTTCAAATGTTCTATCAATCAAATAAATGGGAAGATTCACATATAAAACTATTCTGTTTAAGATAATTTAGAGATTTCAAAATCATATCAGTTCATCTTTCATCCTTTCATACTCATGACATCTCAAGTGCATACAAACAAAGTTTTCCAAAAGAGTTTGATGTTTCAAAAATTGAAAAATTACTACCAACTTTGCTCGAAATGTCCACAAACTACTAGATGAGGAATCTCATCTCACCATCTCACCCCCAACCAAATCTTGCATTGTCCTTAATGTAAAAAGATATGCAATGAGCATGAACATGAGAGCAATGATAAACAAAAGAGAGTGAGAACGATAGTACCTGAGAGAGCCGATTATTGAAGTCTACCTCCGGTATCAAAATCTACTAAAGCAATAAAAAATTTAAAAAAAACAACTAAAACTAATCTACTTACAGCAATAAACAAAACCTAAGCTATCCTTTTAGAAAGAGAATCTCCATCAGACTAGGAGATCAATCATCATTATAACATCCAAAATGACAAAATTGAGCAGGATTATCAGGTGGTGTAACAGATTTTTCAATAGAACTATCCACCATCCTGCTTTTGACAGTACAATGGTGACGTTAATCATTCTAATCCATTGAAATTCCTGCTGAAAAATTTCAGCGACTTTCTCAATAACATTATCACATGTACTAGGAAAGGAGAATCACATTGGTTGAAAATCATTGAATATGGATCTCCTTTCCATCTTTTCTAGGTAAAAATATGTCACATATGGGTCATCCCATAAATGGTGTTTTTTGGTTTGAACAAACCAAAGAGATGTGGATACTTCAATTGCTTTATCCTAACGATTTTGGATGGTCTCCACATAATCTGGTTTCACTGGTGCTTCCACACTTGATTTTTCAATTTGGCGCTCTGTGGAAGGAAGCTTTTTAGGCACCGAAGGGGTCTCCCTTAAGGTGTGGACTATGTCCTGAATCATGAGATCATCTCAATTTTCAAAGTAAGTCAAACACTCTTCTAGAGTGTAGGAGACCTCAGGGAGAAAATTTTCAAATTTGGACTCTTTACGTCTTCCTCCTTCTTAGATTTTTGTGTAAGTTGGAGTTGGCCTTCAACTTCTACACTTTCAGAAATCGACCTCTCTGTAGGCAAGTCAAGCATCAATTCTTCCAATTCCTGCATAACAAATTTGTGTAAATCAGAAATTGGTGTCTTGTCAAATAAATTATAAAAAATTGACACTTCCAAGGTCTTATTAATAATAGAATTAAATTCATCCTTGAAATGTGTCAAACATATCCCTAAGCTTTCAGGTAGATTGGGTTGGAAATACTCCCCATCCTCCTTAGATTCTATATGTTTATCTCATGAGGACCATCATCATCGCCCCAATCCTTAAAGGGATTGAAGTAAAGAATATCTAGAGGATCAAGATTCTGATTTAAGGCGAATTCCTCTTCCACGATGGATTCAATCATGTCAACTTCATTGACATCCTCATCATCCCTATGCCTTTTGCCCAAGTGGAGCACATTCACTTCCAATGTCATGTTCCTAAAGGACAATTGCATCACCCTATTCTGGCAATTGATGATTGCATTTGATGTATCCAAGAATGGGCGGCCCAAAATTACCGGTATTTGAGTGCTAATATCCATAACTGGTTGCATGTCCAATACGCTAAAATCCACCGGATAGTAGAATTTGTCGACCTGGACTAATACATCCTCAACTACCCCTCTTGGCACACGAATAGATCGATCAGCTAGTTGCAACGTGGTTTTAGTGGGTTTTAATTCACCAAGACCCAATTGTTCTTATACCGAGTACAAGATCAAGTTTACGCTTGCCCCCAAGTCTAGCAATGCACGCTCAATCTGGTAGTCACCAATGATACATGAGATTGTGGGACTACCAGGATCCTTATATTTTTAGGGGGGGTCTTTTGGGTAAGAATGGCACTCACTTGCTCATTAAGAAAGGCTTTTTATTGCACATTGTATTTGTGTTTGGTTGTGCATAATTCCTTTATAAACTTTGCATAGGAAGGAATTTGTTTAATAGCGTCAAGCAATGGAATGTTGATCTTGACTTGTCAGAAAATCTCTAAAATATCATGAGAGTTTGGGAGAGATTTTGGAGCAACCAATCTCGAAGGGAATGGTACTAGGGGCTTATAAACGCGTTCTGTTTCTTGTGGGTCTGAGTTAGATTCGTCTTCATTCTCAGAATTTACCGGATCATTAGGCTTGTCGGCCTTCATCGGAATAGATTTGTCAATTTGTTTACCACTTTTAAGAGTGGTGACAGATTTTTCTTGCTCCACATGTTGGTTGGGAAGATTAGGGATGCTTATTTCATGTGCTTACTTTGGATTTGGCTGAGTTTGGGCTGGAAAGGTCCATTCCCTAGCATTCATACGTCCCTTAATCTCATCAACCGAGACTTTATGCTCTTAAAACATTTGTTGGTTCGTTTGATTTATTTACGTTTGCTCTTGCATAAACGCCTTTAGAGTATCCTCTATTAAGAATTGAGGTGAGGCCATGTTTTGCATGTGTGGCCTTCCTTGAGAGTTGGTAGGATTGCCAGTGAGGTCATTCCTCTAATTGAAATTTGGGTGGTTCTTCCAAGTAGAGTTATACGTGTTACCTACCGATCCATTGAAAGGCCGTTGATACCCATATGCGGCATTTGGTTGCTCTTGTAACACCTGTTAAAATGCAGGAATTGTAGGACAATCTTGCATAGAGTGCACATTAGCTGTAAAAATTCCACATATGTTCTCAATAGCTTCAATGGGTTTTGTAACTCCACTCTTGCTTAGTTCTATGGCCTCGACTTTTCTTGTGAGGTTGGCTAGCCTTGCATTAACATCATCTTCCTCTTTAAAGATGTAGATGCCTCCTTTATCCTTTTGTTGAGGAGGCTTGAGGTTACTAGATTTGTCTGAAGTATCCTAAGATTGGGCATTCTCGGCCAATATATTTAAGCAACTTCATGCCTCATCTGGATTTTTTGTCATGAGCTCACCATTGCACATCATCTCTACAAATTAACGCTTGTTGGAGTTTAGTCCATCATAAAAGAAGTTTATAATACGCCAACTTTCGTATCCATGATGTGGGCAAGTGAGTAGGAGTTCCTTAAACTGTTCCCAACTTTGAAAGAACGACTCACCCTCTTTTCTCATAAAATTCATTATAGATCGTTGAAGGGTGTTAGTTTTATGAGCTGGGAAGAACTTTTTCAAGAATTCCTAGGTCATCTCAGTCCATATGCCTATCGAGTGTGGTCTAAGAGAGTGGAGCCAACCTTTGGCTCTCTCTTTCAATAAGAAAGGAAACAATTTAAGTTTGATGACATCCTCTGAAATATTATTGTATTGTAAGGTAGCTACAACTTTATCAAACTCCTTCAAGTGTAGATATGGGCTGTCAAAATCTAACCCATGGAACTTTGGCAAAAGTTGAATTACCCTTAGTTTTATATCAATGTTCCCCCCCGGTGGTTGGTAAAACCACACAAGAGGGCGTAGTCGTACGGGCCGGTTGTAAATAATCACGTAGAGCTCTCATTGGAGGAACATTGTGCACCTCATTCTCTCCTACTCCCTCATGATTAGCGTTTGTAGTTGGAGTAGGGTGGGGAGGATTCCTTAATGAAGTTTGATCCATATTTTCCAAACTTTCACAATGTTCTACGTATTTTCTGACTCGTCTATGAATGGAGAGTGGTTCAACTAAACCAACTTTGGTTTGGAGACGATTGGTGTGGTCACGTTCCCAACGGGACATAAACCACACAATCCAAAATCTAAACTAATCCTAAGTCCTAAAATAAAATCTAAAAATAAAATAAAATTCTAAAAACTGAAAATTGAAAGAGTTCAAGTTGGAAGCATAGTACCCGATTTGCTTGAACTAGAAGAACTTTCTACAAAACAAAGCAAACCTTGTTAATTCTAAACTTCATAAAAAACTAGTGTTCGCTTCCCCAAGTGTAGGGTTGCGATGTAGTAATAAACTCGGTAATACCGAGGTCGATCCACAGGGACTTATGTAGGATGTCACAAACTCATCCACAAGTTTCTACTGAAGCTAACAATCAAAGTTTGAATAGAATGTGTGTGATTAACAGTTTAAACTAAATTGAATGTAAACAAGTATAAGAAGGCACTAGGGGTTCGAGGATCCACTTGTAGCAATCCTCGATGTTCAATCCGCTGTGGTTTCCCATTCTCTCAACTAGAATCACCAGTCAGGTCTATCTAGTCGGATGATAGAACTGTAAAACCAGAAGTCTGTAACATGTAAGTTCTGTGCATAAAGTTCACTCAACTCTAGGCTGATCTGAGCATGCTCATTGCATAGGTCATTCACCTTTTCTATAGGTCCGATTCCCAATCATAACCATCCTCAAGTCTTCTCACAAGACAGGGCTAGATCATGATTTGAACTGGATTCAAATTATATGCACAGTCCATACATATTCCAGATAATCAACCAAAACTAGAACTTTGGTATGAAGCCCCTTTATGAAGAGCTTGGTACTAGAGCGCACTCCAATTCCTCGGATCATACAGGTCTAGACCGTTGCAAACGAATTAAGAAGCTAAGTAATTCATCCAAACATCCATGAGTCATCACAAGACTAAGAAAAATTACTTAAAAACTTGTATAAACTTCAAACCTTAGTTCATAATCATGAATTCCAAACTAAAAACCACTTAACTACGAATCAAAACATCTTGGATTCACTACAAGCTTCACCTCTTAGCCCTAGCTAAGAGGCTTAGCTGCTCATGATCCAAGGAAACATGAAACAACTACTAAAAGCATGAAAACAGCAAAGCAAACCAAAAGGAGTTGTGAAACTCCAATCTCCACTTCCACAGTCTCCAACCTCGCTTGAACCCTTCTAGGATGCCCTAGGAACGATCCCTAGGTGTCCTCTTATAGTCTGGAGGCTCCACGACTTCGGAAGAATTGAGAAAGTGCGTAACACTTACGCAGCGCAGAGAATTTCGGGAAGAAATTAGAAAGTTCTAACTCAGTACGCATGGCCGACCGGTCAAGACCGGTCGGCCTCAAGTAAAAATACTCCAGCAGGTATGCCTGACCGGTCAAGACCGGTCGGGCCTCGTAGAACATCAGTCCAGCAAGCCTATCCGACCGGTCAAGACCGGTCGGATGTTTTTATCCACATTACAGCAGCAATGACCGACCGGTCTTGACCGGTCGGTCCTTTTCAATGAAGTTCCAGCACATATGTCCGACCGGTCAAGACCGGTCGGACGTCTTCAGTAGGAGCCTAATCTGCATGGCTGACCGGTCACTGACCGGTCTGGCTTCCTTGGCCGACCGGTCACGACCGGTCAGCCCTCTTTTCTTCTTGTATTTTTCCTTTCTTTCTTCTGCTTTCTTTTCTTCTTTAGTCCTCAAATGTTCTTCATTAGAATAGTTCCAAATGAGCTCATTATATCTTCAATTGAGTAGAGTCCACCCTCAATCCTGTAGTCACAAAACATGCATTGAATTAGCTTACAAACCATACAAACCTTGCACAATGAGTGATGAATTGGGGTTAGAATATGCATAATTAAGAGCTCAACACACCCCCCAACCAGCATTTTGCTAGTCCCGAGCAAAACATGCGTGAAACTAATCTCATTCTTCAGAACTCAACTCTCTTTCAGAAACCCTCCTTCTATTCATTCTAAGGTTCATAAGTGTAAGATTCAGAAAGATTAGGTGTCAAAGGTTGGAACCGTAAATCCTCAAGACATAATAGGCATTCATATGAGATTCCCGCTGATTGTTTGATAAATAGAAGGACCTGAACAAATTCAACCTAGTGTGGGTAGTGAAAATTCATCTCACGAGTTTCTAGGATTATCTTCTTCATAGATCAGGTAGACTATAGAACTCAAGGTACGTAGAGCCACATCAGGCCCATGACAGGAATTTGCCTTACCGTCCTTCCGACGACTTTCACACTACGTCCCATTTCCGGCTTTGGTTACGGGTAGACCATCCCCCGGTTGGTAGTAGGTAGCCCTAATCGGAATTTCCACCATTTTTCACATTCCCAATTTCATCTTTACTTTTCCTTTTTCTTTTAAATTAGATAGGATTTTTAAAAATCCATATCTTTCATTATTTTCCCATGGACAAGGATGGACAAAGTACCTCGGCCTGATTTCTCAATACCTTAATTCAAAGTCTAGCTAATCCATAAGTCACATAATCCCTTCAACTCATGAAAATCGTGTAATGTGAACTAGGTGTAAAAGTGTTCAGATTTTCTATCAATCACAAAAATAGGGGAGTTCACATATAAAACCATTATGCTATGAGAGATTGCAGACATCCAGCCCCATACACTTCATATCTCCTCCTCTTGTGCTCATATCAACTTGAATGCATAAAACCGGTGTTTTCCAAAAGAGTTTCGAATTTTTGAAAAATCGAAAAAATTTCCACATGATTGCTTGAAATGTTGCAAATCGCTAGATTCATCCAAGTGATCCTACACCCCCCAACCAAATCTTACATTGTCCTCAATGTAAAAGATGTACAATGAGCAAAACATGAGAGCAATTTGAAAATAAAAGGGAGTGAGGAATGATAGTACCTGAGAGAGTGAAAAATGGAGATCTTCCTCCTTCTAACAAACCTATGAAAACGAAAACAAAAGCAGCAAAATCCCAATCCTAACTACTCTATACCTCCATCAGACTAGGAGATCAATCATCCTGATACACAGGATCATTCAGAGGTATGGACATACCTTCTGAAGGGAAGTTCTCAAAGAACGGCTTTAATCGCTGCCCATTTGCTTTAAAAATGTTGCCGTTCCTTGGATTTAACAGCTCGACAGTCCCATATGGATAGACAGTTTGCACAATGTAGGGACCGGTCCACCGAGATCTCAATTTTCCCGGAAATAGATGTAAGCGAGAATTATACATGAGGACTTTTTGATTTATCGTGAATGTCTTGCGAAGAATATTCTTATCATGGAATATCTTCGTCTTGTCCTTGTAAATTCTTGCATTCTCATAAGCTTCATTCCGGATTTCTGCAAGTTCATTCAATTGTAGTTTGTGTAGAGAGCTTGCCTTGTCAGAATTGAAATTCATCTTCTTAATAGCCCAATATGCCTTATGTTCCAACTCCACAGGTAAGTGACAAGCCTTCCCATAGACAAGTCTATAGGGAGACATTCCAATAGGGGTTTTAAAGGCAGTACGGTAAGCCCACAGCGCATCGGTAAGCCGAAGTGACCAATCCTTGCGATCGAGATTCACCGTTTTCTCTAAAATGTGTTTAATCTCCCTATTGGATATTTCAGCTTGTCCACTAGTTTGTGGGTGATAGGGAGTGCTCACTTTGTGCGTTACGCCATATTTCTTCATTAATGCTTCAAAAGGGCGATTGCAAAAGTGAGACCCTCCATCACTTATGATGACTCGAGGCGTACCAAACCGGGAAAGAATGTTTTCTTTTAAGAATCGAATGACCGTTTTATGGTCATTATTCCGGCAAGGGATAGCCTCGACCCATTTGGAAACATAATCAACAGCAAGCAAGATGTATTGGTTTCCAAAAGAAGGTGGGAATGGGCCCATGAAATCAATGCCCCAACAATCAAAAATTTCGACAATTAAGATGGGATTGAGTGGCATCATATTTCTACGGGAGATTCCTCCTAATTTCTGACAAGGTTCGCAAGCTTTGCAAAACTCATGTGTGTCTTTGAACATGGTGGGCCAATAAAACCCACATTGTAGAATTTTCGCTGTGGTCTTTTTAGCCGAAAAATGGCCACCACATGCTTGAGAATGACAGAAGGAGATGATACTTTGTTGCTCATCATCTGGGACACATCTCCTTATGATTTGATCGGGACAATACTTGAACAAGTATGGGTCGTCCCATAGAAATTTCCGTACCTCTGAGAAGAATCTATCCTTATCTTGCTTTTTCCAATATGTAGGAATTGTACCTGTAGCAAGATAATTAGCAATGTCCGCATACCATGGTAATTGGGAAACAGCAAAAAGTTGTTCATCAGGGAACATGTCATTGATTGCAGTCGTTTCAGGGGAGTCAGTGAGGACCAGTCGAGAGAGGTGGTCAGCTACTACATTCTCTACTCCTTTCTTCTCACGTATTTCTAAGTCGAATTCTTGGAGTAGGAGGATCCATCTTAATAACCGTGGTTTAGCATCCTTCTTAGAGAGAAGATACTTAAGCGCGGCATGGTCGGTGAATACGATGATCTTGGATCCAATCAAGTAGGATCTAAACTTCTCCAAGGCAAAAACTACTGCTAAAAGTTCCTTTTCAGTAGTGGTGTAGTTTGCCTGGGCTGAGTTTAGGGTTCTACTTGCATAGTAGATGACACACGGCTTTTTATCTTTTCTTTGGCCTAACACAGCCCCAATAGCATAGTCGCTAGCATCGCACATAATTTCAAAAGGAAGGCTCCAATCAGGTGGTTGCATTATTGGGGCGCATGTCAACATACCTTTAAGGGTGGTGAATGCCTGTTGACATTCTTCATTCCACTCGAATGAATTTTCCTTTTGAAGTAGGTTACGTAAAGGGCGAGAGAGTGAACTGAAATCCTTTATAAACCTTCTGTAAAATCCTGTGTGTCCTAGAAAGGACCGTATATCTCGTATGCTTTTGGGTGGTGGTAGGTTAGAGATAAGATCAATTTTCGCCTTGTCCACCTCAATTCCATTTTGTGAAACGATGTGACCAAGTACAATTCCCTTTTGAACCATGAAGTGACACTTTTCCCAATTGAGCACAAGGTTCTTCTCTTCACATCTTTTTAGCACAGATTTCAAGTGCTCAAGGCACTCATCAAAGTTACAACCAAATACAGAAAAATCATCCATGAAGACTTCGAGAATGGTCCCCACCATGTCAGAAAAGATGCTCATCAAACAACACTGAAAGGTGGCAGGGGCATTACATAGTCCAAACGGCATTCGTCGATAAGCGAAAGTACCGAATGGACATGTGAATGTAGTCTTTTCTTGATCTTCACGGGCAATTTCTATTTGGTTGTACCCTGAATAGCCATCAAGGAAGCAAAAGTGGGAATGGCCCGCCAACCGTTCTAAAATCTGATCAACAAACGGTAGGGGAAAGTGGTCTTTCCTCGTGACAGTGTTTAGCTTCCTGTAGTCAATGCACATTCTCCAACCGGTAGTGACTCTAGTTGGCACGAGTTCGTTATTGGCATTGGCTACGATGGTTATTCCGGATTTCTTAGGCACCACTTGAGTTGGGCTCACCCATTGGCTATCAGATATTGGGTAAATGATACCTACATCCAATAGTTTCACCACTTCGGCCTTAACCACATCCTTCATATTTGGATTTAGTCGTCTTTGTGGTTGCCGGGATGTCTTTGCATTTTCCTCAAGGTGTATGCGGTGAGTGCAAATCAGTGGGTCTATGCCTTTGAGATCCATAATTGTCCATCCGATGGCACTCTTGTGCTCTAATAGAGTGGCTATTAGCCTACTCTCTTGTTCCTCATCCAAGTTGGAAGAAATCACCACTGGATATGTCTCCTCTCGACCTAAATAAACATATTTTAGCTCACTTGGCAATGGTTTTAGGTCGAGTTTTGGTGCCTTAATGTTGGATGGGAGGGCCTTGTTCTCATTTATAGGCAAAGGTTCAATTGGGGCCCTCCATCTTTTATTTTCACGCACCAGCATCACATCTAGAATGGCATCCATCTCTTGTGTTGTATCATCATTCATATCATGCAGATGGGCCACACATGCCTCCAAAGGGTCGGAAAATAGTGACAAGGGGATTGTATCTTCCACGAATGATTCGATCATGTTTAATTCGTGGATATCATCATCAACTTCCCGCGGTTGTTTGCATAACTCAAATATGTTAAGCTTAAGGGTCATATTTCCAAAGGACATTTGTACAAGTCCGTTTCTACAATTGATAATGGCGTTTGAGGTAGCTAGAAACGGTCGTCCAAGTATGACGGGAATTTGAGTACCGGTGCCTATCACAGGATGTGTGTCCAAGACAATAAAATCTACTGGATAGTAGAATTTATCAACTTGGACTAAAACATCCTCTACCATTCCTCTCGGTATCCGGATGGATCTATCAGCAAGTTGGAGTGTGGTTTTGGTGGGTTTCAATTCACCTAACCCAAGTTGTTCATAGACCGAGTATGGAATGAGATTCACACTTGCCCCCAAGTCGAGTAGGGCTTGTTTAATCTGGTAGTCTCCTATGATGCATGATATGGTTGGACTACCCGGATCTTTGTATTTTTGGGGCACCTCTTGTTTGATGATGGCACTCAAATTCTCAGCCAAAAGCACTTTGTTGTGAACGTTATGTTTCCTTTTGATTGTACATAATTCCTTTAAAAATTTGGCATAAGATGGTATTTGTTTTATTGCATCCAACAGCGGAATGTTGATCTTCACCTGCTTGAAAACTTCCAGAATTTCCAGATTTTTATCTAAAGGTTTAGGTGAAATCAACCTTTGTGGAAATGGGGCAACCGGCTTGTATTGTCTTTCCGGTTCTTTCTCTTGTGGAATATTGTTTGGGCTATCATCCTCTTTGGGAATTTCCGGATCCTTCCGGATTGGATTTATCAATTTCTTTCCCACTTCTCAAAGTGGTGATAGCTTGGACATGTTCCGTATGGTGGGAGGATGAGCTTGCATCTTGTATCTCATATTGGGTCCTTGGGTTAGGAAGAGGTTGGGCAGGGAGTGTGTGAAATTGCGTCGGGTAGCCTAACACGACACCCTACGCATACGCGTGCGGAAGCTTGAGGAGCAACTAGAATTATGGCTAAACCTATAGGAGGGGGGTGATGAGGACCTTTTTAAAATTATTTTTGCCTACTTAAACAATTCAACAAATTAAGCTACGTAAGCGATAACACTTCGGCTTCCAAGCCTAAGTGGGTCCAATTAATAGACTAGCATCAGATAAAGCAATTAGCAACCTAGTCTAATCAACTCATGTGGACTAGAGAGGATGGATCAAGAAATGCTCAAGTCAACATGAGGTAGTGAAAGTACATCTTGTGAGTGTGGATGTGCCTATCAAGTGCCTAGCATACATTCCTAACTAAGCATTCATAATTAATCAATTAAACATAATGCATAAAGAGAAATGTGATCAAGAATCAATCACAAACACAACGATGTATAGTGGTTCGACTACTTGTCTACTCCACTCCCGGTTCAAGTACTCAACCCCTTTGAGCACACCGGCATTCACTGGGGAGTTTAAATCTGGTTCCTCCCAACCAAGGTGTTTTAACTCGGATCCACCCAACCGGGGAGTTTACAGGTTCCTCCCAACCTACACGTTTGCACCCGTGTTGGTGGCTCCCCCTTGGAGACTTGGTTTTAGGCCCGACTGACGTGCCAAGGAACGGCTGACGTCCCTAGAGTTTAGGCCCAACTAATAGGCCAAGGATCGACTGACGACCCCGGGGCGAGTTTGTCAAACAAACTCTACACTCAACTCCCACAGGGAATTGAGTGGATGGACTCTTAACAAGACAACCTTACTTGTCGGATTGAGCCCCTTGTTGCGCCGCTTCGGGTTGCTTCTTCTCGCTCTCCCGTGCTTGAATCAGCTCCCCTTGTGCTCCCCCGATCTTTGACGCCGTTGCTTTGCCAAGGCTTCAGCTCCAAGATCAGCTACCTTGCATGTGATGCTCCATTGGAGATGCCCAAGGTGCTAGGGAATGGTGAAACCTCTACAAATGGTAGGAAATGGGTTTCCTAGAGGAATGCACCTAAATGGACTCCTAGGTAGTGTTTAGACAAAGGATTTAACTATCATCAAGGTGTCTAAACCCTAAGAATCAAGAGGGAACAAGTCCTATTCTCAAGATGCCATTGAATGGCCCAAGCTTGTGATGAAAACACAAGGAGAATGGCTTGCTATAGGTTTGGGATAGAGCCTCTAATGATCTCTAGCAATGGTGGCTTCTATCTCCTCAAAATCCCCTCTCTTAGCTCAAAAATCGAATCCCCCTCTTAAATAGATTTTCTTCCAACGGTCAAAAAACGGGCAGATTCGTGCATCTCCGATTGATCGGAAAAAGTGTCCGATTGATCGGAGCCCAGTCCGATTGATCGGAGACAGGTCCGATTGATCGGAAATCTATCCAGAGAAGTCTCTGGAAGAAATTTCGATTGATCGGAACACTGTCCGATTGATCGGACGGCCCCTTCCGATGGATCGGAATACTGTCCGATTGATCGGAAATATGTCCAGTGAGTTTTCAATTTTTTCTGGGACAATTTCCGATCAATCGGAATTTCTGTCCGATCGATCGGAGTCCTATCGGAGCACCTATCCGATTGATCGGAGTCCTATCGGAAACTGCTGTTTGAGCCTTTTTTATTGCAGCAGCTTCCACCTCTTTAATTAGTCTAATTTATCATATTTTTCATGGAGTTCTAAGACTAATGGTGATGACTAAAGGTATACCTAGTTGGTGCAAGTCATCTAAGAGGTTATGGGTTAGGTTTTGGTCAAGGCAGGGCACACCAAGGCATCACTTTTACCTGTTTCTTCTTCCTTGATGCAGCCGGGCCACTTGCGTCTTCGGTCTTCGTCTTCTTTAAGCTCAACCGACACTAGACCCACTGACCTAAGTAATTGACAAACAAGGTGCACTAGTATGCCATAGAAAAGTGCACTAACAATCTCCCCCTTTGTCAATTACTTATAAAAACCTAACCTACCAAAACAAATACATGTACAAGAGATTACATTGATATGAAATAAAATACAGGACTCTTGACATGCCTAAACTAAGCTGCTCCTCTTCAGATTGCTCCCCCATAACCTGTCAATCCCTGCATCACAAAACATAGCAAACTAGTTTTGGTGGGACTTGATCTTTCTCCCCCTTTTTGTTAGCAATTGACAAGCTATTCTCTCCCCCTTAATGATGCAACAATTAAGGTCAAGGTAAGAGAAGATAGTATGTCACAATTATAACTATAAACACATGCTAACAAGGAGAGTATAGGGTGCATGATACATAAATACATGGAGCATGCTAAGGAACATGATTAACAAGAAAATGAAACTATCTAAGCATAATTAATCATGCATAATTGGTCATCTATGATATACACTAAGCATTAAAGCTCAAGGGCTTATAGCCCAATCAACCAACCTCCCCTATTGGTATATCAAGACCAATACTAAGCAAAGATTAGCATTCAATGAAGCATAAAAATCAAGATGATTAGCTAATCTAAGCCGGATGATAGTCTAGCAAGCAAATATACAAATTAAAAAACAAGGCTAAATTATCAAAATTTGGGCTCATGAGGCTTGAATCCTCTGATTTGCCCATACACACATAAATGAGGCTGAAATCCTCAGATTTTCCTATAGAAGCACAATAAGGTCTCCTAAGGTCACCTAACCTAGATCACAACCCCCTTGGGTATGATTAATAGGACCCAACATGCTTGTTGGGAGGGAATTCATTTAGATTTTTCTCCCTTGGGTTCATTCCAAGTTGGAGAGCAATATACGGTAGGGGATGTGACAATAGTTCCTACCCTAGTTATTGTTGTCCTCAATAATCATTTTACTTATAGTTCAACATGAGGCAACATAGATTCTCCTTTTTAGGTAGACATGATGCTAGTGCTCCGGTACCGGATCTTACTCTAGACGGTTACGTCCTTGAAGAGCAACCCTCTCTGATACCAATTGAAATTGCGTCGGGTAGCCTAACACGACACCCTACGCATACGCGTGCGGAAGCTTGAGGAGCAACTAGAATTATGGCTAAACCTATAGGAGGGGGGTGATGAGGACCTTTTTAAAATTATTTTTGCCTACTTAAACAATTCAACAAATTAAGCTACGTAAGCGATAACACTTCGGCTTCCAAGCCTAAGTGGGTCCAATTAATAGACTAGCATCAGATAAAGCAATTAGCAACCTAGTCTAATCAACTCATGTGGACTAGAGAGGATGGATCAAGAAATGCTCAAGTCAACATGAGGTAGTGAAAGTACATCTTGTGAGTGTGGATGTGCCTATCAAGTGCCTAGCATACATTCCTAACTAAGCATTCATAATTAATCAATTAAACATAATGCATAAAGAGAAATGTGATCAAGAATCAATCACAAACACAACGATGTATAGTGGTTCGACTACTTGTCTACTCCACTCCCGGTTCAAGTACTCAACCCCTTTGAGCACACCGGCATTCACTGGGGAGTTTAAATCTGGTTCCTCCCAACCAAGGTGTTTTAACTCGGATCCACCCAACCGGGGAGTTTACAGGTTCCTCCCAACCTACACGTTTGCACCCGTGTTGGTGGCTCCCCCTTGGAGACTTGGTTTTAGGCCCGACTGACGTGCCAAGGAACGGCTGACGTCCCTAGAGTTTAGGCCCAACTAATAGGCCAAGGATCGACTGACGACCCCGGGGCGAGTTTGTCAAACAAACTCTACACTCAACTCCCACAGGGAATTGAGTGGATGGACTCTTAACAAGACAACCTTACTTGTCGGATTGAGCCCCTTGTTGCGCCGCTTCGGGTTGCTTCTTC
The DNA here is from genome assembly GCA_003013855.2 of Liriodendron chinense. Classification (NCBI taxonomy): domain Eukaryota; kingdom Viridiplantae; phylum Streptophyta; class Magnoliopsida; order Magnoliales; family Magnoliaceae; genus Liriodendron; species Liriodendron chinense. Next base: position 3,683,807 of record ML058325.1, on the reverse strand, counting down.
TCGCTCTCCCGTGCTTGAATCAGCTCCCCTTGTGCTCCCCCGATCTTTGACGCCGTTGCTTTGCCAAGGCTTCAGCTCCAAGATCAGCTACCTTCCATGTGATGCTCCATTGGAGATGCCCAAGGTGCTAGGGAATGGTGAAACCTCTACAAATGGTAGGAAATGGGTTTCCTAGAGGAATGCACCTAAATGGACTCCTAGGTAGTGTTTAGACAAAGGATTTAACTATCATCAAGGTGTCTAAACCCTAGGAATCAAGAGGGAACAAGTCCTATTCTCAAGATGCCATTGAATGGCCCAAGCTTGTGATGAAAACACATGGAGAATGGCTTGCTATAGGTTTGGGATAGAGCCTCTAATGATCTCTAGCAATGGTGGCTTCTATCTCCTCAAAATCCCCTCTCTTAGCTCAAAAATCGAATCCCCCTCTTAAATAGATTTTCTTCCAACGGTCAAAAAACGGGCAGATTCGTGCATCTCCGATTGATCGGAAAAAGTGTCCGATTGATCGGAGCCCAGTCCGATTGATCGGAGACAGGTCCGATTGATCAGAAATCTATCCAGAGAAGTCTCTGGAAGAAATTCCGATTGATCGGAACACTGTCCGATTGATCGGACGGCCCCTTCCGATGGATCGGAATACTGTCCGATTGATCGGAAATATGTCCAGTGAGTTTTCAATTTTTTCTGGGACAATTTCCGATCAATCGGAATTTCTGTCCGATCGATCGGAGTCCTATCGGAGCACCTATCCGATTGATCGGAGTCCTATCGGAAACTGCTGTTTGAGCCTTTTTTATTGCAGCAGCTTCCACCTCTTTAATTAGTCTAATTTATCATATTTTTCATGGAGTTCTAAGACTAATGGTGATGACTAAAGGTATACCTAGTTGGTGCAAGTCATCTAAGAGGTTATGGGTTAGGTTTTGGTCAAGGCAGGGCACACCAAGGCATCACTTTTACCTGTTTCTTCTTCCTTGATGCAGCCGGGCCACTTGCGTCTTCGGTCTTCGTCTTCTTTAAGCTCAACCGACACTAGACCCACTGACCTAAGTAATTGACAAACAAGGTGCACTAGTATGCCATAGAAAAGTGCACTAACAGTGTGCCCTTCTCTCTAACACTAAGGTGAGCTTCAACTCTAGCCAAAGATGTTTTCAATTCATTGATGGCTTGGTTTGAGTTTTGATTGAATTTCAATTGCTCTTGCATGAACCCATCTATTTTTAGAGAGTTTGTCTTGTTATACTCATTCTGGACCGATACAAATGCATCCAACATCTCTTTTAGTGATACTTTTGGAGTGTTGTTTGCATTTGCATTGGGCCCATTCTTCCAACTGAAGTTGGGATGGTTCTTCCAATTAGGATTATACGTGTTTGAGTTTGGAGTACCGTATTGTTGCTGATAACTGTTTATGGCATTTGTTTGTTCTTGTAGGATGCCTTGGACTGCTGAAATTGTGGGACAATCGGGTGTAGCATGTTGATTTCCAGCACAAATTCCACAAACAGTTTCAACCTCAGTGGAGTTAATTGTTTCTCCTTTCCTTAATTCCATGGCTTCGACCTTTCTTGTAAGGCTAGCCAACCGTGCACTTATGCTATCTTCTTCTGATAGGACATACATTCCTCCCTTTTCCTTTTGTTGGCCAATCTTGGAATTTGTTGGTTTAGGTGTGTCCCAAGATTGTGCACTTTCAGCCAATTCTTCCAGATAATCCCATGCTTCATTAGCTTCCTTATTCATGAACTCCCCATTACACATCATCTCTATAAATTGGCGCATGGATGGAATCAGTCCTTCATAGAAAAAACTTATAATCCATCAATTTTCATAGCCATGATGTGGGCATGCGTTTAATAGGTCCTTGAATCTCTCCCAACATTGGGAAAAGGTTTCATCCTCCTTTTGGGCAAAGTTCATGATAAGGCGCTTAAGCATGTTCGTTTTGTGAGTAGGGAAGAATTTTTTTATAAATTCTCTGTGCATATCATTCCATGACCCAATTGATCTTGGCCTCAATGCATAAAGCCAACCCTTGGCTTTATCCTTAAGAGTGAAAGGGAAGAATTTAAGTCTTACTACATCTTCAGTCACATTTCTAAAGTGCATGGTGGTGATTACCTCATCAAACTCTCTAAGGTGTTGATAGGCACTTTCACTGTCTAAACCATGGAATTTAGGGAGAAGATTGATCACTTCCGGTTTCAAATCCACATTCCCTGCATTTGGTGGGAAAACTATGCATGAGGGAGTGCTCGTTCTTGCAGGTTGCAAGAAATCACGTAAAGTCCTAGGTCGGGGAACATTCTCAACCACATTCTCCCCTGTTTCAGTTTGATTTTGAACCGGGTTAGGTTGATTTGCAGCCATATTTTCAGATAAAATTGGAGAATCTAGCTGTCTCCTAGCACGTGGCTCTCTATCAATCCCTTCTACTATCCCCCCTTCACTTATGAGTCGGTTATTGGAATCCCGAGCCCAATGTGGCATGCAAAACCAAAAATAAGAAACAAAAAGAAAGGAGAATTCTTCCTCCCTTTTCTTTACTCTTCTCTAAGACCGAAGCACAAGGTGTCTTGTAATGGCTAGGCCAGAAGCAAGGATAAAGACCGATTTCTCCTGGTCAATAGGGGTTCAGAGAACTCCCCACCCACTCTTTGAATCTTATGAGAAAAAGTGCAGAAAAAGGAAAAAGAGAAGTAGAGATGAGAAAAGAAATCTCTGAGCACAAGGTGATCCAAGGCGGCTGAGCCGACCAATAGGAATCCAGGTGGCGAAAAGGCCGACCTTTTAGAGATCCAAAAGGAGTCTCCACCCACTCTACAAGAAATGAATAAAATAGGAATGAATAGGAGAAGAAGAAGAGTAAGGTTTTAGAATGATAGAACCTGATTCGCACTTGAAATCCTTGAATCTTCTTCAGCTTCCTAGAAATCCCTGAAAAAAAATCAAATAAACAAACTAAGTTAGTCTAAAAATCTAAAAAAAATCCTAAATAGATACTAATTTCAGAAATCTGTGAAAACCGTCAAAATCCCCGGCAACAGCGCCAAAAACTTGATCGCTTCCCCAAGTGTAGGGTTGCGATGTAGTAATAAACTCGGTAATACCGAGGTCGATCCACAGGGACTTATGTAGGATGTCACAAACTCATTCACAAGTTTCTATTGAAGCTAACAATCAAAGTTTGAATAGAATGTGTGTGACTAACAGTTTAAACTAAATTGAATGTAAACAAGTATAAGAAGGCACTAGGGGTTCGAGGATCCACTTGTAGCAATCCTCGATGTTCAATCCGCTGTGGTTTCCCATTCTCTCAACTAGAATCACCAGTCAGGTCTATCTAGTCGGATGATAGAACTGTAAAACCAGAAGTCTGTAACATGTAAGTTCTGTGCATAAAGTTCACTCAACTCTAGGCTGATCTGAGCATGCTCATTGCATTGGTCATTCACCTTTTCTATAGGTCCGATTCCCAATCATAACCATCCTCAAGTCTTCTCACAAGACAGGGCTAGATCATGATTTGAACTGGATTCAAATTATATGCACAGTCCATACATATTCCAGATAATCAACCAAAACTAGAACTTTGGTATGAAGCCCCTTTATGAAGAGCTTGGTACTAGAGCGCACTCCAATTCCTCGGATCATACAGGTCTAGACCGTTGCAAACGAATTAAGAAGCTAAGTAATTCATCCAAACATCCATGAGTCATCACAAGACTAAGAAAAATTACTTAAAAACTTGTATAAACTTCAAACCTTAGTTCATAATCATGAATTCCAAACTAAAAACCACTTAACTACGAATCAAAACATCTTGGATTCACTACAAGCTTCACCTCTTAGCCCTAGCTAAGAGGCTTAGCTGCTCATGATCCAAGGAAACATGAAACAACTACTAAAAGCATGAAAACAGCAAAGCAAACCAAAAGGAGTTGTGAAACTCCAATCTCCACTTCCACAGTCTCCAACCTTGCTTGAACCCTTCTAGGATGCCCTAGGAACGATCCCTAGGTGTCCTCTTATAGTCTGGAGGCTCCACGACTTCGGAAGAATCGAGAAAGTGCGTAACACTTACGCAGCGCAGAGAATTTCGGGAAGAAATTAGAAAGTTCTAACTCAGTACGCATGGCCGACCGGTCAAGACTGGTCGGCCTCAAGTAAAAATACTCCAGCAGGTATGCCTGACCGGTCAAGACCGGTCGGGCCTCGTAGAACATCAGTCCAGCAAGCCTATCCGACCGGTCAAGACCGGTCGGATGTTTTTATCCACATTACAGCAGCAATGACCGACCGGTCTTGACCGGTCGGTCCTTTTCAATGAAGTTCCAGCACATATGTCCGACCGGTCAAGACTGGTCGGACGTCTTCAGTAGGAGCCTAATCTGCATGGCTGACCGGTCACTGACCGGTCTGGCTTCCTTGGCCGACCGGTCACGACCGGTCAGCCCTCTTTTCTTCTTATATTTTTCCTTTCTTTCTTCTGCTTTCTTTTCTTCTTTAGTCCTCAAATGTTCTTCATTAGAATAGTTCCAAATGAGCTCATTATATCTTCAATTGAGTAGAGTCCACCCTCAATCCTGTAGTCACAAAACATGCATTGAATTAGCTTACAAACCATACAAACCTTGCACAATGAGTGATGAATTGGGGTTAGAATATGCATAATTAAGAGCTCAACAACTAGTTCTAGGAAAATAGTAAAACCTTACTTCTACTCTATAGCCACTAAAATAATTTAGAACCGTTTAACCTAGATTCCCCGGCAGCGGTGCCAAAAACTTGTTTGCTCGCCTCAAGTACAAGGCTTGCGATGTAATAATAACTCGGTAAGACCGAGGTCGATCCACAGGGAATTAGGGTAAACTAATTCAAACTATTCTAGCAACTTTGAATTAAGCAATTTTGAAGTTTGATTTCATAAACTAAGTAAAAACATAAACTTTTGTAAAAATCTATTAATTGATGAAACTAAGGCCTTAAGGATCCACTTGTAGTAGTTCCTTGTGAATTCATTCATCCAAGCATAAACACAACTAGATTCGAAGTTCTATCTCTCATCTAGTTGGAAGATTAAGCATTCAAACACAAACAATCCCACTTAAGTCAGAAAATAAGATTCTAGTTCTAATGAAGCACATAGAATTCAACCATGTAGCCTTCGAAGTAACAACCGTGCCAAGAGACTATGGTATACTTTGGGGTTACTACAATTCGAATCTAACCAATCCAAACATGATAATCTTAGAGAATTGCAAGGAACCCATGTCCAAAGCATATGAACTCTCATAAAACATCCAAAAATATCAATTTTATTCAAACTAGAACTTAAAAATCCAAACTTTAAGTAAAGGTACTTGAATTAAACAAATTCAACATGAAAACTATCTACAAGCTTCACCTCTTAGCCTTAGCTAAGAGGTTCTAGCCAAGCATTGTCATGCTTGAACTAAAAACAAAAAGAAAAACTAATTAAAAGCATAGAAAACTAGAAAAACTGGAGTTGGAGGAGTTGCGATCGCTCTACGATGATCTCCCTTGCTCCCCACAAACTTAGAACTCTTCTAGGATGCCTAAGGAAGGATGTCATTATAGCAAAACTCACCCACCGTCTCAGATTGTGTAAGAATTTATGCACTTACGTCGGTCATCGGGTGCCCAGCGAGTGTTGGTCAAGCACCTTACCATACCAAAAAACAGTCCAGCAAGTTTGATAATTTTTCTTTAAATTTCGGGCGCCCAGATCCTCTTAATCGGGTGCCCGGCGGGTCATCGGGCACCCGACCAATTGTGGTCGAGCGCCCGACTATGTCCAGAAAAGTTACAGCAACAATTTGAATTTTTTGTGAATTTTGGGTGCTTGGTAAAGTGGTGGTCGGACGCTCGAAAGCCAAAATTAACAGTTTTCCTATTATGCAGGGCCATCTGCTGAATTTTCTGCATTTTACTTTTCTCACCTTGCAACTCTGCAATTTGACTTTTCTGGCCATTCCAGGTTTTCAACATGATTCCTTCAAGGGTTTTTCTATGCTTCTTTGGATCATCAAAGCTTGGTCTTCTAGTCATTCCAAATCCTTCAAATTGGCATTAAATCTCATCTCTCTCTTCTCCGTGTTTCTTTCTTCCATTCCTTTGGCTCATCTTCATTCATCATCAAGTGGGTTTAAAAGCATTCTTTTAGCCATCAAATAGGTGAAGTCTCTCTCTCTCTCTCTCTCTCTCTCTCTCTCTCTCTCTCTCATTCCTACAATCATAAACATGCATTAGATTAGTCTTTTAATAATAAGAATCATGCATAAAATGTGATGAAATGGGGTTAGCATATGTATAAATTAAAAGCTCAACAGTTGCCTGTGCTGAAGGGATAATATCTAGGCTTGTCTTCATATATCACATTGGGTGGTGGCCCTGGCTTGACTGTTCCTAGAGCGGGAGGTTCCCATGGAATGAACACTGGTCCTCTTGATATGGCGAGGGGTCTCTCTGTTCGACCTAGCTGCTGTAGTGTAATTGACACACCTCCAGGACGTCTTTGCGACTCGGGGACAGGACTTACCTCTTGTAATATGACTAGCTCAACTGGGGGAGCCCCTTGTAAAACGATGGGTTCTTGCTGCTGATAAGTATAATCCCTCCATTGTGGATTGAATTGTTCCTGAACTGAAGTTGCCCCTTGCAAAATAATAGGTTAATATGCAAGCTTGATGTATGACTATGCTCCTTCTAGAATCATTGACTCCCAACATAAATGATTATAAGGTCCCCCTTGTGAAAGGACGGGCCCTTGGACAACTGGTGCATCATATGCTGGTGCTCCCTGGAGCACTAATGGCTCGAAGACTGAAGGAAGGAAGAGGTTTGCCCCTTGCAGGATTGTAGGAGAGTTTACTGGCCCATAAGTGTAGGCATGAATGAACTGGATAGGGGAGAAGAAGTTATCGAGGTGTTCTCCTTCTTCTATGCTGTTGATGGAAGGGCTGCGAGGTGAATTGGGGTCCATCTGATGCTAAGGTAGAGGATTCTGAAGGATGTTAGTAGGAGCAGTTGGAGGAGTTCCAGGGACCGAGATGACGATCTTGCGGTCATCAATCAAATTTTGGATGGCATTCTTCAGAGTCATGCATCGATTAGTGGCGTGGCCACGTCCTTAATGGTAGGCACAATACTCATTTTCTCGATAATTCGAAGGCAGAGGATTTGGAGGTGGGCTACGTGCCATTAGAGTGAGCAATTGCTTTTGTACCAGCATAGTCATGACTTGACTAAGTGGCTGAGTGAGAGGAGTGAATTTCCTGAACTCCCTGTAATTCTGCCTCTTTTGATATGAGTATCGGCCATTTACCCTTAACTGATGCTGCTGTCGAGGTGGTTGCTGCTGTGCTTGAGGATTTGGTTGTGGTGGGGATGGCTACGGTTGGTACCTCTGAGGTTGATGTTGACCCTGATTCTACTGATATGGTTGGCGTCCCTGTGAGGGAGCATATTGGTTGCCCTGGGTAGTGGTGATGATATTGTTTACCTCGGTCGGGCCAGGAGAACCGCTGTTGTTTTCATTCCTGTATTCGATAGGTCTTCCTTCCACTCTGTTCTGTTTGACCGGGGTGGCCTGGTGAGGCCATGGGGAGATTGTTCCTGCGCGGATTCCTGCTTCGACTTGCTCTCTAGCACGGATCAACTGAGAGAAATTCGCATATAGATGCGAGATGAGATACCTAGATATGCTGGGATATGTTGAATGAACAATCATGGAGATTTGTTCTTCGTCGTTGATGGGTGTCCGCATTCTGGCTGCCATAGCTCGCCAGCGTCCCACATAAGCTGACAATGTTTCATCACTCCTTTGCCTGAGAGCCGTAAGGTCCGCTCTCCTGGTTGTCATGTTAAGATTGTATGTGAATCTATCGACAAAAGCCTAGGAAAGCTGTTCCCACATCCTGATGCGATGGCAGTCCAATGATGTGTACCAGTCTAGGGCATCGCCCTTCAAAGGTTTTTGGAATAAGCAAATGAGGGCTCCTTCATTTCCTGTGATTGCACTCAACTCTCCACAGAAAGCCTTGAGTTGTGCTGTGGGGCAGTTGCTGCCGTCGTATCTTTTAAATTTTGGTACCTCAAAGTTTTGAGGTATCTAAGCATATGAAAAAGGACACATCTTAGCCAAAAACTTGCTCTGACAAATCACCGGCATTGCCAGGGTTCCTTGTTCTACACCACCTCAGGCTACTCAGATTCTAGTTGATGCTATGGTTAATGCTCTTGAGGGTTAGCAAATATTTCGTTTCACGATCCCAGATAATGATTATGATGAGTGGTATCTACTATAAGGACAGGGACCTCTTCTTCCTTTACTATATGTTCCAAGGGGCCGACGCAGGTATGCTGAAGAATTGATGACAGCTCCTCTGATGGACCTTCACTGTCGAGAGTGAGAGGAGAGGAGAGACGACGATGATTATGTCGGTGATCTGTAGCCCGCTTCTTGAGGATGTACTTGGCTTGTATGGCCTACTGACATTTAAGGCCTTCTTCTTTTCTTCTGTATCAAACCTTCTGAATGAAATGTAACCTTTGTTTTACCTCTTGATGATGCTCAGATGCTTTGATGGTTGTTAATGCTTTTATTTTTTTTTATTCATTCTCTTAAAAGGGTTCTCAACCATGTGGATGGTGACTTGAACGGTTCAAATTGCTTGATTTGGCCGTGTGGGACCTTTCCAGATTTCAGCTTTGCTTTGGTACACCTATATTTGATGCTTTGTGAGGCTAAGAAGGCTTTCCATGGTGCAAATGATGATTTGAACAGTTCAAATTGCTCTTTTTGGCCATGTGGGCCCACTTGATATCAAATCTTGGACTCTAGCCTTCTTTTTTTATGATCCCACCCTTGATTTTGCTATTTGACGACTCATGTAGGCTCTTTCATGATTTGGATCATGGTAATCTAGCCTTTGGACGGCCTAGATTGCTTATGGGCCCCTCTTGATCGATTTTTCTCCTCTTTGACTTAGTCAACCCATTTTGGTCGTAGTTCTTCATGAATGAACAGGTGGGGCACCTTCCAAGTGGTTCAAATCATATTCAATCGAAATCCGAAGTCGATCGGAGCTTTGGGCAGCCCCTAGGGGGCCAGTTGTTGACGTGGACTGACAGTCTCACCTACCAGAGGCTGCGGGGCCAATCCTGCGAAGAGAGGGAGACCATCCATACGGGCGGCCCCCAGGGGGACGCCCAGACTTCTCCTCATATGCGGTCCGTGCGTGCTCTGGTTTAGACATTCTCAGCTTCTTGTCCTTGACCCCTGTATTCCTTGCGTATGAGGTTTTGATCTAGCCATAAATCTTCTTTTTTTCTTTGTCCTTTCTCTTCATCATGTCCTCTTCTTGCTTTGTCCCTTCTCAAGAAGCCCTTCATGATGATTGGTGGGCCAACATAAAAGGGATTGATGGGTCCCATGTGTTGGGAGGTGGCGGTGGCTTTAATGAGGGTGAGATCTCTTTAATGGAGGGGGTAGATGGGGCCTTAAATGGGGCCATTGATGATGGATTGAGGATGGTGGTTGGGGGAGCTTTGAATGCTCCCATTAATGGTGGGATGGTTGTAAATTTGGATTTGAATGGGGCATTGACTTTGGGAGGATCGGATGGTAGGGATGAGATGGGGAGAGTGGCCATAGATGAGGCTACACATCCTTTAGGTGTGGGCCTTGTGAATGATGTGATCGATGGTCAAGATGATGCCATGATGGACATTGATGAGCTGATATCATACCTAGACAATATGGATGGTTCAGATGATACCTTTGACGGCTTGAATGCACTTGATGATGGGCGAGATGTGCGGTATACTTGCTTGGGTGGACTTGATGTGATCTACTGAGATTGTTGCTTGCAAGATTGACTGAAAATTGACTGGAAGTCCCTACGACGGGAATGTTCTGAGACGGTCTTGTCGTTGCAGGAAGGTATTGAGTAGGATGCCCCATAACAGAGGGTTGAGATGGCTATTGTCGGTAGTCTTGGGCAGACTCCGACGGTTGTGCATGATTTGAACTGGAGGTCAAAAGGGCCCAGCATGACTGTTGAGATTGCTGAACTGGGCTAGCTTGATTGTTGGCTGCTACAGTAGCTTGTGCTTGCATGAATTGCAAGAACATTTCTTGCATTGCTCTCATTCCTTGTGCCAATTCTTGTATGATTAGCGTATCCTCAATTAGTTGTTACGCTGGAAGTTGCGCTTCGGCTATGTCGATGGCAGGGAAGAGGTGAGCTTCTTCTTTGTGGTCTGAAATGGCTTACTGAGCTCGGGTGTGAATTTTGCTGCGATAAGGAAGTTGTTTCCATAGACGTTGAGCCCGAGGAGGCATAATGGTGAGGAATATGCTCTACTCTCTTTTTTGGTTTTTGGGATCTTCTATTTTTTTTTGTTTATGGATGAAATGCTATGCAGATGAGATTATATGAGAACTATTGATTTTCAAGTACAAGAAGGATTCTGTTTTTCAAGTTGGATCACGACTAGTGGGACTAGCACATCCCCAGCAGAGTCGTCATTCTGTGGACGCTCGCCTTTCCGCGCTCCCAACCCTCCCTTTCGAAAAGGGGTTGCGCGAATCACCGTTGTGCCACTGTCTCGCCTCTTTCTCGAGGGCTTTTTCGATTGTCATATTATCAAATATGTTTAAATGAGTTCGTATAAAACCAGAGTTGCCACTAGCCAGTTACTTCGAATCTACAGTCGTCTACACCCCGTAGAAATGTTAGAGAAGGGAATCTGAAGATTACTTCCTCTAAAATGACTCTTTTTTATCTGCGGTCAGAGATTCGAGGTAAGGGATCATGGTTACAGGGTAGGAAGGTGTTAGGCACCCACTCTGCCTGTAATAAGGTACAGTCTTTACTTCACAGAATCGAACTAATACTTGAAAGTTTGATTTAATCCTCGTACATTCTCATGAATGATATGATGCATGAATATGGGTCTGAACAGTAAGAGTTTCTGATGGGTAGGTTTCCATTAACAGGCAAGCCCAAAGCATATGCTTAAACTGACAGGTGCTTTATGTAAGATGCATGCTGTGCGTTTGATCGATCAAAGTTTCTGATGAAAAAATTTCGGGCATACTAGCAAATTTCAGAGCATACGCTAAGATTTGATTAAGTGTTTGTAGTGCAATGATAAGCAGTGGGTTTGAAAGAATAATAAATGTTGCACTTATGCTCGATGCGAATAAGATGATGCTAATACGAGGGTAGTTGGATGGACGAAGGTATCACACGGATTTGCTTCGAGCGGCTAAGATTGGGACTTAGGTAGCTTGGGAGACTTGAACCAGGGTCAGGCTGGGCTAGACCAGGGCTAGACTCTTCTCACCCAGGCTCTCCTTGGTGGAGGAATGGTGTTCGCTCGCCTCAAGTGTAAGGCTGCGATGTAGTAATAAAACTCGGTAAGACCGAGGTCGATCCACAGGTAATTAAAAACAACTTCCAAACTATTCCAGCAACTCAATTTTGCAAGAAAATCATATTTAATTGGGTAATTAAACTAAAACAGTACCTTAATGGAAATTCAGTGATTTAAAGTACTAAGGCATTCAAGGATCCACTTGTAGCAATCCCATGTGAATTCAATCAATCCAAGTAGAGAACACAACTAGATTTGAAGTCCTATCTCTCATCTAGTTGGAAATAAAGCATTCACACACATTCAATCCAAATCAAGTTGAACTTCCAAGTTCTAGTCCCATTCAATCAATGTAAAATTCAAAACCATAGCCTTCGGAGTAACAGCCATGCCTATGGACTATGGCCTGCTCAAGGATTACTATAATTTGAATCTAAACAAGCATCATATGATAATCTCAGAGAATTGTAAGGAATTCATGTCCGGAGCACATGAACTCTCATAAAACATCTCAAACTACCACTTTTAGAACTAGATTATGAAAAATCCAAACTTGAATTGAAAATTACTTGAATTTACTTGAATCAAACATGAAATTAGCTACAAGCTTCACCTCTCAGCCTTAGCTGAGAGATTCTAGCCAAGCATTGTCATACTACAACTAGAACTCATAATAAAAGCATAAAAACTAGAAAAATCGGAAATTGGAGAGTTGTAGACGCTCCACGACAGCTTTCTCTTTCTAAAACCACGTCCCTTAGCTTCTATGATGACCTAGGAAGAGCCCCTAGGTGTCCTTTTATAGTAGGAAAGCTCCCTTGCGTCGGAGACATCCAGAAACTGCGTAAGGTTACGCACTGCGCAGAAAATCTCGGAGCTTCACGGAGAAGCTTTATTACGCAAACGACCGGTCGCACGACCGGTCGCAAATCGTAAAAAACAGTCCAGAGAGTTTTGCCAAAATTCTGATTTAAAATTTTAATTCAAGGACCGGTCACACGACCGGTCTGGGCATCGGACGACCGGTCGCACGACCGGTCGTGAATGGTCCAGAGACCTTCTGTGAAAATTTCTTCTTCTGCAAACAATCAGACCGGTCGGACGACCGGTCCTGGCGATGGACGACCAGTTGGACGACCGGTCTTGGCCTCTGTCTTCTGCTTTCTCCTTGGACTTCTTTCTTCCTTTCTTCTCCTCTCTTTAGTCTTTCTTCAATCTTCATCCAATGTCTTCAAATGATCCTTTTTAGGCTCCAATTGGGTGAAGTCCGCTCTCATCCCTACAATCACAAAACACACGTTAGATGGACCTTTTAAACATGAAAACCACGCATATAATGTGATGTAGTGGGCAATGCAAAGTATAAATTGGAGGTTCAATAAATGGGCTAAAGGGATGGGATGAACTTTGGAATTTCTAAGTTTTCTCTGAAAGCTGAGGGATGCTGTGAATGAGAGGGAATGGGGGTATTTATAGCTGTGGAGGATAGCAGTTCTCGTAAATATGTTTGGGCAGCCCCCAGGGGGCCGCCCGTACGGACGCTCTGCTCCAGCTTCGGAGCATACGGCCTCCGAACCTGAAGCAGAAAAGTTCGAGGTTCGAGGTTCGGAGATGCTCCGAAGCTGTGGCTCGAAACTAGGTGAGTTGACTGGGTTTGAAAGATGGACTGACAAGGTGAGTTGACTGGGTGCAGGGGCTGGACTGACCTGGTGATTTGACTCGGTGATTTGACTCACCAAGTTGACTTTGTTAAGATTTTTGAACTTGTTTTTCTTATGGGGGGTTTTTCAGGCTAATGTTTAGGGGTGAGTTGATTGGGTTCAGGATTGAGTTGAGCTATAGATTGGGTGTCACACCCCAAACCCGGGGACCAGGCTCACTAAATTTCCGATTGCTGACCTTAGTGCCAACAACCTCCGTAATACCCCATTCTCGGCTCGTAGCTCTCATATGCCAGATTCCGATCCTGGGATCCCACTAGGAGGATTTTCAGGGAAATTATTTTTTTCGTAAGGGAGTGTAACCAAAACCACAAAACATCATCACATATCCACTAAATAATGTGTTGAGTACAATGCTAGAAAGGGAAAATACAAAACGTAGTAAAAGCCCAAAATATCAGGCACATGAATCTAGCTCAACGCTACTGATAAGCCCTAGTGCCTGCAGCGTAAACAAATGCACATAAGCTTCCTACGAAGCTCAATAGAGTGCTTGTGTGCATGTTTGATGTATATGACAAGTATATAGATATCAAAGTAAGAAGAAATATGGAGGGCTAAGTTCCCGAGTTCATAAATGCTATCAGCCATCTCAAGGTTATGCAATGCAAGGTCCTACATGGCCGAGTGTCATATGCTAGAGATGCAACGCAAGCATGTCAATCCTTAATTGATCCACATATCAAAATGGTTCTCATCTGGGACATCACCGGGATTTAGTACACTGCCACTAGCCGCCGCACATCGCGCGCATGACCAAGCAAATAGAAAAGACCTCACTATCTGCTTCATCAATAGTATGCCAATGTCCACCCGGCTCGTCAATAGCAGACCCATTTCACGAGCTGGTCAAACTCGACCTAACTTATAGTCCTCTGCACCCGGGCGGATAAGGTCACACCCCTTTCCAACCAACCTCGACACAGTGGGAGACGTGGCCTACTAGTATTTAACACTCGAGCGCTCATGTTATCCACTCGGTCTCTACATTGGAGCATCCTACTGGTACCACAGGATTTAGGAACTTTCACCCAAGGACATCCATAATCCCCACATGCTAGAACAAGTTTTCGGTGTCCATTCCTGCCAACCACAATGTGACTGTGGTGGCCACTACCCAGATGCCTCTAGGGTGTGAAGGCAATCGTGACATACATAATACGAGATGCATGAGTCATACAATCCAAGTCATGCACCAAATTTGCGCATACCACGCAATCATATGGGGCGACCCTATCTCGCACGGGTCCCCTAAGTATAACAAGTCAAAATGGCATATGCTATTCATAATCGTGATCCATAACAAGCATATGAATGATGTGTATGGGCATATGAATGAGCATGGTATCCATTATACTAAGCATATTATCAGTGTGACCTATTAAGCTAAGTACACTAGCATGTTATCAGACATATTATGGGATGTTGCCCTCATATGGCCCGATATATGTAGAGAGTAAGACTTAATCGATGGGTCCCACTAAAAATGTGAAGGTCCATGTGGCATATCCCACTTTAGACTTAAATCGGCCCATCATACGGTCAGATCTTGCGAGTAGATGTACGACATGGGTGAAATACACACATCAAGGCAGGTCCTACTTAGGGTGGCATAGATGAAAGATATACACCAAAGTGGGGTCCATAGAGGCCTTTCCTATTGGTGGGTAACAATAAACATTACCATTTAAGAAGTTTCAGCCATAGGCATTTAATCACCACTATTTACTACGTGTGGCCCATCCAAAATTGGGCCTCACGCCCCTGCTAAGATGGGAGGCAAGGTATACAACACATCCATCAATGTGGGACCTCAAGATGGCCCCACAACCTCTAGTTGGATGAAAAATACATTATAGTGGCCCCAAGAAAGGTTTCAATGGTGGGCATCAACGACCACTGTTTCCTACGGTGTGGCCCACCTGAGGTTTGGATCTGCCTCATTTTTGGGTCCACAGTCCTAAAATGGCATGGAAAAATAGATGGGCAGCATGGATAAGACAAATACATTATGGTGGGACCCACAAGGTGGGCCACCTGCTGGGCAGCGTGCGTGCGCATGCTGTCTGCAGCGTGGGACCCCCTGGGTCATAGGAGTTTTGAATCAAGCTAGTATTTGTGTTTTCTCCTTCATCTAGACCTGTGTCATAGGTCTGGATGGAAGCTAAACATTATAGTGAGCCTTGGATGGTTTCAACGGTGGACATCATTGTCTCTTACTGTTTTCTATGTTATAGCCCACTTACTATTTGGATCTGACTCAGATCTAGGCCCATGGCCTAAAATGATCTGGAAAACAGAATGGGCGGCATGGATGATACATATGCATCATGATGGGTCCCATGAGTGGGCCACCTTGTGAAGCCCCAAGGAGTCCAGCGTCTGTGGATGCTGGTTACTCCCAGCGTCTCTGACGCCATGAGTGGTCAGCGTTCACGCAGCCCCCTTTTTTCTTTTGTATTCATCAAGTGGGGCCCACATGAGGACGATCCACTCCGTCTATCAGGTTTTCCAATTCAAGATGGGCCCAATGAGTCCTATATTGGGTGAGTTGCATGGCATATAAACACCACAATGGGCCCAAGAAGGTTTCAACAGTAGATATCATTATTTCCACTTTTTCATGTGGTTTGGTCCACTTAAGATCTGGAACTACTTCATTTTTGGAATCCATCCCTAAAATAAACTGGAGAAATAGATGGACAGTGTGGATCAAACACAAACATCAAGGTGGATCCGACAAGTGGGGACCTCACTCCCATGGTATTAAAGTCTGGATGTTGGACGGTTCCAACATCAGAGACGCTGGGAACGTCCAGAGCGTCTGGGCATCCTTTTTTTTTTTTGCTTTGTGGGGTCCATTCAAGGAGGATCCAATCCTTCCATCAGTTTATACATCATGAGGTGGGCCCAAAAACTTTAGATCAAGCCAATCTTTTTATTTTTCCTTCATCCATATCTTTGTTGATAAAGAAAAGGGTTAGATGGAAAATAAGCAACATGGTGGGCCACACAGGGTGGTCCACGCTGTGGCAGCATGTGGGGTACGCTGTCTCACAGCATGGCTCACTTGTGGGCCCCACAACAGTCCAAAAAGGAAAGTAAGGAAATGAATGGAAGAAAAGGTAGGGAAGAAGCGGAGAGAAACGTCTGTCCGAGTGGTCCCCCGTCACTATGGGGCCCACCACACATACCATACATGCACAAGGTGGGTCCCACCCTTGTGGGCCCACAAAAATGAAAGGAAATAATGATAAAGAGGGATTTTCATCCTCCCTTGCACTCACTTGAAGAACGGATGATTGGATCGGGTTGGGTCATCGATCGGACGGTCCGGATGACCTCCTCTTCACTCCTAACTCCTCTAACTCTCCCAACCCCCTAAGATCTCTCTTAATCTCTCTCTTAAACTTTCTTTCTTTTAATAACTCTCTCTCTCTTATCTCTCTAATCACGTTCCTAATCTCTCATTCTTTTTTTTCTTAATCTTTTCTTTCTTTCTTTCTTTTTTCTCTCTCTCTCACTCTTTTTCTCAAACCTTAGCAACAACAAATAAAATGGGGGTTCATACGTTGGAGGCTTTGTAGAGTAGAGATTTTGGGGATGGAGGAGGGATTAAAAGGGGAGAGAGGGGTAGATAGGGAAGGGAAAAAGTGAGAGGAATGATGGTTAGTACTATAGGGTAGGGTAGGTGCTTGCATGGGGAATTGGAGAAAGGTAGGGGTATAATGGTGAATTATAGGAATTAGGTGGTACTTTAATAGGGGCATTTTAGGGTTTTGGCATGAGGGGTGATGGAATGATGGGAAAAGGTGATGGGATAGGTGGGGGATTGATTGATGATTTGATTAATAAATTGATTGATTGATTAGACTTTTTAGGAATTTGTGCAAGTGGGGCCCTCACCACACGTGCGTTGCGCGGCCCGCCTTAGATTGTGCAAATGATCGTAGCTTTCATACCGGGTATCGCAATGGGGTATGCCATGCGGCGTTGGGATTGCAGCACCTACGCGGTCGTCAGGGTATAGGTTTTGGGTCGATGAGGTACTAAAACAGGGTTCCGATCAAGGCTTGTTAATCTGGTTCATCCAGAACGTACAGACATAAAAAAATTAAGCGTACGGAGGGCAAATCAGGGTACGAGTCTTACGTTAGGGCTTGCAAGGGTGAGTTTGGTTGAGTTTGGATTTAGGGTTTGGAGATATGGACCTCCATCCATTCAGCTATCTCAACCAGCTTTGTAGCCGAAGGTGGGGTGTCTACAGGTGGGCACATTTCCCTCTAGAAAGTGGAAAATTTCCACTACTTAGTCATTTTTTCAGGATTCTCTCTCTCTCTCTCTCTCTCTCTCTCTCTCTCTCTCTCTCTCTCTCTCTCTCTCTCCCTCTGCATTTGGACTCTGGTGGGAAAATCCCTTTCCAGCGATGGATTCCGGTAAGGAAATCCCTTTCCAACGAGGGGATCCAGTAAGGGAAGATGGAGTGGGCATATGTTACTTCTTCGTCGCTCTGATGTCGTTTACGGATGATGTTGCCTTTTGGTCATCAGGTCGACCTGCTATTTATAGTAAACTAATTGGGTTAGGGTCTAGGTAACTGGATATGGTGAGCGCATGTGTTTCTAGGAGGATTTTCAAGCGACTGTGGCTGGCACATGTAGTTGGCGCATGCTTTTCCAGGGCTGGCGCATGTGGCCAAACTTGTACTTTTCAGGCAGTTTTTCGAGAGATTTTTCGAGAGGAAATGTCCCGGACGCATGTATTTGGCGTATGTGATTCCAGGGCTGGCACATGTCCCTTTGTAAAGTGTAAAATTTCTACTACTTAGAATAATTATGGGTTTTGCACTCTGTAAGAGAGAAACAACCACCAGACTTAGAATATTTTAGGATTTTAGGCTCCGACGGGCGACCCTTCCAAGGACAAGTACCCTTTTGGGGACCGAAGTCACTGACGCAAAGCCACCTCTAAGCTCTTTTTGACTTATCGAATGAGATGGGGTATGGAGGATTGGATGTTGCAAACTTTGGTAGCTATTTCCTAATTTGGACCCTCCAGGTCGGCTCTTCGTATAGGAACTTCGCTCCGGGAAGCACGCGCATTAAAATATGCATCGCCCGACTTTCAAACTTGGTAGTCGGGGTTTTTTGGGGATTTCAGATCATTTGGTGGTAATACGCATGTCCAAATCTACTCCAAAATAGCATTTGTAGGTTTCGGACCCTTTCGATCAGCTTCAAATAGGGCAGACGCATTTCGAGGTGAGCAGATAAAAATATGCACCGCACGACATTCGAATTCGGGTGTCAAGGGTTTTCAGGCATTCTGAATTATTTAGCGGGAATACACATGTCCAGATCGACTTCGAAATAACATTCGTAGGTTTCGGACCCTTTTTTTCATCTCCAAACAGGGGTAGAACGCATTTCGTGGTGTGTAGATAAAAATATGCATCGCACAACATTCAAATTTGGGTGTTAAGGGTTTTTAGGAATTCTAGATCATTTGGAGGCAATACGCATGTCCAGATCCACTCCAAAATACCATTCATAAGTTTCGATTATGATTGCACAGGTCGCCTAGGGTTAAAGTTGCGTTAGCGTCCGATCGCGTTTTCAGGGCCTGAAATTAATCAGAATTGTCGTAGATGGACTGCCACATGTTGTTTTATCATGGGTACGAATTTGAGCCCCAACACCTACCAAACTAAAAACTATACTATAGCTAATAGAACAATTAAAACAATTTAACCTACAAAATTTTCGGCAACAGCTCAAAAAACTTGTTCGCCAACCCCAAGTACAAGGTTGCGATGTAGTAATAATCGATCGTGAGACCGGATCATCCTCAGGGATTAGAGATTAAACCAATTCCAACTCTTTTAATAACTTGAAGTAGTAAAGTTCAGGATTTTAGAGATTTAGAAATAAGTGAAAACAGGAAAGTAAATTAGAGAAAATCTGAGAGTAAAGAACAACTAAAGCGCCAAGGATGCACTTGTAGTAGATCAATGCCAATTAATTCATCAAGCACAAACAAAATTGAAATCAAATTCCTATCTTTCATCCAATTAGAAGATATTGCATTCAACACATAACAATCCAAACTCAATCTGCAAATTCAAATCTAGTTCTAATGAAGCATAGAGAAGATGAACTTGTAGCACTTCGAAGTAATAGCCATACCAACAGATAATGACATGATCTAGGGTTACTACAGTTCAAATCTCATTAAACCAGTATGATCATTCTCAGAAATTTGCAAGCAACTTGTGTCCGGAGCACACAAACTCTCAAAATTATCTAATCATATCAACTTTATTCAAACTAGAACTTGAAAATCCAAAATCAAAGCTTAGAGTACTTGCATAAATGAATTAAGTATTAAACCTAACTAGAAATTTCATCTCTTAGCCACCATGGACATGATTGAACTAGAAAATAAAAGAAAAACTACTAAAAACATAGAAAAACTATAAAAACCCTAGCTTAGAGGAGTTGTAGACTCTTCGCTTCGATCCTCTTTACCTCCAGCAACTTTAGAACTCTTCTATGATGGATTGGGAAGACTATAGAGGTGTCCTTTTTTAGAAAACCGCACCACCGCATTAGAATCTTCGAGAATTTGTGTAAGGAGTTATGTAGTCGGGTCGGTGGACGACCGGTCAGAGCCCCTGGCTGACCGGTCCTTGCTTGCACAATAGCGGTTAAAATAGAAAATTGGACTTTGAGTTCTTAAGGCCGACCGATCGGGCGACTGGTTAGAAATGGCCAATTTTTGTCCAACAAGGTTTCGGATAAAACAGTCTTCAACTTTTAATTATCAGACAGTTCGGACGACCGGTCTTTGCTCTCAATGACCGATCGGACGACCGGTCTAAAATTGCCATTTTTAGTCTAGCGAGAGCAGCATGTGTTCCTAAAAAATCGACCAGTTAGTCGACTGGTCCTTAAACTGTAAATTTATATATTTTCTATTTTCTTTTTCTCCTTTCTTCCTTGCTTCTTTTCTCCACCTCTTGACTCTTCTTCCACTATTCCTTAATGTATGCTAACGAGGCCTTTTGTTATAGAATTCATGAGGTCTCTCTCTCATTCCTACAAACATAGATACACATATATATAAGATAGGTCTTTTAACAATCAAAACTAAGTAAATGTGTGATGAATTGTGGGGTTTGAATATGCACAATTCAGAGCTCGACACACATCAACTCAAAAGGAAGCGACCAATCCGGTGGTTACGTAATGGGTGCGGTTGTCAACATGCTTAAAAAATTTCTTGACATTCAATACTCCACTCAAATTGGTTATCCTTTTAGAGAAGATTACATAAGGGCCTAGAAATATGACTGAAATCCTTTATGAATCTTCTATAAAAGTCAGCGTGTCCTAGAAAGGACCGCACATCGCGTATGCTCTTGGGTGATGGTAAATTGATAATGATATCAATTTTAGCACGTTCTACCTCAATTTCATTAAACGAGATGATGTGTCCAAGGACTATCCATTTTTGTACCATGAAATGACACTTCTCCTAGTTTAACACAAGATTATTCTCCTCACATCGGGTCAAGACCAATCTTAAGTGGTGGAGACACTCATCAAACGTACAACCAAAGAATAAAAAATCATCCATAAAGACTTCGAGAAATGGCCCATCATGCCCAAGAATATACTCAACATGCATATTTGGAAAGTGGCAGGTGCATTACATAGATCAAATGACATCCTTCGATAAGCAAAGGTGCCAAACAGGCATGTAAATACTATTTTCTCTTGGTCTTCTGGAGCAATCTCGATTTGGTTGTATCTGGAGTAGCCATCAAAGAAGAAATAATAAGAATGACCCGCTAACCTCTCCAAGATTTGGTCCATAAATAGGAGAGGGAAGTGGTCTTTCTTAGTGACCTTGTCTAGCTTCTTATAATCTAGGCACATATGCCAACCGGTAGTAACTCTAGTCGGTATAAGCTCATTATTGGTGTTTTCGACGATGCTAATACCAGACTTCTTGGGGACAACTTGGGTAAGATTCACCTATTGGCTATCCGAGATGGGGTAGATGATATCCACATCCAGTAGCTTGAGCACCTCAACTTTGACAACCTCCATCATGTTTAGATTTAAACGTCTTTAAGGTTATCTAGTAGTTTTAGCATTTTTCTTAAGGTGGATGCGGTGAGTACAAACCAAATTGTCTATCCCTTTGAGATCCGTTATGGTCCATCCTATAGCTCCCCTATGTTCTTTGAGCAACTCAATTAACTTGAGCTCTTGGTCTTTTCCTAAGTGGGAAGCTATGACAACTGGGTATGTTTCGTCTTGACCTAAATAGACATATTTCGGATCGAATGATAGAGGTTTTAGGTCAAGCTTCGGCAGTTGGATATTAGACAATAGAGACTTTGATGTGGTTGATAGCAATTTCTCAAAATGAAGTCTCCACCGACTAGTATCAACTACCGGCTTCTCACTACTTAATGCTTCCACAATTTCGCATATGATGGGGTCATTAAAATCTTTAAAGTGTGTCAAGCATACCTCTAACGTTTCAGGGTATTCAAGTGAAGGAGCTCCTCTTCTTCATAAGATTTATGCATGTTTACCTCGAAGAGCTCATCATCTTCCTCGTCCCTTTACCTTTTACACATGTGGAACACATTCACCTTTTTTTTCTCCCCAAGTGTAGGGTTGCAATGTAGTAATAATTTGGTAGAGACCGAGATCGTCCTCAGGGACTAATTCAGGAATTCACAGAATTTCTTTTAGTATTTTCTAATTGAAATCAAACTAAAACTAAACTGAAAGTTGAATATAGATGGGTAATCTGTAAACTTGGATGAGTTTAACAATCTAAAGAAACACTAGGGGTTCAAAGATCCACTTGTAGCTATCATCGATGCATAATTCACTTTCGTTTCTCAATTACACAATTAGAATCGAAATCAAATCCTATCTAGCCGGATTATAGAGCGGTTATATTATCAAAACAATCCATCACATGTGTTGTTCATCAACATGATTCCCTCAATTTAAGTTAAAACTTGGGCACACTCAATTGCATAAGCCAATCCTAGTTCCAATTAATTAAGATCACAACTATAATAAACATCAAACCCTGTCACTAGGCTTAACTAATATCACAATTTGAATTTGATTCAAATTACATAGACGTGCAACACAAATTTCAGAATTTACAAAAAAAGGATAGAACTTTGGTTTGAAGTTCGCACATGAAAATCCAAGTTCTATAACGTCTTGAATCTGATTCCTCGGAGCATACAGGTCTAGATCTATGCAAAACAACTAAGAACTAAGATAATTCTTCCAAACATCCATTAGTCATCATAAGATTAAGAAAAATTACCTAAAACTTCATTCAAACTTAACAAACCATTGTTCAACATTAAAAGCAATCCATGAAACCATAAAAACGAATCAAAACATCTTAGATCGACTACAAGTTTCCCCTCTTAGCCCTAGCTAAGCCAACCATGCTAAACGAAAATAGAAAATTTAAACTAAACATGAAGAACTAGAAAGAAAACTAAGTAAAAGGAGTTGTAGAACTCCAAATTCGTCCTTCTCCACCTCCCAATGCAATAGCTCTCTCCGAAGATGCCCTAGGAACGTAGTAGAGGTGCCCTTTTATAGCAAAAGATGGCCATCGACTTGGAATCTTCTGGAATTGCATAACTACTAACGCAGTTTCATATACAGGTCTGATTGATCAGAATATAGACTCCGATTGATCGAAAGGTAGACTCTGATTGATCGGAACAATGGTTGATGGATCGTAAAAGTGTCCAGAGAGTTGTTATTTTTCATCACTACTTCCGATTGATCAGACACGACTTTGATTGATCGGAACACCCCTGATCAATTGATCGGAACACCTCCGATGGATCGAAAATCTATCCAGAAGTTTTAAAAGTTCGGTTTTTCAGGTGAGTCCGATGGATCGGAGATCCATCGGAAAGTCCTCCGATTGATCGAAGACCTATCGGGGATCCATTGAAACTGCCTGTTTCTTCAATTCTTTATGCTTTCTCTTCGGACCTTCTTCACTTGATTTCTTCCTCTATTCCTTAATTCTTTAATGATCCTTTGAGGTGCTCTTTTATCTTCAAAATGGTGGAATTTCACTCTCATCCTACAATCACAAACCACGCATTAAGTATGTCTTAAAACATGTAAATCATGCATAGTTAGTGATGAAATGAGGTTAGAATATGCACATTTAAGAGCTCAACACACACTCCAACCAGCATTTTGCTAGTCCCAAGTAAAACATGCGTGAAACAAATCAATCCTCTATAACCCAACTCTCTCTTGGAAACTTTTTTTGTAAACTCCAAAACATACAAATATAAGTATTAGAGACAATGAATAATAAAAATTGAAATCTTAAACCTCCCAAATACCGTAAGTATTCCACATAGAATTCCCACTAATTGCTTGATAAATAGAAGATCTAAAACAAATGTGGTCTAGTGTGCAAAGTGAATGCTCATTTGATGACTTCAAAGATTATCTTCTTCATAAATCAATCAAACTGGAGATCCAAAGTGTACAGATCAACAACAAGCCTCTAAAAAGAATTTACCTTACCGTTCCTTTGACGGCTTTCACACTACTTCCTATTTCCAGCTTAGGTTACGAGTAAACCTTCCCTTGGTTAGTTAGTAGTAGCCCTTTTCAGAATTTCAAAACAAATATTCAATAATAGCCGAATTTCTTTTCTTATAAATTAGATAGGATTTTTAGAAATCCATATCTTTCATTTTTTTTTCTTATTTCCTCATGAAAAGGAAAGACAAAGTTCCCCGACTTGGTTCCTCAACACCTTAAATCACAGTCTAATCAATCTACAAATCTAATAATCCCTTCCATTATGAAATTTGTGTAATGTGAACTGGACTCAAAGTGTTCAAAATTTCTATCAATCATTCAATATGGGAATTCATATAGAAATCTACTATATGTAAAATAATTCAAGGATTTTCAAATCACAACACTTCATTTCTTTTCTTCTTATACTTATATCATCTCAAGTGTATAGAAATTAGGTTTTCCATGAGAGTTTTGCAATTATAGAAATCGAAAAACTTCTTATATAATTGCTCGAAATATACGAAATACTAGATGATGAATCATGATGAATCTCACCCCCCAACCAAATCTTACATTGTCCTCAATGTAACAAAAATATGAATGCAATGATAACATGAGAGCAATGATAAAAACAAGGGAAGTGAGGAATGAGTGTACCTGAAAGAGCAAAAATCGGGATTCTACCTCCATGTAACAAACCTATAGAAAAACAAATAAAGCAAAAGTAATAACCCTAATTCTAAACTACGCTATACCTCCATCAGACTAGGAGATCAAGTATCCTGATATACAAGATCAGTCAGAGGTACGGACATACCTTCTGAAGGAAAATTCTCAAAGAACAGTTTTAAATGCTGACCATTTCTTTAAAGATATTGCCATTCCTTGGATTCAACAACTCGACAATCGCATATGGATACACAGTTTTGACAATGAAGGGACTGGTCCATCGAGACCTCACTTTTCTTAGAAATAAATATAGCCGAGAATTATACATAAGGACCTTTTGATTGATCGTGAAAGTCTTACGTAGGATGTTCTTATCATAAAACACATTCGTCTTATCCTTGTAAATTCTCGTATTCCTCATTCCGGAGTTCTGCAAGTTCATTCAATTGAAGCTTGCGCAGCGAGCTCGCTTTATCAGAATCAAAATCCATCTTCTTTATCACCCAATATGCCCTATGTTCCAACTCCACAGGCAAGTGACAAGCTTTTCCATAGACAAGTCTATAATGTGACATTCCAATCGGATCTTGAAAGCTGTACGGTAAGCCCAGAGTGCATCGGTAAGTCGAAGCGACCAATCGTTGCGATCGGGGTTTATTGTTTTCTCTAGAATATGTTTTATTTCCCTGTTGGATATCTCAGCTTGTCCACTTGTTTGTTGGTGATAGGGAGTGCTTACTTTATGAGTAGCACCATATTTCTTCATTAATGCTTCAAATGGTCGATTACAAAAGTGAGACCCTCCATCGCTGATAATGACTCGAGGGGTTCCGAACTGGGAAAGAATGTTTTCTTTTAAAAATTGAATGACTATTTTATGGTCATTATTCCAGTATGGAATCGCCTCGACCCATTTTGAAACATAATCAACCGCAAGCAAAATATACAAATTTCCAAAAGAAGATGGGAATGCACCTATGAAATTGATGCCCCAGCAATAAAAAAATTTGATTAGTAAGAAGGGATTGAGTGGCATCATATTTCGATGGGATATTCCTCCCAATTTCTGATAAGGCTCACACACCCTACAAAACTCATGCATGTCTTTGAACACGGTAGACCAATAAAACTCACATTACAGAATTTTAGTTATGGTCTTCTTAGTTGAGAAGTGGCCACCACACGCATGAGAATGAGAGAAGGAGATGATACTGTGTTGCTCATGATCTGGCACACATCTCCTTATAATCTGATCGAGACAGTACTTAAATAAGTACGGGTTGTCCTACAAGAATTTTCTTACCTCGCTGAAGAACTTATCATTATCCTGCTTTTTCCAATATGTCAGAATTGGGAGATCTTAAAAAGTTGTTCATCAGGGAACATGTCATTGATTGCAGTCGTCTCAGGGGAATCAGTGAGAACAAATCTAGAGAAATGGTCAGCCATAACATTTTCTATTCCCTTTTATCTCGTATTTCTATGTCAAATTCTTGGAGTAAGAGGATCCATCGAAACAAGCACGGTTTAACATCCTTCGTAGAAAGAAGGTACTTAAGCGTGGCATAATTGGTAAATATGATGATCTTGGATCCAATCAAGTAGGACCTAAACTTGTCTAAAGCAAATCCTATGGCTAGGAGTTCCTTTTCCGTAATGGTGTAATTTATTTGAGCCGAGTTTAGAGTTCTACTTGCATAGTAGATGACGTATGGCTTCTTCTCTGACCCAACACTGCCCCTATAACGTAATCACTTGCATCACACATGATCTTAAAAGGAATGTTCCAATCGGTGGTTGCATTATAGGAGCACATGTCAACATTCCTTTGAGTTTGACAAAGGCATTTTGACATTCTTCATTCCACTCGAATGAATTTTCCTTTTGGAGGAGGTGACATAAAGGACGAGAGAGGGTACTAAAGTCTTTGATGAACCTCCTATAGAATCCAGCATGTGCTAAGAAGGTCCGCACCTCTCGTACGCTCTTAAGTGGTGGAAGGTTAGAGATAAGATCAATTTTAGCTTTGTCCACCTCGATTCATTTGGTTGAGATAATGTGACCAAGGACTATTCCCTTTTAAACCATAAAGTGACATTTCTCCTAATTCAACACGAGGTTCTTCTCTTCACATATTTTCAAAACAGTCTGTAGGTGCAAGAGGCACTCATCAAAGTTACAAACAAATACCGAGAAGTCATCCATGAAGACTTTGAGAATTTTCCCTACCATATCAGAAAAGATACTCAACATGCAACGCTGAAAGGTGGCAAGGGTATTACATAGTCCAAATGGCATCCGTCGATAAGCAAAAGTGCCGAATGGACATGTGAATATTGTCTTCTCTTGGTCCTCTAGGGGGATCTCTATTTAGTTGTACCTTGAATATCCATCAAGAAAGCAAAAGTGGGAATGACCTGCTAACCTTTCTAAGATTTGATGAACAAAAGGTAAAGGGAAGTGGTCTTTCCTCGTGATTATGTTTAGCTTCCAGTAGTCAATGCACATTCTCCAATCGGTAGTGACCTTGGTTGGCACGAGTTCATTATTGGCATTGGCTACGATGGTTATTCAAGATTTCTTAGGCACGACTTGAGTTGGACTCACCCATTGACTATCGGATATTGGATAAATGATACCCACATCCAATAGTTTTAACACCTCAGCCTTAACCACCTTCTTCATGTTTGGATTGAGGCAACTTTAGGTTGCCTAGATGTTTTCACATTCTCCTCAAGGTATATGTGATGAGTACAAATCAAGGGATCTATGCATTTGAGATCCACAATTGACCACCTGATGGCATTCTTATGCTCTTTTAGAATAGCAATCAACCTGCTCTCTTGTTCCTGATCCAAGTGGGAAAAAATCACTTCTAGATATGTTATATCTCGACCTAAGTATACGTACTTGAGATCTGTAGGCAATGGTTTTAGGTCGAGCTTCAGAGCTTTGATACTAGAAGGAAGATGTTTATTTTCAGTAAAAGGCAAAGGCTCAAATGAGCTCTTTCATTGGTTAGTATCAAGTATCAGCACATTGTCCAAAATGGCATTCATCTCTCGTATCATGTCATCATCAATCTCATGAGAGTGGGCCAAACACGCCTCTAAGTGATAGGAGAAAAATGTTAAGAGGGATGTATCTTTCACGAATGAGTCAATTAAATTTATTTCGTGAACCTCATCATCTCCATCTCATGGTTGTTTGCATAAATCGAAAATATTCAACTCAAGTGTCATATTGCCAAAGGACATTTGTAGAAGCCCATTTCTATAATTGATTATTGCATTTAAAGTGGCTAAGAAAGGACGACCATATATGACAGGAATTTAAGCACCGGTACTAATCACAGGATGTGTATCTAAGACAATAAAATCCACTGGGTAGTAGAGTTTATTGACTTGTACAAGCACATCCTCAATCATTACTTTTGGTATATGAACAGATCGATCAGCGAGTTTGAGTGTGGTTTTGGTGGGTTTTAATTCACCGAAACCAAGTTTTTCATAAACCGAGTATGGGATGAGGTTAATGTTCGCTTCCTCAAGTGTAGGGTTGCGATGTAGTAATAAACTCGGTAAGACCGAGGTCGATCCACAGGGACTTGTGTAGGAATTCACAAACACTTCCAATAGTGTCTATTGAGAGATAACAACCAGATTTTGTATGAGATTGATGTGAGTAACAATTTTAAACTAATTTGAAGGTAAACAATTATAAAAAGGCACTAGGGTTTCAAGGATCCACTTGTAGCAATCCTTGATGTTCAATCCGCTATGGTTTCTCATTCGCTCAACTAGAATCAATATTAAGATCTATCTAGTCGGATGATAGAGCTGTTAAACCAAATTATCTGCCATATGTAAGAACCATGTGTATGATTCACTCAATGCAAGCTAGGCTGAGCATGCTTCAATTGCATAGGTCAGTCCCAATTCCAATAGACTCAGATCACAATCATAACCATCCTCAAGTCCTGTCACAAGACAAGGCTAGATCATAATTTGAACTTGATTCAAATCACATGCACAGTCCCACATAGCACAGAAATTCAGAAAAGTAGAACTTTGGTAGGAAGTTCCCACATGAAGATCATAGTACTAGAGTGTACTCCAATTCCTCAGATCATACAGGTTTAGACTAATACAAACCAATTAAGAACTCAAGTAATTCTCCCAAACATCCATGAGTCATCATAAGACTAAGAAAAACTACTTAGAACTTGTATAAACTTCAACCATTGTTCATAAACATTAAAACCAATCTTAAAACCATCTTAGCACGAATTGAAACATCTTAGATTCACTACAAGCTTCACCTCTTAGCCCTAGCTAAGAGGTTTAGCCGTTCATGATCCAAGGAAACATGAAACAACTAAGAAAAATATAAAAATATAGAAAAACAAACTAGAAGGAGTTGTTGAACTCCAAAATCCACTTCCGCCGCCTCCAATCTTGCTTAAACTCTTCTAAGATACCTTAGGAACGATCCCTAGGTGTCCTTTTATAGTGGGGAGGCTCCGCAACTTCAGAAGATTTGAGAATTTACGTAACACTTACGCACTGCGCAGAGAAAATCAGTGCCAGAATTAGAAAGTTTAAATCTTACGCAAGCGACCGGTCGCACGACCGGTCGCAGTGGCTGGACGACCGGTCGTGGATGCTGGACGATCGGTCTCAAAATGACCAAAAAGAGTCCAGAGAGTTTTGGCCTGGAAAATTAATTTAAGGACCGGTCGCACGACCGGTCGCACGACCGGTCGCAGAAGTGGACGACCGGTCGTGAACAGTCCAGAGAGTTATGGCCTCTGGGTCTCCTCTATGCATGTGCGGACCGGTCGGACAACCGGTCCTTGGCCTTGGACGACCGGTCGGACGACTGGTCGTGGGCACCTTCTTCTGCATTCTTTCTTCTTTTCTCTGACTTCTTTCTTTCATTCTTTGACGCTTAGCCCTTTTGATCTTCTTTGCTTCTAACTAGCCTCTTTAAGTCTTCAATTGATGCTTCCTCTCTCTCATCCCTACAACCACAAATATATGCATTAGATTGGCCTTTAAGTCATGGAACCATGCATAATGAGTGATGAATTGGGGTTAGAATATGCACAATTAAGAGCTCAACACACACCCCAACCAGCATTTTGCTAGTCCCGAGCAAAACATGCGTGAAATTAATTCCATTCTCCAAAACCCAACTCTCCTTTAGAAACCATTCTTCTATACATCCCAAGATACATAAGAGT
Organism: Liriodendron chinense; assembly: GCA_003013855.2. NCBI lineage: Eukaryota > Viridiplantae > Streptophyta > Magnoliopsida > Magnoliales > Magnoliaceae > Liriodendron > Liriodendron chinense. Next base: position 3,654,144 of record ML058325.1, on the reverse strand, counting down.
AAGAGTTAGAGAAATTAGGTGATAGAGGTTGAAACCGTAAACTCTCAAAACATAATAAGCACCCATATGAAATTCCCGCTGACTGGTTGACAAATAGAAGGACTTGAACAAATTCAATCTAGTGTGCATAGTGAAAATTCTTTTCATGAGTTTCCAGGGTTATCTTCTTCATAAATCAACTTAGACTATGGATCTCAAGGTATATAGAGCAACAACAAGCTAATGACGGGAATTTGCCTTACTGTCCTTCTAACGACTTTCACACTACGTCTCATTTCCGGCTTTGGTTACGGGTAGACCATCCCCCGGTTGGTAGTAGGTAGCCCTAATCGGATTTTTCCACCATTTTTCCATCATTCCCAATTTCATCCTTCCTTTTCCTTTTTCTTTTAAATTAGATAGGATTTTTAGAAATCCATATCTTTCGTTATTTTCCCATGGACAAGGATGGACAAAGTACCCCGGCTTGATGTCTCAACACCTTAAATCAAAATCTAACTAATCCACAAATCACATAATCCCTTCAACTCGTGAAAATCGTGTAATGTGAACTAGGTGTAAGAGTGTTCAAATTTTCTATCAATCACAGAATTAGGGGAATTCTCATATAAAACCATTATGCCAAGAGAAGATCAAGATTTACAACCTCATACACTTCATATCCCCTCCTCTTACACTCATATCATCTTGAATGCATAGAATCAAAATTTCCAAAAGAGTTCTGAATTTTAGAAAAATTGAAAAATTTCTACATTATTGCTCGAAATGTTACAAAACGCTGGATTCATCCAAGTGATCCTACACCCCCCAACCAAATCTTGCATTGTCCTCAATGTAAAAGATGTGCAATGAACAAAACATGAGAGCAATTTGAACATAAAAGGGAGTGAGGCATGAGAGTACCTGAAAAGGTGAAAAAGTGGAATTCTTCCTCCTTCTAATAAACCTAAGCAAAAGCAAACAAAAGCAGTAAAATCCTAATCCTAACTAATCTACACCTCCATCAGACTAGGAGATCAATCATCCTAGTAGACAGGATCAGTCAGAGGTATGGACATACCTTCTGAAGGAAATTTCTCAAAGAACAGCTTTAATCGCTGCCCATTTGCCTTAAAAATGTTATCGTTCCTTGGATTTAACAACTCGACAGTCCCATATGGATAGACAGTTTGCACAATGTAGGGACCGGTCCATCGAGATCTCAATTTTCCTGAAAATAAATGTAGACGAGAGTTATACAGGAGGACTTTTTGATTGATCGTGAATGTCTTACGAAGAATGTTTTTGTCATAGAATATCTTCGTTTTGTCCTTGTAAATTCTCGCATTCTCATATGCTTCGTTCCGGATCTCTACAAGTTCATTCAATTGTAGTTTGCGCAATGAGCTTGCCTTGTCAGAATCAAAATTCATCTTCTTAATTGCCCAATATTCCCTATGTTCCAACTCCACAAGCAAGTGACAAGCCTTCCCATAGACAAGTCTATAGGGAGACATTCCAATAGGGGTCTTAAAAGCAGTACGGTAGGCCCAAAGCGCATCGGTAAGCCGAAGCGACCAATCCTTGTGATCGGGGTTCACCATTTTCTCTAAAATGTGTTTAATCTCCCTATTAGATATCTCAGCTTGTCCACTAGTTTTGAGATGATAGGGAGCGCTCACTTTGTGTGTTACGCCATATTTCTTCATTAAAGTTTCAAAAGGGCGATTACAAAAGTGAGGCCCTCCATCACTTATGATGACTCGAGGTGTTCCAAACCGGGAAAGAATATTCTCTTTTAAGAAGCGAATGACCGTTTTATGGTCATTATTCCGGCAAGGAATGGCCTCGACCCATTTGGAAACATAGTCAACGGCAAGCAAGATGTATGTGTTTCCAAAAGAAGATGGGAATGGACCCATGAAATCGATGCCCCAACAATAAAAAATTTCGATTATTAAGATGGGATTAAGTGGCATCATATTTCTACGGGATATTCCTCCCAATTTCTGACAAGGTTCACATGTTTTGCAAAACTCATGTGTGTCTTTGAACATAGTGGGCCAATAAAACCCACATTGCAGAATTTTCGCTGCGGTCTTTTTAGCCGAGAAGTGGCCACCACATGCTTGAGAATGACAGAAGGAGATGATACTTTGTTGTTCATCATCTAGGACACATCTCCTTATGATTTGATCGAGACAATACTTGAATAAGTATGGGTCGTCCCATAGGAATTTTCGCACCTCAGTGAAGAATGTATCCTTATCTTGCTTTTTCCAATGTGTAGGAATGGTACCTGTGGCAAGATAGTTAGTAATGTCCGCATACCATGGCAATTGGGAAACAGCAAAAAGTTGTTCATCAGGGAACATGTCATTGATTGCGGTCGTTTCAGGGGAATCAGTGAGGACAAGTCGAGAGAGATGGTCAGCCACGACATTTTCTACTCCTTTCTTATCACGTATTTCTATGTCAAATTCCTGGAGTAGAAGGATCCATCTTAACAACTGTGGTTTAGCATCCTTCTTAGAGAGAAGGTACTTAAGCGCGGCATGGTCAGTGAATATGATGATCTTGGATCCAATCAAGTAGGACCTAAACTTGTCCAAGGCAAAAACTACGGCTAAAAGTTCTTTTTCAGTAGTAGTGTAGTTTGCTTGGGCTGAGTTTAGAGTTCTACTAGCATAGTAGATAACACATGGCTTTTTCTCTTTTCTTTGGCCTAGCATGGCCCCAATAGCATTGTCGCTAGCATCGCACATAATTTCAAAAGGAAGGCTCCAATCAGGTGGTTGCATTATGGGAGCACATGTCAACATACCTTTAAGGGTGGTAAAGGCCTTTTGACATTCTTCATTCCACTCGAATGAATTTTCCTTTTGAAGTAGGTTACATAAAGGACGAGAGAGTGAACTGAAGTCCTTTATGAACCTTCTGTAAAATCCTGCGTCTCCCAAAAAGGACCGTACATCTCATATGCTCTTGGGTGGTGGAAGGTTGGAGATAAGATCAATTTTCGATTTGTCCACCTCGATTCCATTTTGTGAAATGATGTGACCAAGTACAATTCCCTTTTGAACCATAAAGTGACACTTCTCCCAATTCAGCACAAGGTTCTTCTCTTCACATCTTTTCAGCACAGATTTCAAGTGCTCAAGGCACTCATCAAAGCTACAACCAAATACGAAAAAATCATCCATGAAGACTTCGAGAATTGTCTCCACCATGTCAGAAAAGATACTCATCATACAACACTGAAAGGTGGCAGGGGCATTACATAGTCCAAACGGCATCCGTTGATAGGCGAAAGTGCCGAATGGACATATGAATGTAGTCTTTTCTTGGTCTTCACAGGCAATCTTTATTTGGTTGTACCCTGAATAGCCATCAAGGAAGCAAAAGTGGAAACTATTCTAAAATTTGATCAACAAACGGCAGGGAGAAGTGGTCTTTCCTCGTGACAGTGTTTAGCTTCCTGTAGTCAATGCACATTCTCTAACCGGTAGTGACTCTAGTAGGCACGAGTTCATTATTGGCATTGGCTACGATGGTTATTCTGGATTTCTTAGGCACCACTTGAGTTGGGCTCACCCATTGACTATCGGATATTGGGTAAATAATACCCACATCCAATAGTTTCACCACTTCGGCCTTAACCACATCCTTCATGTTTGGATTTAGTCATCATTGTGGTTGCTTAGATGTCTTCGCATTCTCCTCAAGGTGTATGCGATGAGTACAAATCAGTGGGTCTATGCCTTTGAGATCCGCAATTGACCATCCAATGGCACTCTTGTGCTCTAATAGAGTGGCCATTACCCTACTCTCTTGTTCCTCATCCAAGTGGGAAGAAATCACCACTGGATATGTCTCATCTCGACCTAAATAGACATATTTCAGCTCACTTGGTAATGGTTTTAGGTCGAGTGTTGGTGCCTTGATATTGGATGGGAGGGCCTTGTTCTCATTTACAGGCAAAGGCTCAAATAGGGCCCTCCATCTTTTATTATCAAGCACCGGCATCGCATCTAGAATGGCATCCATCTCTTATATTGTGTCATCATTTATCTCATGAGAATGGGCCACACATGCCTCCAAAGGGTAGGAAGATAATGACAAGGGGAATATATCTTCCATGAATGATTCAATCATGTTTAGTTCGTGGATATCATCATCAACCTCCCGTGGTTGTTTGCATAAATCAAATATGTTAAGCTCAAGAGTCACATTTCCAAAGGACATTTGTACAAGTCCGTTTTTACAATTGATAATTGCATTTGAAGTAGCTAGAAACGGTCGGCCAAGTATGACAAGAATTTGAGCACCGATGCCTATCACGGGATGTGTATCCAAGACAATAAAGTCTACTGGGTAGTAGAATTTATTAACTTGGACTAGAACATCCTCAATCATTCCTCTCGGTATACGAATGGATCTATCAGCAAGTTGGAGTGTGGTTTTGGTGGGTTTCAATTCACCTAACCCAAGTTGTCGTAAACGGAGTAAGGAATGAGGTTCACACTTGCCCCCAAATCGAGTAAGGCTTGTTTAATCCGGTAGTCTCCTATGATGCATGAGATGGTTGGACTACCCGGATCCTTGTATTTTTGGGGCACCTCTTGTTTGATGATAGTGCTCAAATTCTCAGTCAAAAGTACTTTGTTGTGAACATTGTGTTTCCTTTTGACTGTACACAATTCCTTTAGAAATTTGGCATAAGATGGTATTTATTTTATGGCATCCAACAACGGGATGTTGATCTTCACCTGCTTGAAAACTTCTAAAATTTTCAGATTTTTATCTAAAGGTTTAGGTGAAATCAACCTTTGTGGAAACGGGGCAACCGGCTTGTATTGCCTTTCCGGTTCTTTCTCTTGTGGAGTGTTGTTTGAACTATCATCCTCTTTGGAAATTTTCGAATCCTTAGGCTTTGGGGCCTTCACCGGATTAGATTTGTCAATTTCTTTCCCACTTCTCAAAGTGGTGATAGCTTGAACATGCTCTGTATGATGGGAGGATGAGCTTGCATCTTGTATCTCAAATTGGGTTCTTGGGTTAGGAAGAGGTTGGGCAGGAAGTGTGCCCTTCTCTCTAACACTAAGATGAGATTCAACTCTAGCCATTGATGTTTTTAATTCATTGATGGCTTGAGTTGAATTTTGATTGAATTTCAATTGCTCTTGCATGAACCCATCTATTTTTAGAGAATTTTTCTTGTTATACTCAGCTTAGACCGATACGAATGCACCCAACATCTCCTCTAGCGTCACTTTTGGAGTAATGACTAGAGATGGACCTAGTATAGGTTGAGCTTGAGGGATAGTGGTTGCATTCGCAGTGGGTCCGTTCCTCCAACTGAAGTTGGGATGGTTCTTCCAACTAGCATTAAACGTGTTTGAGGTTGGAGCACCAAATTGCCGTTGATAACTGTTTATGGCATTTGATTGTTCTTGTAAGATGTCCTGAACTGCTGAAATTGTAGGACAATCTTGTGTTGCATGTTGATTTCTGGTACAAATTCCACAAATAGTTTCAACGTCATTGGAGTTAATCGTCTCTCCTTTCCTCAATTCCATGGCTTCGACCTTTCTTGTGAGGCTAGCCACCCGTGCACTTATGCTATCCTCTTCCGATAAGACATACATTCCTCCTCTTTCCTTTTGTTGGCCAGTCTTGGAATTTGTTGGTTTTGATGTATCCCAAGACTGTGCATTCTCAGCCAATTCTTCCAAATAATCCCATGCTTCATCAGCCTCCTTATTCATGAACTCCCCATTACACATCATCTCTATGAATTGGCGCATGGGTGAAGTCAGTCCTTCATAGAAAAAGCTTATAACCCACCAAATTTCATAGCCATGATGTGGGCATGCGTTTAATAGGTCCTTAAACCTCTCCCAACATTGGAAGAAGGTTTCATCTTCCTTTTGGGCAAAGTTCATAATAAGGCGCTTCAACATGTTTGTTTTGTGAGTAGGAAAGAATTTTTTTATGAATTCCCTATGCATATTAGTCCATGCACCAATTGATCTTGGCCTTAATGCATGAAGCCAACCTTTAGCTTTATCTTTAAGAGTAAAAGGGAAGAATTTAAGTCTCACCACATCATCAGTCACATTAGCAAAGTGCATGGTGGTTATTACCTCATCAAACTCCTTAAGGTGCTGATAGGCACTTTCACTGTCTAATCCATGGAATTTAGGGAGAAGTTGGATCACTCCCGGTTTTAAATCCACATTCCCTACATTTTGTGGAAAAATTATGCATGAGGGAGTGCTCGCTTTTGCTGGTTACAAGAAATCACGTAAAGTTCTAGGTCAGGGAACATTTTCAACCACATTCTCCCCCGTTTCAGTTTGGTTTTGGCCCAGATTAGATTAGCTATTGGATTAGGTTGATTCACAGCTATACTTTCAGACAAAATTGGAGAAGTTAGATGTCTCCTAGCACGTGGTTCTCTGTCAATTCCTTCTACTATCCCCCCTTCACTTATGAGTCGGTTATTGGAATCCTGAGCCTAATGTGGCATGCAAAACCAAAAAATAGGAAACAAAGAGAAAGAAGAATTCTTCCTCCCTTTCTTTACTTTTCTCTAAGACCGAAGCACAAGGTGTCTTGCAATGGCTAAGCCAGAAGCAAGGATAGAGACCGATTTCTCCTGGTCAATAGGGATTCAGAGAACTCCCCACCCACTCTTTGAATCTTTTGAGAAAAAGTGCAAAAAAAGGAGAAAGAGGAGTAGAGGTGAGAAAAGAAATCTCTGAGCACAAGGTGATCCAAGACGGCAGAGCCGACCAATAGGAATCCAAGTGGCACAAAGCCTACCTTTCAGAGATCCAAAAGGAGTCTCCACCCACTCTACAAGAGATGAAGATGATAGGAATGAATAGGAGAAGGAGAAGAGTAAGGTTTAGAAAGATAAAACCTGATTTGCTACTTGAAATCCTTATATCTTCTTCAGCTTCCTAGAAATCCCTGCAAAAAAAAAAAATCAAATAAAACAAACTAAGTTAGTCCTAAAATCCTAAAAATCCTAAATAGATACTAATATCAGAAATTTGTGAAAAACCGTCAAAGTCCCCGGCAACGGCGCCAAAAACTTGTTCGCTTCCCCAAGTGTAGGGTTGCGATATAGTAATAAACTCGGTAAGACCGAGGTCGATCCACAGGGACTTGTGTAGGAATTCGCAAACACTTCCAATAGTGTCTATTGAGAGCTAACAACCAGATTTTGTATGAGATTGATGTGAGTAACAATTTTAAACTAATTCGAAGGTAAACAATTATAAAAAAGCACTAAGATTTCAAGGATCCACTTGTAGCAATCCTTGATGTTCAATCCGCTGTGGTTTCTCATTCTCTCAACTAGAATCATTATTAAGATCTATCTAGTCGGATGATAGATCTGTTAAACCAAATTATCTGCCATATGTAAGAACCATGTGTATGATTCACTCAATGCAAGCTAGGCTGAGCATGCTTCAATTGCATAGGTCAGTCCCAATTCCAATAGACTCAGATCACAATCATAACCATCCTCAAGTCCTATCACAAGACAAGGCTAGATCATGATTTGAACTTGATTCAAATCACATGCACAGTCCCACATAGCACAGAAATTCAGAAAAGTAGAACTTTGGTAGGAAGTTCCCACATGAAGATCATATTACTAGAGCGTACTCCAATTCCTTGGATCATACAGGTCTAGACTAATACAAACCAATCAAGAACTTAAGTAATTCTCCCAAACATCCATGAGTCATCATAAGACTAAGAAAAACTAGTTAGAACTTATATAAACTTCAACCATTGTTCATAAACATTAAAACCAATCTTAAAATCATCTTAGCACGAATTGAAACATCTTAGATTCACTACAAGCTTCACCTCTTAGCCCTAGCTAAGAGGTTTAGCCGTTCATGATCCAAGGAAACATGAAACAACTAAGAAAAACATAAAAATATAGAAAACAAACTAGGAGTTGTGGAACTCCGAAATCCACTTCCGCCGCCTCCAACCTTGCTTAAACTCTTCTAAGATACCTTAGGAACGATCCCTAGGTGTCCTTTTATAGTGGGGAGGCTCCGCAACTTCAGAAGATTTGAGAATTTGCATAACACTTACGCACTGCGCAGAGAAAATCGGCGTCAGAATAAAAAAGTTTAAATCTTACGCAGGCGACCGGTCGCAGTAGCTGGACGACCGGTCGTGGATGCCGAACGACCGGTCTCAAAATGACCAAAAAGAGTCCAGAGAATTTCGGCCTGGAAAATTAATTTAAGGACCGGTCGCACGACCGGTCGCAGAAGTGGACGACCGGTCGTGAACAGTCCAGAGAGTTATGGCCTCTGGGTCTCCTCTGTGCATGTGCGGACCGGTTGGACGACCGGTCCTTGGCCTTAGACGACCGGTCGGACGACCGGTCGTGGGCACCTTCTTCTGCATTCTTTCTTCTTTTCTCTGACTTCTTTCTTTCATTCTTTGACGCTTAGCCCCTTTGATCTTCTTTGCTTCTAACTAGCCTCTTTAAGTCTTCAATTGATGCTTCCTCTCTCTCATCCCTACAACCACAAATATATGCATTAGATTGGTCTTTAAGTCATGGAACCATGCATAATGAGTGATGAATTGGGGTTAGAATATGCACAATTAAGAGCTCAACAGTTAACACTTGCCCCCAAATCGAGTAAAGCTTGTTCGATCCAGTAGTCACCTATGATGCATGAGATGGTAGGACTACCCGGATCCTTGTATTTTTGGGGTTCCTCTTGTTTGATAATGGCGCTCAAATTCTCAGTCAAAAGTACTTTTTGTGTACATTATGTTTCCTTTTGACCGTACAAAGTTCCTTAAAAATTTAGCATATGATAGTATTATTTTATAGCATCCAACAACGGGATGTTGATCTTCACTTGCTTAAAAACCTCTAAAATTTTTAAATTTTTGTCTAGTGATTTGGGTGAAATCAACCTTTGGGGAAAAAGGGCAACCGGCTTTTATTGCTTTTTCAGTTCTTTCTTATATGGAGTGTTGTTAAAACTATCATCATTGTTGGTAATTTCTGGATCATTAGGCTTTGGAGCCTTCACCGGATTAGATTTGTCAATTGTTTTGCCGCTTCTCCAGGTGGTAATAGCTTTAACATGTTCCATATGTTGGGAGGATAAGTTGGGATCTTGTATCTCGAATTGGGTTCTTGGGTTAGGGAGAGGTTGGGCAGGAAGTGTGCCTTTCTCCCTAACACTAAGATGAGATTCAACTCTAGCCATTGAAGTTTTCAAATCAATGATGGCTTGAGATGTGTTTTGGTTGAATCTTAGTTGTTCTTGCATGAACCCATCAATTTTCAGAGAATTAGTCATGTTATATTCAGCTTGATCTGACACGAACGCACCCAACATTTCCTCAAGTGTAGCTTTTGGTGTGATTACAAGGGATGGACCTAGTAAAGGTTGAGCTTGAGGAGTGTTATTTCTATTCGTAGTTGATCTATTCCTCCAACTGAAGTTGGGATGGTTTTTCCAACTTGAATTATACATGTTTGAGTTTAGAGCACTAAATGGTCGTTGATAATTGTTTGTGACATTGGATTGTTCTTGTAAAACTTCTTGAAATGCAGGAATTGCTGGACAATCCTGTATTTCATGTTGATTACCGGCACAAATTCCACAAACATTATCAACAACTTCTATGGGTTTAATTGTTTCTCCTTTCTTCAACTTTATGGCCTTTACTTTTCTTATGAGACTAGCTACACGTGCACTTATATTGTCTTCTTCTGAAAGAACATAAATTCCTCCATTTTCTCTTTGTTGGCCTGTCTTGGAATTTGTTGTTTAGATGTATCCCAAGATTGTGTATTCTCAACCAAGACATAAAAGTAATCCCATGATTCCTCGGCTTCCTTATTCATGAATTCTCCATCACACATCATCTCTACGAATTGGCGCATGGGCGAAGTCAGTCATTCATAGAAAAAGCTTATTACCCACCAACTTTCATAGCCATGATGTGGGCATGTATGCAATAAGTCCTTAAACCTCTCCCAACATTTTAAGAAGGTTTTGTGCTCTTTTTTGGCATAATTCATAATAAGGCGCCTTAACATGTTGGTTTTATGAGTTGGAAAAAACTTTTTACATGAATTTCCTAGTCATTTCAGTCCATGTGCCAATTGATCTTGGCCTTAACGCATGAAGCCAAGCCTTCGCTTTCTCCTTAAGGGAAAACGAAAACAATTTAAGTCGCACAACATCATCTGATACATTTGTAAAGTACATCATGGCTATCACTTCATCAAATTCCTTAAGATGTTGATAGGCACTTTCACTGTCTAATCCATGGAATTTGGGAAGGAGTTGGATTACTCCTGATTTAAGATCAACATTCACCACATTATATGGACAAATTATGCATGAGGGAGTGCTCACTCTTGCAGGTTGTAAGTAATCACGTAGAGTCCTTGGTCAAGGAACATTCTCAACTTCGTTCTCTCCCATTAGATTGGGTTGATTTTCAGCCATACTTTTAGAAAAAATTCAAAAATTTTAAAAATTCTTTAACGCGCAGATTTTGATTGGCCCTTAGATTGGGTTGATTTTCAGCCATACTTTTAGAAAAAATTCAAAAATTTAAACATTTCTTAACGCGTGGTTCCTTATCAATCCCCTCAACAATTTCCCCTTCACTTATTAAGTGATTATTTGAATCCCGGACCTAATGAGGCATGCATCAAAGCAAAAAGAATGATAACAGAAAGAAGAATTCTTCCTTCTTTTCTTAACTCCTCTCTAGGACCGAAGCACAAGATATCTTGCAATGGCTAAGCCAGAAGCAAAGATAGAGACCGATTTCTCCTTGTCAATAGGGGTTTAAAGAACTCTCCACCCACTCTTTGAATCTTTGAGAAAAGTTTAGAAAAAGAATAAAGAGGAGTAGATTGAGAAGAAAAATCTCTGAGCTCAAGGTGATTCAAGACAACAATGCCGACCAATAGGAATCAAGGTGGCTCGAGGCCAACCTATTGTTGAGCTCTTAATTTATACATATCTAACCCCATTTCATCACATTTCATGCATGATTTCTATTATTAAAGGACTAATCTAATGTATGTTTGTGATTGTAGGAATGGGAGAGAGAAGTTATGAATTTGATGTTAAAAGGGTCCTTTGGAATCACATTAAAAGCCCTGAAAAGAAGCCCTTAAGAATCACGTAAGAAAGACCTAGATCGGACAGAAGAAAAGAAGATATCAACAAAACACATCAGATGGCCACCGGGTGCCTGACTATCACCTGATCGGGCACCCGAAATTTGGAGGATTTTTGCTGAACCCGCTGGACGGTTCTGGACCTAACCAGGCACCTGACCAATACATGGTCAGGCGCCCGATATTCAAATGTGAATTTATCAAAAACCTGCTGGACTGATTGAAGCATGGTCGAGTGCCCGACCAACACCTGACCGGGCACCCAACGACTGGCTTAAGTACATAACTCCTTACGTAATTCTGAGTCAGTGCTTGGTTTTTCTTATTAAATGGCACATTGGCATCCTTCCTAAGGTATCCTAGAAGAAACCTAAGTTCGTGGGAGGTGAAGGAAATCATCGTGGAGCGTTCGCAACTCCTCCAACTCTGATTTTTCTAGTTTTTTATGCTTTTAATTAGTTTTTCTTTTATTTTTAGTTCAAGTATGACAATGCTTGGCTAGAACCTCTTAGCTAAGGCTAAGAGGTGAAGCTTGTAGTTAGTTTTCATGAAGAATTCGTTTATTTCAAATACCTTTACTTAAAGTTTGGATTTTTAAGTTCTAGTTTGAATAAAGTTAGTATTTTTGGATGTTTTATGAGAGTTCATGTGCTTCGGACATGGGTTCCTTGCAATTCTCTGAGATTATCATGTTTGGATTGATTAGATTCGAATTGTAGTAACCCTAGAGCATACCATAGTCTTTTGGCATGGTTGTTACTTCGAAGGCTACATGGTTGAATTCTATGTGCTTCATTAGAGTTAGAATCTTATTTTCTGACTCAAGTGGGATTGTTTGTGTTTGAATGCTTAATCTTCCAATGAGGTGGCTATTTTCGTATTCACGTCTTCCTCTTCTCTGAGGATGTACATTCCTCATTTTTCTTTGTTGAGGAGGATTGAAATTACTCGACTTGTCCGAGGTATCCCAAGATTGGGCATTCTTGGCCAACATGTCAAAGTAGGTCCATGCTTCCTCTGGGTCTTTACTCATAAACTCCCCATTGCATAGCATCTCTACGAATTGACGCATGTCGGGAAAGTGAGTAGGAGGTCCTTAAATATGTCATAACTTTGAAAGAATGTTTCACCCTCTTTAATCGAAAAATTCTTTATTGCTCTTCAAAATGTATTTGTTTTAGGAGCTGGGAAGAACTTTTTTAAGAACTCCCGAGTCATCTCATTCCATGTCCTTATCAATCGTGAGCTTAGATAGTGAAGCCAAGCATTAGCTTTTTCTTTTAAAGAGAAGGGAAATAGTTTAAGTTTATTATATCTTCAGTGACATTAGCATATTGAAGTGTAGCCACAACCTGATAGAATTTTTTTAGATGTGAATATGGGCTCTCAGAATCCAACCCATGGCTCAATATCAATGTTCCCTACATTGGTTGGAAAAACCATGCACGAGGGTATAATGCCCTAGCCGGTTGTAAGTAGTCACGTAAAGTTCTCATTGGAGGAGTGTTGGGGCTCAAAATATCACCAATGATAAAAGAAGAAGTGACGACTTGAATACATCAGTCAAAGTTAGCAACAGACCTAGAAGCAGTCAGAAAAGCAATAGAGCGTTGGTGCGGTCCTGGCTCGGGTAGCTCGCGCAATCACACCCAGAACTAAAATCTGTCAATCCAGAGCTGATCTGGACATGCGTATTGCCGCCAAATGCTTTGGAATGCCTAAAAACTCTAACCTCTAAATTTGGATGTCGTGCAATGCATATTTCAGCCTGCGCACCCTAAAGTACATTTTCCCTGCTGGGAGCTGACTGAAGGATCTAAATTGGGAAGGAACTACCGAAATTAATAGCATTTGACCATTCTCCAACCAACCAGTTCATTCAACAACATGATTAAAAGTCAAAATTGCTCTGATGTCATGATTTTGATCCCTGAAAATGTACTTGTCCATTGGAGTGAACAATTGGAGCCTGAAACCTGAATTTTTCTAAGTATGAGAATAGATATCAATGAAGAGCTCACTTCCAGTCAGAGGATGATTTTACAAGCAATATATGTTTGAAAAAAATGATACGTCATGAGAATTCATACCATGTCACGATTCTGATAAGTCCAAGATCATCTAATTCTGAGTTGTAACGAAGGATATATGTGTCGTTCACTGAAGATCGTACATTAATGATGACATCGATCACTTTGGGCCCACTTTTGAAAATTAAAGAGGCTTATAAAGGTTATCATGATAGTTCTATTGCGTAGATCGCCGAAATAGCTTTCCAACGAGTATAAGAGCGTCCAACTAGAATTTGTAACAAAGAAGTTATGGCCATTTTCGTGGAGATGCGCAAGTGCAGAATAACATGTGCCCGGAAACTCCTCTCTAAGTACATGCGCCCGGACAGTCCTCACATATGCCTAGAAACTCCCTTCTAAATACATACGCCCGCAACTTCTCCTTACCTGGACCCAGACCCGATTAACAAACCATAAATACCCTGACCCCTGATGACCTCAGTATGCAGAGAGAGAGAGAGAGAGAGAGAGAGAGAGAGAGAGAGAGCAGTAAGAGACACATGCGCCTACACTCCCACTCTAAGGGACACATGTGCTCACACTCCATCTCCAAAGGACACATACGCCCACTCCCACATGCGCCCACTCCCACATGCACCCACTTTCACATGCCCCCATCCTCTGGCACATGCGCATGGACTGGCCACACCTGCTCTGCACTGCACCTGCACTACACTTTGTACACCTTATTTACATCAATAACTTAAAGTAAATGTTTCCATTTATTTTAAGTTATTGATGTAAATAAGGAAGTACAACCCATTTGGATTCAATAAAAAATACTAAAAAAATAAATTCCCAACAATAAAGATTTTGATTTTCCATCCGAAATACAAATCGCAACTTTTTGGCACTCCCTAAAAAGTTCATCTTTTGAATGGAGGGGTTTTCTTCAAGTATAAACCGTCTAAAAAATCTAAAATACCCTAATTATACTAAAACACCAAAGAGCGATAAAATATTCATGATATTTTATGATCGATTTGTGGATATATTAAAAATCCAGATTTTTAGTAAGAATTTTCAGGTAATGGAATGACCAGAATATCGTTTTAGTACAAATCTGTACAGAAATAGAGCTGTAATTAGATAATATTGCTTGCTTCTTACATTAACATTCATCTTGCTTAATCTAACATTCATCTTGGCTTAATCTAATATTCATCTATGCTTAATTCATCACTCATCTTTACTTAATCCAGCATTCATCTTTCTTAAACTTAACATTTACCTTACTTAACTTGACATGTATTCAACCTCATATGGCATACATACTATTGTATTCTCATATACATTCATTCTCACATGACATATCTTATATTGTGTCCATCACACACAATCAATCTCAAACAATATATATTCTATTGTATTCATTGTGCACCAAAGATCCCTTGCCTTGTTACAGTTAATGTCCCGCACATTTATGTATGTGTGAGCAGGTTCTTTACTTATCTCTCATTTCGGATTAACTATCAACAAAGGTATATGATCAGGATCGCTTCTAAAGATGAGTCAACAAACTCCAGCCTGATTTGACAACTGATTATAGGAACTTTGTATCGATTATGTTCATTGCACAATTAGGGTTTAACCCGAATTGAGGCTCAAGACTAACCAAAAGGGACTATGGTTACTACTAGAAACCATGATCAAAGAGTTCCAATAACACTCAAAACATTTGTTATGAATTTTCATTACAAAAGTTGGCCAATGCCCTACTCGTCCGAATCGAGATCCGTAAGTTTAGCAGATCAGGTAGTTGCGATATGCCTTCCTACGATCATCGGTGCAAAAAGTAAGAAGGTGGTGACTCTGAGTTGTGTCATCCAACAGTTGTAGTTCGTGTACTCCAATGGTCACCCGTCATAAAAATACAGGAAGACAGCACAACAATGTATGGCTTAATTAAAAACTTTAACAGTCTCTTGACTTAGACCAACCTAAAAGAGCACGGGACATAAACATTCGGCTTGTCTAAAATGATGGCTCAGTCCATAACAAAACTATACTGGTCTCTATGACCACAAACTCAAAGATCATAGTCCCTGATGACTTAGTCACCTACTCGATCTATCCAGACCTCTTTCTGAATACTCCATCTATTGTACAACTATCATTCATAGTGGAGCTTTGTCGCTTTGTACCGTGGTTCTCCCACAAATGTTTTCAAGTAAAAATCTCTGCGTTCTCTGTGGTGTGCATAATTTACATTTATGTTTCCTAATGTGCTTTATTTAATTTATCTATAACGTACGCATACATTTACTTTTGCCTTTTAATAAAAGGTGATCATCCATTGATGTAAATAAAGGCTTGTGCCATATCACACCCTGGAATGTAAAAGATCCCAGAATCTCTGGAATAAAATTTGCCTTGTGATATCTTTCTCATTGTATACATTTGTGAATTCTTGTGATTGTCTATGAATGTCTTTATTACCCAAAATACCCCAGAACAACAAAACACAAGAAAACTGCCTTGCGCATTTTCTAGTTTTAACAAGGAGCATCATGCACCTCATTGTCTCCTACTTCTTCTCGGTTTGTATTTGTAGTTAGAGTAGGAGGGGGATGATTCCTCAAGGGTGTTTGTTGGTTATTTGACATACCTCCTGAACTTTTACAAACTTCCAAGTATTTTCTCACACGTTAAATTCTTACAAAACAAAACAAAATAATGTTAGTTCTAAAAATCAGAACACCTAGTTTTAGAAAGATGAAAATCATACTTAACTATGTTAGAGACTACGTCTATAGCTATTAGAATTATGAGGACCGTTTAGCCTACATGATCCCTGACAACGGCACCAAAAACTTATTCATCAACCCCAAGTTTAAGGCTATGATGTAGCAATAATCGATCGTAAGATTGGATCATTCTTAGGGATTATGTAACTAAACTGACTCTAACTCTTCTAACAACTTGGAATAAGAAGTTCAGAATTTCAGAGTGTTAGAACTAAACATAAACAGTAAAATAAAGATAGATAACCTGAAATTTAAAACAATTAGAGCGCCAATGATCCATTTGTAGTAGATCAATGCCAATCCATTTATCAAGCACAACATAAAATTAGAATAGAAGTCCTATCTCTATCCAATTGGAAGATATCTCATTCAAACAAATAAACAATCCAAACTCAATCTGGAATCCAATTCTAGTTCTATTGAAGCATGGAGAAGATGAACTTATAACACTTCAAAGCTTTAACCATACCAAGAGATAATGGCTTAATCTAAGGTTACTACAATTCAAATCTCATAAAATCAATATGACCATTCTCAAAAACTTATAAGCAATTTATGTCTGGAGTACAAAAACTTTCAAAGTCATATATAAATATTGACTTTTATTCAAATTGGAGTTTGAAAATCCAAAACCAAAGTTTAAATACTTACATGAATGAATTAAACATTAAATCTAACTACAAGCTTCACCTCTTAGCCCTAGCTAAGAGGTCTAGCCAACCATAGACATGATTGTGAAAATGCGGTATAAGTTTGATTACCGCTTTTGTAGAAGCAAGAAACAGGTTTCTTTGTCCTAGAGGGGGGTGAATAGGACACTTTTTAAAATCACCAAATTACACACTTGCAAACATGCGAAGTATTCTTAGAGAACTTACTTCAAACACAAGATATGCAGAATATTAATCAATAAAAACGCAAGTGAATGAAGTAAAGCAGTTCAACCACTCATCACACAACAAGAGATTTTTATAGTGGTTCGGTTATGTACCTACTCCACTCCCGGCTGATCCACTCACTCCTTGAGTGGCCGGATTTCACTATCTCTATGGTTTTAAATGAGGTTAACCATAAACCTTAACAGCCTACAAAAGGACTTAGACCTCAACACATGGATTCATCCTTCCATAAGACTAATCCATGAACCACTTTGTCCTACACAAGGGCTTGTCCTACTCAAGGACTTGTCCTACGCAAGGACTCTACCGAGTTTGGGTCTTCAAACTCTGAAACCCAAATCTCAACTTTGAGGAGGTTTCTTGGACTCGAAAGACTAAATATACTTAGCTGATTGAGCCCCTTGATGATGCCTTTGTTGAAGAAGCTTCGGCTTGCACGGAAGATACCTTCTTCAGCTCCCTCGATCAGCAACCTTGCTACGGATGACTTCTTATAGATTCCAAGGTGAGGGATTAGGGTTTGGTTGAGGCTATTTTGGGATATGGCTTTTATATGAATAGTAGCTTCTACATAAACCACCACTAATAGCATTGATGACAAGATTATAACTTTGAGAGGTAGGTCAAGATGCCATTAAAGAGGGGTTGAGTTCATGATTCAATCCAAGCTTTGAATGCTCTTCAATGTTGATCAAATCAACATGGATTGAAGTATGAACTCAACAAATCAAAGGGAATAAGAGAAAGGGATCTCAAGGAGGAAGCACAAACAAACCCTAAATGATGCTCAAGGTGACTCTCTCAAGATCCAACAGAGTTCCATATATAGAGATGACTTTCAACGGTTAGAAAACGGTCACCTTGATAGGATCCGATCGATCGGATATAAGTATCAGCTCATTTTGAATTTTTGCTGAAAATAGGTTCTCCGATTGATCGGACTTAGTTTCGATTGATCGGAGGACCCTGTCCGATTAATCGGACAGATGGTCCGATTGATCGTAATTTCTTCCAGAGAGTTATGTGATTTTCTGGATTTTTCTTCTGATGGATCGGAGCACCCTGTCTGATTGATCGGACAGATGGTCCGATTGATCGTAATTTCTTCCAGAGAGTTATGTGATTTTCTGAATTTTTCGTCTGATGGATCGGATCATTCTCCGATTGATCGGAGCACCCTGTCCGATTGATCGAACAGTCCTACGAGTGATCGAAAAAACGTCCAGATAGATTTTCAAAGTTGCTGGATAAATCTCTGATTGATCGGACATGACTTCCGATTGATCGGACACCTATCGGACACAACTCCGATGGATCGGACACCTATCGGAGACAGCATATATAATATTTTTCATGTTTTATGCAACAACTGCCATAATAGACACTTCCATAGCTGATCTTTATGGAAGGTGGACTATAAATGGGGCTCAGGATGCAACTAGGAAGGATTGGGCCATCTATAAAGGGGTTTTGGGATCAAAGGTTTGAATGAAGAGGCATGAAGCTTGACTGGATGAGCGATCTTCTTGAGTAGCTTCTGTCTTCAGCCGCAAGCAGACTTGACGACACACTAACCATGGTAATTGACAAATCTTTGCATTAACAGATTGAACTAGAAACAAACAGAAAAACTAAGAAAAACATAGACAACTAGAAGCAAACCAGGTTGTGTTGAGGTTTTGTCAAGCTCCCGACGGGTTCGGGTCAGGCGCCCTCCTGAGGACACCCGGGTTAGTTTCTCGAATATGAAAATCATGTGTTGTTTTTTAGGCTGTAGGGGGCCCGACCACTATTGGTAAGATGCCCAATGAATGGCCGGGCGCCCGACCAAGTTGGGTAGGGCGCTCTATATTCGACTGGATTTTCACTGGAAATCTCTAGACAAATTTTGGATCTGTCAGGTGCCTGACCAAGTCGGGTAGGGCGCCCAATGGTGCATAGATTGTTAAGTTGGTAATGTGGTTTTGTGCGAGATTTGTTTCTAATCTCAGTTTAATTTTCCTATTTAAGGGGGTGTAATGGGAGATTAGGGTTGCCGCCGAAGGGGCCAAGGTATCCTAGATGGATTGGGAGAGTTTTAGGGAAAAAGAAAGAGCTAGGGGAAAGCTTGGAGTTCTCAGAGATGAGGGAAATGACTAAGTTTGTCCTTCTCATGTGAGAATTAACTTTGTTAGCTTGGGATTTCTCTTGTGGGTTATGTGATCCGGGTAAGGTTTCTTTTGTAATCTCTTGTAACTTCTTATTCATAGTGGATTGGTGTCGCTTTGTGCTGTGGTTTTTTACTCATGAGTGGTTTTTCCACGTAAAATTCGGATTGCCTCTTGTGTATGTTAATTTTCTTGATTGTTGCCATTGTGATTTATCATCGTTTGATTGTTTTTTCTCTTGCTCGCTTCTGTTACGAGGCTGATTGTCGTCATGTCCCAACAGATTGGAGGAGTTGTAGATGCTCCACTTCGATCATCTCCACCTTTAGGAACTTCAGAACTCTTCTATGATGGATTGGGAAGAGAGTAAAGGTGTCATTTTATAGAAAAAATTCGTCATCGCCTCAGAATTTTTTGGAATTACGTAAGTGTTTACGCAGTCTGTGTAGTGGATGACCAATCGCAGCCCCTTGGCCGATGGGTCGTGGCTTAACATCAACGGCCAGTAACTAATTTTTAAATCTGGTTGCATAGCCGACCAATCATGGACCAACTATTTCATTCGAGCAAAGTTCAACAATTTTCTCATAAAAATTGACCCATGCTAGTGAAATTCGACTGGTCATGGGCAGTGGCCGACCGGTCTTGAGGACTGTCAATTTGAGATTTTTTTTCTTTCTTCTTTTCTTCACTACCTCTTGACTCTTCTTCCATTGATCTTCAATGTCTTTAAAATAGTTCTTTTAGTATAGAAGTCATGAGGTCTCTCTCCCATTCTTACAAACACAAATACGCTCATAAGATATGTATTTTAACACTCAAAACCATGCATAATGTGCAATGAATTGGAGGTTAGAATATGCACAATTCAGAGCTCAATAATGGGCCCCTATTTATAAAAGTTGGCTTGATTTTTTGATAATTTGTAGTGACTTGGAGAGCGAACTTGCCATATGGAGTGATCTAATTGGCCAAAGGGGACACGTCATTGTGGATTCACCTTGATAAGTGGTAAAACAAGTAATGTCATCTCTTTTGAGACCTTTAAAGGTAACAATATTCCTGCCCCGCCACATCCGGAGATATTTTAGAAAAGATTCTAGTGATCTTTCCAGATTTGCAAAGATTTAGGTGACAATATTATTATCACCCTGACTATAGGGGTGACCTTTTATATGCTGAGGCTCACTAAAATGCTGTCAGGCGACAATATTATTGCCACCCAA
Source organism: Liriodendron chinense (assembly GCA_003013855.2). Taxonomy (NCBI): domain Eukaryota; kingdom Viridiplantae; phylum Streptophyta; class Magnoliopsida; order Magnoliales; family Magnoliaceae; genus Liriodendron; species Liriodendron chinense. The sequence goes on along the minus strand of ML058325.1, from coordinate 3,633,862 downwards.
GTGGATTTTTATTTTTTTTTATTTTTTATTTTTATCATAGTAGCATGAGCCCATTCCATGATGACCCGTTGTTTATTCCGCCTAGGTAAGGTTTGCCTCCTAAAGTTCTAGGTGGAATTCCGTGGATCCTATTGGACCTTAGGCCTTATAAAGGATTTGGGTTTCGGGTTGTTTAGGTAGGCTTCGTAAGGGTTTCAATTTTAAAAGTCATCCATTCCCGTTCAAGATAGGTGCATTGCTTACCGATGTTAAATGTATATAGATGTTTTAATTTAAAATAGGGTGTCTTAAGTATACAATTTCTATGTAATATATATTTAAAGGCCTACATATCTTCCATCATCACGTTCTGCCATAGTTTCAAAAGATTCCACGTGGGTCATTTGTGTTGATTTAGTTAACAAAAAAACGAAAGTTGTGTATTTATTTATTATGAGTACACCATTCCTGATACGTCGATATGAAGCAGATTTAGGTAAAAGATACGCTTTGTTGATTGCCTCCCTAGAGACGTGAACACCCGACCCACCTGTTCTTTATAATACTAGAAGCACTAAGGCATGTCTGCTAATAAAGTCTTCCGGTGCATATGGGAGTATGGGTTGCAGGAATGCTCTAGGACACCTCTGAGTCGACTCGGGTTTGGCATCACCTGATCCGGCTTCATACCACGGAATGGTTCGTCTCCCCTGACTCAGGCTAGTGGGCTAGTAAACCCTCCAACTCAGGCGAGTCACGACTTAACAAAACAAGATAAAATGAGTCCAAGTCACCGAGTCTAAAAACCATCCAGTCTAGCAACTCTTCTGTGAAACATCTTCAACACCTGACCTCTATTGGAGCCCACCTTGTTGCGTGCATGACATTGGACTCGTCCATCAGGTTGAGTCCCCTCATTTTCATCATATGGCTCAAATATCTGCCCGAGCCTAAAACTTAAGTGGGCCACACTGTGGCCAAGGCCAACAATGAAATATTACACGTAGAACCTCTCAGGCATGCACTAGTGTCGCCCGTTTTGACTTTTGGGTCAAGTTTATTTCTGGAGTTTCCAACGAACCCGATTGATGGAAATACACAACATGGTGGGCCTCACACAACAACCTATGGTTGACCCTTCCTTCCCATTGTCCACCGTGGTGTGGCCCACTTGAAGTTGGAGATCAATCTGGGTTTTGGCTCGAGGGCCTAACACCGAAGGGCACACCTGATGAACGGAGTGGATGTCACACATACAATGACACAAAACGATGGGCCACATGGAAACAGGTTTTGTACCCAACTCTGCGTAGGATTCCGGTCCTCCTTAGGGAGTTCCCCACACTATCCTAGCCTTTGTTTGCATGGACACTCAAATCAAGCGATCTGGAATGTCCATTCAGTCTCTCCCAACTTCAATGGCCTCGTTTTTGTATACCTATCAATTTGTTTTCTAGGCCACGAATGGAATAGTCTGGATCGTCCCAACTAAATGATTCTTGATCAGAACCATTAGAAATCCAATGGAGTGAGAATGAATGGGTGGTTCAGATTGACGATTGGCCTTTTTTTTTTTTTTTATAATAAAGGACCTTCTATTCTTCTAGATAAACTGATTGGATGGATAGGATCATCCGATCGGTATGATTTTTTACGTGAACGCTGTGAAAAGTCTGATGAACTGGATAAACGATGGGGTTAGATTGAGTAGACATTAGAGTGTCCACATGTCCCAAAATCAGGGAATGTAATACAAGGAGCCTCCCTATGCTCCAGTACGGAGAACACAACTTCTTTTTATTTAGTTTTCAACATTTATTTAAAGAAAGGGATTAGAAATGTTGTTCCATTCATCCAACTGTCACGGTCAGATAGATATTTAGAAATCTCCTTAGCATTATCAATAAGAGTATAGCCCAGCTCTAAAGTGCTCTTATTGGCACCAGGAAAATAAAAAAAAATTAAAAAAAAAAAAAAAGAAGCCGGATCCTTTGCAAATGTATACAGAAGATGCTTTTTCTACAGCTGTTGTTCAAGTCGATGTATTTATAACGGTCATCAACAGGCATTGAACTCATTCGCCTAAGTGTGATGCTATTCAACTATAGTATGATGTCAACATGTTGTATCCATCTGACCTACACATCAAGTGGGTCCCACCATGATGATGAGAGGTCCCAAAAATTAGGTTTATACAAACATTAGGTGGGCCATACCATCCCAAACAATGGACATCAACCTAAACACTTTCAAATTCACGCCACTTGGTGATTGGATCACCCTTATTTTGGGGCATCCTCACTTTTGGTAGGGTGACGGGTTGGATTTCAAACAAGCTATAGAATAAACCTGAATAAGCCTTTTTTTTCTTTTCAAGGAGCATTGTCGAGGATCTGGCCTCAAAAAGAAAAAATAATAAAAAAGGAATAACAAAAGGAGACAAATCACAGGAACCATATGCTGAGAGTATAAAGGTCGCTGATATCTTATGAGTGATTATGGCAATTGATTCAGACGGTTCAACCATGAAATTTTTTAACACTAAGAGCAATGATCAGGTATAGAATTAATCAGGCTGTATGCCCGTGCGATGCATATGGAGACAAAGGTAGAGAGATATCGGGCAGCGGAAAACGATTGGGTACGTGGGTTAAATGACTTATCGTGGGCATAATCCACAGCTCTATCCATCAGGTAAACCATACTTTTTAAAATGCTTGTACCTTTATTTAAAATATCTTGTTGTCCCTGAGATATATAAAGTTATTTGTGCATTGGAAACTAATTGCAATGGCAAAAATGTCCCCACCATTTGCATTATAGTATAGATACGTCAAAACTCTGGTGTGTAAAATTATCTACTTTGTTTAATTGTCATCTCTGTTGAAAATCCGGCCAGCGGAAGCACCGAAGAAGATCAAACAATCATCACACAGCCACACAAGCAATCAACGCAAAAGCAAACGAAGTTTATGTGAAAAACCCTTGCAAAAAACCACAGCACAAAGCGACACCTCCACTATGAATTCCAAAAGATTACAAAGCTCATCTACCCTCAAGCAAATCCCAAAGATGAACAAGGCACTCTCAAACCTCACAATCTTTCTCCCAAGCCCTAATCTCGAAATAGGACTCCTTGGTATTTATTAGGATGCATCTAAGACAAATTAGGAGGTGCTTTTATAGGCCTCTAACCCAAAATAGAAACATGCAAGTTGTATTTACACAAAACCGCGCATATACCCGATCGGTCACGACCGGTCGGACCTGTGCAAAACAGGTCCAGAGAGTTTGCCTTTAAAAAAACTTTAAAATTCAGCCTCCACTGACCGGTCAAGACCGGTCGGAGCACATGTCCAGTAGGCCTGCTGAGGCTCTGTCGAAAGCAAGGGACCGGTTGACCTCCCCAAAAACAGATCATTTTGAAGGCTCTGACAACAAAACTCCACCGAGGCTTCAAAATCGAACCATCTTCCCTTTGCTTCGTCGATCAACTCATCTTCAAACATAATGTCATCACTTCTCGTGCATCACTACGTCTTCATTAAGCCTTTACCAATCCCAGAGAAGTTACGCAGAACTTGAACTTCTCTGTTGGGACCACCTTGATCAGCATATCCACCAGATTCACGCTAGTGTGAATCTTGTCCAGAGTCACATCTCCTTCCTTAAGCACCTGTCGAATAAAACGGTAATGCACATCAATGTGTTTAGTACGAGAGTGATAAACAGAATTTTTAGCCAAATTGATAAAACTAGAGTTGTCACAAATAACCGACACGAGTTCCTGCTAAAGCCCCAACTGATTTATCATTCCTTTCAACCAAACAGCTTCCTTAAAAGCTTCTGTCACCGCCATGTACTCAGCTTCAGTAGTGGAAAGAGCCACCACAGACTAAAGCTTAGACATCTAACTAATCGCTCCACCCGCTAATACAAAGAAGTACCCTGAAGTTGATCTCCTACTGTCCACACTACCTGCGTAGTCAAAATCGACGTAACCAACCAACTTGTCCTTTGACTTTTCAAAGGTCAAGACGTAGTCCTGCGTACCCGAAAATGTATCGAAGTAGCAATTTCACAGCTTCCCAATGTTATTTGCCCGGGTTACACATGAATCGGCTTACAACATCTATAACCTGTAAAATATCTGGTCTTGTATAAACCATGGCATACATTAAACTGCCCACGGCACTTGAATGGGGCACATGAGACATAACTTGCTTTTCTTCATCCGTTTTGGGATAATGTTCAGAAGAAAGCCTGTAGTGAGCCACGTGAGGAACGTTAACCGGTTTGAACTTGTCCATCTTGTACTTTTTCAATACCTTCTCAAGGTATTCTTCCTAAGATAACCACAACCTGCTCCTTTTCCTGTCTCTATGAATATCTATGCCAAGAACCCTCTTTGCAGCCCCCAGATCCTTCATCTCGAATGTCCCTGAAAGCTGAGTCTTCAACACATCGATGTCAGACATGCTATGACTGACAATAAGCATGTCATCGACGTACAACACCAATATGAGAAATTTCTCATCATTCAATGTCTTGAAATGGACACAATGATCGTACTCGCTCCTGGTAAAGCCCTAACTTATCATGAAGGAATCGAATTTCTTATACCATTGCCTAGGCGACTGTATGAGACCGTACAACGATCTCCTCAACCTGCAAACCTTGTTCTCGGCCCCTTGCACTGTATAACCTTCTGGTTGCACCATGTATATCTACTCTTCCAATTCCCCATGCAGGAAAGCAGTCTTCACATCCATCTGTTCCAGCTCGAGGTCGTATTAGGCAACCAGCGCCAACCCGAACCTGATAGATACTTGCTTCACAACCGGTGCAAAAATCTCACTAAGTCTATGCCTTCACGCTGAGCATAACCTTTCGCTACCAACCTTGCCTTGTATCCATCATGTTTCTTCCGAAAAATCCACTTACACCCTATCGCTTTCCGGCCCACTGGAAGCTCCACAAGCTCCCAAGTCTCATTCTTGTACAAGGAGTCCATCTCGTCTTACATTGTCGTCTTCCACTTCTCAACATCTACATCTTGTAGTGCTTCCTCAAAGTTAGACGGATCCCTCTCATCTATAATGAGAACGAATGCAACGTTCGAGTCATCCCTGTACCTTGCTGGTAACCTGCAATTCCTAGGTGGATTTCTTCGCACAGGTGGCTGCTCCACCTGATCATGTACCTATATCTAGGCCTCAGTATCGGCCCGTGTCTCATCTTTGTCCTCATGAGTATCAACCGGTTCTGATGTTTCTGGTTCCTTTATAGCATCCTTACAGAACAAAGACCCCTCATCAAACTTGACATCACGACTCAGGGTGATCTTCTGTGTGACAAGGTCATATATTCAATATCCCTTCACACCATTACCATAGCCAACAAAGATCCATTTTCTGACCCTATGGTCTAACTTATCTCTCTCAACTGATGGTACATGAGAGTAAGCCTTACAACCAAAGACCCGCAAACTTGAGTAGTCTTGCGTATGACCACTCCACACTTCCTTAAGGATTTTACATTCAATTGCCATAGAGGGTGACCAATTTATCAAGTAACAAGCCGTGTTAATGGCCTCAGTCCATAGCTCTTTTCCCAACCCAATATTACTAATCATGGATCAAGCTCTCTCCAAGAGAGTCCGTTTAATCGGCTTTGCCACACCATTCTGCTCTGGCGTGTGGCGCACTGTGTTGTGCCTCACGATCCCCCCATCCTTACAATACGTGTTAAATTCCTTGGAAGTAAACTCACCTCCATCATCGATTCTCAAAATTTTTAATTTCTGCCCTGACTGATTCTCCACCATCGCCTTCCAATACTTGAAGGTCATAAAGACATCGGATTTATTTTTCAAAAAATAAACCCAAACCTTTCCGCTATAGTCATCGATAAACGACACGAACTACGATGACCGACCAACAGAAATAACGAGCGACGGCCCCCATACATCGGAATGGACATAATCAAGTACCATTTTACATATATGTTTTCCCCCTTTAAAAGACAATCTAGACTGTTTTCCATACATACAATGTTCACATATACTAAAGTCTACAGATTTAAAGGAATGAATCAAAGATCGTTCAGAGAGTACCTTCATGCCTCGCTCGCTCATGTGGCCTAAGCGTGCATGCCACATACGTGCAGACGTGGAATCCGCTACAGTCACTGCAGCTCCACCTACTGAAGTGCTCACAATCATCTTGTAAATGGTACCCCCCTTTGAAACTTTGCAGAATCGGTCAAAACCGGTGAACTTGCACTCCAATGCTTTGAGTGCACTAAGGGAGATCAGATTCTTCATCAACCTTGGAACGTGCCTCACTTCCGTCAAGGTCCGTTCAATCCCATCGAATATCCTGATACGCACAGTACCAATCCCCACAACCTTGTAGGCATAGTCATCACTTAGAAATACCAAGCCTCCCTTATACTCCCTATAGGAAGTAAAGACGCTCCTATCTGGACACATATGATACGAAGCCCCGAAGTCCATGATCCACTCATCGCAGAGAGATCCAGCCTTTGACACCGTCGAGACCTCGCACACATCACTACCACCTTCCTCAGCTTCAGTGGTATTGGCTTCTCTAGAAGAATTACCTGACTTCTCCTTTTTATATTTAGGACTCTTGCAGTACTTCTTCATGTACCCAACTTGGCCACATCCCCAACACTTCAACTTGCCTTTACCCTTGCCCTTCGATTTGGATCGAGAACGCGAGGATCCTTTACCTCGCTCAGAATTTCTTCCTCTCATAAACAGTGCTTCGGAGGAGAAATTAGTATCACCGCTTTTCTGTCTCATAGCCTTCGATTGAAAGGCTGAGACAACGGTCTCGACATTAATAGTGTCCCTACTAGCGCACAATGAGTCCCTGAGTGAATCATATGAACAAGGAAGTGAGTTCAACAATATCAAGGCTTGATACTCGTCCTTCATCTGCTCACCAAAATCTAGCAACTTGCAAATCAGCATGTTGAACGTCCTAATGTGGTCCTCCACATCTGTCCCATCTGCCATCTTCAAAGTGAAGAGTTACATCATTAGATACATGCGATTTTCTAAAGACTTCTACGCATAGATGTTCTCTAGCTTGGTCCATGTTTCTATAGCAATCTTCTCCTTCATGACGTTATAGAGGATGTCATTAATAAGGCACAATTGGATTGAGGCCATTGCCTTCTCATCCATCTTTGTCCACTCATCATCTTTCATCTCGGTAGGTCACTTTTCAAAGGCGTTCACGACCCCTTGGTGAGTTAGGACGGCACGCATCTTCACCTTTCACAACTCAAAGTTGTTTTTTCCCGAGAACTTCTCAACGACGAACTTCGTACTTGAAGCCATGGGATCGTTTCAGAAAACTTTATCTTCAACCCTCCAATGATATCTCTGATACCACTTGTTGGAAATCCGGTCAACGAAAGCATCGAAAAAAATCAAACAATCACCACACAGCCACACAAGCAATCAACGCAAAAGCAAACAAATTTTACGTTGAAAACCCTTGCAGGAAAAAACCACTGCACAAAGCGACACCTCTACTATGAATTCCAAAAGATTACAAAGCTAATCTACCCTCAAGAAAATCCCAAAGATGAACAAGGCACTCTCAAACCTCACAATCTCTCCCCCAAGCTCTAATCTCAAAATACGACTCCTTGGTATTGATTAGGATGCATTTAAGATGGATTAGGAGGTGCTTTTACAAGCCTCCAACCCAAAATAGAAACTTGCAAATCGTATTTGTGCAAAACCGCGCCTATACCCGACCGGTCACGACCGATCGTGAAAGTACATCAGTAGTCTAATACGACACCTTCGTATGTACGGAAGTTAGAGAGCAACTAGAGTTGTGGCTAAGACCTATAGGAGGGGGGGATTAAGACCTTTTTGAAATTCTTTTCGCCTACTTACACAATTTAACAAATTGAACTAAGTAAGCACGAACACTTCGGCTTCCAAGCCTAAGTGGGTCCAATCACAAGACTAGCATAAGGTTTAAGCAATAAACAACCTAGTCTAAGCATGCATAGATAATCAAATGATATAACTAATCAAGCTCCTAATTTATGCAACCTATGTAGACTTATGAGAATAGATCAATGAGCTCAAGTCTACACAACTAGTGAAAGTACATCTTGTGTGTGGATGTGCCTATCTAGTGCATAGCATACATTCTTATCAAGCATTCATAATTAAACAATTAAACTTACAATGCTAAGATAACAATGTGCTCAATTCAATCATAAACACAAGTAAGTATAATGATTCGACTTTGGGTCTACTCCACTCCCGGTTCAAGTACTCAACTCCTTTAAGCACACCAACATTCACTATCGAAGGTTTTAAATGAGGTTCACCTCTCAACCTTTACATGGAGGTTTTATCGGTTCATCTCTCAACCATAACCGGAGTTTTGGACAAACAGCTAACTCTCAATCCGAATAGAGTTTTGGACATAGGCTAACTCTCAACCCGACGCACGTTCACTATCGTGTCGGAGGCTCCCCCTTGGAGACTTTGTTTAGGCCCGGCTAACGGGTCAAGGAGTACCAAATAACCCCTAGTCTTTAGGCCAACAAACAGGCCAAGGAACTGCTAACGTCCCTAGTTCGAGTTTGACTAACAAACTCTACACTCAACTCTCAAAAGGAATTGAGTGGATGGACTCTCAATAAAGACAACCTTACTTATCGGATGAGCCCTTGTTCCGCGCCGGTTCGAGTTGCTTAATCTCCGCTCTCCTGTGCTTCAATCAGCTTCCCTTGCTCCCTCGATCGTGTTGCTGTTGCGCTGCCAATGCCTCAGCTACACTCGATCAATCACCTTGTTTGTGATGCCTTCGAGATGTTCAAGGTGATAGGAGGGTAGGTTTGAGAACTCTACAACTAATGGAAATAGGTTGCCTAGAGTTTTTCTCCTACAACGATCTCATCTTAGAGTTTTAGACAAGGATATGCCTATCAAGGAAGGTCCAAACTCTAGAGATCAAGAGGGGATGATGGTCATCTTCTTAATGAGCTTGGAATGCTCCAATCTTGTGTTAAAGCACAAGGAAGATGCCTTGCATAGGGCTTGGAATGAGCCTCAAATGGTCTCTAACAATGGTGGCTTCACTCCTCTCAAAATCCCTCTACCTCCCCCTCAAAATGAGCCAAGCCCTTTTATAAAAGATGTTCAAACGGACAAAAAAGGGGCAAAAAAATGCTCCTTCCGACCTATCCCGACCAGTCGACCAACAATCAGTGAAGACAGTGGAGTTTACTGTCTTGGGGGGGTATGTCCGACCGGTCAAGACCGGTCGATCCATTGCCTGCTCAACACAGCAGATTGCTGTATGGACTGGAAGCTTGGTCCGACCGGTCTTGACCGGTCGGTCCAGTCCAGCCGACCGGTTGGACAAGCCTGGGTTCAACCTGATGATTGCTGACCCACCTATTCTTCAACCCTCTTTCTATGGCCAAGGTATGAGTGATCTTTTGGGACACCTAGGGCCAATCTATGATAACTAAAGGTTTCCTAATATGGTCAAGGTCATCGAAGAGGTTAAAGGGTTGGGTTTTGGTCAAGGTTAAGGCACACCAAGGCATCACTTTTACCTGTTACTTCTTTCTTGATGTAGCAGGGCTACTTGAGTCTTCGGTCTTCGTCTTCTCTCAGTTCAACCGACACTAGACTCACTGACCTAAGTGATTGACAAATAAGGTGCATTAGTATGCCACTGAAAAGTGCACTAACAATCTCCCCCTTTGTCAATTACTTACAAAAACCTAACCTACCAAAACAAATATATGAACAAGAGATTACATTAATAATGAATTAAATACAAGACTCTTGACATGCCTAACTAAGCAGCTCTTCTTCAGTTTGCTCCCCCATAAACTGTCAATCCTTGTATCACAAAATATAGCAAACTAGTTTTGGTGGGACTTGATCTTTCTCCCCCTTTTTGTCAGCAATTGACAAACTATTCTCTCCCTCTTAATGATATATCAATTAAGGTTAAGGTAAGAGAGATAGTATGTCACAGTTATAACTATAAGCACATGCTAATAAGGAGAGTATAAGGTGCATGAACTTTAAAACATGGAGCATGCTAAGGAACATGATTAACAAGAAAATGTAACTATCTAAACATAGTTAATCATGTATAATTGGTCAAAGATATATATTTGCAATAAAAGCACAAAGGGCTTATAGCCCAATCAACTAACCTCCCCTATTGGTATATCAAGACCAATACTAAACAAAGATTAGCATACAATGAAGCATATAATTCAGCAAAATTAGTTAATCTAAGCAAGATGATAGTCTAGCAAGCAAATAAACAACTTAAAAGTAAGGCTAAACTACCAAATTTAGGCACATGAGGCTTGAATCCTCAGATTTGCCCATACACACAGAAATGAGGCTGAAATCCTTAGATTTTCCTATTTAAGAATTTCTAGCTACCCTCACTAACTATGTTTAGTTTGATAAGCCTAAGGGTAACTAATTTCCTCAACACCTTCATAAAATGTTGCATGAGGCGAGGGATTGGGAACTCCTTCTCCTAGAAGGGATAGTGGTCGGGATCCTCTCTTACATAAGGGGGAAGAGAGGTAGTGGTGAAAGCCGTGAGAGCTAGATCTTTATGTTGGCTCCCATCACTAGCGGAGTCACCGGATTTGGATTCCGACTCCTCCGTATCATCCCAAGTGGCATCCATTGCCTTTTTACCTTTTAGTTTAGGCCCATTAGGACATTCCGGGGCAATATGGCCACGATGACCGCAACTGTAACAACGGACAGATGAAGGTTTGGATGATTTTCCTTTATGTTTTTCACCCTTCTTTTCCTTCTTATCATGGCTACTCCCTCTATCAAATTTGAGGAATCTTTTAAATTTTTTGTTCAACTTTTCTTCTTCTTATCCTCATCATCACTATCTTCCTCTGACTCACTCTTAATTTTCTTATGTTTGTGAGACGATTTTAGAGCGATGCTTTTCTTTCTAGAAGGGGCCTTAAAGTGTAGTTCATGAGTTTGTAGGGAACTTATGAGTTCTTCTACTTTCATGTTATTTATGTCTCTGCAATCCTCTATGGCTACTATCTTGTGTTAAATCTCTCCGGGAGGGACCTAAGTATTTTTCTACAAATCCTTCCTTCCGGAACTCGATCACCCAAGACAAATATGGAGTTGCAAATATCAAATAATTTAGTATAAAACTCCATGAAGGTTTCAGTCTCTTCCATCCTAATGTTTTCATATTTGGTGGTTAAGAGCTGAAGCTTCGAGCGTCTTACTGTGCTAGTTCCCTTGTGGGTAACTTCAAGTATATCCCACGCTTCTTTTGCAGTTGCGCAAGTGAGAATGCGCTGAAATTCATCCAGAAAAATGGCACAGCAACTCGCATTGAGAGCTTTGGCATTTGCCATGTATTGAGCTCTCTCTCTGTCATCCCATTTTGCATCATCTTTGTGAATAACAATGTATTTCCTATCAACCTCCACTTGCTCGGTGGGCAAGGTATATCCATTTTGTGTGCTTAGCCACATCGGACGGTCCACGAATTGGAGAAAAATCCTCATTCTAGCCTTCCAATAGTCAAAGTTGGATCCGTCAAAGAATGGTGGACGGTTGGTGGTACTCCCATCTCGGTTAGACATTATGCTACTGCTCCGGTACCGGATCTTACTCTAGACGGTTAAGTCCTTGAAGAGCAACCTGCTATGATACCAATTGAAAGTACGTCGGTAGTCTAACACGACACCTTCGTGTGTGCGGAAGTTTAGAAAGCAACTATAGTTATGGCTAAGACCTATAGGAGGGGGAATTAGGACCTTCTTGAAATTCTTTTCGCCTACATACACAATTTAACAAATTGAACTAAGTAAGCAAGAACACTTCGGCTTCCAAGCCTAAGTGGGTCCAATCACAAAACTAGCATAAGGTTTAAGCAATAAACAACCTAGTCTAAGCATGCATAATGATATAACTAATCACGCTCCTAATCTATACAACCTATGTAGACTTATGAGAATAGATCAATGAGCTCAAGTCTACACAACTAGTGAAAGTACATCTTGTGTGTAGATGTGCCTATCTAGTGCCTAGCATACATTCCTATCAAGCATTCATAATTAAACAATTAAACTTATAATGCTAAGATAACAATGTGCTCAATTCAATCACAAACACAAGCATGTATAGTAGTTCGACTTTGGGTCTACTCCACTCCTGGTTCAAGTACTCAACTCCTTTGAGCACACCGGCATTCACTATCGGAGGTTTTAAATGAGGTTCACCTCTCTACCTTTACACGGAGGTTTTACCGGTTCACCTCTCAACCATAACCGGAGTTTTGGACAAAGGGCTAACTCTCAACCCGAACGGAGTTTTGTACATAGGTTAACCCTCAACCCGACGCACGTTTACTCCAGTGTCGGAGGCTCCCCCTTGGAGACTTTGTTTAGGCCTGGCTAACGGGCCAAGGAGTGCCAAATAACCCCTAGTCTTTTAGCCAACAAACAGGCCAAGGAACGGCCAACGTCCCTAGTTCGAGTTTGATTAGCAAACTCTACACTCAACTCCCAAAGGGAATTGAGTGGATGGACTCTCAATAAACACAGCCTTACTTGTCGGATGAGCCCCTTATTCAACGCCGGTTCGGGTTGCTTAATCTCCACTCTCCCGTGCTTCAATCAGCTTCCCTTGCTCCCTCGATCGTGTTGTTGTTGCGTCGTCAATGCCTCAGCTAGACTCGATCAATCACCTTGCTTGTGATGCCTTTGAGATGCCCAAGGTGATAGGAGGGTAGGTTTGAGAACTCTACAACTAATGGGAATGGGTTGCCTAGAGTTTCTCTCCTACAACGATCTCATCTTAGAGTTTTGGACAAGGATATGCCTATCAAGGAAGGTCCAAACTCTAGAGATCAAGAGGGGATGATGATCATCTTCTTCATGAGCTTGGAATGCTCCAATCTTGTGTTAAAGCACAAGGAAGATGCCTTGCATAGGTTGGGAATGAGTCTCAAATGGTCTCCAACAATGGTGGCTTTACTCCTCTCGAAATCCCTCTACCTCCCCCTCAAAATGAGCTAAGTTCCTTTATAAAAGATGTTCAAATGGACAAAAAAAAGGGCAAAAAACGGCTCATTCCGACCTGTCCCGACCGGTCGGCCAACAGTCAGTGAAGACAGTGGAGTTTACTGTCTGTGGGGGGGTCTGTCCGACCGGTCTTGACCGGTCGGTTCGTTGCCTGCTCAACACAGCAGCTTGCTGTATGGACTGGATGCTTGGTCCGACCGGTCTTGACTGGTCGGTCCAGTCCAGCCGACCGGCCGGGACCAGTCGAACAGGCCTGGGTTCAGCCTGATGATTGCTGACCCACCTATTCTTCAACCCTTTCTCTATGGCCAAGGTATGAGTGATCTTTTGAGACACCTAGGGCCAATCTATGATAACTAAAGGTTTCTTTATATGGTCAAGGTCATCAAAGAGGTTAAAGGGTTGGGTTTTGGTCAAGGTTAAGGCACACCAAGGCATCGCTTTTACCTGTTACTTCTTCCTTGATGCAGCAGGGCCACTTGAGTCTTTGGTCTTCATCTTCACTCAGCTCAACCGACACTAGACTCACTGACTTAAGTGATTGACAAACAAGGTGCACTAGTATGCCACAGAAAAGTGCACTAATAGATCGGACCTGTGCAAAACAGGTCCAGAGAGTTTGCCTTTAAAAAAACTTCAAAATTCAGCCTCCACCGACCGGTCATGACCGGTTGGCCTCCTCTGTCCGACCGGTCAAGACCGGTCGGAGCACATGTCCAGCAGACCTGCTGAGGCTCTGTCCAAAGCAAGGGACCGGTCAGACAGGTGAAGACCGGTCGACCTCCCAAAAATAGATACTTTTGAAGGCTCTCGCAACAATCTCTAACAAATCAATTTAGACTAAACAATCAGTGGGCCACCCTCTGATTGTGACCCAGCAACCTAGCCTAAAGTCCACATGATGATATCGAAACTATGCTTGCAGCCAACCCATCTCTGCATTAAGATCAGTGCAAAATTTCCATTGAATGGATGGCCATAATTGATGGACAGTCTCTTGAAGGTTTGAAGCTGTAGAAATTGGGTGATAATTAAGTGTAGGCCCATGTTTTCTTAACCCCACTGAGGATGGACAATGCCCCAACAAATCTACTCGATCGACCGGACAAACAGAAATGGTCCACATACAATGGCAAAATGGTCCCAGCACCAGTAGCTAGGACTTGTAAGCTGGTGTATTAATTTTAGTTGGAGGCAGGGTGGGCTAGAACAGGCCAATGGTCTGGATTACCGAATGATGACCCCACTTGATACGTTTCGGCTTGAAACTCACGAGGGAGATAAGTAGTGATCTAATGAGTGGGCCGTGCAAAGTTACTGGCGATCGATGGAGATTGGTACTGCAAACCTATATGTGTGGCCCCTACAGTCCATGTGAACCCATCAAAGCATGTGGGGGAAATGGGAACCTTTTCTACTCACAAACCTTATGAGATAAAGCATTTTCTATAACAGGTACTAGTTCACATGCTTCATTTAATAAGTAGGAGCTTGATGATGTTGCTCGTCTAATATAAAACTGACCTTTTGATGGACCGTTGGAAGACATCCAAAAGCAGGTTATGGATGGAGCGGTTAGGTAAGTCAGTCCAGCTTTGCTCAATCAATGAGCTGATAAAGATGGTGCCTACATTGAATTTCAGTACATATTGCATCAGCAAGCGTGTAGTTTTCTAATGATAGGGACTCATGATTTCTAATGATAGGGACTCAGGACTCTGAGGAGCCCATGGTTGCGGTGATCCAGACCACTGATTCAGCCCCGCTTTTTTGGATTGGAGATTCCCAACCCAAGTGATCAATCTTCCAGGTTGAAAGATCCTAACACTTGTGGATTGAGACCATCTATACCTACCCCGACAAAAGAATGGCTGGGATCTTGAATTATTAGGAATTTTTGTGTAATATTCCTGACACTCGTGCGTTGCAGAAGATCAACAGATTGGATAACTAAGCCATCGGCCGCATGCTGCTTATTTACAAAATCATATCCAATCTGTTTCTATGGTATGCTCAAATAATCAGGACAACCCAAAAATGTCCTTATTTTTTGTGTATCCCATTTTGATGGTGGGCGCGGATGGGTTCAATGTCACAGGCACATGTCTCGGGGCCCCACACTAGTCCATTGTAAGGTACAATGGACTACACTATCATCTCTGATAATATAATCCTTTAATATGCTATAAGCTAAGTGCCTAAACTGATTGGGGAAAAAAAGAAAAAGAAAAGAAAAGAATAGTGGTTGAAGGGTCCTGCTAAGATCTTTGGGACCCTACAGCTATCACATACGATTGACATTGTTTTGATAAAGAGATTTTATTGAATATTCGCGAATTGCAATATGATACCTCATGACTTTATCCATTGAAAATTGATTTTTTTTTTTTTTCCCCAATAACTAGAACCATTTAGATGATAGGAATCCCCAACGATGGGGATGCTAGGAATATTTTCAGTATTGAATATTTCAATCCTTTATTTTATAAAGGTTATGATGACCGGTCCATTTCAAAGCAAAAGAGCCAATTTCAAATTAATAAAATAATCTAATTTAAGAGAGATTTTTTTATTTTTTTTATCTACCATACAAGTTGAGACTTACCATACAAACGATTTGAATCATTGGAAGACAATCTAAATTTAAAAGTGAAAGTTTCAATATTACAAATTGCAATGCTTGTGGATGTATTGGAGCAAACCTCATTTACAAACCCATGCCTGTGAAAGGAACTTTGTAACGCCCCAAATTTTTTAGATTTATTTGAAAATTTTTGAAAATTTATTTTTAATTTATTTTTTATTAATTATCGTACATTTACCGTTGATTTGCGAATAGAGGGACATCCGTAGGAGATCCGATAGGGGACCCTTTACAAAAGTTGCTTAGAATGATCCCATAAACATCGTAGAAAGATCAGATTTCAAAAATCACACACTTTTCAGATAATTACGAAAATGCCATTAGTTAAACTTAAGTTAAGATGTCATTTTTAAGTATTATAGTTTCTGACTATCACTTTTACATAAAACCCTGGATTTAAGCTTTTGGGCACATATTAACCATACACATCAAATTTCAGCCCTTAAATCATACTAGAAGTGGTCCGATTGTCAAATCAGCCCCTTAGCCCTTGATTTTCATGTCCATCGAGTGAGGAAAGTAGATGGTTAGTCGTAGTTGAATATTTCTCTTCATATGAGTGAATTGGATCGTCTTTATCATGGACCAATAGTGTGATTTGAGTGCCCCACCTTGATAAGCATCTTTCTTATGCGCGAAGTTACACCGTTTTAGAAATTAATGAGTTACCAACTCTTTTTAAATCTGAACCTTTCAATTTACCCACTTCTCACCATCAATCGCTTCTCAAATTTGGACCACTTATTATACTCATATAACTATGAGTTTACACAAAGTTTGGACCCCGGTCGATAATCCTACACCGTTGAACTACAAAGCCAGCTCCTTCCTTTTCCGCCAAAAGTTGAAATTTCAGATATAGGCATTTTTCACCATCAATTAACCACTAAACTTTGTACAATTATTTGCCTATCATGACCATATATTTTTCCAAAATTTGGGCCCCAATCATCAAGCGTAGACTGTTAATTGAGATCAAGCCCATTTTAGCACCCGTTAGGCCATTTTCAAGGATCGGCCAATCTAGAATGTAGATCATCAAGAAATTTACGTATTCTGACTCTACTCTTCGAGCTTGATAAGATGAACGGATTGGAATTGATTATAGATCATCCGAATATTGAGATTTGAGAAACCCACCTCAAGAGGTTGTTACACAAGACCTCGCGTGCGCATCCCTCTCCATATTTTTACTATGCACCTCCAAATCCTTCTCCTAACCCTAGCCTCCATGCCCTGGAGAAAGAGAGAAGAGAAAGGGAGAGGGAGAGAGGGAGAGAGAGAGAGAGAGAGAGAGAGAGAGAGAGAGAAGAAGAAGAAGAAGAAGAAGAAGAGAGTTCTTTCTCATATTTTTCCAGCGGCTAGGATCTTTTACAACCCTCTTCTTCTAAGTCCATCATAAGGTGAGGATTTTCCTTTAAGCCTTTCATTAATAATATCACGATTATCATAAGTTTCTTTTGTGGCATGTGAAGTTGTTTTGTTTTGAATTACTTATCCATATAACATGAAGTTTGATGTGAGATTTGTAATGAATATCATTATATGGTGATGTGATTCCTTGTTTAGATTTTTGACTAATAGTCCATATATTACAAGTAAGATTGATTTTCATATTGTGATATGAAATATGTGTATAAGATCATCATATAGACATCCCATTATTGTATACTCTTTGTCCCTAAGTTGGTAAAATTATTCGATGTAGAGAGATGGAACCCGTGAGAGGTGTCCATGATGGAAGAATATCTCTTGACTTAACTGAGAGAATGAAGTGATTGTTTGTCAATGGATCCTTACATGTACATGATGCTTGATTGGATCCATTTACATTACACGAGTATTTTAATGAATTTGGTCATGATGTACAACATTGGCTTTTTGGGACATGATGAAATCATAAAACGGGACAATGAGTGGACACTAATGGTATACAAATTCTCATGAGCCGGAGTTGGTGCTATGGACACTAATCTCGTGCTGTCGGCCTATGCTGGGTTGCTTGCGACTCCCCATAGTGACCATTGAGTTTTATTTAAATCAGTTGTATGCGAAAACACTTAAATAAAGGTGAAACTAAGGTCATGCATTCACTTGGCTCCATGTGGGTGTACGGAATTGAGAATAGGCTAGAGCGTCCTACTTCTCCCATACACTGTCACGTGTAGATTTGGGCTATAAGCGTCCTGTTTCTCACGTGGTCGGGCAAAACTATGGGCTTGTGCGTCCCAGGAACCTCTGGTGACTAGTGGCTAGCATGAAGTCGTAACAGGGAGTCTCCCACTTCATGGATTGTGATTCTAGCCAGGGTGCCTTAGCCAGAACATGCATTCCATGCATCGCATTAACAAAGATTTTTAGTTGGTTGTTTTGATTTGATTAAATGATAATATACTGCTTGCGTTTACTTTGTACCGTTATTATTATTCTTGATTGTCTTGGAGGAAATATTCCCCACTATGATAGCGTTTAACGCTATCCCAAACACAATTTAGATGATGTAGGTGAAGATCCAGGTATTGAACCCGATTTTTAAGAAGAAGCGTTCGATGGTTCGTACGATCACATGGCGGATAACGATGTTAGATAAACTTAATTGATATTATCATTTATTAAATATTTCTTTTGAGTAGTTGATACATTTATGGAATTGTAATAAGTCTTCAAGAGAAGACATGGTTTTCTATTTTAATTAATCAGTATGGATATTGGTTGGTTCCCTTATTTAAACATTGATGATGACGTAGTAAGTTTGATAGAATAAGATGATGATTGTTTCCGCCATTGTGCTTGAATGCTATATTTTATTATTTGAAAAATTAGTTATTCCATAAATTACTTGGAAATTCGGCCGTCGTGTTATACACGAGAGTCGAAAATCTCGGGTCGTTACAAACTTACAAGCTGGACCTCTGAAATTTGGTGGCATGCCATAGTATGCATGACATGAATGGCTCTCCCCGAGGTTTACACGGAAGGGGTTTTTGTTATTTTTGGTAAGGAAGCATTATAAAATTACTCAGTAATACTCTTTCGAACACAAGAGGCCAGATCTACTACTCAGTAGTGTAGTATAAGCTTCTCTACAAATGGGGTCATTTTTGTCTTTTCACAATAAAAGAAGATACTCACATACTGGTTCGGTATCGCTGGTAGATACTCACACTTGTTGTGTTTATTACATTTCTGCAACTAGATATTTCTTAGCATCTTCAATCTTGAAATGTGACCCCCCCCTTAGTTAAATGTATTTATTAATACCATTAATGTCATTTCTCGTGACCTTCTTGATTATGGTCGAAAAAATCAGGCTGATCTGAGTAGTAAGTGGACCACACGAAGCGTTAAAATTTAATAAATATTTGGTCATAAAAAAAATTATGACCGGTGTGGTCCATTGGATTATTATATGAAGTTCATTTTTATAGAAATAACTTAAAATAACCAATAAATTGAAATGGACGGTACAGATTTTCTCGAATACAATGGTGGGCCATACAAAGGTAATTTACCATGACTTACATTTTTCTGACGGTTAGCAAAAACAGTACTACTCGTCTAACACAATTAGTGGCGTGACACTCACCTCCAATGATCAATTTTAAATATTTTATTCAACATTCACATCGTTCAATCAATTCTCCATGTCATCTATAAGCTAATCAGAAAAAATTTAGCTTATCCAAAAATCAGGTGGATCACACAACTGGAAAGTATGAAGATCCTCACAAACCTCCACAGTTACATTTATAGTGTATTGGTTGAAATATATGGTCTATATAGTCTCCCACCATATTTATGTGATCTATGTCGTCCATCCTTCTTCCCATATCATTTTAGCTAAGTATCTAAAATGTTAGGCAGATCCAAATCTCAGGTGGACCACACTCCATGGATGAGCGGCGATTGAACTCCCAAAGAACATTATAAAGGCTAAGTAATGCCTACCATAATGTTTTCTTTAGATCTGAGTCATTCATACATTCAAGCAGACATGGATGAATAAAAAATACATAGTTCTTACAAAATGGGGCCCATTTAAGGCTCTGCAACTTAGTTCATACTAATTTGTTTAGGGACAACTAAAGTGGGTTGATATAATCTTATGTGACATAAAATTATCAATTTCTGTCTCAAAATTGGTGTAGAGCTTACTCATAATATAGCTGGCTTTTCAGATAAATTTCTTTCTTAATTGTGGCCTTATGAAGCTGGTGATGCCGATCTACCCCTAATCTGGCTTGGGAGGAGTTTAGTGGGGTACGTGGTATAATATGACAATATTATTGTCTGAATGGGCCATATACTTTTGTGGAACTTCATCTGATAATGCTAAGAATGCCTTGAAATTTTTAACATTGATGAAGTTTGTTTGTGCTGCTTCAAACCAGTTCACACTACTTTTGATATGTAGTGGTGCAGTGTGTTGACATGGTCTGATATGCTCTTAACTTGTTCTTATTGGGCTCAAAAATTGTGTGGAGACTAATCAGAGCACAAAAACCTTGCTGGGTAAATTTTGTCCCAGCTGGGTCCCGAAGTAGACAGTAGACCAACCTCACTCTAATCTGAATCAACAGGAGTGAAGTGGTGTGATGTTGCTTGATGTGATATTGTCTTTATCCTATTCGACTCCATTTTGGTGTGGAACTTACTAGGATCATATTAAGCATGCCACTAAAATATCAGCCCCGATGTGGTCAATTTGTGGTGCAAAAAATGAGTTCACACTACTTTCACTTACAATAGGAGTGTGTTTAAGTTGTCTTATGTGAGCCTGCTTCTTTTTTTTTTTTTTTTTTTCTGATTTGGCTGAAAAATGGTCTGGAGCTTATGTAGAACATGACATGCTTGCTAGTGAACTTTTCTCCAAGATGGGTCCTTGTTGAGGCACCAAAAAAGATCCCAGGAAGTTTTCAAAGGTAGGCAATTTGTCTCCCAATTTTTCCTTATCAAGTGGGCCGCATAATTATTTGCTTTGCCTTATTTTTCGGGCCATGTCGTAGAATGATCTCGTAGATAAGATGGAAGAAGTGGATCTATCAAAAAATAATTTGCAATAGCACCCGTACCTTGACAGGTGGTTAGCAGTAGGGTTGTTACTAGGATGGCCATACGGGCTTTGGAGCCTATCACGACCTGGGCCTGATTTGTTGCATATTTTTTTTTAAAGAGTGAATGAAGCTGATAGTCGTGTTGTCTCTTAGTCCAGGTCTTTGTGCTTATATAAAACATGATTGACGTTTTGGATGTACATCACATACATCATAGTGGGCCCAATAACTATGGTTGAACATTGTGCGCGTTTTCTGGCATAGCAAGCATCAACCGTGTCAGTGAATGCATCGTTATGGTTGAACATTGTGCTTGAACTTGTGTCCCTAAAGCGATTTAGTTCCAGGCTCAACCCAACTTTGACCCAACCCGCAACCCGAACCCATCGAAAATTCCAACTTGTGGCCTTCCAAATGCCATTCATCTTACACTGTGGCCCATCTCATAATTGAGCCAACACAATATATGGGCCAGGACAGCTACACGGTCGGGCCCACCTGATCAGAACTCCCTATTTATATACTTGATCAACACCATAAGCATGGTGATAACCTGGTGGGCAGGTCGTGGCGATCAAGCAGATGTACAAGAGCAACAACTCGAATTCCTTCACGAGGGAAGTCGCGGGCCTGTCAAGGATCCATCATCCGAATCTGGTTTGCCTCTTCGGATGCTGAGTCGACGGTGGAGACCAGTTCTTGGTCTATGAGTATTGTCCATATGGAAATCTGGCCCAGCATATACCACGTAATGGCTCAACATTTCTGTTGCACTAACCTTCCATGCAGGGATGGTAATGGGCCGCTCGGGCCTAATTTCGGCCTAGTACATAGATGGGCCAGTCCAAGCCCATGATCAATGCCTGAAAGTTCCTGAACTTGTGGCCCGATGGACCCGGCCCCATTTATGGTTCTGGGTCCAACCTTTTGATAGAAAAAAAAAAAAAAATCGGGTTGGGTTCAGGTGCATCTCCGATTTGACTCGAAACAGAGATCCAAAGAATCATTGGGTACATGACAGGTAACCAAACCCGATGGCATCTAGCATGGATCTTCAAAAGGAGAGACCCGACCCGAATCCGGAACTGGGTCATATCTACGTTTGCAGCTCACGAACATTCTACTCATGGAAGACATGGAGCCGAAGGTATCAGGTTTTGGTCTGGCCAAGATGCTGGAGATGGAGGAAAGTAAGGTATTCACGGACGTGAGAGGGACCATTGGACATACGGACCCTGAGTTGATCAACGTCAAGCTCACGTGCGCCAGCGACGTCTATAGCTTCGAGATCGTAGTGCTGCAGATCCTATCGGGCCGTCGGGTCATCGAGCTGGATCTCGACGCACGTGATCATCTGACGAGGAAGGTGGGTAGCATGAATGCATGGATGCATGAAAATGGGCTTGGGCCTGAGTTTTGTGGCCCACCGGTTTGATCTGGGCTGAAGATTCAGGCCCATGAACAGGTTTGGCCACATGGGTAATGATCAGATAGGGTTTGAGTTGTTTCAGACCCACCTTTGATGTTTAGGTACAATCCACACCGTGAATCTGGTTCTCCACCTCATCTTCACCTTGCATGCCAAGAATCATCCCGGTCGGAAACTCAGGTGGGTCAATCACAAGGAGTGATTTACAATTACGCATAAAATGTATGCATTCACATCGTGTGGCCCACCCGAGTTTTTCGAATGCTCTCAGTTTTGGTGTGTCCCTTATCCTGGTGGGGGCACACATAATGATTGGGTTGATGGCACGTACACAACATGGTGGACCTTAAATTCCATCTTGAAGTTTACATGGTGGGCCACCCCCCGCCAATGTTGTTCCCTTTAGTGTGGCCCACCAGAGTTATGGGTTAGGCTGGATTTTGGGATCTAGGCCTAACATGTAGCAGCACATCTAATAGAGATGTTGGATGGCACTCATACATCAAGGTGGGCCCCACACTAATCTAAAGTATGGTAATTGTCATACATGATCATTCCCCTGGCATCATCTTTTTTGGGCCAGCCCGAGCTTGGGTCCAGGCCTATTTATGTAACGACCCGAGGTTTTCGACTCTCGTATATAACACGACGGCCGAATTTCCAAGTAAATCAGGGACTAATTGATTTGTTAAATAATGAAATATAGCAGTCAAGCACAATGACGGAAATAAATATTCATCTTATTCTATTAAAATTATTACTTCATCATCAATATTTAAATAAGGGAACCAACCAATATTCATACTAATCAACCAAAATATCAAACCATGTTTTCTCTGGAAGACTTATTACAATTTTTATAAATGTTACCACTAATAAAAAAAAAATTTAATAAATGAAAATATCAACTAAATCCCTTCAACATCTTCATCTACTATGTGATCGTATGAACCATCGAACTCTTCACCTTAAAAGTCGAGTTCGATACCTGGATCTTCACCCGCATCATTTAAATTGCGATTGGGATAGCGTTAAACGCTATCATAGTGGGGAATATTCCCTCAAAAACAATCAAGAATAATAATATACAAAACTCAGAGTAACGCAACACAATAATATCTTTATTCGAACAAAATAGTCAAGTAAAAATCTTTGTTAATGCGATGCATGGAATGCATACTCTGGCTAAGGCACCCTGACTAAACGAATGCGGGAAGCTCAAGTTGAGTCATCCCATACACACCCGTTAAACTAATGCGGGAAGCCCAAGGTTGAGACACCCCATACACACCCGTCAGTCACTAGTCACCAGAGTGAAATTAACCCAACTAATGGAAGCGGGAAACCCCCAATACACTTCCACTAGATAGTGCATGGCAAGAAGTGGAACAAGTTCCCAAAACTTCATCCATAACACCCAGAGGGACTGGCTCACCAAGTCGAGCCCTAGTGTATACATGACTTTGTTTCCCCTTTTATTAAGTATTTTACAAACAACCATTTTTAGCAACTCACTGGACACTATGGGGAGTCACAAGCGACCCAGCATAGGCCGACAGCTCGGGCTTAGTGTCCATTGCACCAACCCCGGCTCATGAGAATTTATATACCATTAGTGTCCACTCATTGTCCCGTTTTATGATTTCATCATGTACCAAGAAGTCAATGTTGTACATCATAGCCAAATTCATTAAAATACTCATGTAATGTAAATGGGTCCAATCAAGCATCATGTATATGTAAGGATCCATTAACAAACAATCACTTCATTCTCTCAGTTAAGTCAAGATATATTATTCCATTATGGACACCTCTCATAGGTTCCAACTCTCTACATCAAATAATTTTACCAATTTAGGGACAAAGAGTATACAATAATGGGATGTCCATATGATGATCTTATACACATATTTCATATCACAATATGAAAACCAATGTTACTTGTAATACATGGACTAAGAAAATAAGGGTATAGATTTCACAAAAATAAATAACACAAATACATATACTTCTTAGTCAAAAATCTAAACAAGGAATCACATCACTATATAATGATATTCATTGCAAATCTCACATCAAACTTCATGTTATATGGATAAGCAATTCAAAATAAAATAACTTCACATGCCACAAAAGAAACTTATGATAATCATAATATTATTAATGAAAGGCTTGAAGGAAAATCCTCACCTTAGGATGGACTTAGAAGAGGGTTGTAGAAGATCCTAGCAGCTGAAAAAATATGAGAAAGAACTCCCTCTCTCTCTCTCTCTCTCTCTCTCTCTCTCTCTCTAGAGCATGGAGGCTAGGGTAAGGAGAAGGGCTTGGAGGTGCGTAGTAGGAATATGGAGAGGGATATGCACACATGGGGAGAGAAAAGAAGGGCGTGCGCGTGAGGTCTTGTGTAACAACATCTTGAAGTGGGTTTCTCAAATCTCAATATTCGGGTGATCTTTGATCAATTCCAATCTGTTCATCTTATCAAGCTCGAAGAGTAGAGTCAGAATACGTAAATTTCTTAATGATTGGCCGATCCTTGAAAATGGCCTGACGGGTGCTAAAATGGGCTTGATCTCAATTAATGGTCTACGCTTGATGATTTGGGCCCAAATTTTGAAAAACTATGTACTCATGATAGGCAAACAATTGTACAAAGTTTAGTGGTTGATTGATGGTGAGAAATGCCTAGATCTGAAATTCCAACTTCTGGCGGAAAAGGAAAGGGCTGGCTTTGTGGTTCAACAGTGTAGGATTATAGATCGGGGTCCAAATTTTGTGTAAACTCGTAGTTATATGAGTATAATAGGTGGTCCAAATTTTGAGAAGCGATTGATGGTGAGAAGTGGGTAAATTGAAAGGTTCAGATTTAGAAAGAGTTGGTAACCCGTTAATTTCTATAAAAAAAATAACTTCGCGCATAAGAAAGAGGCTTATCAAGATGGGACACTCAAATCACACTATTGGTCCATGATAAAGACGATCCAAGTCACTCATATGAAGAGAAATATTAGACTACGACTAACCATCTGCTCTCCTCACTCGATGGACATGAAAATCAAGGGTTAATGGGCTAATTTGACAATTGGACCACTTCTACTATGATATAAGGGCTGAAATTTGACGTGTATGGTTAATATGTGCCCAAAAGCTTAAATCCAGGGTTTTGCATGAAAGTGATCATCATAAACTATAATACTTAAAAATAGCATCTTAACTTAAGTTTAACTAATGGCATTTTCGTAATTATCTAAAAAGTGCGTGATTTTTTAAATCTGATCTTTGTACGATGTTTATGGGATCATTCTAAGCAACTTTTGTAAAGGGTCCTCTATCTGAACTCCTACGAATGTCCCACTATTCGCAAATCAACGGAAAATGTACGATAATTAATAAAAAATAAATTAAAAATGAATTTCAAATAAATTTCGAAAATCTGGGGTGTTACAAACCACCCCCCTTAAAAACAAACTTTGTCCCCGAAGTTTCTTAATCGTCCTCGATAAAAGATTGAGGGCAATTTCACTTCATGACTCCTCGTTTAACTTTCTGGACTATTCCGGGTCAGACGCGATCACAATCCACCCCCCTTAAAAATAAATCCATACTTGACATCGATTTTTACAAGCTCCCCCAAATTTCAGTCCTATCATGCTTCCACTGCACACTTTGATTCCTAGATGGTTCTGAATATATTGATTGGTCTCTCAAATCATTCAATCATCTAGTGTCCTAATATTTCTCAGGTTTGGGTGGGTGCTCTTATAGTCAAGGATTTAAGATGATTAGGGTTAAATAATTATCAAGGATGTCTGATCGCTAACGAAATGACTAATCAAGAGTTTAGAGGATAGATCTGAGTTTGATTAGGTTGGCATGATCGGATGGTCACTTGAATGAGTGGATAAACAAGCAGATAACAAAGTGAATAAGATATCATCGACGGTCCTTTAATAGCTGAAGGTGCAATGGAAAGATGAGGTTAGGGATACTGCATTCTAACTCTTTATAGGGTCTAAGTGGCTAAGCTTCTACGTCCTAGGGCATCTATACATCTACCTTATTTTAGTCATCCAAAGAAAAACAATCACACACATTCGAAGAGAATGCACAAAAGTCGTCCAGTTAGAACAAGGATGCGATTTGTATAGTGTCGACATCACGGGCGAACGGTTTAAGTAGATTTGGATCCGATACTTAGATCTTCTACTCGCATTTGAGCATTGAGTTCTTTAGTATTCATTCGAAATTCTGAGTGACGCCCCTCGGGATTTGAACTTGGATCCAATCGCTTACACATCGCATAAGATACGGTTTCGCTCTCCCATGTGTCCGATTTAGCCTAACATCGTGGGGACCTTTATACACTCTCCCACAAAGCAAACATCAATAAATAAAATTCAAAAGAAATTCATCAATACAAAACATCACAACCTTACGGGGTCTTATTTACTTCCGTCGTTAGTCATGGTCAAAGGTCTATGTGGGAGTTGGTAAGTAGCATTCTATGGTCATGATAACCTACCTAAGGTAACTAAGTTGGGCCCAAAATTCGTAAGGACGTATAAGAAAATGTTAGAAAATACTTCTAAGAGTGCATGCTTACAAACTAGGTCTAATCAAAGGGGTTTTGAGGCTAAGGACTAAGGTAGCGTTGAATCTGGAACGCAGGACCAATAAGCACTGCTGGAATTATTTCTCTCAAACCAGGCATTGGTTTCTCCTAAAATTTGGAAGGTAGACTGTAGGTTAGGTGCGGAGCATACCTAATTTTTCTCAGATCAATATTCCTACGGTAACACATGTTTCTGCCCTAATTAAATCTAAAAAGCGTAGCAGGTCAGCAGAATTTTATGTGAGATTTTCACTACTGTCAGAATTTTCCTGATTTATCTACATGTTCGATTGATATGAAATTTTATGAGAGTTCTAGGAGATAAGTTAGGAGTCTCTGTAAAAATTCACAAAAATTTTGTAAGTCTGAAAATGCATTTTCTAATGGGAGTACTACTGCTGGATTTGAAAATCTGACCTAATGGAAATATTCAAAATAAAATAAATAACCGTAAGACTTGAGCGAGATAATTCACACAATTCAGCGAAACGCTGATCTAAACATGGAGAATTGATGAAAGCCCCAAACGTCAAACAAAAAGTGAGAATTCACTTCCCAAAAATCCTAAAGTTTACAGATTTCTATGTTTATCGGTTATCCTAATGATTTCAAGGGGCCTAAGTTTTGATTTCTAGGTTCATAACATCACAAGCAGCCAATAGAGGTCGAACCTAGGTTTTTTTTAATTCTAGTTCATGGGGACTTAAGTCGTAGGGTGTGTTTATTATGATAAAGGTCGGGCTTCTCACCCAGAAGTCCCGATTGTGCTCAGATACCAATGGTAACGACCCGAGATTTTCGACTCTCGTGTACAACACGACGGCCGAATTCCCAAGTAAATCATGGATTAATTGATTTGTTAAATAATGAAATATAGCATTCAAGCACAATGACAGAAATAAATATTCATCTTATTCTATTAAAATTATTACTTCATCATCAATATTTAAATAAGGGAACCAAACAATATTCATACTAATCAACCAAAATATCAAACCATGTCTTTTCTGGAAGACTTATTACAATTTTTATAAATGTTACCACTAATCAAAAGAAATGTTTAATAAATGAAAATATCAACTAAATTCCTTCAACATCTTCATCCGCCATGTGATCGTATGAACCATCGAACTCTTCACCTTGAAAGTCGAGTTCGATACCTGGATCTTCACCTGCATCATCTAAATTGCGATTGGGATAGCGTTAAACGCTATCATAGTGGGGAATATTCCATCAAAGACAATCAAGAATAATAATATACAAAACTCAGAGTAACGGAACACAATAATATCTTTATTCGAACAAAACAATGAAGTAAAAATCTTTGTTAATGCGATGCATGGAATGCATGCTGGCTAAGGCACCCTTACTAAACGAATACGGGAAGCTCAAGTTGAGTCATCCCATACACACCCGTTAAACGAATGCGGGAAGCCCAAGGTTGAGACACCCCTATACACACCCGTCAGTCACTAGTCACCAGAGTGAAATTAACCCAACTAATGGAAGCGGGAAACCCCCAATACACTTCCACTAGATAGTGCATGGCAAGAAGTGGAACAAGTTCCCAAAACTTCATCCATGACACCCAGAGGGGCTTGCTCACCAAGTCGAGCCCTAGTGTATGCATGAGTTTGTTTCCCCTTTTATTAAGTATTTTACAAACAATCATTTTTAGCAACTCACTGGACACTATGGGGAGTCGCAAGTGAACCAGCATAGGTCGACAACTCGGGCTTAGTGTCCATTGCACCAACCCCGGCTCATGAGAATTTGTATACCATTAGAGTCCACTCATTGTCCCGTTTTATAATTTTATCATGTCCCAAGAAGCCAATGTTGTACATCATGGCCAAATTCATTAAAATACTCATGTAATATAAATGGGTCCAATCAAGCATCGTGTATATGTAAGGATCCATTAACAAACAATCACTTCATTCTCTCAGTTAAGTCAAGATATATTCTTCCATGATGGACACCTCTCACGGGTTCCATCTCTCTACATTAAATAATTTTACCAATTTAGGGACAAAGAGTATACAATAATGGGATGTTCATATGATGATCTTATACATATATTTCATATCACAATATGAAAACTAATGTTACTTATAATACATGGACTAAGAAAATAAGGGTATAGATTTCACAAAAATAAATAACACAAATACATATGCTTCTTAGTCAAAAATCTAAACAAAGAATCACATCACCATATAATGATATTCATTACAAATCTCACATTAAACTTCATGTTATATGGATAAGCAATTCAAAACAAAATAACTTCACATGCCACAAAAGAAACCTATGATAATCGTGATATTAATAATGAAAGGCTTGAAGGAAAATCCTCACCTTCAGTTGGACTTAGAAGAGGGTTGTAAAAGATCCTAGCAGCTGAAAAAATATGAGAAAGAACTCCCTTCTCTTCTCTCTCTCCCTCCTTCTCTCTCTCTTTCTCTAGAGCATGGAGGCTAGGTGTGGACCCTCGCCGTTTCCGCGCTCCCACACGACGTTCTCGTCCCTTCCCCTTTCGGGAAAAGAAGGAGAGGAGGATGCGTGAGTGCGAAATCGCCGTTTGTGCCACTGGCTTGCCTCGTTCTCGAGGGCTTTGTTTGGTGGTCGTGTTAAGCTGGATGTGTTTAAATGAGTTTATATAAGATCAGAGTCTCCACTAGCCAATTACTTCGAATCTACAGTCGGCTAGACCCCGTAGAAACGTTAGAGAAGGGGATTCAAAGATTCCTTCCTCTAAAATGACTCCTTTTGATCTGCGGCCAGAGATTCAAGGTAAGGGATCACGGTTACAGGATGGGAAGAGGTTAAGCACCCCACGCACTACCCGTACCGAAGTACGGTCTCTACTTCACAGAATCGAACTAATACTTGAAAGTCTGTTTTAATCCTCATACATTCTCATAGATGACATGATGCATGAATGCGGGTCTGAACAGTAAGAGTTTCTGATGGGCAGGTTCCAACAACGGGCAAGCCCAGAGCATACACTCGAACTGACAGGTGCTTAATTTAAGACGTATGCAGTGTGCTTGAATAATCAAGGTGCTTTATAGTGAAGCATGAATGTAGGTCTGAACAGTAAGAGTTTCTGATGGGCAGGTTCCAACAACGGGCAAGCCCAGAGCATACGCTCGAACTGACAGGTGCTTAATTTAAGACATATGCAGTGTGCTTGAAGAATCAAGGTGCTTGCAGTGAAGCAGGGGGTTGGAAGAAAAGTAAATGTTGCACTTATGCTAGATGCAAATGAGATGATGCTGGAAAAATAATAGCTGGGTGGACGGAGGTGTCGCAAGGATTGGCTTTGAGTGGCTGGATCAAGACTTGGGTGGCTTGGGAGGCTTGGACCAGTGGTCAGGTTGGGCTGGACCAGGGCTAGGCTCTCCTCACTCGGGCTCTCCTTGGTGGAGGAATGGGCTAAAGGATGAAGGAGGGTGACTCAGACGGACGGACTCTCTCTGGCCGGTTGCTGTGTTGAAATGAGAAGGGGAGGGGGGTATTTATAGCAGCGGGCAGTGGCATTTCGCGTAATTTATTTTGGGCGGCCTGCTATGGGCCGCCCGTACGGCCGTTCCTCGATTTCCAGCGAGGTACGGTCGCTCCCTCGGGGCTGCTGTTTGACTCGCTGGGTCGACTCAGTGAGTTGACTCAGCGGGTCGACTCGGTGATTTGACTCAGCGGGTTGACTCGATGGGTTGACTCGGTGTTTTGACTCGACTGAGTTGACTCAGCGGGTTGACTTAGCGGGTTGACTCAGTGGGTTGACTTAGCGAGTTTGACCTTTTTGGGATTTTTTGACTGGCTTTTCTTATGGGGGTTTTTCAGGGTGATGTTTAGGACTGGGTTGACTGGGTTCGGGCTTGAACTGGGCTATGGAGTGGGGCTTACAAGGGTGAGTTTGGCTAAGTTTGGACTTGGGATTTGGGGGTACGGTCTTCCATTCATCCAGCTATCTCTACCAACAGTGTAGCCGAAGGTGGGGTGTCTACAGATGCCCCTCTTTGGCAGAGGTTGCGTGCAACCGAATGCCAAAGCGAGTGGACACCCCGCTTCTGACCCGGTCATTCATAGATCTTGGTCTGAAATCTTTGCTTGCCTTTGCATCTGTGCCAGTTGATCGTCTGGAACTCGATCACTCGCACATATCGCGGGAGTTTGGAGAAAACGTTGCGATTGTCCCTGCATGCCCTGCAACCTGGGTACCCAATCGCAACCCTTCCATTCCCGATCGGTACTAACATCAGAAACGTACAGCAGAGCCTCTGCGTCCGCTAGTCTTACGAGGTTACTGACCCTGAGACTGATTGTGTGATGTTTGATGTTTTCCCAGATCACTCCAGGAGTACTTGTTTCACTTGACTGTCAAAGTGGTTAGACGCCCTGCGTCCGATAGTCTTACAGGATTCTACTACGCCGACTTGGACTTAGTCAAGGTACTTCAGGCATTCACGCCTAGGTATGTGCGGGTGGACTCTTTCCACCCGATCTGCTGGTTTCGATGCTTGGTTTGCAATTCATTCTTTCCTCGATTGTGGTCTGGAATCTTTGTTGTCCTTTGTATCTGAGTCAGTTGATTGTCTGGAAATTAATAACTCGCACATACCGCGGGAGTTTGGAGAAAACTTTGCGATTGTCCCTGCAGTTTGCTGCAACCTGGGTACCCAATCACAACCTTTCCATTCCCGATCGGTACTAACATCGGAAAGGTACAGCAGAGCCTCTGCGTCCGTAGTCTTACGAGGTTGCTGACCCTGAGACTGATTGTGTGATGTTTGATGTTTTCCCGGATCACTCCAGGAGTACTTGTTTCGCTTGACTGTCAAAGTGGTTAGACGCCCTGCGTCCGATAGTCTTACGGGATTCTACTACGCCGACTTGGACTCAGTCAAGGTACTTCAGGCATCCACGCCTAGGTATGTGCGGGTGAACTCTTTCCACCCAATCTGCTGATTTTGATACTTGGGTTACAATTCATCGTTTCCACCTGTTCAAATGGTTTCTTTGACCGAGCCTTTTGGCTTTTCATCTTTTTGTATCTTGGCATGTGGTACGACCGCACTGACACTGGAGTTCAGTTCGACCGTACTTTGAGTGCATTGGATCCGATGGTCTCCGGGGAAACCGCGAGACATCGGATCTTATTTGATTTTTGCGTCGGCTCCTACCCAGAGATATGGAAGATCTCCTGGTGTTTTGGAGGCAGAACGCTCTACTGGAAAATATTTTTGGATTTTTGAAAAGATACCCACTCTGGGGAGTGATACTCCGTGGGGTTTTTATTTGCAAATAGAAATATTTTTTTTTCTTTTGAAATAGAAATCGGGTCTACACGTGCCTCCACTAGGGATGCCTGTGGGGTCTTTGGCTAACCGTCTTTTATTTTGAAAGCAGGTAAACATGATGATTGATGCAATGGATGCTGATGTATAGAGATGCATGATGAATGCATGGTTGGCTCATTCTCTTTCAGTTTGATGATTTTGCTTTTGTGGGAGATGCAGAGAATGTTGAGCTTATTGCTTGCGGGGTTGTGCTCCCCTGGGGATTTTCCTTTTAATGCGGATGTTTGGTCAGCAGGTTGGTCAAGATCCCGACCCGTGGTCGATCAGGTCCATCGTCCCAAGATGCTGTTTCTTTGCGAATGAGAATGTACGAGGATATTATCCGATTTTAAGATGTTCTTATGGGCATACATGTGATTGAGATGGTGTTTGGTTGCCCGTTTTGGTCAAGATCCCAATTTGCGGGTGATCGAATCCGCCATCCCATACTGTGAAGTGAGCGGAGTTCAAGACTCCTGAAGTGTAGTGCTGGGGAATAGTGACCATTTTTGTGATTTTTGCAAATATGTGGTCCGGATCTTTTACCTGAGTAGTCAAGGTAGAGATCGGTTATTGAAAACCAAGGAAATATTTTTTTGCGATTTTTGAAAATATTTGATTTGAAAGCAAGGGAAATATTTTTTTGTGATTTTTACAAATATTTGATTGAAAGCCAGGGAAATATTTTTTGTGATTTTTGAAAATATTTTGCAATGTTTTGGTATTTTGTGATTTTTTCTGAAATGCAGGGAAAAGTATGGAATTTTCATCCACTTCCGGCTTCTACTGCTGGTAAGGCGCCCGATCCATTTTACGTCAGCGAGCAAGACGAGTCTCACACAGTTAAGTGCCGTAGTTTTACATCTTCGGATGAGGGGATTTTGAGGGTTTTCAGTCAACACACCCACAAAGTTGCCTGTTCTTCATGTGCAATGCACATAGACCACGTATCGTCCGACTGACTCCTTCGGCCACGAAATGAGCCACATCCTCACATTTCCGTAGTCAATCCAGTTTGGGGCCTTACGTTGCTCACAATTCCGTGAGGGTGCGCTCCACCTCCCAACAGCCTTAATCCCCTTCATGAGTTTTAGGAACAGGGAACATCCGTCAGATTCAACAGCGACTTCCAAATCAAGGTTGTCTATCACGGTGCGTTCAACACGAACAGGATTGCGGAGTTCTGCCCGCCTCAGCCCTTACCTGTTTAAAAGATTCCAGACACCCTGTACGATCAAGTGTCAGCGATGTCTGGAACAGGTTAGGAAAGAAAGCCCCCGAGAAGTTAATCCCAGTGTAGTTTTAGGTCTTCGGACCACTGGGGATGAATTTGTGCAGTTGAAATTTTTTGTGAATCATTTTTTTTGTGTTTTTTGGAAAAAGTTTCAGATTTCAGCTCGAATGATCGAGATTGATGCTGGTTTTTTTGGAAAGCTTTAAAATATTTTTGGTATTTTTGAAATGATCCGGGTTATCGAACCTTGATCAAGGCTGATGCCGGTTTTTGGTTGAAAGCAAGAAAGGTCCCCCGAGAAATTAATCCCAGTGTAGTTTAAGGTCTTCGGACCAAAAACATGTACAAGAGGGGGCAAACACATTTTTGTTTTTCGAAATGATCCAGATCATCAGATCTTGGCCTGAAAGGCTGGGATCGATGCTGGTTTTTATTAAAAATCTCTCGGGATGTTGATCCCGACGTAGTTTAAGGTCTTCGGACCAAAAACTGTACATGACAGGGAAAACCTATTTTTTGTTCTTTTTTGGAAAATATCCGGTATCAGCGGATCTTGATTCGACGATCCAGACTGCTACCGATTTTTATTAAAAAGTCCCTCGGGATCTTGATCCCGACGTAGTTTAAGGTCTTCAGACCCGTTTGGGGTTGGGCATACTTACCTTGCTTTATTTGGCTTTTGATAGGGCCGATTGTGACTCGAATGGTCTGGATTGCTTGAATTGGCCCTGTGGGCCCACTTGATGATCAGATCTTGGATTCTGGCCCTCTTTCTTGATAATCAAACCTTTGATCTTGCTATTTTATGACTCATGTGAATTCTTCCATGGTTTAGATCATGATGATCTGGTCTTTGAATGGCTCAAATTGCTTGTGGGCCCCTCTTGATCAATTTTCCTTCTCTTTAACTTGATCAGGCCCATGTTGACTGTAATACTTCATGATTGGACAGGTGGGGTACCTTCCAGATGATTCTGATCAACCTCAATCGAAATCTGGAGTGGACCGGAGCCTTGGGTGGCCCTCGGGATGCCATCTGCTGATGTGGACTGTCAGCCTCACCTACCAACGACCATGGAGCCAATCCCGCGGAGAGAGAGGAAGTGCGTCCGTACGGGCGACCCACAGCGGGCCGCCCAAGGTTCGCCTCTTGTGCGGCCTGGGTTGGCTCGTGCTCGGACATTCTCTACAGTCCACTGTCCCTGTCCCCACATTCTCTGTACTCTCAGGTTCGATTGCAGCCATGAATCTCCCTTTTGTCTCCTCTTTCCTTCTCTTTTTGTCTTTTTCTTGCTTGGTCTTCTCTTGGGCAGCCATTGATGATGGCTTGGGAGCCATTGTGGGAGAGGTTGGTGGGTCCCACACTTCAACAATTGGTGAGGGTTTTAATAATGGTGAGATGCTTTTGATTGATGGTAGAGATGGAGCTTTGAATGAGGGTAATGATGGGGGTTTAAGGATGGTGGTTGGTGGAGCTTTGAATGGCCCCATTAATGGCAGCCATGCTGAAAATTCAGGTTTGAATGGGGCATTGATTATGGGAGAAATGGATGGTATGGATGGATGATGAGATGAGACATAGGTGAGGCTATACATCCCTTGAGTGTGGGCCACATGGATGATGTGATCGATGGTGATGATGGGGTCATGATGGACATTGATGGGCTGATCTTGGACTTCCTTTTGGTACCTGTAAGGAGAGAAAGCACTTTAGCAAAAGTGTTGAAGTATAGAAGCAGGGGGAGAGATACTTACCTTTCGGGGAAGATGACCAGGAGAAAGGCAGTCACAGAAGGTACCCCATTAGTTGACTGGACGTTTACTTTGAAAGCCCTGTAAGATTTTTTTTTTTTTTTGCACATATATGAACAAGAAAAGAATGATTTTTTTTTTAAAATATATGTATGCAATTCATGCATGAAATGGAAATTTGTGCCAAGTGCTTGTCTGTCTATACGTGATTCGGATTTGTGCTTTTAGATGTAGGAATCAGAATATTTGACTTAGCCTAATGTCATACTCGATTTTCTTAATTATTCACCAAGGGTCCTGGTCCCCTTAAGATAGTGTGCAATGGTATCCTGCCCCTAGAATTTGGGCAGATCCTGAAAGAATTCTCGACTCATAGCCGCCATCCTTGCTTCCATTGAATCTTCATGTCGCTTGGATCTCTCATGTACCTGCTTTTTTTTCTTTTCTTTTCTTTTTTTTTCTTCTTAGCCATTATTACCCGCAACGCCCTTTCGGGTTTTCGCTGCGTCCGGCTTGCCCGTCATTGTTGCCCGTGGCGCCCTTTCGGGTTTTCACCACGTCCCGGGTTTTTGATCTTGCCTGCCCCTTGGCAGCTATGCTGTTTTTACCCTTGGCGCCCTTTCGAGTTTTCACTAAGTCCGCTATGTGCCCACTGTTTTTACTCGGAGTGCCCTTTCGGGTTTTCACTCCGCCCTCTTTGTTTAAGCACACATCTCTTTTTTTTTTTGGATAACTGCGGCGACCAGAGGTCAGGAATCCGTCGTTGCCGGCCGATGGTAACCTTTCGGCCCTTATCTTAAGTTACAATGGCAGAGCTGTCGGCCTTAGCTACAGACCATTCTGAGGTGGATGGATGGATAGATGTGTTTCTTTTGAGTCGATTTTTTTTTCTCTTTCTTTCTTCTTCTTCTTCCTTTTTTTTGTGGGTTGTGTGCCCCCCTCTTCTTTTTTTTTTTTTGCTCTATTCTTTTTTTTTTCTTTTTTTTTTTGACTTTTGAACCCTTTATTTGGAACACTTATTGGTGAACGGGAAGGGATTCTCAGAGGTCTAAGCCTTGACCTCTTGACTTCAGCTCTACTAATGTAACTCTTGATAAGGTTGGATTGACTTACCTGTGAAAGATTTTCACGTCATCGGCATTGATTAGCTCAAGAAGATCCACCCCTCTCATGTTGGTGAGCCTGAGGGCGCTTCTTGGGAGAACTTTTCTGATCCTTAGGCCTTGTCCCCCTTAAGTCTGATAAGTGCGGTGGTGCTTGTCGTAAACCCGATATGACTTTCCTTTCTTCGGCTTCATTCTTCATCAGCACTCATGGTGACATAATTTTGACTCGAACTCGTAGGTCTGTCTTCTGATTTTAAGCTTCTTGAGGAACTCCTCCATCCTTAAATTTCAAAGGACGTCCCATTGCCAATGTTGATAGCATGTGGGAACCCTTAACAATTGATGATGTCATTCTTCATGAGAATTATTGCGCGAGATCAGAATGTTACCTTCTTCCTTTTTGTGAAGTAATCAATTGCCACAAGTATATGCGCATGACCACTAGATGATGCCGAGTCGATCTTTCTATTGATGTAGATACCTCGTACAGGGAATAGCTGGAGCATTATCATGTTGTAGAATTTCGAAGCACACACATGGATCCGAGTGCATGTTGCTGACACTTGAAGTGCTTTTTGACATGTTGGCAACAATCTGTCTTCATCGAGCCGTGAGGTTTCTTCGATCATTCGTCAAGTCGCACACTTCAGCATGGAATGCAAGCATAGTCTTGGCAGCATCTTCTTGATAGACTTGATGAGTTTTTTTTGATCGAGTCTGGATAAGTCTTCATAGGACGTAAGATTGGGAAGTCATGACTTCAAAAATTCGATCATTCTCTGCTTATTTTTCAGGGATAAGGAATCTCAATGCACACTTCCTTATGGGTCTCAAGAGATCCTAGGTTTATAATTTTGAAATGTTTTTTAAAGATGATATCGGCTTTTGGTTCGAACTTTCGAGGAGACCTTCTAAGTTTGAGAGTCAGCTCATCATTTTCCTCATAATTGGCTCTATCCAGACCCCTGAGTTTGAAGTCCAACTCTAGATTGAAATCACAAGAATCAACTTCATACTCAAGTGCTTTGACAGACAGACTTGACACTTTATTGAAAAAGAGATTTCTTTTTTTTTTCCAAAGATTTTTCTGAATTTTTTTTTTAAATTTTGTGAATATCTGGATTTTTTGAACTTTTGGACTTTGTGAAAATACGATTTTTTTTTTAAAATTTGAAATATTTGGTGTTTTGGGTTTTTGAATCTTTTTTTTTTTTGAAATTTTTTTTGTAAAGGACCCGAGCAAGACGGCGATGTGAACCAGGTGTTGTCTGATTCGGCTCGGGGAGCCGAGCACTGTCGACTTTTATTGCGCCGTCATGGGGACTACAAACCTGTTACTGCCCTGCACTCCTTCCCCTCAAGAGGCAGGGCCAGAGGGATCAGTAGGCCAACCCTCATTGTTGTGCCCAAACGTCATGGTAGATCTGAAATTAGGCTTCGAGTCAGTGTCGGATGCGATTTCTCCTGGTTCGTCCCCGATGAATTGCAGCTCTTCGGGTTCATCTGGCTGATGTGGGACCAGAACAGCAGTCCAGTCGATCGGAGGAAATTCCTGCCCTTACTTGAGTCTTCTTTGGGCAACTCTATTAGACTCAATCTGCTCGCTTGATCGGTGGAACCCAGCCTATCATCAGGATAGATAATCCCTGCATTGATAAACTGGATTGGTGTGCAGATGCAGAGATTGCCTTCTTGATGACCCCGTCTTCTTCTGATACTTCTGTGCCTAATCCGAGTAGGCTGATATCGCAGTCTTTCTCTATCCACATTCTCTTGAACTCCCATGATTCGGGTCGAGTCTCGATATTCGAGCTGATAGTAGAAGGTTTGACGCTCGACAGGAAGGAAGACGTAGTTCGATCCGATGGGACATGCGCGAGGGAAGTAATTTGCATTGTATGGTATGAGACCTCCCCATTAGAGCAGTTGTACGTCCATGGCTGGGATGGTAGGCTCTCGGAGGTTGGATGCTTCTACCATGGAAAATTGTCCGGGATCGGTAATGATGGTGATCACCCTATCTTCGAAGATGTGCTTGACCCTTTGGTGAAGATTTGAAGAGATGGCACCGATTCTGTGAAACCAGGTCCAATCGGAAAGGAGATGGAATGAAGCTGAGATGTCCAAGACCTGAAGAGTGATGGTTGATGTTTTTGCATCGATCAGAACCTGGACATCAATCTCCCCTTCGACCTCCTCGATAGTGGCCACATAATTGAAGCTGGGCCCCAATTCTGCTAGGGCATGTGGCATGCTGTCCAAGGAAGGGTCTTCTTCTTGGAGGACGATGGCTGAAGTAGAAGCCGAATAGACAGGTGCGGTGGTCAAGTTGTGCCCTTGGTCGTTTGCTAGAGAAACGGGCAGGCTTTGCCCCTGGTAAGCCGGAGTGGGCAAGCTGTGCCCCTGACTGACTATTGCTGAGACGAGCAGGTTGTGCCCCTGGTTTGCTGATGCTGTGTTAGGGAGATTGTCCCCTTGGTTGACTGAGATGGGCTGATTGTGCCCATGGTTAGAAATGGGCGCAGAGAATGAACCGGCTGAAGGTGCCCCTTGCATAATGATGGGCTCTAGGATTGAAATAACCAAAGGTGTCCCTTACAGGATGAGAGGCTCGAACTCTGAACTAGAGTCGATGGCACGGATAAAACTGGAGAGGAGGCTTTTCTTGGCTGATGAAGGCTGGATAGGCAGGAGGTGCCCTTTGCATTGCGGAGACTGGATCGACTGGAGACGCCCCTTGCAGGATGAGGGGTTCTGAAACTGGACTGGTTAGGGGTGCCCCTTGCCAACCTTGATTAGGGAACTGTGAGTTCCATCTTGACTGTTGTTGTTGCTGCGGTTGTCCATGCTGAGGGAGGAATAGTGCACCTTCGGTAGAGGCGACAAGATCATCCTCTTCCATTGGATGGGAGATGGGAACACTACCATTATCGCTCTCGTATCCGGTAGGCTCACCTTCCACTATCGGTTGTACTGGAGAGGCCTGCTGAGGCCACCAAGGGGAGATCATCCCAGCCCTTATTCCGGCTTCGACTTGTTCCTCGGCGCAGATGAGTTGGCTGAAGTTCACATATGAATGTGAGACAAGGTATCCAGAGATACTTGGATTTGCCGAGTGGACGATCATGGAGATTTGCTCCTCGTCGTCGATGGGAGTCTTCATTCTAGCGGCCATGGCCCGCCATCGTCCAACGTAAGCTGACAATGTTTCATCACTTCTTTGCCTGAGAGCTGCGAGGTCCGCTCTCCTGGGTGCCATGTTAAGATTGTATGCAAACCTGTTGACAAAAGCCTGGGAGAGCTGCTCCCAAGTCTTGATGCGATGACAGTCCAATGATGTGTACCAGTCTAGGGCATCGTCTTTCAGAGATTTTTGAAACAAGCGGATGAGTGCTCCATCATTGCCCGCCACAGCATTAAGCTCTCCACAGAAAGCTCGTAAGTGGTCTACAGGACACCCCGTCCCATCATATCTTTTAAATTTTGGTACCTGAAAGCCTTGAGGTATCATTGCATCTGGAAAGCGACAGAGGTCCCTGAACTTAGTGGATGGAAGATCCACCCCTTGCTGCTTCTGCAACTTTCTCTTCATCTCTTGCATCTGCTCTCGGAGTTGTTCGATTTCAGATGGACCAGATGAGGGAGATCTTGCCCCTTGCCAGGACTGAGATGGCCCCCTTTCATAATAATTGGTGTCATTGATGCTCCTATGATTCCTGCTTGAAGGAGGTTGGGCCTGGTAATTACTCCCATTATAAGGACTTTGTTGGACTAGAGCTGAGAAGGGAGGCTGTAAGGAAACCTGAAAATGGCTCCTGTTTGCAGGAGGATATTGGAAGAAATGCCCTGAGGTCGAGGGTTGTTCTGATTGAAGGCCCCTGTTAGGTGGGTATCGAAAGTCCTGAGTGATCCCTAGCGGTTGTGGTTGGGATGAACTGGAGGCCGGGAGTACCTTCGATGGTTGTTGAGGTTGTCGAACTGGACTAGCTTGA